>JAWWEO010000001.1:21548152-21592654 GCA_035582975.1 Ormyrus labotus | reverse complement strand
TTTCCAAATGAATTCTTTTTAAGCAATTTCTGCTTAAAAAGAATTCATTTGGAAAAGTTTTGCCGTCTGGGATACGTACTGAATAGAGTATAGTAATTTTTGCCGGATCGTTTATCTCTACACAACTTTGAATCTTCAATAAATAAGGTTCTTATCGCCGATTATACTGCAGAAGAAGTTGAGCAATTTCGGTCGAGTTATTTAAAGTATGCGGGGTTTTCCTGCACTTTTCCTGGTTAACTGTTCTTCGCCACTAAAGATAAGCAGCTGCATTTTGCTCTTTAACCAACTCAAAAACAGGTTTTGCAATTTTTCCGCGAATAATCTTTAACCGTATAAGCAACCATAATCATTATCGTACCTTCATCTTTAAAAAAAAAAACATCCGTTCACAGTTAGCAAAGCTCCTAAAATAAGAGCGAACATCGAAAAATCCCAATCTGGAAGTAAAACCGAACGCCTAACCCGCAGACCCAACTTAGCACAAGCTGGAAGTATAAACATCTGCAGTCGACGGCATTCTTCATAAATAAAACGGCGCCTCGCACGAGCAGGCCATAACAAGAGCCGATTGCGTCCGCGAGATCGGAAAAAACGGAGGAGCCAACTTTCTAAATCCACTTTGAGAGTGCCGTTTTTGGTTTCCCGGCTCGTCGCGTATACGGACGCGCGGCCGGTAAATTGCGCCCCGCGCACAATCTTCCCCGTAAGGCCGCGTTGCGTCACACCGATTTCTGATCGACAATGCGTCGTTATCCCGCAGGTCCTCTTGACGCGGAGGATAATGACAAAGTTTGACTCTCTCGTTTTTTCGTCGGCAAATTAGGCTACAATTTATTGATCAATTGGACCTTCGCTTGACTTCTGCGTGAAAATGTTGCGCGATCGATAATTAATATTTTTCAGACTCATCGATCAAAGCGGCATGTAATATGTATCTCTATTTAATTTAAATTACAAAACGTTATCAAAACAAACCGTCGATCGTCCGCAATTAAGAATTTTCCGCGTAAACATCGCGGCGTTGTATATTGCAATATTACATAGACCATATTGAAAAAGAAAAAAAAAACAGTTAATGCTAATCGAAACATTTTCTCGGCAAACCGCAAAGATCCATTAGATAACCACTCGGCTGAAGTTCAAGTAAATAGAAATTCATTAAAGCGATCAATATCCATTAGATAACTACTCCGCTGAAGTTCAAGTAAACAGAAATTCATTAGACCGATCAATATTTATAAACATTGTCAATTTGCGTAATTGAATTTTGTACACATAAAAAGCAATATTCCTCGCGCGGAAGCGCGTCGAGCCTCGCTTTAACTGGCCTTTGACGCGTGCCACACTTCCGACCCGGCCGGCAATTGGTATTCGTCGCCGAGATTTATGGACAATCACTTCGCACTTATCGCGCAATCGATTACACGGGCGCGTGTCTCCCGTTTGACGAAAGGCACTTTTATCTTGATCCCCGAGAGTCAGTCGCGATATGCGAGAGCTTCTTATTGTTATGGGCTCGGGACAATCTGGCGATTGAAAAATTATTGATTAATTTTTTAGGTACGAAAATGAGCGTGCGATGAGAGCGAATTTATTTAATTTTGCTTGTTCGAATATATGGAATATCAATTTTAACTGGATTTATCGAAATTCAATAAATTTCTTTTTCAACGTAATGTTATTAAAGTATTATTTTTAACTTATATCACTTGGAGACACTTAATTATGTTAAATTTAAATTATATATGATTTAAATTCATCGGCACGTAATAAATATTTAATTGATTAGAATTTCAAATTATAATTGTAACAGAAATCGGTTTTATTTCAAGCACTTAACCAAATAACTTTATCTAATAATAACGTTATCTATAATTCAAGCGCCTAATTGAATTTTGTCACATTTTAACGTATTTAAAAGTATATTGCCGGCTTCAGTGAGATAGTCATCGGCGAGCGATTAATTCACACAAATAATATCATTAACATCTAAATCCAATCGGCGTATCTCACCATTTATAGTTCCCGGCGAGCTCCTCAATGCCAGCAGCATTTTACGAATCGCCTTCAATAATCGCCTCCGCATAATTTCCAACTAAAAGCACAATTGCTCCTCTGAGCTCGTATTCCAAATCTCGGCGATTCGGCGAACTCCTAAACAATTTCGAGGCGAACCACTCGCGGAGAACCGCCTTTGTTCCCGCTCGCCAATTAATCGCGCGTCTCGCATATTTTATCTCCTCCTAAAACTCCTTCCGCAAGTAGGAAGTAATATTTTTACGAGCCTCTCCTCTGTGAATGAAAATTTAGCGTTCCTCTGCATCGTCGTGGAGAATAAATTATATAAAAAAAAAACTCGGACACAGTTATTTTATTTATTTATTTATGCACCGAATCAATATTAATACAATACCGTATTCGCTCGGCGGACAGGCCGAAAAACTGGTTATATTTACTTACCGTAAGGCATTAATAAATACGCGCATTCCTCTTCCCCGCAGCAAAAAAAAACTTTTTTGCGAATCCGAAATCACCCCTCTCCCCATAAATCTCGACGAAAAAAAGCTCCGCTTCCGCAGTCCGGTTAAAAATCAAACGACGAATCGGCGCGGGAATACGTGATTCCGTCTCGAGACGAGCCTATTAAAGAGCGGCTAGTTTGCATTCGCCGTAAGCGGACAAAAGCCAATTACAAGCCGACGACGCGGCAGCCTTTTTTTTACACTTAGCGCCGCGGCGAGTTTTGTCCTGCCGAGTTCGAGTCAAGGATGGACGAACCACCGGCCGAGGGAGATAATGTGCCGCTGGACGCGGCGCGGCCTTCTCTCGGATCTGATTAATGCTCGAGGATGTGGTCGGGTTGGAGAGGCGGTAACGGCAGGTGTAACAGGAAACCCGCGGAGTCGGGAGGGATCTCCCAGTCGTGTATATGCTAAGTCGTTGGGTTGTAAGAAACGGCGTTATTATAATGTGCAGCCGGTGAAAAAAAAAAAAAAAAAGATCGGGGAAAAAAGGTTCGTTGGATTATTCTAGTATACCTGAAAAATCTGATCTCCGCTTACATAATAAACCGTTTTTTATACGGTGGAATTCGATGTATAAAAAGTATCTTTTGATGCATTCCGCGAAATTTAGCTGCGTTACGTAAGAAAATGCATTATTACCACGGGGAATTTAAATTGTTTATCATTCCCGATTGCAGCGCGCTGCAAATACAAAGTGTACACTTTTCGAAATCAATAACTCAAGTCGCGGTCCGAAAAAAAATCTCGCTACGTTATTTCCACCAAGGCGGATTTTTCCCAATTGCCGCAATACGGCAATTTTCCCCGGCCGCTCTGTTGTTGTTGTTATTGCATCGGCACGAGCCATTTATTTTCCGCGAAATCGCGAGGATCCGTAAGTCACGCCGAGCAACAAAAAAAACAGACTCCTCGGCGGGGGGGAACAGGATCGCGGAAAACGTCTGATTATTGCGCAGAGCGTCGTTCGGAAAATGAATTATTTATCGCGCTCGGCCGTTTTTTTTTGCGCGACAATTACAAACTGGTCTTATCGGCTGTGTTAAGTTTGCCGGCTCCCGCGGCTTGTATACCGCATTACAAAGTAGTCGTCGGCAAACTGTCGAAACCGTCAATGCCGATTCGGACTGATTCTCCGGCCGGTGCGATAAACGTGTAATCGGTCGGATTTGTTGAATTATGAAAAATGAGGAGTGCGATAATCATTTTCCTCCTACAGTTTCCGCAGCCTTTGGTCCTCCTTCAAAGTGGGTTAGTGGAGTACGTAATCAGGGTATCGAAATGCGATAATTAATCGGTAAACAAAGCAAAAACCCATTATCTGCATCGTTACGCAAACGATTTTATTCGGCAATACGTCAAAGAATGACGAGCTCGTGACCTAACGCGGATCGACAAAAAAAAACCGTGTTTCTTCAACAAACTCCCGGTCTCCGATAGCCAACACGTGCAATCGGCGCGCAAAAAAGCTCGGTGCGCCTCCCGATAACAGCGCCTCTCGAAAGTAGGTCGACGATCCAAAACCGCCGCGGACCTCCAAAGCAGCTTCTATTACCATTGAACTCGATAATCTCGCCTTGGATATGTGCTCGCGGCTGATAAAACTCCCCGAGCCGCGCTCGATAATCTCTCTCCGCTCGCCGAAAATCCGTCCCCGAAATCTGGGTCAGCGATTAGCAGCGCGTCAGCCTCGACTTTGAGCTTCGCGTGCTTTTTTTCGCGCCGTGAAATTTCAAGGCCGATATATACATCGGCGACCGAGCGTGTGTCGATCGAAGAAGATCAGGGTCAGAGTGCGCGTCCCGCCTCGAGCACTTGGCATAGAAACGGCGGAGAAATCGCGACGCGACAGTCTTGTAGCTTCGGGACTCTGCCAAGAATCGATATATTTGACGATGCGCTCGATCGCTTCGATTTTTCGCTTTGGTTCTTTATCAAGTAAGCTTAAGTGTTGACGATTTTAATTTTTTAACCGCTCTCGCTAATCATCGTTGTGTGAAATGTAGAATCTTTTTATTTTGCTTCATCCCAGTCTGTAACAATTTATTCATTTCAAACTACACCTCCTTTGTTCTTTTAACAATTCGGTGCAAATAAAAATACTAAAAAATTAAATCAACTTTAAAAAAAAAAAAAAAACAAACCCTCGAGTGTCGCAAAAAGATAATTTAACCAAATAAATCCAGAATCAGCACGATCCGCAAGTATGTAGCAACTCCGGCTCATTCATAAGCGTGAAAAACTGTCCTCGCGACGCACGCAATTGGCGTCTCTTATCCTCTATACGTGCGCGTAAAAGCGGCGCGTGCGCCTCGGCAGGCGGCCACACATTATTTCTCGCTCAAAAGCGCCCATTAACCGTTCAAGTCACGAAAGATCCAGCGCGGGGATATCCTTGAACGAAGCCCCCCGCGAGTGTCCGGGCGACAGAGTACAAAGAACGACGAGTCGAAGAACGACGAGTGGACGCGCGCGCGACGAGGCTCGGAAACCGTTATATTAACCTGATAACGAACGGGCCGAAAAAGTCCTTTTATCGGTACGCGCGGATTTTTGGAATAACCCGTGAGACATCGGGCCGATGGGGAGGGGAGGGCGAATGTACTCTGCTTGCGAGATTTTTCGAGAGGAACGAGTCTTGCAGGATGTAATTATTCAGGCTTTTGACAATTGAAAATTGATCGGAATTTTGTTTTTACGCAGAGACTGGTTTTGCAAAATTAAATTATGACTTACAACCGCCCCATGAGGAGTAAATTAGATATAAATATATCAATCTCATTATTAACGATGCCCGCGCAAAGAGCACAATTCCATCTGTACAAGATCCCTAACGGTTCAACGACCTCCGCTCCACTCGAGCTTAATTAACCTCCTTCGTTCTCTGCCCCCCAGGCATCTTCGTGCTGATGACTCTGGGCCTGATGGGTCTGGTGATGGGCACCCTGGTCCTGGTGCTGCAGCCCTACGACTTCATCTTCAGGTGGAAGGCCCAGCTGTCGGAGGGGGGCGAGATCTACGAAATCTGGAGGAAGCCCCCGGTCGATCTCTACCTGAAGGTCTACCTCTTCAACATCACCAATCACGAGGCGTACATGAACCGCGAGGAGACCAAGCTCAAGTTCCAGGAGATCGGGCCTTACGTCTACAAGTGAGTAGGGTCTTCTTTCGTTCGAGATTGCTGGCGTGGAACATCTTTTTTTTTTTTTTCTATAGTTAATTGGGTTGCGTTGGCAACTGCGTGCAATTTATAATTTATGCGTGACAGATATACGCGCTAAACACCGAATGCGGGCTAATTAACGGAGCGCAATTAAAATTTTTCGCTTCTTCTTAACATCTGCGCAGAGAGTTACTGGAGCACGGAAACGTTACGTTCAACGATAACGCAACGATGACTGCGGTGCCTCTTCATCCACTACAATTCATACCTGAATTAAGCAACGGAACAGAAGAGGACATCGTCGTCATGCCGAACATAGCCCTGCTGGTGAGTTTCTTTCATTTTCAATTAACGAAATCTCGGGGAATTAATCCGCCGTCTCTCTCTCTCTCTCTCTCTCTTTTGCAACGTCCAAATTGATGATATCTAAAATAAATTCCGCACTCGACTTGAGCAATCCTCTGCCTAAACAAGAAAAATCGTCGGCGACGAGAGGAATATTTTCACGGCGCGCGTTCCCACCGATTGCATCTCGGTAATGTACCTCTCTGGCAACGCACCACTTGCGAGATATAATGTCAACGTTCGAACCCGTACTTACGGCGACGCGTAAATGCTCGCAGAAGGAAAAAATGCTCTAATGCGCTCCCCTTTTTCATATCGGCGAACTCTCGGGGATTTCGCAAGATTCGATCGATTGGCAAATTCGAAACGCGCGGAGATTCGTGCGTGAGTTCCGGTACTTAAAAGTCGAACTGGGCTGCGCGAGTTTTTCGAATGATTGTGGAATTAAAATTGTGAATTAGAAAAACGACGTATCGATCATTTTGACGAATCCATCGCTGCACTTAAGAACGGGTCAAATATGTCGACAAGCCAGCCGTGGTTTCTTTGTTGGTTCGCTTTTGAAAAATCGACGGTAAATTTAGATGGACGCGTCGTATTTTAAAGCAGGCGCCCGTACAATAAAGCCGTAAACCGAGATGCACAACCCGTTACCCCGCAATTTAACCCGCGTACTTTAAAATCATTACTCGACGCAGCGACCGGTGCGACATTGGCCGACGTTCGACTTTCCCCGAAGTCCAAAAGAAGCAAAGTCACGCGACTCTCGAAGTTTCTCGCCGTCCACTTTGTAATTTGCAGCGACCGCAAAACAGAGGGGCAGCAACCACGATTAATCGATCACGATTTGCGACAAATTATACCCTCCTCGCAAAAAACAGGTCTTGCTGCTCTGGCCTTGGCAAGGTCGGCTTTTTTCAGCGCTTCTCGAGCCAATTCCTTTCGCGAAGAGCTGCCTTTTTCGAGCTGGAAAATTGGAGGAGTCGCCGAATGAAAGTCGGTGACTTTGACGCGGATTACCGGTGGATACTTTTGGGCTGAGAATTTTGAGGGTTTTCGAATCCAAGGTGGAGAGGATTGCGTGAATATGTAAATGTATCTTATTACGTTCGCAGAATTTGGTATTTTCGTTCGTCCAGCCAAAGCGATTAGTTCCTAAATCTCTGGAATTTATTTACAACAGTCCAATAATTTATTGCTAAATACGAAATTTAAAAATTGTCAGCAACAGCAACAAATTTATTTTGCATTCGTTTCAACTTTTAATACCCATTGCGATCACGTGTAGATGTATATATACCCTACATTTTTCGTACGACTTCGATAAACAGTAGAAAACGTGCTTCCGCAGTCACGTTTCTGTATACATTCCCGTATCGTCGCTCCGCAAAACAAAGAGAGCGCAAACACCATTTGTTAGGCTTAATTGCGCATCTGCGGCGTTAAAGAAAATTTCCCGACAACTTACAAATCCGCGCGCGACGCAGCAAAGTTTATTGTACAGACTGATTAATTGCCCGAACTATTATGTGTTGTACAACATAACAATACCGATAACTCCGTATCTTTGGCCTACATTACCGCCGTGTATCTCGCAATTAATGAACATCGCTTTACAACTGCCATTGATTTTTTTCGAGCGCGCCAACAATTACTGAACCGCAGAAGAGACGCATCGAAAATCCGAAGTATCCGCACTCAAGATACACGAATATCCACCGAATTCCACCGGCTTCAGGTCGCACAAAAATCGACTTCCGCGTATATCTCGCCGCGGATAATTTCGCGGCTTACCTTCGGATTAAAAATTCCCCGCGCCGCCGAGCCGAGGTAATTCCCGTGAATCGCTCCCTCCTTGTCCATCCAGTGCACGCTGCTCCTCCGTCCGCAAAAAGGACGACGTGGGGCGCTACACGCCGTGAAAGCGAAAATCTCCCTGAAATCTGGAATCGGCCGCCGCGCTCGTTGCGAATTCTCCGTGTCACTTAGCCGCCGGCTTGATTAATCGGCAGCATTGAGGAGCCGAGGAATCGCTGTGTGCCTTCATAAAAGTTGGATGAAGCGGGGGAGGAGTCGGTGAGTTTTAGCGGCGGGAGGTGCGGGTGAAAATGCAATGGGGGATCGCTCCCGGCACCTGTTCGAGTTATTTTTTTTTTATTTTAATTCTGCTACTATAATATATCATCTTCATATTTTTTGTTTACGTTGTATGTTTTGACAAGATTAAAATTATTGACAAACGCCGCGAAATATTCATAAATTTTGACTAAACGGAAATTGCAAGCTTGATTTATTACTTTTTTGTAAATCGCAACCCACTGGTTTAAATTCATAAATTGCGAATATTTTAATCGCCAGCGCTAATTTGTAGTTGTATCTTCCGTCTAATCCACAAACAGCCCTGATAAAAAGTAACAAGCTACTTATCGAATCCGACCTCATTCCCAATCAAGCGTTTCGCTTGACCTTGATTCGCCCGAAAAAAAAATAATCTAAACGTCCCGACGCAAAAAAACTCCGTCGCCCCGCGTTACCCAACCCTCGTCCACAATTCATCCGTTAATCGCGCGTCGAAACCGTTAACCCTCCAACCCGCGAAACGCCGCCCGAACGGATGACATATATGGCCCGTAAAGCTCGCCGTCGAAAAATCCGCCGCTAATATTGTACAAGCAATAAACGCTAACGAACGACGAGCGTACGGCAGCGCTTAGAAATTAGCCGCGAACGATAAAAGCCCGCGGGCAAAAATCGCCGGCCGGAAGAGAGCACAGATAAGCGGAGAGCTCTCCGCGAGGTCGGAGTTCGCCGTCAAGTCGGGGTCGACGCTCCGCATCGGAGGAACGACTCGGTCAGTTATTGTTATTGTATACTTTCGCGCATTGGGCAATATGCTAACGGTCCTTTTTATTCGCCGGGAAAATTCTTGGCTAATCCAGGCGGTGGGCGACTTTTTTTCTATGGGGAAAAAGAGATGGTCGAGGTGGTAACCCAGTTTTATATGGAAGAGTTATCGCCGCTTCGCGTTGCGAAACGGTTTTGAATTTCTGATTCGGTCGCCTCGATGCAAATTGCGCCGCGTCGGCTTAGTTATTCAAGATTATTTGTCAAACGGGGGTTTGCGGTTAATTGCGATAATGAGACGTAATTTCTTCATGGGCTCATTAGTCATCCAAGATTTCGATCAATTTTTCTTTTTTTTTTTCTTTTTTGAAGCTTTAACTGATAGAAAATATTCCGTCGATTACCGGCGACGATCGGTGAATTAAAATAAGCAGGAGGAAAGAATAGAAAATCTTCCGAGCGAGGCAAAAAAAACCGGCCGCATATCCGAATTAGCATTTTCACATGGCGAATGACGCGCAGTTAAAATTACGGCTCTCGATATCGATAAATCTCGTACGTTCCTTTCCGCATAATGTCCGCGTGTAAGTTTCGTGCGCGAGGAAGGAAATTTCGAGGATGAAGATGCACTAACCGCGGCGGCGGCGAATAAACGACGACGCTTAGTGATTCAACGCTCAACCCGTGATTTAGCGTTAAAGTACCTTGTTAAAATTGCTTATCTGAACGGCCGAGTGATTTACCGAGCTGCGGATATTAATTTTATCGTCTGCTAATGCGTCTTTTCGAATGACATTGCGAATGACATTCTAAAATTCAACCTTTGCGCCGAACAATATATATCCTTTAGCTTCGAAAATCGCAATCGGACCTCATCGAGCTGTCGATCTTCGAGCATAAATCTAATCTTTTACAGCATCCGCTCTATTACAGGCGTCGGTTAATCATCCGTCCCGGTAACTGTAAATTATTTTATGTAGCTATGCAAGTTTTCTATAACGGTAATTTCGCCGAGCCAATATGATAATCACTCACTCGCTCCCCGTATCCATATCCTTACGTTTCTATTTCATGCAAATACGGGCGGAGGCCTCCCGGCTGTAAAAACGGCTCGCGAAAATCTCTGACGCAGTGAGCAGCGGACGTCCCGAGAGAGGAGAAAATGCAAGAGGATATAGTCGGCGACGCGAAGCGGAGGAGCAGGCAAAATGAACGATAATGAGGCGGTGACTCGCGAATTCTGGACGTTCGGGTTTACCTACCGGTTGTTGGGTCAGAAATAGATTTTTGGGAATCTTCCACGGCGCGGAAGGACTACTTTTCCTCTAAAAATACTCGGGGAACGAGTCCGCGCCGAGTGGAAATGTTATTTGGCGGTGCTCCTTTCTTTGATAAGCATCTTTGACGTCACCCGGGGGGTTTTGCGCATTTGGCGACATTTTTCTGGAATGGAGGAAATTGATTCGGGCGACCTGCCTACTTTTTGCGCTCGAAACTCGTTTGACGCGCTTACTTTAATTTTTATGTTCGTTTAATCGTTTTTAAAATTCTTCGTGATAATTTATAACTTTTGTGAAAAAAACATCCTCTTAGTGTTAACGGGTTTGTAACATACAAATACAATGTTATTTTCTAGACTCAGATTTCCGTAAAGATTTTCTTCCCAAAGATTCAGGCTCGAAACTCGTTCTCCAATTAAAAAAAAAAAAAAAACAGATTGCCAAGCGTCAGTATAATCTTCGAATAATCCGCGCGGCGATTTTTGCTCCCCGCATCGTCTGGGGAAGCTTATCCGCTTTGAATCTTGAGAAGCTCGGCGCTGCAGCGAGAATTCTCCTCGATGCTGCGCGTATGTACGTGAGCAATCCTCGCAAGTCGCCGGATACATAATTGGCCGCGCACGAAGAAAGTAATTCCAGATTCAAGGGACGTAGCTCCTCTCGGCTTACATTTCTTTTGTCGTATTCAAATGCGCGGCGGCCCAAAATGAAAACAATTCTGTTTTAAAAATACACTTTGACTTACATATTATTTTTCGTTTAATTAACTTCCCCCCCTGGCGTCCTTAAATCATCTTAATTAAAATTTTAGATTCGCCTTCCTAAGCCTCCTGTAGGAAGTATAAATTGCGCTTCATATTTAATTCACAACGTATTTACGATCCTTTCAAGCAGTCCGCCTAACAAAAGTCCGCAGGGCGCAAGTTCGTCAAAGCTCCGCAAAGCCCATCTAAGCAATCAGAAGGCGATCGTCCACCGTAAAAATAGCCGCGCGTCGCTCGTCCGCAACAACGCAATTAATCAGCCAATGCCGCGATCTCGACCGACCCACTTTTAGCCGCGATCTCTCGGAAATCGGCAGCTCGCTCTCTCTCTCGCTCAATGACTGTGCACCGGTCGCGTGCGGCGCGGGTCGCGCGAGTTCGAGTTGCGCAACAAAACGGCGGCGGTGCTCGTTCGTCTCCGAGGAAAGAAGCTGCGCGCGAGTCGTCCGCGGGATGCCCCGCGGGCTCACGGCTGACGCAACGCAACGCCGCGATTTATCTCCGATTTTCAGACGCGGAAAAGGCGACTCTTGCGCCGGGCCCCCGATCGTTTTTCACCGATAAAAGTCCCCTCGAGCTGCTGACGTAATTCGCCACCTGTGCACGATCTTTCTCGAAGGAGTCGATATGGAGTTCGCGCGGTGCTGTAGCGCGAGGCAATGAAATTGTACTTTTGAAGGTTCCGGAAGTTATATTAGAAAATATTGTTTGCGACGACGTGGATTTGTAAACAATGATTAAAAATAATGCACTGTTTACAAGTTTTTCCGTCGAGCCGCGTGACATAAGCATTATGCAAAATTCAGCCGGCAAAAAGGGGAGTTTTTAAAATATGTCTCGCGCGAAACTCCGCCTTCTTAAAAAAAAAAACCCCAAAAAAAAAAATGAAAAAAGACAATCCTTTTTTGCAGCTCGTAAAACGCGGAGCTCCCCGCGGTCGTCGCTAAAAACTCGGCGCATAAAAATCCAAAAGCTGTCCCCGCGAAAGGATCATCTCCCTTCGCCGAATAAGAGTCGCCGGAGCGGGGCGTTCGGTTATAATATACCGGAGGCAAAAACCATAACCTCGGCGAAGGTTCTGGAAGCGTGGCGGGGCAAAACCGGTAGGCCGCCTTTTACGATTTCCGAGCAGTCCGCGGCACGCGCAACGGACGCGCGATTAAGCGGCGAGATGCTCATTACCCTGGAATGAGGCGATTTTTCTCGGGCTTTTTGCCGAACGGAGGCTTCGAGAAGCTCTCCGGGACTTTTTTTTTTCGTTTTTCAGGTACGAGAATGCGTTTCGAGCATTCTTGGGACGCTGCTCTTTTTGCGACGGATATAATCGGTTTTCCATGATCTTCGGGCTGCTTTTCCGAGTTTTTGCAGCCTGCGAGGTGTGCTCTCGTGAAATCTCGCGATCGCTCTTGCGCGATTAATTTCTTGCTTTCAATTTTCAAGTTCAACCGTCGCTGCACTGGCAAAGAGCTGGAAAAAATATCGAACAAAATTGCGGCTTCATCAATAAACATTGAAAACCAAACGCACGCCGCCTCGCGGCAGCTGGGCATTTGCATAGTGTCAATTTTATTTTTAGATTTACCGAGAATGTAGAGTTGAAGGAAATTGCAAAGCAACGTACTCGCGAACAATTACCATCGCTGATCTCCGCGAGCCGAAGTGACGGAAGCAGGTGGAGCTGTAATAATTCAATACTTTGACACCTTAATAACGGAACGTCGACAATTTCATTAGATTCATTTCCATAAGTGTCAGTCATTAAGCTGTATTTACAGAGGCTTCTGCCACTTACCGAGCTACTATTTGAACGGTAATTTATCGCCTCTATGCATCATTAAACTCGTTTATGTAACATTAAATAAAGAAAGGAACGAAATGTGTTTCCCAGTATCCTGTACAACATTTACCGTTTCGTTAACAACAGATTAATTATTTTTCCGCGTTCAATTTGCCAATTGTTAAACACGAAGAAACGTGTTCCGATCGAAATACATAATTAGCGATTCCTGTTGCGCGCAAATTGTATGCCTAATCGAAAGGTGCATGTCATTGTTATAACAGTGACATCCACAAAGTAGATTCAGAACTAATCATTTAATCACTGCTTGATCCGACCTCTCGGTAAACGTGAGCGAGGATCTTCAAATTGCCAGTTCGCCAAAGACAATGAAATTTTCAACGTTTCGCTCTAAACCCAAGCCAATTACGTTACAGCGCTGACGTCTTTGAAAAAAACCTGTTGTTATTTACCAGTTTGCAGTGTTTAATATCGTGACTCTATACGACGTTCCAAATTTAGGTACTCGGCTATTAACTCCCGTACACTTAATTCTTAGCCTTCTGCCTCGAAAAGTTTCCACGAGCCGAAGTCTCCACGCAGTGAAATTCCACGCTGTATGCGCTTCCTTTTTCGCATACGTCATTGCGCGAAGCTAAAAGATGTTAGGAAGTTATCGTTCATCCGATATAAAAGGACATTAGGAGGCGCGCAAAAAAAATGTTTACGCGGAGCGAAATCGGCTTTTTGCATACGAACTGCGCATTCGATTTAAACTGTTCTTATAAAAACTTTCCAACTCCCGAACGAAATTATTATGACAAAAAAAAGGCGACGATTTACGATCCACATTTTTAAATGCTTTCCTTTGACGACCGAATATAAAGTGACCGCTGCAGCGCAATTAGGCGCGATTGAAGGAACGAGTGTTGCACCCATTATGCATTCGAGAACAGCAAACTAATGGTTCAGATATCTCTATAGCAAATTATCCGACAGGCGAAAAAACTCCGTGAATCACGGATCGCGACCGCAAAAGGTGCGAATCATCGATTCGCGGGAACTATTTGCGAATTAAATAAAGAACGAACGCCGGGTGTTTTTTTTTAATTGATTCACGGCAGTGACAAAGTCCCGCGGCTCGGCCTCTAGCGTCGGCAGGAATTTTGCGAATTTAGATCGAAGCGTCTGATTCAACGCGAGTTCGAGGCGGGCAGTTTTTCCGTAAACAGAAAATCCGCGATCTATGGTATCGAAAAAAAGGTCATTGGTGACATCAGTCGGATCGGCGATTGGTTATCGGAAAGTTCGAAGGTCAAACGAGGGAACGATCTTTTATTACCCTGATTTTCCTCGTGATTTCGTTTGTGTAAAGAGAGGCTGAAAAACTAGTTTTTGTACGGCTGAAAAAAAAATGTCATCGATACATCATTCGTTGTCAAAGTTGGCGGGAGATAAAAGAAAATTGTCTAAAGCTTCTTAAGTTTATCTTAAAATTTAAAAGCGCAATCTTTATTACGACTTGTTGAAGATGAAGTGAAATCTGATTATTAATAAATTAAAATCAATGACATTCATTATGAAATAATCATAGATTGATAAAAATATAAAAAAAGGCTACGACAGTCACGTTTCGGTGCATTAATCGGTGCTGGAAAAATTACATGTTTGGTAAATATCCACTGCAATCGCTCAAGTTTTTTTTTTTCGAAAAATTCTATTTGATTAGAAACTGTTGTCGGCGCGAATTTTTCCTTGACAAAGAACTTCAGACCGCTCCGACGGACTAAAACTCCGATAACTACATAACATTGATAACCTTTTCCAGATAATGCATGGAATGTGCAATAAATTAGAAATTTTTGAATGCCCCGCTGTATTTTTCTTTCATTATCTCGCAATCTCTTTTTATTCAGCGAGGTCGACATCGTGCCGCAGTAATTTTGTTAAACCAAACCAAATTTTTCTCCGCTCTCGCCTTCGACTTTCCTCTGTTCAGCGTCAAAACAATCATCCGGTATCCACGACTAACAAACGAGCGACAGCTCTTTTCCCCGGCTAATCAGCCTGAATTATCCCTCGGCGCAGGTGAAAGTAACCTAACGCCACCGACCAAACAAAGGCCCGACGAGACGGTCACGTAAAACACGGCGAGCCACGCGATTAGCTCCGCGCGGCAGCCGGCAATCGACACGTCCGCGGATTCTTCGATCGGCATTCCACGGAAAGCGGCCGAGAAACCGATTTCGTCTTGCGCAACGGGCGAATGGACCGTTCGGTGTGCATCTCCGCGCGCCGGCGTTGCGCAATTTGCGTAAGCGGTATTATCGCTCGTCGATCGTCGACACTTTTGCACCTCCATCGCGTTTAATTGACGGCTGGGATATACGGCGGCGCCGGTACGCCTCTTACCGGCGACCTTTAATTGTCTAGCGATTTTTTTCGGCGTTGCGCAAGCGATATTCAGCCGAAGGAATGTGCCTGTCGCCGTCAATTTTTCTCGCGTTATTTATGCGATGTATTGAATTCGAATCAATTATTTATCTTTCCTCTTATTGATTTTCATTTAGCGATTCTCCTTTTCTGGATTTTCAGCAAAGCACTGTTTTTCAATGATCGTACATCCGGTTTAATAGATGCAGCCGCGGTCATACAGCATCCATCGGCTGGGATTACGCAATCCTAAACGCACACACATTATAGTCTCCGTGAAATGAAGCTTTAAAATTCGAAAGAGGTTAATTACCCAAGGGGGGCTTTTTCTCTCCGATCGGCGCACAGAGAAACGAGCGTCCGATATGCCGGACTTGCGCAATGTTCCTCCTTTTTCGGGCGCAATCTCCGCCGGCCATTATTCACGTAACCGAGCGATACCTCGGGGCTTGTGTCTCTCGGTGAAAACGCCCGGAAAACTGCCCGCCCTTACGTAACCCGGATCGCGCGGGAAAGTAAGCGAGAAAAGAGAGAGAGAGAGAGAGAGAGAACTTTTTCTCGCCGCGCGGTCGGCTTTCCTCGGGTATTTGCAAACAATCGCCGCGAGTTTTGATTACCGGCGCGTGAGAGGAATGTGCCGGCCGGTGTGCCTCGGGGAGGGGCGGGGTTAAAAATAGATTTTTCGGAGGCGGCGCGGCCTATTTTTAGAGCGGCGATGAATTATGCAGAGGTGTTACCGGACGATGATTTAATATTGCTCGATGATATTTGCGCGGGAGGGGAGGAGGGGCTATACACAATGGGCCCCGTCGACTTTAGCGCCTTTTGCCGGCGACATAATCGCCGAGAGAATTAATTAGACTAATGAGAGTGCCGTTTTATTCATGAGGGTTATATTTTCACGGTTGCAGAGCATCGCCAACGTGATGAAGGACTCGTCGATGGTAACGCGATGGGGTCTCAATCTGATCATCCGGCAGACGGAGTCGAAGCCCCTCGTGCACATGACCGCCAAGGAGTTCATGTTCGGATACGAGTCGAGCCTCGTCACCCTCGGCAACAACGTCATGCCCTCCTGGATTAAATTCGACCGTCTGGGACTGATCGACAGGGTGAGTAGCGGGAGCTCGAGAAATCGGGACGCTCCGCGAACACGAATGTATGTGTAAGCTAAACGGGGAAATTGCAATTCCCTCTCATGCAGATGTACGACTTCGACGGAGACTACGAGACGGTTTACACCGGCGAGGACGACTTGCGGCTGGCGGGTCTGATCGAGAAGTACAACGGCGCCGTGGATCTGCCGCAGTGGACGGGAAAGTGCGCGAACGTAAGCGGCGCGAGCGACGGCGCCAAGTTCCAGAGCTTCATCGAGCCCAACGACACTTTGAAATTCTTCAGGAAGAGCCTCTGTCGCAGCGAGAAAATGGTATAAAGTCCAGCTTATCCGTTTCTTTTCGACTTCCGAAGTGTGAAATTCTTTGTTGTCGCGATAAAGAGAGAATTTCTACGCTCGATTTTGCCGTAAAATCAATGGTAATATTTTCGCTTTTACCGGCAGGTTCGCACCGGCGAAAAAGTCGTAAAGGGTCTGTACAGTTACAAGTACAGATTTATGGACAACGAGCTGGACAACGGCCACTTCAATCCTGAGAATAAGTGCTTCTGCAGACAAGGATACTGCCTGCCTTACGGACTCATCGACGTCACCGATTGCTATTACGGTCAGTAGTACATACACTTGAAATTATTGACTTGCACGTTTTTAAAATTGCCTGCGCGATAAACATTGGCAATTACACGTAGGATTATCTAAGTCTGATTTATAAAGAAAAGCTTGTTTTCGAAACTCAAAGATTTATGTCGAGTTTTTCTTCCGAGCAAATTGTATTTTTTCTCGTTCGGACATCGTTGATGAAAAAAAACTTGTAGAGCGATCGGATCATTTAAAATGTAACTCAATGCCTTCCTACTGAATTAAATGTTTGAAGTAACTGCGCGTTGAGTGGATAAATATTCGCTTTCTCGGTTCGCTTGTACGATACGTACGCAGTTTATTCAAGAACCTTTTTTTCGTCGCGCGTATTCAAATGAGGACTTTTTTGTTGTATTAAAAATTAAAATGTTTTAAAGGATTGGAAGCGTTGTCGTACCGTTCGTGCAGGAAACGT
The DNA here is from genome assembly GCA_035582975.1 of Ormyrus labotus. NCBI lineage: Eukaryota > Metazoa > Arthropoda > Insecta > Hymenoptera > Ormyridae > Ormyrus > Ormyrus labotus. Next base: position 21,575,352 of record JAWWEO010000001.1, on the reverse strand, counting down.
TGAAAGCGATACTTTTCACATTATAAAATCCGTCAGCGCTAATTAGAACATCTACTAATTGGTTTGACATTGATTACAAGTTAAAAAGTAGTTACTTATTTACAATTCATTAAAACAAATCCACGAGGAATAAGCAACAAATTTCTTATAAAAGTACAAGTTTCAGTTATCATAAATCGTTACCAACAAAACGATTTCAATGACAAAAAAGCTCTTAAATCATGAATTAATGCCCTCGTTCAGTAAAAAAACGTCACAAGCTAAATTCTTGGCTTTGATATTTTTATGTTTTTGTAAGCTCATACCGAATATGCGAAACTTTATTCTTTTTACCGATTAAACACGTCTTGATAATATTACCGAGCTATTGCACACTCATGAATTAATCAATACAGTAGTGCTTTGCTGCACCGATATACTCGCAGGAGAACATTCTTTTTTAAATCGAAAACAATTTTAAAAAGTGCCTCGCGAATACTTGATTATTCAACGCTCGAAATTTCATTTTTCCAGGTTTTCCAATAGCTCTTTCGTACCCCCACTTCTACGAAACAGATCCAAAGGTGCTGGACGCCGTAGAGGGCTTGAAACCTGAACAAGAGAAACACGAATCTTACTTTTACATTCAACCAATGTCTGGTCTTCCTGTGGATCTTGCCTTCCGCTTCCAAATAAACATGGCTCTCCAAGACATCAGTGCGATCGACAACGTAGATGGCTTCTCGGATCTTGTTCTTCCCCTGCTCTGGTTCGAAATCGTAAGTGAATTCAAAAGAAAAAACTCCAGCCACCCTTAGATTCCTTTTAAATTCTCCCAACTCAAAGTTATATCGTCAACTCGATTTCTTTAGGGGATGCACGAACTGCCCGACAACCTGAACATGAAGTTCTACCTATACCTGAACATCTTGCCAGTCATGCAGGAGATCGCGATCTACTGCCTATTCCTGTCTGGCGCGATTTGCCTGGTCTGGAGCGTCATCAAGATCCTGACCTACAAGCCCAAGGAGTCCGGAGCGACGAGTCAGTGGCTCGAGGCGGAACTGCAGCGTAAGCGCCTAAGCTACCTCAGCGAGAGGCGGCCCTCGCTCAAGGCCAAGGAGATGGACGTCTACTTCAACAGTCTGCTCAATCCCAAAGAGGAGGAGGCACCTCTCGACCCAGCTGCCCTCGAGGAACTCGCCAACCTCAAGGAGGACGTCGTCTGAGCCAAAACCGCCTTTCCTTCTCTCTCTCTCTCTCTCTCTCTCGCGAGACTTGCTGCCCTTTATTTTTTACGCACTTTCATAGCTTCGTCTTCAGGTTTTAGGCCGCTAATCCGGTGATCCGAGAAGAGAACGCGAATCGCTCGCACGTTGCCAGTCGACGACCGTTAGATCGATGTAGTATCCGTCCATTGTTTAGATGCGCGTATCAGGTAACTTTAGCTAGCAGAAGGGAAATGTCATGATACGGTAGTTGTTTCGAACGTTCTTGCAGTTTAAAAACGAGTTAAAGTTGTATAGGTAATGAGGGTGTAATTTAGAAAAAAAAGCACCACTATTTTGCTAGGGGTCAGGTTTTTATGCATTTTTCATACGAATTAAAATAAGAATTGTTATCAAGTTTTTTTTGATGAAAAAATTTTATTGTTAACAAATTAATTGCGAAATCGATGCAAAGACTGAATTAGCCTTCTAAAATAATTGTTTTAAAGAAGATTTAAATTTGAAATTGATAATTAAAATTTAAATTTAATCAAAACTAATTTTAATTCGTTTTCACAAGTGAAAAATTTTAATTATTATGGATTCTAAATTATTTACCGGTAACAACGATAATTATAAAATTTGTTAAGAAACTTTCGACTAAGTTCCGTATTGTAATAATGTAGAAAAAGAGAACAATGACAATTGCATTTATCAATGCACAGAAAAAGTATAGAAACGTTTCGTGTATTATAGTTCAACTGTAATATATCGACGTTATTTTTCTTAGCAGCGACTATAAACTTGAAAGATTTCACCAAATCATTCTTCATTTTCATAAAACAAAAAAAAACTGTCCTTATGCAGAGGGCTAATGTTTGTAAATATGTAAATATTATATAATTAATGAATTTATAAAGCTGATTTTCAATAGCTCGTTTAATGTTTAAATAAGTACGAATTTTTATTCAATTTAATCGAGTTGTGGAAAAATAGTGATGAAAAAGTAATGTAAATAATGTTGGTACCTTTTTGTATTTGATTTGGAACTAAAGCTGAATGCACAAGTGCATGGACTTGTGTAAAGCGACTCGAGAGACAATAATTTCGTAATAAACTTAAAAATTTTGATGATAGGGTTCGAAAAGATTCCAATTGCGAAATATCTTTGCTGAATATATTTAAAGTCGTGATTTTTTATCAATTAATAATAATATTATTTTCTTGTGTACGTTTTAACTGTGATTTATTATTATAATGCTTAACGATTTGAAGCCATTATATTTGTTTATTTTTGATCATTAAACAGACTAAAATACCCTAGTCACTTTAGAATCATTACACTAGATTTACGTTTTATGGTAAATGAAAGGTAAATGACTACAGTGACTAAAGTGTTTTATGTTCACTGTAATCAAATGGTGCTGCCCATTTTTATGTAAATTTAAATTGATTAATATTAGCTAATAATATTTATAAGTGTGCATTGCTGTGTATACAAGAAAATTACTAAGCAGTCAAAGAAGAAACGAACTCTGACATCAAAATTTTTACGAACCCATGATCAAAAATAATTGCAAGGGATATTTAATAAATATTAGGCTTTTAAACTTCCGAGAGTATACTCGGTATACGTCGTGTGATCTTGCCTCGTTTATATACGATAATTATGTAGTTCAGTAGGGTAAATTTTTTTATCTCGTAAACACGAATAAGAAATTAATTTTAAAATTTTACTTAGGGTAGGCGTAGCTACTTTTATATAAATGTGTATTTATATTGTTGAAATTGAAGTTATACATATTTTAAATATGTGAACATGAGAGCAATATATTTTATAAAAACCATGACAATGCAGCGAAAGTTACTCTTTCGTTTACTCTTCATTTTCTCTTAGATTCGCTGAAAAAAAAATAGAAAATCTAATGCGATGATTTTACTGATACGTCGATAACTTGTAATCATAATTATTTTATACACCTGTTTAGAATTAGAATTAAATAATAGTTTATTAATAAAAAATAAATGCAAATTGCTCAAATTTCAGTAAAATCTAGCTATTTATTATATCCTGGAAGGAAATGTACTTAGCTGTTAATTGTGAATTTATTTTTATTAAAATATCTTGCCAGTAAAAAGTGCCTTGTTATTGTAAAAATATGCAATGTGCTAATAAAGTAATGTTTTCTTATAGAAAAATCGATTTTATTCTTGTAAAAAATGTCCCACACTTCAATAAAAATATTAAGAAAACGTTTTTTCGTAATGAGAATAAAAATATTTTAATTTTTTACATATTATTCTACAATATTAATATTTTTATTTTCTCACGATACGATTTGTACACTATATCTATATATATATATAAATCTTACCAGTGCTAAGAATTGTACATGTTTAAGTGTACTACTCTCATTTGTGCAAGCCGACACATTCCTTTTGCCTTTATTCCGATTCATAGAATTGCATTTATAATCATTATTTTTATATTAATCATAATTCTTATGCTTAATAATAGAAAAACTGATTTTAAGACAAATATTCTTTTTCTTTATTACACTTAAATAATCTACATTATTACATAAAAACCAGATTCATTATTGTATACAAATTAAAATTGAAATTTGTATTTTAAAACAATAATTTGAATTTATAATTAAATCTTAGAAACAAAAAAGTAATTTTTTTTCTTTTTGTAACTTTCATAGTCAATAGTAACAAATGTCATCAAATCGTAAAAGGCATAATAAGACGCTAAAATTCTATTGCACAAAATTCAATTCTATACAATGCATTACCATTAAAATTATTTCTCAGATTCATTTTATGCAATAGATTTTAAATTATAATTTTAAGAATATGCGCAGAATAAAATAGTGCATATTTACATATTAAACAAAGAAAAAATTATTTGAAATCTTTATGAATATAATCAGAATTCTAATTTATAACTCTATCATCCGATTTAGCAGTCCTTTAATAATTACTTCACTTTGTTGTTAAATTATATAATCGTAAAATTCTCGTTAAGTTTAGAATTTTAAATACAACATATTTATCAATTTTTAAAACCCTGTAAAAATTCAAGTCTCTGCCTAAATCGTTCCTAGCATACTTTACTTCCGCTTAAGTGCATCAGCATAACTAAAGGGCTTTTGATTATGACTTCGCTGTTGAGTCTTTTGTTCAAGTTGAACAGTTTTTAAATTAACAGCTGGAAATTCATTTTGAGACGGTGCTGCGCTTAGATTACTTTGGCGTTTTTCGCTTTTCATTTGCTCTTTTTGAATAGCCTCAAAATCATTATTCTGCTTTGGTTCTTGGTAACCCTGTGTATCCCAAGACTTCGATTCTTTCACAGAATCTTGAATCGTGAAACGAGACAAATCTAAATTTTCAGTATCAAGTGCACCAGAATTCTAAAAGTAACATAAGAATAATTTTAAGTCTAAAAAATTCGTTAAATCAAATTACAAAAAGTCGCAATCCACTAATAATACTCACTAGGTATTGTGGACCACTACCATTTCTACTATCGCCGTTCGAATTGACGTCGGTAGCATCCTCGCCGCTTGTCGAATCTGATTCATTGTCTCTACGTTGATTTCGTAAGATTATTTCGTGACGGTGGGCCTTTCTTTGCTTTTTCGAATACCCTATGAGGGGCTGATTCTTATCCACTTTAGTTTGAATATCTTGTAATGGACTACTAACAGTTTGAGTATCCTGTTACGAAAGACCATTTAAAGTACTTAAAATTTTACAAAATTTAATCGAAAATTCACGTTTCACGTGAATCTATATAAGTTAAACTAAAAAGCGTTACTTACTACACCCCATGGATCTTGTGATGCTGATGGTAGAGGGAATTCATCTATTTTCGTTGCGCCAGACCACTCGTTCGGAATAATTTTCAATCTACACTCTGCACAGTGTTGCTGTAAATATTATTTTAATTAGGATGCAACTTAAATTAGTTGGTTTTGGTAAAAATAGAGAAAATTTTATTTGTACGTGTTTATTCACTCTAGGAAACAATATTTTACGAAAGCCAAATATTAAAGATTTGCGAAAAATACTTATTTTTTATTTTCATCTATACGAAACGCAGAGCGCCGAGGCGATTTTTTTTCCCGTTTTAAGACGCATGCGCGCATCTTTAAAATCAAATTACCAAAATTTCAGAACATTTCGATCGCGTGCCTCTGACGGATCTCATCAAATTTAAAGCTGAAGTTCCAATTTTAATTAACGAAAATTTAACCACTGTAAAACCGTAAATAAAAAATAATTTAGAATAGTACGTACTTCAAAATCTTCTGGATCAACGTAATGATAAGCTACGTATCTGCATTGCTTCTTCTTACTATTCGGATAATTTACCATGCACCTCGTGATGTGATAGGGCATCTTCGACTTCGCAACCCAGTGACTCACGTCAAAAGGGCATTGTTCTTCGGGGTCTTGAATAATATTCATTGTTGTTTGGCCGAGGTGTCAATTCGCTAGAGAATCTGCAAATAAAGTTCTTTTATGGTATATTCAAAGAGCACAAAACATACAAAAAAAATTTTTAATTAAAAATTTTAATTTAAAATCTACTTTTTTTAAAAGATTAAATATTTTTAGATTTACTGTTTGAAAACGATTATAAAGCTTTTTGTACGAATCGCATTGCGGAGTTAATTAACGCGATCATCTTAATGCGTATAAGAGTATATATAATATATATTTATCATAAATCTTTAAAAACAAATGAACTCAGTACTGTAGGAACAGTGCACCTGAGCAATCAGGTACAAGTGTAAGACTTGCCCTCTAACTTCGTGATAAGATTCTGTATTCCATACCAGCGAACGGCAAATTTATTTTCCTTTGTTGGATTGCTACCTGCGTATATTATGCATGTAGTTTAATATAACGTAATGTTACATTGGATATATAAAAAAAATAAAATAAATAATAAAAACTTTAAAAGACTTTAAGTCGATTTTATTTCTATAATAAAATTAATATTTTTAATATTGATACTTTTTTTTAATATTAATATTTAATTTGCAAAAATTATTGAACAATTATAAAAAAAAAAAATGTTAATCCAATATTATATGTAAAATTCATAACAGTGCTAAGGTCGTCCTCTTTCTTACCGATTGAACCTCAGCATAGCAATTAAATATTGTTAATAAAAACGTAAACATAAAAAACGAATTACCAAAAAGAGTAATTACAACTCAATTTGCGTGCGTAGACGAACGAATACGAATATTTCTGTAACAATCTTCTTCGGACGTAAATTGAAAAAATACCTATCGTTTCCAATTTTCGCGGATTATTTTGTGATCGCAAAAGATAGTACATCTCTTTGACAATTGGTCCAATATTTATCCTTTTATTAATAATACTCGCTGTGCCGATGTTTAATCGATAACCAAGGACATTGGCACCGCTTTAAGTGAAACTGTTTACGTTCGCAAAATTTGAGTAAGCAGTAGCAAGCATTTATTATTTACAATACCTAAACTTTACGATTCCACTTGGAGAGAAATTTGTTCTAATTATAGTCGAATTTCTTATATATAAGTATCATCTTAAATGACACGGTAGAATATAAAAATCGTGGACGTGACGATTTTATAAATATTATAATCGGATTATAAATAAAAATAATCCGATTGATAAACTATTCTAACGGTTAATTCTTACCGGCGTCAAATGTTTCCAAGGCCAACAGAATAAAGAAATTGATTAGATACTCAGTGAAAATAAAATTACTTTTTTGGATAATTTACTGAAATATTTTAAGAAATAATAAAGACATTTTTTCAAACATAAAATATGTATGGAAAATAATGATGATTCAAAAATGACTGTAAAAAATTCGAAAAGCCGGTTATTTTATATTATTTCTACTTCCTCCATCTATAAACCAGACACTTGACTTTTGTACCTGCTATAAACTATCAAAAGGAGTAAATTGTTGTTGAATGTTACCAAAGCTAGAATATAAGGTCGCAAAGAAAAACGAATGAATTTTTTAGGATAAAACATGCTTCAACTAACCTCAAAATATCATTAATTGTTAAAATTATACAAAAATCAATCTCGTATTTAATGGAGAAATTACCTTAATTAATTTTATTAATCAGTCAAGAAAAATATGAATATCCTGAATTAGCCGATGAATAACAATTAAAACAATTTAACAATGCTATAATATAGTGCAACTTTACGAAAACATTCTATAATATTTTTTAATGCTTTTATTTACTGTAAGTTTATTATTAAAAGACGAACGAAATTAATGTTAACTTATAAATAAAATTAAAGTGTAAATAAAACGTCGTTTTCATACTTAACACAATAAACAAAAATCGAAAACGTATCTTCGTCGATTGAGGAATTGTAACTATACCATACAAGACAGCGAACAGCGACCGACTGACGATGTAGAAGGCAGTTGAACTGTTCAAACAAATCCTAATATATGAGAAGCAGCGACATATATAACACCAAAATTGAAATTGTATTACCTTTGAAAAAATATTATTTAATAGTTGTATTTAAATAATATACTTTGTTTGATAATTTTTAGCATAAAAATTAACTTTATATTCGTCTATGTGGAAGAATTTATTTTAAAATAAAAATATAATAATTAAAATCTATAAGGTAAATTTTCCTAATGATTTTTAAAAAATTACTACATTTCTTTTTTCTTTCTCAAAGAGAAAGCTTTGTTTCGCAAAAAAATTGTTTATTAGTTTTTGATTAATAAGCATTTATTTAGGCTCAGAGAGTCTAAAAAAGTACTTTTTAAAAAATGACGGTACGACGTGCGAACGTACGGATGTTATATCCCCGTAAATACTTTGAAACGACATCATGGATCTGCTTCAAATTTATAAATTGTTATCATAAATTGCTTTGGATTTTAGGGCTATTTGAGCAAATTTTTCTTTACTTTTCTTTTTTTTTCATTTACATATTTTGACATTTTTTCGTTAATGTCAGCCTTATTGGACCAATCACTTTGAATTTCTCATTTTTTATTTCAAATTCGCAAAAACATAAAGATATGATACAAGTTGTCCAATTGTGCAATTGTGATGTAATTGCCAGAAAAACTGTGCACGTTAAAGGATTAAGAGGTCTTAGTGCAAAGCTCCATCCCAAATAATTGTTAAACTAAAATGTACAATAATGTCGTAAAACTACCTATATTATAAAAATAAAATGTTAATTTATTAAATAAAATAATTCTATTATTTATTTTAAACAAGTACATTTGTGACCCTTTAAATGACAATTTTTACAGATAATAAATGATGATTATGAACGCTAACTTTTCGATAAAATAAGTGCATCATATAGAATAACATATTATAAATATATTTACAAAAAATAAATTATTTAAGATTTGTATAAAAAAACATGATTAAAAAGTACATCACCAGGATTGAATGTCAGGATTTTAAAACTATTCATCATTGAGATATACCCTTGATTTTATCCTTTTAATAGCTAAAGCTCTTATATTATCTTTATCTAAAAAGATATTTGAAAAATTATAATTTATTCTATATGAAAAGAAAAGATGATTATATAAAACATACCAAATAATTGCTTTTTCAGTACATCCATATGAATTTTTCGAAAAATACTTTTAAACTTCGCAGCATCTGGAATATATGCGCTCACATAGAACTCCATTACTATTGGTTTTAAAATATGAAACGTTTTTCTGTGAATCTTTACAGATTCTGGTGATTTTTTTGATGGCACTTCATTATTCAGTCTTTGACGTTTTACATCTTGGAAACTTTTATCAGAAATTCCAGAATCTTTTGTATCTGTGCGCAATCGCTTTTTAATGTTATGTGCAGTCTTATTTTGTTCAGAATTTTCAGTTTTTAAAGTTTTCTTATCGCTCAAAATAATATGATCTTGATTATTTTCGCTGATTATATTAATGTCTTTTTCAACATTTAAATCACTCTTTTTATGCATTTCAATATCGTCTTCATCTTGACTTAAGTCTGGCGAATCGCCAAAGATAGATGCATATTTAGCAGCTAGTTTACTTTTATGAGGAACTTTCGGTTGAAATTTTGATTTTTTGTTTTCAGCTTTTTCATCAACTTTAGCTGTTTCCTCGCCTTTGAGTTTTATTTGTTCTTTATTTATAGTTTCTTCAATGCCATCTGTCATCTTATTCACTTCTGATTGATTCAAAGAGGTGGAACTATTAACTGTAGACTCCTTTATTAAATTATGATCTATTGGTAGATTATTATGATAAGATTTATCTTCTGCATTATGTTTAATTTTATCTTCTTTGACAAAAATATTTTTAAATTCATTTTTGACAGGTTTACTTTTGAAAAATTCAGTTATAGGTTTACAATCTAATCTTTTTTTTGATTTAGTTTCTCGCGCTTTGTCTTTACTCATTTTAGAAATTTCTAAAGCGGTTTTAAAGTCATTACAAATAACGGAAGTAGCAGTAGATGCTGAAGTAGAGGAAGGTTTCGTATTAAGCAATGATTTAGGCTCTTTTGAAGAATCAAATTCTGTTTGTATTCTTTTTAATTCTAAGGCTGTTTTAAAACCATTGCAGGGTGGTAAATTTATATTTTGGCATTTAATATCTTCGGTTTGAATTTCACCTTTATATTCAGATTCTGTTTCTTTTAAAAAATTACTTTTTAAATCTTCACACAATTCAATATTTTTAGTAAATTTCTGAATACTTGTAAACTAAAGGAAATAGATGTATATATATTTATTATTTAAAAATATGTATTTTTTAATTTATTATAAATATTTAACAAACCTTTTGTGTTGCTAAAAACCTATAAGTCGTAATTGCTTTAGCACTACAAACTATATTGTATTCTAATGTACGAGCTATTTCATCTATGTCTATTTCCGTTCCTTCACATTCATTACCGCACAACTCGAAATTACTTGATAAGCTACTATGGATTTTATTATAAAAAAATTCTCGCAACTAGAAAAAAAAAATTTTATTAATTAAAATTTTTCGCTACTTTAAAAAAATAGTATTGTAAAGAAAGTATACTACATTAACAGTAAGTCCTTTAACTTTAATGTCAGTACTTTCTGCTGCAAGCACACAAGATGTCTTAGCATACTCTAAGTTAAGTTTTCTTATCTGAAAATGAATAAAAAATATTGTAGTAAAACATTTACTTGCACAACATTGAAAATTGTAAATATAAAATTACTTCGTCTGCTTGAGCTTTTCCAGCTCTTCGTATTTGAAACTGTTCATCTATTAATTTCTTTTCTTCAAATTTGGCTTGCTTCTCTAATTGATATCTGGCATATCCCCCAGAATCTCCTGAATCACTATCATAGTCGCTGTAACAAATTATTTTTAATTTAAAAAAAATTTCTTAATAGCTTTATTAACTATAAAAAAGATATTTTGATCATTGTGCAACTTACACAGTCATATTCTTATCATATTTTTCTAGACCAAAACTTTCCAAATGATTTTGTTTCGATCTTGGTTTGTATTGATGAGAAGATTCAAAATTTAATATTCTTTCTCTAACAGCATCTTTACTTTTACAAACATCGCATCGGTTTACACAATTAGGCACTGGATCTCCAAAATATTTAGAAAACAGAGCATGTCGGCATCTATTAACAAAAGAATTATAATTTTTTTCTAAAGCTATTATAAATAATTATAAAAGCATAAAAAATTGCATTAACTAATTTTTATATCATAAATAATTAAAATAAACTTATAAGGATTAATAAAGTGAGTATCAAATTAATAATTTGAATAACTTACTTTACTCCAGTAAAACTTTCTACTATTTGTTTAAATGATTTTATTTTAGATTGTTGATAATCCTGTCTACTTTGAAATTGTGGAGCAACAGACTCTTCTTCTGCAGCATTTTGACAAAGAAAATTTATGGCTTTATATTCTTCACGGCTAAAATATACTCTGCAGTATGATTGTCTCCCATCTCGACCAGCTCTGCCTGATTCTTGATAATAACTTGCTATTGCTTGAGGTACTGTCCAATGCACAACAAATCTGTGCAGTTGTTATATTAAATTGTATAAATTAAAATTTTATAACATAAAAACATAGTGATTTTTTTACCTTACTGTTGCTTTATCTACACCCATTCCAAAACTGCAAGTTGCTGCAATAACTGGAGTTTCTCCTGAAGTCCAAGAATCTTGAACTTCAATTCTTTCTTTACTTTTTAAGCCTATTCAGAAAAATACTTGAAATTAAAATTTTAAATCATTATTAATTTTTATCTAATTTGAAACATACCACCATGATAAGCAAGTGTCGGAATTCCTAAGGAAGTTAACTTATTTGCTAAGATTTCAGTAGTTTCTTTTTTTCTACAATAAATTATTCCACAACTTCTTTCTTCCTGCAACACATTAATAAACTTTAATTCAGCAACTTTTAAAAATAACAATTCATGATAATAGTACCTTTGGTAGTGAGTCATCACTAGGTCCAAGTGATGTTTTAATAAATTGCTTCAAATGGATAAATGGTTCTGGTATTGTATCAGTAAACCATACATCATAATATAAATTAGACCGAAACACAGGTATAGAAAATATCAATGGATTGTTCATTTTTAAAGTTTTAAAAATATCTTCTTTTACCTAAAAAATTATACCATACCAAATATCTTCATTAATAAGAATATATTATTAAGATATTTTTTAGAGTTGTGCAAAAAAAAATCTGAAAAATATTTAGAATACATACATCTTTTGATGCTGTGGCAGTTAAAGCTACAATTGGAACATCAGGCCACTTTTCTCGAAGGCGAATAAGTTTCCTATAACTAGGTCTAAAATCATGGCCCCATTGACTTAAGCAATGTGCCTCATCAATTACAAAATAAGATAACACTTTAGGTTTAATTTGGTTTAACAAAATCTAAAAAAAAACATTAATTTATGAATTCAATTATTACTGGCTATCTAAACTTTTCGAAAAAAATACATTACCTGAAATGAAGAAGTATCACACAATTCAGGAGTGACATACAGTAATTTCATCTTTGGTTTACTTGATAACATATCTTTTTGTATAGCAGTTCTCATAGTTTTTGTTGTTTTGCTATTTAATGCATGTACCATAATCTTTTTACTAGTTAAATAATCTACTTGATTCTAAAGAAAAATTATATATAGTTTTAAATTTAACTTATAAAAAAAAACTTAATTTAAAAAAAATATATCATAAAAATGATAAAAACCTTAACAAGTGCTATGAGAGGTGAAATAACAATTGCATAAGAGTTTTCTTTTGCAACAGCAGGTAATTGAAAACACAAAGATTTGCCGGATCCTGTAGGCATGCAAATATATACATCTTTGTCTCCTGTAAAATAGAACAAGATATATTTCTCACTTTTTTTATAAAAAGAATTTAAGATAACATACAATAAAAGTGACATAAATTTGTAGAATAAAATCAAAAAATATTTTTCAAATTTGTCCTTATTGTTATATTGTTATTATTAAGTGGTGCATCTTTACATTTCATGTAAACGTAAGCATAGATTTCTTTAAACAAACCTTGGTTTGTTACTTTGCATAGCATATGGATACATAATTATCAACAATAGAAATTGTTTTGATAATGCATATTCCACTAACAACAATCTCTTGAATTATTTATTATTTTTTCAAAATGGCAACATTGTTCTGCGAGAAAAACTTCTACATATTGATTGATCTAATTACATATTTTAATTATGTAAATAAAAAAAGAACAAAAATATAATGCAAAACATTAAAATAACCTCGCACCTCTGTAAACTGCTTCAGTAGCCTTTCTCTGCAAGTCAGTTTTGTAATCTTCATGGCCAAATTGGCTTTTTAATTTTGCCCTTAATCTAGCTTCTGAAAAAATTTCAGTACTCATTGGAAAATATTCAGAAAAACCTTTTTATTTATAATCATTTATAAAAGGTTCAGAGAATACTGGGAAATCTGCTGAAAACTACGCGCGCGCTTAAATGAAACACAAAGAATCGACGTCAGCGACCCCTAATTCAGTATTACGTTTAAAATGTCAGCCGGTATTCGGTATCAATCTGCATTAATCATCAATCATCAATCAGCTGCGAAACTTGTTTCTTATCTGTGTTTCTAATACTCAAAAGACTTCGTGTTTTGTAGAATAAAATATCATCATTAGGGCGTTAATGTAAGTTTTTTTTAGATCAAATTTACATTTCTTATAATTTTCATTAATATATTTTACAGTTTTTACACAAATCATGGATGACTTTGAAGAAATGTTAAAGTTATATCCAGAAATGATACTTATTAAAAAATTACCACCTTGCTGGAAAGGTTTGATAACAGTGCACAACAGCTTAACTAATTGCAAAATGAAAGTAAAAGTAAAATTGACAGTTCCTTCTTTTCCACAATTAGATAATTTAATAATTTATTTTGGACCAAATATAGCTCATTTATTTGGTATAAATTTTAAAAATCAAATAGATTTATTAATGAAAAGATCAGAAACAGTATCATGTTTTGTTCAAGGATTAGTATCACTTATTGTAAGTAATTACGATCTTAATCTATAAAAAGAGAAACTTAAAGATATTTTATTTTTATAGGAAAAACTTATGCAAGAAACTCAGAGTAACCAAGATTCAATTACATCAACAGAAACACATGATATAGATAAATTGTTAAAAGAGTTGAATTATGTTTTATCAGAACCAACGGTATGTATAAAAAACAATAATAATTAGAAATGAACATATGAATATTATTTTTTAATTTTCTTATTTTCAGAATGTTGAACTTTCAGCAACAAAAGATCTTAGTTTAATTAAACTTACCATGAGTGATATTTCAATGACTGTACATCCTACAGTTAACTCTACAGGTCAAAATTCATGGAAAATAATTTCTTCAGATTTACCTGAATTACCAAATTTAAATTTAAATGAGAAAAAATTATTAACTTTAAAAGAAATCAGAAATGTGTTTCAAAAACAAGTAGATGCTTTGGAGGAAGTTTGGGAGCAATTGCGAAAAATTGATAAGTAATTTATTATCCAAAACTGTTGTTAAATATTAAAAATACTATTTTTTTAATGTAAATAATTGTTAAAATTTCTTTTAGTTTTTGTTGGGTTACAGATCCAATTAATCCAAAACCATATCACCTATATAGAAGAATTTATCTTTCACCTAATTTATCATTGTTACTTATACTGAATCCTGTGGATCCAACAGAGTATCCAAAAATTCAATTTCTTGGTACTAAAAGTGAAGTAGAAAAATATAGAGATATGATTCAAGAAGAAGATGCTATTGAAGTATGGGCTTTAATAATAATATTATAAGACTTAAATAAATAATTTGATAAATTGGGAAATTATTTTTTTTTTTTTATAGAATTGGGATCCTGAATACGCTGTGTATGAAAATCTTCTAAATTTACTGCATATTGATGAATTTCCTCAAGCCCCAGCAACAAAGAAATCTGCAATTGATGAAGGCATGGTTGGTGATGATGAATGCTGCATTTGCTTTTCAATAGAATTGGAAAATGGAGAACTATCTGATGAGATTTGTAATAACCCAAAATGTAGAAGAAATTTCCATTCAAGCTGTCTATTCCAAGTATATATCTTCATATTATATAATACTCCTTTTTAAGAAAAATTTGAATTAATCAACATATTAAAATTATTTTCAGTGGTTACAAGAATTAGCTACAAATAAAATAGTGTTTAATAAAATTTTTGGTTCATGTCCTAATTGTGGAGAAGAAGTTTCTTGTAATGTGCCATCCAGTTAATTAAGAGCAGGTAATATACCGACATTATTGAAGTTTTATACATTTTTCTTTCAATTCTAAATAAAATGAAGAGCTAAAGAAAGATAATTACCATATTTACCAAAATGCAATGTTGGTAACTATGCATAAAGCTTGGATCCCCTTAAATAATCTTAAAAAACTAAAGAAAATCTAAAGAAACAAATTAAATAAGTTTTTTTTCTAGTCTGTAAGGTATACAAATAAGACTGCCTTATTTTTGTTTATACTTGATATTGATTTATACCTTGTACATAATCTTTATTTGTGATATTTCAATATATATATTTATAGAAAAAATAAAATTAATCATGTTTACTGTAAATATTAAAATTATAATTTTAAAAAATTGATTAATACTATTTTATAATTTATAATACTTTTAAATTAATAAAATAATTTTAAAATATTTAGATGAACGATTTTTATTCTTTTATCTACAATTTAAAATTTACTCATTGAAACAAAATATTAAAATATAAATAATAAAACTGATTATTGCTTATTTAAATATTTTTTTAAAATGATTTTATTCTCGCTACTTTGATTTAATAGTCACTAACTTACTAAAAATTTGCTGCAAAATATCTTTTTTAATAGCGTTTATAGTTTTATTTTTACATTTATATTTTTTAAATAAAACGATACTTTCATGTTATCAGTTAAAAATATATATTTTACGCTACTCGTACATGTTCATTTAAGTATAAATTTTCTAGTTAAAGTCAGCTACTGCTGGAATCAAACGAGTGAATATTAAATTCATTAAAAAAAAAAAAATATTTAAATACACAATAATCAATTTTATTAAATTTTATTATAAAAATAAATGCATACAAATTCGACCTATTTATGATTGTTAAGTAAAATCAAATATTACTTTTGGACAATTTAAAACAGAAGCTAAGTTGATCCAGGATCATCGGCTGTAAATCCCCTTTCATCACTTATGTACAGACACAGATATGAAACTCTCAGTTGACGATGAGCTAAGTTAGATCTACCGTGTATTTTTCTTGTTTGGGTCGTTGATTCATTATCGCAAAGGTGTTTTATCAGTAAATCACTCTATTCAGTGTTGTGAAAAGTTTTTTTAGTGAAAAATGGAAGCACCTGTTGCATCATGGCGTCGACTAACTTTCATAGAACCAGTTATATTTTGCATTATGTTTTCATTCTCTATTTCTGGTAAATAACATTTATAAACGTCTAGCTGCTTTTTTAGAAAATGATTAGAAAATAAAAAAACTTTTATATTATAATCTAAAAATTAAATTGAAAACGGTTTATTTTTTATTTAATTCTTTTAATCGCAAATAAAAAAATTTGAAAAAACTGAAAAGATAAAAAAAATTGATATAACTTCGATAATCGATTGATATAGCTTACATTTAAAAAAAAATAGATACTAAATACTTAGTGCAACAGGTTAAAAAAGATATTCCGCATAAAATTTTGCATTAAAATTTTTAAAAATAGTTAATGTACAAATTTAAATTCAAATACTATATTTGACCGATTGAGATAATATTGTTTAAAAAGAATTTTAAATGTATACAATTCTTTGTCATTCTTCTAAATTAACTGTTATCTCGCAGTGGAAAAGGAAATTTTTAAATTCTTTCTCAGTATTTATGAGATTGTATTTACATTGTCTCAATTTACCACAGTACGCGCTTTATAAATGAATGAGTTATAGCATATAAATCAAAAGCGCGCGGAATTCTTTAATTCTTTTAAATAAATGTATATACACTCTGAACAAGATACTTTGGTTCGCTTTTACGAAATTTTACGACAACTTAAACATTTTATATCTCTGGAGAACTAATAAACGGAGAGTGCCGATTTTTTTCAGTTTGTGGGTCGATAAAACAAATATTGAAAAATTTTTTTTCTAAATTGTTTTGTTTAAGAGACGTTAATAAATATATAAAATGGCAGTTTTTTAATAAAATGTTGATATTTTTCGGTAAAGTCATCGCAGAAAAATTGTAAAAAAATAAGGCAAATTAAAGTTCTTAAAATTATTTTCAATTCCCATCTTTGAAATTATTGTACAATGACTTCTATAAAAACTGCATTCAATTTAAAAGAAGCATGTAAAATTAAAATTTTTCAAATTTTGTTTTACCACACCACAAGCTGAAGAATATCGAAAAAAATATTTTAAAAGTGAAAAGTGGAGACTTTTTTCTCAAGCTTTAAAATGCACTCTGGCATTTCTCTAACATCCATATCAGTTGTCTCTAGATATAAAACATTTAAGTTGTCATAAAATTTCCTTAAAAATGAACAAAAGCATCTTGGGGGAGTATACACATTAAAATTTTGATACAAGTTTAATTATTCAAATTCAAATTATCATACTTTTTATACTTTCAAGTACTCACAACTAATATAGCAAACGGCGATTAAATGGCTTACTTAAAATTGTTTTCAGATAGCGTAATAACAGACGCAATTGTCTACAAAACGTGCATTAAATTACTAAAGCAAAATATTAGCGGTAACTGTTCAATTTTGTACGAAAATAGCAGCAGCGAATCCGCCAAAGAATTACAAACTCTAATACAACCGTACACAGCAAGTGTCGTGACGTTAAAGTCATGCATAGAAACATTATTTCCAACAATACTGATTCTTTTCCTGGGTCCATGGAGCGACACAAACGGCAGGAAGCCTCTTTTAATATTCCCGTTTTTCGGTAATGACCAGTACATTCAAACTCAGCTTTCACATAAATATTTCATTTTTAAATCCGTCCGTTCCATCAGGATCTATCGTCTACTACACCCTGTACTCAGCTTTAAGCATGTTTGACATCGATCCGCATTGGTTTTTAATCCCGTCCACAATTTCATCACTACTGGGCGGCTTCCCGTCGATCTTGCTGACGAGCTTCTGTTACGTCTCCGACGTGACGAACGGAAAGAATCGGACTTGGCGCTTAGGATTTTTGGATTTTGTCTTGTTCGGAGGACAGCTGGTCGGATTCGTCGTGAGTCCTGTGCTTTTTCAAAGATTCGGTTATTGCACGGTTTTCGCAACGTCCGCTGTGAGCTGCTTGCTGGGATTGCTTTATTCGTATTTCTTGTTGAAGGAGACTATATATACCGGCACTGGAGTAAGTACTTTTTATAACTTGATAACGCGCAAAATTGCATTCGTGTACGACTGCAGAATGCAGAGAGATAAGAAAAGCCACGGAATCAAATGGTTAATATATTTTTATTATACTTTTGCACATTTAATCACAAAAAAAGATTGAAACTTAGATATTTTAAAATTGCAAAATAAAGCATCTAGTAAATTATTTGATATACTGATCTGCGTATATATGATTCTAAAATTATTCCACATATCTGGTTATATTTTATATTGTTATTATTATTAAAATCTATATTTAAGAATACGTAAATTCCTGAAATTTATCAATTATACATTTTTCAGTTATGTATTCTTTTTCATTGACTTTCCCTGCAAACAAACAGAAAAAATCCAGATTCTTCAAAAAGCATATCAATTGAAAATAACGAAGTTCCTTTAAAAAAAAATTGTTCATTTTTACACAAAAAATCAATGTTCAATCCAAAGTGTTAAAATAAAATTTTTTTAACGCAGAATCTCTATGTTCTAATGAACGATATAGGCAAAACGCATAAAAATAATTTTACTATTCCAGACCTCACTAACAACCTTGTTTGACATTACTTTGCTCAAAGACCTCATCCGAACAGTGACGAAAAAGCGAAGTGGATTTGACCGAGGTTTGATTTGGTGCTGCTTGGTTATAATCGCTTTGCACGGCGACATAAGGCGAGGAACGGCAACCATCGTATACCTATTCACCAAAAGATTTGGATGGAGTTTACTCGACTTTTCGCTTTATTCTGTAATTCATCTATCCGTAGCCATGGTTGGAATGTTACTACTGATCAAACTTATTGTCCCTCTTTGCCGTAAATGTTCTTTGCGTTCACTATTTAACAGCGATTTAGAACAATTTCTATACCATAACAATTTATCCCCTCTAAACTTCCAGACCTTTCTGAAACGACGGGTATCATAATCGCAAGTTTATCTCATTGTGGAGGCTCACTGACGAAGGCTTTTGCTAATCGGGCCTGGTACATGTATTTATCAACGTGTATCGGTTTGTTTAGCTTATCACCTGCATCATTAATTCGAAGTATTATATCGAAAACTGTTCCTCCATATGATATTGGTAAGATGAAGTATTTAAAATTCATAAAGAGATAAAATGTAAAACGTATACTCTTGTTTTTGTAAAAATTGGATGTTCGATAATTTTTAAGTATATAAAATCGTGAATTTCTGATGTGCAGGTAAAGTATTTGCAGTTACAACGACGATGGAAAAAATAGGACCATTCATCACAACTCCATTGTTTGTATACCTGTATACTAATTATATAAAAGAGTATCCTTGTCCGGTATGGTTTTTACCTGCTGGATTTAGTATAGGTATAATAGTACTTGCAATTGTTGTTGAAAGAAGATGGAGAGAATTACAAGAAACAAGAACGGAGGGGAACCGGGTAGTGTCTGATTGAATCTTAGTTTTGTTTTGATAAGTAGTTTATCATATAGTATTTAAACGATCTCTCACCTTTTTTAAAATTTTACGCCTATTAAGAACGTCTTCTTTTTCTTTTAAAAAAGAAAGATATTACTAATTTACTATTTATTTTATTAAAGGGATTAGAGTGAAGAATGACAAGTAAATAAATTTTGAAAAAATATAAAAATAGCTTCCAAGAAAAACTTATTGAATAATGAAAATTCAAAAATATAATTATTTAAATAATTTTATTTTATTTTTTAATAAGTGTAATATTATAATTTAAAACACGACTCCTAATGTCGTAATATTTAACTATCAAAAAAATATTTAATAACATAATTCCAAATTTGTTATAGTTTTAAATTAAATGGTATGAAATAAGTAGACAATTATTTTACAACTATATTTTAGAAAAGTTAAAATTGCAGGTGAATAAAAATGTATGGCTTTAATTTTTAATTATTATTAATTAATTCATACTAGATTGGACATTGTTTAACAGTATTAAGCAACTATCTTTGTGTTATAATTTGTATTTTCTTAATTATACTTATTCTACTTTATATATTACTATAAAAATATAAATTAATAATTTAGACGAAAGTCTAACACTCTGAATTATATTACTCGTCAATTTAGATGGAATAAAAGTTTGATATTATATCAATGATGTTACACATCAAACTTCTATTAATTAGTCAAAATATTATTCATTTTTTCATTTACAATTACTTATTTTTTATAAATTTAAAAAAGTAACGTTAATTTACTTGACAACTGTGACTATTGTCGCGTATTATTTTTTGTAATTTGTAAACTCCTTTTTATTTAATAAAGATAATTTTTTCTATCATTTTTCAGTGGAAAAATTGTTTCTATTAAACCTAAAAATCATTTTGGATCACTTATAGAACACTCATTGAAAAAAAACCACTCAAGAAAAATATAATAGATAGATCAGACAAACTGTTTCTAACTATAATCATGGAAACAATCGTAAGAAACAATAAAATTACTAATTAGATAATTTCAACGATATTCCTGGATCTCTTTTATTTTGCAATTTCAACAATCCATTTTTATCAACTATGCATTATTAATGAAATATTTATTAAAAATAAATTTCCAAGTCAACGGAAAGAATATTTAATTCTTCTCACTTTTAAAACTCAAGCAGGTATTATCACTAATATCCCAAAATTGGATTAAATTTTAAACTTTAACTTAGATTTTATCGCGATAATCATTTGAACAACTCGCAAAGTCTCCCTCGTGCTGCAACAGTGCTGACTGAGTTAGAAAAAACGAGGAAAAATATCAACTTTCATTAGTAATGTTATGAAACAATGCGTAGATAACCGTTCGGTATCAGCATTAAAGCCACTAACACGCCAAGACCACAGTAAATGAAATAAAGTTGTTCGCCGCGTCGATCCTACTGAGTCTTTTCGCCGAGGCAGCTTGCGGTATTTAAACTTCGCTAAAACCACCAAATTTACATTTCAAATTAAGAACGCGAATTGCAGTCGATTTTAGGATCGTCGGAGGTTACGACGCCCCTGAGGGTATCATACCCGTACGTGACCTCCCTACAAAGGCCAATCCAATTCCACTTTTGCTCCATTTATATTAATTCTCTGTTAACATTAAGCAATTGAGCTTTAAAATTCAGAATGATGAAAATTATCAGACTTCATTAGAAATGTTATCAAATACTTTGCAGGTAGTCATTCAGTGCCTACATGTGACTCTATAAGGACGGAAAAACTAAAGTAATTAAGATGCTTTTCTGTGTTTCAATCTTCCTCAGCCTCAGCTTTGAAGCTTACGGTATTTAAAACTTGACCAAAAATTCCAAATTTCCATTTCAATAAAAATTAAAATTGCAGCCGACGTTCCGGTTATTGGTGGTAACAACGCTCCTGAGGGTAAATATCCGTATGTGGCGTTTTTAATATTGGAGTCAGACACTTGCTCTGGCTCGATCTTGAATAATCGATGGATTCTCACCTCCGCCTACTGCATTGAAGGGCAAGTAATAAATATAAATACAAGAGGCAAAGAATTCGAAAATTTAAATCGATTGCAGCTCTGCTCACGATTCAGTTCATGTGGTGCTCAACACAACGGCCCCCGGCAGTCCACACAGCGATTATTACAAATCAGTATACCTAGTTTCGAACAGCCTAGCTTTCATACATCAACATGACATCGGTATGGTCAAAGTGGGACGCGAAATTGAATTCAGCGACAAGGTGCAGCCCGTCGCTCTCCCAACTGAGGATTTTAGGAAGGTCGACTACCCGGCCGTGTTCACCGGCTGGGACGGGTTTTCAACCAGAACCAAGACTCTTCAGCAAATCCAGCTGAAGGTCATCTCGAGCGAAAAGTGCAAAAGGTCACTTCTTTTAGTCCCGGTCACGTCGTCGCACATCTGCACCCTGAACAGGGTCGGGGAAGGAGCCTGCCGTGTAACTACCTCGTTCCGTAATTACTCTTGCGCTTAACTAATTCGTTAACGCATCAAATATTTGCATCTGGTTGAGTAGGGCGACTCTGGCGGACCACTTGTAGCCGATGGCGTGCAGATCGGTGTCGCGTCCTTCGTATTTACGGAATGCGATACAGGATATCCCGACGTTTTTACGAGGGTCTATACCTTTCTTGACTGGATCAAGGCTGAGCAGAAAAAGCACGAAGGGATCGAAAGACGTCCCCAAAACTTCATCTTCGATCTTTTGTCTTTTGTTTTCCGTGCTTATTTTTCGGATTAAATCAAATATAGTACGTTATGACAATTCATTTTTCCTACTTTTTAAACTGCTTTGTTTTGCTGCATAAATTTGAAAAGTTTTGACTTTTAATGCTATACACAAATTTTTTTTACGACCTGATAATTTAATATGTGAATTATGATTATTCTCCTGATTCTTAATAATCTGTTTTCGTAATTCCATCAATATCTTTTTTTTATCTCATATATACTTACATAAACTACTATATTTTATAGAATTATTAAATCAGATTCGAAATTAAGAAAACTATTAATGTCACCTTGTCTTGCTTGGACTGAATTCTTTTCTTTTCACTGCAATGTTTAGATTTTTGCTTCAAGCTCGCAAGCCCAGCAGACAAAGTTCCACTTTTTTTATAAAAAGTTTCATTTAATGAAACACTCCCTCAAGAAGGAAACTAATAATTGTTACGGCGAAAAAATTTTGAAGATATATCGCCCCGAGCCGTAGACCACGTGATAGAAGCATTTAAATACCACATCATAAAAATGATCAACAACCCTAACGACTCTGAGTGCCTAAACATCATCCTCAGCACAAACATCATCTCAAGAAATTTCAATGCTTAGAATATATTCAAGAATTTTTGGGAAACGTTAATCTTTGATGTTAAAGTTTCTAATTTATCTCTGGCTTTTACTGTCAATTTGTCTCTCCTTTTTTCATTTATCAAGTCATCTTCGTTGCAGACAAACTTTATTGAATCGTAAAAATGAGCGATTAAAGTACCTCCAAAATTTATTCATTTAAACAACGAAAGTAAGCAGAACATCACAATTCCATAAAAAAATACGTCATCACAAAAGTAAAAATCATTCCACAAAATATTTAAAGAAGGTCTCCCAGTCCGCCCCGCCGACCATCGCTCACTCAGTTCGATTGCAGCACACAGTCTGATACCAGCGGGGCGGCTTTTCAGGGACGAGGGCAGGACTCAGGGCGTCGTTCCTCACGTTGTACATCGCAACGTCCTCGAGGAAGCAGATGAGAGTGGCGTGCACGCCGACGTACATCGTGACCAACAGCGGCAATGAGAAGAGCAGCCACGGAGCGCTGCAGTGGAATATCAGGTACAAAGCCGGGCTCTTCGTTTCCTGATCTTTCATGAAGATATTCGAGACTTGGAAGATGATCGCGGAGTAGATTATGAACAACCATGCGCTTAAGTAGATTATGTAAAACATCATCTGAAAGGCGCATTCTGGGTTAGTGGGTTTTGATTCAGCTGCAAAGGTATAGTCGAGGAAATTACTATATAAAAAAATTACTACATTCATCAGAGTGAAAATTACTATACTTTATACTAAAATTTGAACTTATATAAAATTGTAAAAGATTTCTCAAAACTATATTTAGAACATGAACCTTTCAGGGCTTCCTTAGGAACTAGATTCATAATGAGGCCAGCTCCTACCTAATAATTCCCCTGTATTCGCCTGAAAGGTAGTTTTCTGTGATTTTTCTAGAAAATGTTTTCAACAGGACCCGTTCCACGCCGTTGAAATCATGTCTATTTTAAATTGTTCTTCTTCAAGTCCACCAAAGTTTATAAATCAAAAAGTAAAACAGTGAATTTGAAATTGCTTGAATAAGTGTACTTTACCTTGGAAACAAGGAAGCCTCGGTCAGCTTTTTCCTCAAAATAATCAAAGGATAGTTTGGCACCTTCGTAAAAGCCTTTACCCTTAGCAATGCACATTGTCAGGCCTCCATAAGTCAGTATCGGCCATATGATTGGATCATACAAGTTGTACGCAATCATGAGTATAGTTTGAAAGCTCATACTTCTTTCATTGAATCTCCTTATTACGTAAACTAGGAGGATTCGTAATTCCTGCAGAAACGCGAAAATGGACGAGGTATAGATAACTGTACCAAAATGATACCTGCGCACAAATAAAAGTCAATTAATCCGGTTCGAAATCTTAGATAGATTTAATGTTTTCCTACCGCCAGACTATTTGAATGCACCGCCAGACTACAGACGTGTCACTTCTTTTCTGCGAACTATTGGAAGCCAATGTTCCACACAGTACAGCTAATGCAAAATTGTAAATAGTGTAAGTAACCCAAATGGTGCCGATCACGTTGATGTATTCAAGTAAGTAAAGATTTCCTTTTAGTATATGAGATATATGTAAAATGCATTCGTGTATGTAATATCCAAATGCAGTTACTGCTATAGCCAGAATGTTAAACAGAAACATAACAAGAATAACCAGTTTTGATTTTAAGGATACTCTGAAAGAAAATTGTATTTATTTTTTAAAATATGAGCATATTTTAAGGGTTCATTTTAATAATGAGCATTACTCGTTTAAATGATAATATATAAACATTGGACAAGCATTCCCTATTGTTAGTATAACTACGGGATGACGCGCAAAGTGGTCTGATTACGGAGCATCATCCCGTAGACGATAAGAGGAGGACTTGAGAAGAGAAGTACATAGACAAAACAAAAGGTGCCGGGTTCGATTCTCGGCCGAGGTAAGTCCGCGAGTCCCTTTTTTTCTCCTCCTCCTCCGCATTTATTCGATACATTATTTACCTTGCGGTTTCCATAAAAAGTAGTTGCGGCAATTGAAACCATTCTTTTCTCAGTAAAATTAGCAATAATATGATGCCAAGACGTGGACGCAGTCTTAATGCGGATCGCTCAAATATATTGTGAGTGGGTTCCAGTAAAATGATCAATAAGAAGAAATCAATTTTAATCTCCTCTTCATCCGTTGTGAAACTCCAAATTTCTATTAATGAAAAAAACACAATCCCAATGATGGATATCGTGAATATGATGGGGCTGGAAAAACGTATCGGTGC
Source organism: Ormyrus labotus (assembly GCA_035582975.1). Classification (NCBI taxonomy): domain Eukaryota; kingdom Metazoa; phylum Arthropoda; class Insecta; order Hymenoptera; family Ormyridae; genus Ormyrus; species Ormyrus labotus. Next base: position 21,550,084 of record JAWWEO010000001.1, on the reverse strand, counting down.
ATCAGTTTGACTTTGTCTTTAATTTAGCTTAAAATACTTACTTAATAGAATGGAGAAGTTCATTTATAAGCGTAATTTCTGTTTTTTCTGCGATTATAGCTGAAAATGTAACAATAAACTCTATTATTAGAAATTCCAGCTTAGCAAAATAATTAATACTCTGTGACATTTTGCTTGACACGTGTAGACTTAAACACCGAAAACGTTCAATTTTCAAAGCACCTATTCCCGTCAACAAGCACTTATAAAACGATTGAATTTATCAAGGCGGAGTACCTTTATCAATCATTAAATTTAGGCAAAACGCCAATCTTTCTAATGATATATAATAATAATATCTGTAATAATTTATATAATATAATTATAATAAAAAAATTGATAGAATTACCATTTGTTTACTACAGTTTACTGATTAAAACTGTAGAAAACTAAATAACCATAATCCATTTGTCAAAAGATGATTCAAAAGATGTGATTATATTTTTATTATTGCAATTATATATTATTGTACAAAGTATATTTTTCCAGTTACCTTAATTTAAATAAATATTACGTAATCACATTTATTGAAATATATTTATTGAAATAGCTGTTAAAATATTAAAATTTCCGCGAAATCGTGACTGCGTCGATTGCTGGCTGAGATGTAACTCCGACACTCACCAAAACTTGCAACGTTTTTAATTTTTGATTAATGATGTCACGATGAACTTTCATTTTAAAAGTAATAACTTAATAAGTATGTAGTACACGATGGATTGAAGTTTGATTACTACCGTAAATAGCTGTAGAAATCCATGATACGAAGTAGAGTCCAAAAAGAACTAGCATCCAATAATCTGTTACCGATCTTTTGTTTTCAGGCGAATCGATACTATCATCAAAGTTATATTCCATCCTTTTTACGCTGTGGCTTTGCCTGTAAATAAATATAAGATTCTAAAATAATTACATTACTATTAAAATTTCAAACGTAATTTTAGAAAACTTAATTAAGTATTGACTTTCTTTTATTTCTGATACTATAAAAATGTTCTTCGGTAAAAAAAATTACAGCAACTTTACTTTTATAATTGCAATAGGTGATCAAAATAAATGTAACCTAAAAATTTCACTTTATTTATACTAAAAACATCTATCATATAAAACTACATTTACTACATTACCACTAAAGTTTGTACTGACGAGCTTCTTGCCGTAATAACATTAAATTTCTGTGAAATCTATACTTAAAGTTTCATTTCTATGAATTTACTTTAATAAAAGCCTAAGTTTTTAGAAGTTTTTAAAAGGCGCATCGCGCCTCAATTATTACTTTTGCTATTCAATTTTTTTTATAATTCGATGAAAAAAAAATTCGAAACAAGAAGCTTACAGCAACTAACAGTCGAACATAAAAAAGTAGTGAATTTCAAAAAAATAATATTAATGATTTTTCTTCAGCTAATAAATACAAATAATTAAAACGAGGTTGCCCCAAAGGTGATTATTTAATAATTTATGCTTGCTTTGGAATATGGATGGTGTCCCGTCAATATCGAAAAGCTCTAAAGGCGAAATATGGCCACTACAGGTTCAGATATTTTAAATATTCATCCAAAAAATAGGCGTAATTTTCAATTTTTAGTAAAAATTTTCTACAGTATTGTATAAAATTTGACTAAGAATTCCTTTTTAATGCTATTACATTTACAACGAATTTAAACAATTTGGCTGAAAATGACTTTCATTGGTATAATTTAACAAATTTTATGGAAAATGCTAAAATTATTGCACTAATTGCTTCTTTAAATGCCCCAGCAAGAGCTGCAGCGCAAAATATCAAGGAGCGCGGTATAGGTAAAACACCAGGCTCAAATCACCTTTATTTTACATTAGTTTTAGCAATATAGTTCAAATAAAATAAAAAGAATTACTTTTCTTTGGTTATTC
>JAWWEO010000001.1:21442592-21548052 GCA_035582975.1 Ormyrus labotus | reverse complement strand
GACATAAATTACATTAATTACATTTACGACGCGTGTCGTGTAGAAATTGAAAATTACGTGTCGTTACCCACCACTGCTGCCGAGCGAATGTCACGTGACGTTCCACTACAATTACCTAACCATAAAGACACCCACTCCCAAACTCCCACGATTTTTTGTCGACATGCAAACGCGGCAAGTAGATATACAATGAAAGGCGTACTTGTCAGCTGAGATATGCCGAAATAACAATTTGCAAGCAATTCGAATTTAAAAGTAGCGGCTGTGCATTTCGAGTCTCATTCGTGGTTAAGTAGTTTTTTAAAGCGTGAAATAATGTCTAAGAAGGTACTATCGCCGACGAAAGTTGGCAGATTAGTTTGTTTACTTCAGATTTTTGTGATAATAGCGTGTGCTGGAGAGGAGAAAGATTGTGGCTGTGGAAAAAATTTAAACAGACAGAGCGACGGTTCTTGCCCTGCAAAAAATGACAATTATCTTGATGATGAAATTATTAAGCCTATTTATAAAAAGGATCTCACTGCTAACATGGTTGAAATAAAGGGTGGTTCTTACTTTATTGGTACGAATGATCCTATTTTTGTGTCTGACGGAGAAGGACCTAGAAGAGAAGTAGAACTTAATAGTTTTTATATTGATAAGTACGAAGTAAGCAATAAAGATTTTGAAGAGTTTGTGAAGGCCACTGGTCATGAAACTGAAGCTGAAAAGTTTGGAGACTCTTTTGTCTTTGAAGGACTTCTCAGTGATGCTGTAAAAAATGAGATTAAACAAGCTGTGGCTGAAGCTCCTTGGTGGTTGCCAGTTAAAAAAGCTACTTGGAAAAAACCTGAAGGAAAAGACTCTGACATCAAAGGTATATTATAAAAGACAATTTTTAAGATTTGAACTTTTTAATTAATCATTATTATTAAAATTTTTTTAGACAAAATGGATCATGCAGTTGTTCATGTTTCATGGAATGATGCTATGGCGTATTGCAAATGGCTTGGAAAAAGACTTCCTACTGAAGCTGAATGGGAAGTTACTTGCCGGGGTGGCCTTAAAGATAGACTATTTCCTTGGGGAAACAAGTTAATGCCTATTGAGGAGCATAGGTTTGTTCTATTCAAACTCCAAGAATAGAAGTTTAAAAAGAAAACTAAAATTTAACTCAATTGCAGAACAAATATTTGGCAAGGTGAATTTCCTACCAATAACACAGGAGAAGATGGATTTTTAGGAACAAATCCAGTGGACCATTTTCCACCAAATAGTTATGGAGTTTATAATATTGTAGGAAATGTCTGGGAATGGACATCAGATTGGTGGATGACCCAACATTCTGAAGAGAAACAGATTAATCCTGTAAACAAAACTAAAACTGCCCCATTATGTTTTATAGTTTCATTTTTTTACAAATCTCTTATTGCATTTTTCATTTTAGACTGGACCTCCAAGTGGATCGGATAAAGTAAAGAAAGGAGGATCTTATCTTTGTCATAAAAGTTACTGCTACAGATATCGCTGTGCTGCAAGAAGTCAAAATACTCCAGACACCTCAGCAGGAAACCTTGGTTTTCGATGTGCTGTTTCAGCATAATTATAAAATGACTACCTTGCAGTATGAATCCAAATATTACATTTTGTACTCTTTTGTATATATTTTGTATACTTGTTTTTATTGTTGTGACTTTTATTATAAAACGCGGATTTTATATTGTTCTTTGAAGCTGCAAATAAGATAAAATTAGGGTTCTATAATATAGAATCTATGTACATTATATTTTACAAATGTTTCTTTTTTATACAGGGAAACTTTTTAATATATACTATATACCTATAATTTTGATGATATAAATTTGTAAATGTTCCTGTAGCATTTATATTTATAATGTTGAAAAAACTAATAAACTTTTTCTATAGTACAAGAAAAGTACTTAAGACTTTACATAGCACAAATTAAAAAAGTTTTTTATTCATTAAACATCTAATAAAATCTTATATAAATTTAAGTCTACATGCATTTACCATCAATGCACTTTAAAATTTATTACCTTTATATTTTTATCAAAAAACCTGTCGATTTAAACTACTTATCAGTTTTTAAATTTCTGTCTGCGGCCGTTGCAGAGGCCACTGCGCGCGTTTCTATCCAAAACATCGCCAAGCGTTTCTCATCTAACAACAATCGTGCTCCACGACCGGCGGCGGCGGCGCCGCGGCGGTATGCGCCGCTCTACCGCCCATCTGTGTGCAGTCACAAGCGCACACATTCTCGCGGCTGCCGCTGGTGTTTGTGTCGACGCCCATAGTCCAGTCGGTCGGTCGTGTGTCTCAGTGTCTCGTGCGTGTGCAGCCGGAGAGCGGAGAAGACTACGTCGTCGCATTCCTCGGGTCGCCTCTCCGGAGAGAGACCTTCCACGACGGGACCTGCTCGCACACACCGGTAAAACATCTCGCGAAATCATCGGTCATACGTACGTACGCGCCGGAAAAAAGCGCGTGTCGTGGCCGTCGCGCAAAATGGCTTCTCCAAAAAACAATTCCTTTCTCTCTCTTTCTCGCTCGCCCCGCCGTCGTCGCCGTGCTCCCTCGCTCCCTCTCTCTCTCTCTCTCTCTCTCTGTCTCTCTCTCTTCTCGTGCGCTTTAACGCAGCGCTGCATATGTGCACGCTTTGATTTGCCGTTATAATACATTCGAGCCTTGTGTAACTAATTTTCGTGAGCGAGCGCAGCGAGATATTTCCGTTTATAGGTAAGCGTGCGACCGCGGAAGCAGCCTCGGCGACGACGCGCCTATACGTCCGTCATCTGTTGGCTTTTTGCTTCTGACGTCGGCCACGGAGGAACGCGAAAAAAGGATGATTGTACACTGGTGCCTTATCTCGTGCTCCCCCGCTGCTCTTTCGCTCTTAAGCGCCTTTACCTGATGTCCAATCGGACCTACACCGCTGACTAATCCTTCCTGGAATTCGTTTTTACACGCTAATTTTTGTGCAACGTGCGTGCGTAATTTCTTGAAGGACTTTCCCGGCCGTGTCCTGGTGCTTCATGTGTTGTGTTTTACTATCTTATGGTGCAAGCTGCTGCAACAGTTTTCAATTGCAGTCACAGATTGACAGATTGTCAGATGAATAGTATCTCAAGAACCTTGTTTTTTGAGTTACAAACGTTTTGCTTATGAATCTTCATTTATTCTTCTAACTTCTTTTTGTGATGCTTAATTTTAGTCATTAGAAAATCTTGAGTAATAAATTTTACAGTACAGTTTAACTTATCTATATTTCAGATAAGTGGCATAATATATTCATAGTGTATCAAACATTATAGTGAATACATATTGAAAAAATAAGTGACACCTATTACACTTATAAATTTCCATTGTTTTTATCCTGTTTCTCCCTTTTCTTAAAAATAAAATATAACCAATTACAAAGAAGTTGCCTTGCTTTTACAAAACAAAAGAACGAATGATACTGCATTGATTATTTAATCAGTACATTAATATTCAATTTTATCTATTTTAACTCATTTGAAATTGTAATTGTTTCAAAGATAGTGCTTCTTTTCAAATTTTATTAGAGAAGTAAAAGCTTGTATTTATAAAATCTAAAATGCAATCAATTATTTTAAAAATGAAAAAATGTTTTCAAAATCTATTGCTTTATTAATATTTATAATTTAAACATTACAGGTGATAAAAACATAAGAAATTCAAGATGCAGACAATAAAATGTGTGGTCGTTGGAGATGGAGCTGTGGGTAAAACTTGTTTGCTGATATCATACACAACGAACAAATTCCCCTCTGAATATGTACCTACAGTTTTTGACAATTATGCTGTCACGGTCATGATTGGTGGGGAGCCTTATACTCTTGGACTTTTTGATACAGCTGGTAATTGTTTTTAAAATTTATATATAAAATCTGTGAATATTTATTGAATGCTAAAAATTTTTTAAATTATTTTTTCAACAGGTCAGGAAGATTATGATAGACTTAGACCACTGAGCTATCCTCAAACAGATGTTTTTCTAGTCTGTTTTTCAGTAGTATCCCCTTCATCGTTTGAAAATGTCAAGGAGAAGGTAAAAATATTTTTTTTATCTTTTGAATTATAATTTGATTATAAAAAATAATAAAAATTAACGATTATTTTTAGTGGGTACCAGAAATAACACATCACTGTCAAAAGACACCATTTTTATTAGTCGGCACACAGATCGATTTAAGGGACGATGCGGCGACTATAGAAAAACTCGCAAAAAATAAACAAAAACCTATAACTGGAGAGCAAGGAGAGAAATTGGCGAAAGAACTCAAAGCTGTCAAATACGTCGAATGCAGTGCATTGACGCAGGTCAGTAATGACGTCGCACCAGCAAACGGTTTTGCGATAGCATGACGTAAATTATAAAGAATAGAATTAAATTTAATTTAACAATCGAAATATTTATGATTGCAGAAAGGACTCAAGAATGTTTTTGATGAAGCAATTTTAGCAGCTCTTGAGCCTCCAGAGCCAGTGAGAAGAAGACGGTGCGTCGTTTTGTAGAAGAAACATTGCATACGCTCAGCATATTCTTCAACAATTGGCCCTAAAAGCACTGCATTGTAAGTCTTGTCACACTTCACTTTTCCAATTGCTACAATGCATGAATTTTCTCATTTAAAATTTAAATTTGTAATTAAGCATTTCATTATGTGTTCAGTTTTATTACCTTTAAAAATGCAAATTTCATATGAAATATTACATTAATATTCTCGTTTAATTCTTAATATTTCAACGTATACGTTTTTATAAGTAATGAAAATTTTTTTTATAATAATATAGTATAGTTTTTTCTTGTACAGCCTGCTTAAAATTGTATTTTACGTAATTCAAAATTATACAAAGTAAATTTTACATCCGTTGTATCAAAAAATAATATCTGTAACTCGAGCGTGAAACTTTACACCCTTGTTTTTATCTATCATACGTGATTGTAAAAGTTTTCGTTCTTGTTATAAAAACCGTTATTGTAAAAAAGCTCAAATATTTAATTCAATCAATTGTTTTAGGATCGCATAAATGGATTAACTATACCATCCTTATTGAAAGAGATGAGCAAGAAAATGAAACAACTTAGAAAGAATGCGAGAGTCTTTACTTATTTAATAAAAATGTAAGGCATTTTTAAATAATAAGGTATACTAATGTGAATCTTTTTAATAAATCGATTAGCCAAAAAAAAAGAAAAAAAAAGCAACTACACAAATGATCAAGCATGCGTTTTTTATGGAGCTGTATATGTGCGACGCACACGCATTTGCGTTTGCTCCAACGATTTCTATTTTTTGTATAAACACTTGTACAAAATGAATTATATAATTATATATTATAATTGCGTATGACACGATTCGACGGCAAAACAAAAGCAACAACAACGGCATTCACAAACCCACTAATGTTTAATTGGGATTTTGCATGAGTTTTTTGAATTTAGAAAACGATTAGAATAGTTTACGTGAAAATAATCTACCTGTAGTTTCAAAATATTGAAACTAATTGAAATGGGGTTTCAAAACTGAAACAAATACGGGTTGAAGTACTTGTGTAATATTTTGTTACGCAGCATAGAGTAAGTATGACATTGTGTCATACTAACACAAATATTTATATATGTTAAATTTTTTAAATTGTTCTTTGTAAGATGAAAGAAACGACCTAACTATTTCATATCGTTATATGAATATAAATCAAAAAATAATTTTTCATGCAAACACCCAATAATGAAACGACACGAATTTTCAATTTATCACTAATGAACATTGTTCAGCTACTATTGTACAACTGCAGCGAAAAATTACACTTCAAGCTGAAAAATTAAACATATTGTGCGACTAATAAATTTTGAAAACATTTTTATAATCGTTCGACTATACGTTTATTTATTTCAAATTTTTATCATAATCACAAATAAAAATCAATTGTAAGTAACTATATTTTATTTAGTTAACTTGATAGCAATTTTTTTTTAGATTATGTGCGAAATTTGTGTTAATTTGACTATGGCGTAATAAATTTTTAAACGATAGTCTGTATTAATTAAGCAAAACTTTTAAATAGTATATAAAATTATAAATACGTCAATTAATCAAATTAAATTAATTTTATTCTTTAAGTGCCAATTAGGAGCCACTATTGACTCTAAAATTGAGATTTTGTTTCATAACCGATTAGAACAGTTGTATTTTTTCTTTTTGAATGAAATATCTTTTATTTACTTTATAACTTCTGCGAGTTAAGATATAAGTTAAAAGTGTATGTAAATCCGACATAAAGACAATTAACAATTTACTAAAATATTATTTTTGTGATTATGTTTTTAAAATAAAAAAAAACTTTATATAGGATTTTGAAAAAAGTTTTTAGTTTTTTGATTTATTAATACTTATTTTTAGAATTGCATTACTATTTAAGATGTAACTTTTTAATAATCGCGCATTATTTAAAAGGTTTTTGAATAAATGGGATACTCCAATACTATTTCACAATATTTACACTGTTTTTATACTGCTTTATATATTAAAAAGAAATTGTATTCTGATATACAAATTTTTAATAAAACTGCATCGACGCTACAGTACAAATACCTTGTATAAAGTGCATAACTACAGAGAAAAATCAAATTATATACGCAGTATTGTCAAAAAATGCTAAAAGAATTATAAGGGATTGTCAGAGTCAAATAAAATTACTTTATATTATTTAAGCTTTTTATTTACATAATGATTTACTATTTCATTTAACAATCAAATGGATATATATATACAGTCTGTCTTAGTTAAGTTTCTTTTGGCCGTTCACAATTGCATAAAATTACAGCTGATGCGCTTATACGAAATCCCAACGATTATATGTTTCTTCCTTTACAGGTTTAATGTTACGTCGCAGGTTAAAACACGATGGGAATGTCCTCGTCACGCATCTGCATACCGTAAAATATCAATCCCAAAAAATTCATGCGTACGAATATCAATACTTTTGTTTTCCTTTCACACTTCCTCTTCCTCCGCAACCACAAGAAGGTGAGCGAAAAATGTCCGTAACTTATTTTAATTCTTATTACATACTTGATTCAATCCACTTATTTTGTTGTTCTATTGTAGCTTTAAAAACGTTGTATAATATATAATCGCAGATATTTTCCATTGACTCGCATTTGATGAGCATACATGTATCTCCTTTTATCATTGACTTGACGTGTTCAATGCAAAATCTCGTATATTCGGATCTTGCTCGCCTTAAGACAGAAAAGTAAAGGAATTTCACCATTTTAAGTTTAGTCGATTTTGCCTTTCCTTTTCCCTTGATAATCCTTTCTTTTCTATCAAATGCTATAAAGTTAATGTATCTGTTATTAAATAGAGGTTTCATGTTCTCAATTTAAAAGCTTTGTAAAATTTTCAAAGTGTTTCAAACAATGTAATTACGAATTGTGGCATAGTTTCATATATTTTTGTGAGATATATTCTATTCATTACGATATAAATAACGGATACATCAACTTAATTCAACTTTCCATATTCTTTCCTTAAAATTACTATTTTTTAAATCCCATCGAAAATCAACAAATTTTTATTAAAATTTTATAGTTGTGATATAAATTCACAGATTTGAAAATTTTTTTTTAATGTAATCGTTTAACAAGTTCAACAGAATAACGTTGCCTAAAACGAAAGCATTTCAAAATTTCTTGATTTAATGCGTTTTCTAATAATTTTTAATTTGCTTCCAGATTTAGGACTTGGAGAAAATACTATTGAATTTTGTGACAGTAAATATCACGCCTATATTATAACATCAAAAATTCGTCAAGTTTCATTTATGTTTTTATATTTTTACCTTTATGTTTTTGTCTTTTCCTACGTATTTATTATCTTCAGTAATGTCTTATTTTAATTCACTGGACCGCTTGACACAATACTTTTCTTGCCTAACGAGACTTTCCTGTACGGCATGGCTTCGCTTAATATTTAAATACTGTTGTCCCTTTGTTCTTTAATGCTATTATTTTATTTACATGTAACTCATTGAATTAATGTTATCGCTTCAAAAAAGTTTAATTAAAATTTCTTGACGCAATTTAATTTATATGATTGCGATGATGCAAATGTCCACTCACATAATCAAGAAATTTAAATGAGTATTTTATAATTCAAAAAGTGTTAAAGAACCATCATTTTGAATCGTTTCTTTTGATGTCTAGCAAAAAGCGATGAACAGGACTCGTTTGTGAAAATTCAATGGACTAAAAGATTTATATCGAGTTTCAATATTTGGCTTGAATGGTTCTAGATTATTATTTGTTTTATAATTTTTATATAAAATACTAAGCTCGCGTGATAACGACTTCGAGCTCTTTTTTTCTTGATCATCTACTCAAATGAGCATAATGCATTCAATTTCAGAAAATTTGTAGAAGTATATAGCTTTTGACTATGGACTATACCGATATATCACACTTAATTTCTAAAGTTACACGTACAATAAGAATACTCGTTTGTACCTAGTTTAGGGGTTTTTACCTGCCTGCGGGATGTATTTTTTCCAACAAAAATTTCATCGTTTAAAATTCTTTCTTTCACTAGAAAAATAATTATAAAACTTTTGCAAAAATTTGCAATAAATGATATGTTTACAGCTTCTAAAAACGTAAAATTTAAGCACGTATTCGTTACAAATATTGGAATTTTAAAGCTGCAATTTTTTAAATTAGTTGGCACTGTTTAAATAATAGTAAGTAATACTTTAATTTACACCCAATTTTGTAGCATTTAGTAATTTCCAAAAAAAAAGAAATCGAAATAGAATTCGGAAAAGCCATCTTAATTCACGCTTTTCGCAGACTTACAAAAGATCTATAAAGGGTCCCAAATACTGTCTGTACGTTATTATCTACCGCATTTTTCATTTACAATTACCAATGATCTAAATAATTAGTAATAAGATTCTCTCGACTAATTTTTCAAAAGTTCAAATTTCTGCTCGTTACGTCTAATTTCTTAAACAGCGTGTGCCGTTTTCTCCTTTGGAAAACGTCTTAGTTAAAAATGGCCTTTAAAATCTTTTTTGTATCGACTTTTTTATTATAAGTTTAGTTTGTGCAATGGAATTACAACAGATTTTCTAGAAATCAAAAATGGTTATTTAAACTTCTTATACTTGCGAAGATTGACAAAATTCATCTTTGCGTTTTTCCGTGCGAAAAATTGTAAAATGTCTGTAAAAATCTGCAAGATAGTGCAACAAAGTATAAAAAAGTGTCAAAATGTATGTTCGTACGTCCAACTTCAGGCAGTAAATTGCGTTATTTCACACGTTTTTGCGCTTTTCCACATTTTCCTTGCACGATATACAGAATGACGCAGAAATGATTTCTGTCAATGCGTATAAAAAGCTTAATCGATATTGTTTTTCGTTTAAGAAAAATGCATCAACAATTTTTTGTTTTTGGTGTCACAATTTCATATTGTCTCAGAAATCTTTGCCTTCTGATCTTTTGCCATTATCAGTTTCAAAAGATTTCTTGAATGTAACACAAATTTTGATTATTTACGCGTTTCGTAAAGTCTAAAAATTTGAAAACAAAATTATACAGTAGCAAATGAAAGGTAAATTAAAGAAATAAAAATTACTCAGTAAATCTTTGGAATGTCATTTTACTAATCAAAAGAAAAGGTAACTTAAACATAACAAAGGTGCAAATAAATTAATCGCCTGTACTTGCACGTCCTTCGATATATGTAAATATATTATAACGATATCATAGTGTATATCATATAAGCGTAGCGCTCCGGAGCTCGTATTTTAACAGTACTTGCTCCGTGGCGCTGCCGCGCCACTTACTAATATACTTCGCCTGCAGTTTTCGTACACATAAATAAATCAAATACCGCGCGCTGTTTCAAAATCTTTCTAGCCTTATCGACTAAACGAATGTTGTTTATCTTCCTTGCGGCTTTTTTTCTCTCATCTACCCACAGACTCGTATTACGCGTACATAATAATACTTACTTTTTTTCGTTCGTTATTATACCTATAATATCTAATTTCTTTTTTTATTTAAATAGGCCAGAGTTGTAATTATTTATTGCAGTCTTCAGTGTTTCAAAAAGTTCTCGAGTGACGTGCTCGATTGCTTTTTACTTATTCTTCTCTCGTGTTCTCTATAATATTTCTCATTGTGTCATTTTGCTTGCTTGCGTCGTATTTTTTCAATTCTTTTCTCTCGCGATTTTCTGCTTTGTTTTATGAATTCTTTGTTTTTGCACGCAGACGCCAGTAATTTCTGCACAACAGTCATTTTTTCTTTTTAAATAACCTTTGTTTCTATTACATTGACGTCGCTGCACTCGCGAAAAAAAACACAAAAGTAGCTCTTTTTTTATTTCTTTTCTCGAATTTTTTATTACGTATGCGACACCTGCATCCATACGTATACAATAAATTACGTAAACTGTCGAAGACTTGTGTTGGTATTTCATCGTTTATGTTTATATGCCAGAAGAGACTTTACTGAATTTTACAAAAATAATTTATACCTTTATAGAAATCATCAGCGAAAGGAATTTCAATTTCTCTTAAAATAAACATTAGAAAAATAAAAATTTTATAGAATGTAAATCAATTGAAAATATAATTTATCGTTTTACAGTATAGCCTCCTCTCGAATTTGTCTCATTTTTAATGAAAAACAAATTTCAAAACAGAGCAGCTGCTACAAAGCTGCATTACGATTATTTACAGCAAAAATTATCTAGTCAACTACGCATATATATATATAATATATATTTCTATTTCAATAAATTATAGATTAACTATTATATTCGATATAATTTGAACAACAATGATCGCATCGACGAATGTATTATTATTATCGTTAAACGTAATGACTGCACTTTGAACGTATAGTAAAATGAAGCATTTCGCGTTTTTAATATTTACACATTGTGTCACGAAGAAAAATAAAAAATTGGAAGAAAACAATAAACATGAAATCCTACGTCACGTACGGCTCGAAATAATATCACAACAGCAGTTAATACTAACTCGCAACTTTGGTTGACACCATCATATTATTGTTCATTGAAAAACAATTAATTCGTCAATCGATAGAAATGGCTCATTCCTAAAATTCTTAGTCGCAACTTGACAACAAACATCGATTTTCCAGCTCATATTCGGTAACCATTGATTGAGAAACTGCTTTCATTAAGATTATCAATCAACTAATTATTTGAAGAAATCAGTTGTATACTTTAATAGAGACGAATTATTATTCTTAAATAAATAAGTAAGCAATCTGTCTATCAATGTTTACTTACTTATACAAATCACTCAACGCTTGCCAGTTATATTTTCGAAAATCTTTTCATCTTTAAAGTAAACGCATTTATAATTTCTAGAAACGGCTCACTTTTTTAGTCTAAATAACAAATACACATAGACATTTCTATAGTCGCTAAAAAGTACAACGGAAAACGCACGATAAATTTCCCTCTTACATTTTTTTTTTGTATATAAATCCTCTACTAGATAAATAGAATATTTTAGAAAAAAAAGAAAACTACTATTATCTTAACGCATCGTTTAACAAAGAGAAAATTCCACTAGTGACTTCTTTTCCTTCCTTTTTGGCCGAAGATGTGAGAAAATTAAGTCTTCCCAGTTCGTGTATGCAAATCCACTTTATTTAGCTTCTATATTTTTGGCGATAATTACGACCGGAAACTACGGATTTCATTTACACACTACACGATCAAAATTTTCATATACTATATCTTTTTTACACTTTTTAACGCTTTGAATACTATAGATATATCGTACTACTCTCCGGTGTATCTTTGGCGTGTATTCTTAATCATTAATTTAATATCTATTTCCGCAAGTCATCCATTCACTCGCTCAGGGCGGCTCGCACTTTTTTCTTTCCTTAATTTTTACAAAATACTACTTAATACTGCGAGATGTATCGCTTTTCTCGGACATTGAATTAATAAAAGGTTACACGTTTACAAAATTGAAGACTTGATGACACTGGTTTATGGATTTATATATATATATATATATATATTTTTTTTTAGGTTTGAAAGAGTCACTTTTTACGTACAAAAATTGACTTTTCAAAAGTTTTATGTAATAAGTTGGATGTTAAGGTGAGTATCAAAAATCTATTTGATTTAAACTTTAGTCGTGCATTATCATAATTAATCAAAATTAATTTTTGCCATTAAATATACAATACTTAAAAAATTAAAATTACTTGTCTAAATAAGACTTATAATAAGTTTTTGATTTTAAAAATTGCGAAACTTAAAATGTAAATAACAATTAACAAAAATTGATGTTGAGTACTTGTATGAATTTTTTTATAAGTATTTAAATTATCTTTTGCTTTATAAATGTACAAGTCAAATTATAATTGTTTTGAAATGAAATGAATGTTTACAATTGCAACATAAACGTTAAAATTGTATGAAAGTATTTACAGATATTCATCTCGTAATAATAATATTTTATGTAACAATTTTAGCGTTACCTAATTCATAAACATACGAAAGTCACGTAAAACAATTTAAAAAATCATACAAATTCTCAACCAACGAGTAAAAAGTTTAAACCTTTGTCGAGTAAATTTTTATCAAATGTTTGTTCAAATATCCTCCAAAATCTAATTATGCTATTGAGCCTCTTTGAAAGTTTTCTCAGTTGCACGTCAGAAGAAATTGTAACCTCTTAAATGTAAAAACATCGTTATTGTAATATTTTTTACTTTACTGTGTTTTTATATTGCTGAATGCTGCTTGGAGTGCTTTAATTTAAATTTTATGAATGATAGATTTTCAAGGTGTAGAATCAGAAGCACGTCTACGTATTTTATTTCAATATATAAACGTGCACGTATTTTTTCGATTTTCAATTTTAGTCGTCTCTCTTGAAAAAATCAAGGAATATATTTTTTTTACTAAATTATGATGCTAAACTTAAATGATTTAGTTCAAACTTTGAATTTTTTTTATAAAAAAAAGGGTAAGTTCGATTTTAATTAAACCATCTCTCAAACAATTATTGACGTAGCAATGAATTATTAAAAGTCTATCACTTTGCATCATAATTTAGTTAGCTGATTTTCTGGAACCGTCCGTTAAACAGCCCAGTTCGCCCGGCACATCCCGAGGCTTACATAAGATCGCACTTGATGAGTTCCCTGTCAGCGTGCAACGAGTAAAATTCCTCTCAGACGTTCATGGCGTAGTAGACGGGATTCTGGGCGTCGAGCATCGGCCCGGGTTGGCTCCCGTTCGGTCCCGCGGCGTCGGCCGCTGCGAAGGAGGCCGAGATGCTGGCGGCGCTCTGGCTGCCCCCGGCGTAGTCGTGGGAGGGAGCGCTCGCCGCACCCTCGGGCACGCCGCGCTCCGCGACGCTGCAGCTCGAGCCCCGCTGCAGGCTGCCCGTGCCGCTGAGCGCCGACTGCTGCTGCTGCTGCTTCGTCGGCGAGGAGAGGAGCGAGGAGGTGCCCGAGCCGAGGCCACCCGGCAGGCTTGGGTTCGCGAGCAGACTCGCAGTGCTCAGCAGGCTGCTGCTGATGGCCGGCTGCGCGCAGCTCGTTTGGGTCTGCATGTCCGAGGAGGAGAGTCGACCTGCGGGAGGAAGCGCTCGTTAGTTTCCTGCAAAGCGTGGCCTGGAATTTCGTTAACAAATGACAAAAAAACAATGGCTTTTAATGATAATGATTGCTTTTAATCCTTTCGTGAACTCAGTGTTGGCGTGCAATGTGTAATTTTTTAATTGCTCTATTCACCAATTTTCATTAATTCGCGGGTCGGTTAAGCTCTGGTTTGAGATGTAATCAAGTTATTAATTATCAGTGCTTTGATTAAATGCAGCAGGCATATTTATGCAAAATTTACAGGCTTTAAATTAGTAACCAGTATACAGTGTTGTCGTTTTGCTACATTCAATTCAAGACCTATTTAATTAATTGGATAATTATAATAACAGACTTGCAAAAACGAAAATTTAGTTATTCAAATTTCCTTTTATATTCAAGCGAAAGGTCATAAAAATTCTTTCGAATAATCAAATTATTTACAAACTCAAAAGTAATATTAGTTGATGAAGTCAATAAAAAATAATTAAATGAGGTTTTAATTCAAGTTGTTAACGAGTTTGTACTAGTTTAAAACATTTTTTTCTCATTAAAATGGCCTCATCGCGGCTCTGCCACTTTATAGCTCCATTCAATTTTTTTATCACTCAAACTCAGACCACCGATTAAACGTAAACATTAATTTTAATTTGCGCGCAAAAAATGCACCGGACTTTTACAATCAATTCTTTTGCAGCTTCCATTGCGCGGTTATGTGACTGAAATAAGAGGGCACCCAACGACATCGAAAGATGTAACGAGATTAATTAATTAGCGAGGTGTGCACGGATCAGCGATTATGGCTTCTGATCGACGAGCGATGTATAAGTCTTTTACTGTGTTTAAATTACAAGTAGCTTTGTGTTATGCGACTTCGAATAGTCGACTGTATAGGCAACGTACTTCGACAAGGTGTGAAAAATCGATTGGCAATTGGATTTTTTCAATGGAACGAATGCAACGGAAGGAAAATTTAAAGTCTTTTGAAAAAGGGAGCTTGAAAGACCGTTAGCTCAATGGATCGTTTTATTCGATCTTGAATTGCATTTTACAAGTTGTTAAACGACTATATTGGAGCATTTTAAAGCAGCTATATGTAGTGTTTAAACTAGATTTTTTGATTCCGATAAGTAATTCTTAAATATCTATCCATGTTGATAGATATTTGCACAATTTAATTTTATAAAAATACATACCCTCTTCAATTAAAGGTATGTCAGAGCATATATATATGATTTACACATATTAGTTATCGACATTACAGGTTCCCAAGCTTTTACATATTGTTTCAAAATTTTTTAAAATTTCTATTTTTAGTGCCCTTCTGCTAATAAAAATGAAATAAAATTCGTAAAATTAAATTGAAAAACTTGGGAAACTGCAATTTTCGGTATCACACATCCCCTTAAAATACTTTTATTAGAAACAATTTTATTAATGTTTCCTTCAATGTTCCTAAACCCATCTACCCTAGAAAATTCGTTACTCTTTCCAAAGAAGCCCATAAATATTCCACCGCTACTTCAATTCCAGCGATTCAATCAGAAAATCAGTCGCCCGGCAGTCGCTTCGGCAGCGGCATAATTCCCGACTGGCCTACCTTGAATCTGCATCTGATAGGTGTAGGTCGCGGTGGCCGAGGAGGGCGGGGGTGGCGGACAGATGGAGTACGTGGCTCCGGACAGCGTTTGCACGCTGTAATTCGACGTCAGCTGTTGCTGCTGCTGTTGCTGCTGCTGTTGCTGCTGTTGCTGCTGCTGTTGTTGTTGCTGCTGCTGTTGCTGCTGTAGCTGTTGTTGCTGCTGAAGCTGCTGCTGCTGGTGATGGTGTACCTGGTGCAGCTGGGCGTGCATCGGATGGACGACCGAGCCTCGGGGCAGAGTCTGCGACGACACTTGGAACTCCTCGGCCTGATGGAGGTGAAGGTGAAGTGCGGCCGAAGTGGCCTGGGCGCTCTGTCGAGTGCAGCGAAAAATAGAATTAACAAGGGGAATGAGTCTAGTTGTAATGTAGGTCCCGGGGGATTTTGGGGCCGCGGCTGCAGTGTTGCTTTTTGATTTTCAGATGAGCTCGAGGAGCTTGGAGAGCAATGTTCTACTTGGTCGAACGAGGAGGGTCAACGAGGATACAGCAATTTTTATTTACCAACAAATAAATGTTAGCTTGCTTTACTAGCTTAGCAATTATTTACGAAAAGCATCACTCAGTATTACACGTTCATCAAATTGACTAAATTTTAGAAAACGGATTTTTGATTTATATATTTTTGCAAAATATTATCCCAACTTAATTTGCATGTAAATTATGTATATTGATATTTTGTGTAACAGTAAAAGTTTCAGAAAAGTTTTACGGCTTTGTTAATTGAAAAAATTTAATTGAAAATGTATCCGTGTAATTAACGCGTTCACCAAAAGCAATAATCCCATTTCAATAATGGTTAAAAATTAATTTACCTTTTAAACCTATCGTGCTTTTATATTTCTTAAATCAAAATAATACTTTAACGTTTAAGTATTTTACATTTTATTTTTAAAAATATCTCTACAATATATCCTTTTTTATTATTAATCGATATGTTATCGCCATATTTCAGTTTTTATAGATATAATAAATTACATTACGGACCAGATGTTATAAATACTTTTAACGTAAGTCTTTATTTGCAGCACTTATATTTTAAAACATTAGCACTAGTAAATAACGTGGTACTCTAAATGAAAAAGCAAAATACACGAAAAAAATAGAATTTTGTAAAAAAATGTTGTTTCTAAATAATGATTTCTTAATAGCTCGATATATATATGTAAAAGCAATGAAAGTTGGCTTAAGAATTAGTGATTTTTCACCGATAAAAAATATCACTTAACTCGTAGTAGTGCGGCTTTGCAAACAAAAGTTTTTTTAAAATTAAACTTAATTCTCTCAGCAAAAGAGGATAATAAACGCTATAAGAAAACTCACCGGTATCGTGGCGGGTCTAACATAGTATCTCGGTTGCTGCTGCTGCTGCTGCTGCTGCTGCTGCTGTTCGATCCTGCCGTTCCTGGGATAGGGATACCTCTCGACGTGTTCGGCATAGTTCGTAGGCGACGAGTGCGGTGGCAATACCCTCTGTATATTCTGGTAAGTCGGATCGGACAAACCGTTGTACGGGACGAAGTACATCGTTCTGTAACATTTGGCACCAGCGACCGCGGGGTTGTTGACCCCCACCCCCGCGGCAGCAGCCGCTGCAGCGGTGGCGGCTACATTGCCAGCCGGCAGAACTCCGCAGGAATATCCAGTGGAATACGCCGCCGGAACGGAGGGATGTCGGTGATTTTTCGGCAGAGTGCTGTAGACTCCCGGAGGTGTCACCGTGGTCGCGCCTACGCCGTCCCCTCCGCCTGCCATTCGCAGCATTCTCGAGGGGTTTAAAAGAGTGCCGGTCTGCAGGCCGTTCTTCTGGTCCAGGAATCGATGGCACGTCGACTGAGCCACTTCCGAGGGTAACATCGTCCTTGGAAGTGTACTCTCGAGGTAGGACAGAGAGGCGCCCGTGGCAGCCCTCTGCTGCTCGAGGAGGGCGCTGCTGACGTTGCTGTCAGCGATGCTCTGGTAGATTTCGTTGATCTGCTTCTGCATCGTGTTTATCCGGTTGATGGTGTTGGCGTCTGCTTGGATCTCGTTGGAGTAGGTAACTCGGTAAACGTCCGACGAGGAGCTCGAAGCTACTTCCTCCTCGTGACCTGCTCCGGGGAAGCCTAAACGACAGGCTTCTGGGAGAGAATTCGCGGCTGCACTTCTCGTTCTCAACTGCCTTACGATCTCGTTCGTCGTCTCGAATTGAGCTTTGATGCCTCGAACCGATGGTCGTCGGTTGAATCCGTAGTCGTTGAGCTCGTCGTCTTCATCCTCATCTTCGGTGTTGTTGAGATTGATCACGTTCTTAGGGATTTCAATGTTCGCGAGAGCATCGTTGAGATGATGGTGATCGTCGGCTTCGTTGTAGCGTCTCTTGATTCTCTCGGTTCTAGACTTGTCCTGCTCAACGAAGGCCAAAAGCTCGTCGGTCGCATCTGTACCAAATGCATCCGCGGAAGGTCCTGCTGACGTAGGAGTTCCTCTCGTGACATCTGGAGGCGCTGGAATGCCTTCGTTTAGAGCATCTTCTATATCCTCGAGACTATAAGAAGAGTCTGAATTGAAACTGATGGAATTTCTATCACCAGTATTCATTTTGGATGGCATTCTATAATAATCCTCCCTGCCGTCAACGCCACTGGACGCTACACAGGACAATGGAGCCAAACTGGCCAGGAACTGCTTTCTAGCCTCAGAGTTCAACTTTGTACCAGAGCTGGATTTCATGGCCATACTGTGCTTAGTACCTAGTCCTATGTCTGGCAAATTCAACTCTGCAGCTGGTTGTTGAACCGAATTATTTTTCTTCTGACCGAACAAGTCGGTAATCTTCTTGTAAGCAGAATTGTGATGCTGATGATGATGGCGGTGACTGCCGTGCGACGAGATCACGTGTCCCTTGGGTCTTTCCTCGCCCGAAGGCGAAGTGCGGGCTGGAAGTTGATGTGACAACATTCCTCCGTGATGATCTTCTGTGCAGTTTCCTCCATCTATCGTTCGACCCATCATTCCATTGACATTTAAACTGTTGTTGTTATTATTGTTGTTCTGAACATTTATTCTACCAGTGTTATTATTCTCAGAAGCGCTACTATCAGCCGTGTCTTCGTCTTCGTCCACGCAAGTCAACTGCCTGATCCTCTCTTCCAATGTTAGGTCCTTGCTCCTCAGGTTCTTCTTCTTCAAGCTACCAGTGTCGTATTTGCAAATGAGGCTGCGCCTCAGAGCATTACGCTCGATCGTACGCTTGATGGACGAATCGCTTTCGGATGAATCCGAACGACTGCCAGTTCCCATTTTGGACCGTTTGGTGGCGTCGAACAACCGCAGGCTCTCAGCCGTGATAAGGAACTTGGAATTCTCGCCGGACTCGTCCAAGCCCGAATCCTCCAAATCCGAGGAGACGCTCTTGACTGGCGCCGGTGGTGGCGAGATGAATCGAGGATCAGGGAAAAGTTGCCGCACCGCTGAATTCGGCTTAAGGCTGTTCGAGACCAGACTGGATACGCTGCCTAATTTGAATGCCAAAGAGAGATCCGACGGTTTTTCTTTCTCAGTGGGCTCGTCCTCTTTAGTTTCTCCGTTCGGAGGACCAGCTTTGTTAGGAGTCTCCGAGGAGTCTAACGATTTTTGCTGCTCAATGGAAGACTGACGCTCTGGGGCCAGACTATCGGCTTCATCGATGGCCGGGCGAGTTTCTTCTTCGCTTATTTCTCGCACGATTCGCCGCTCCGTTACGGTCGTCATCGTAATCGTCTCCACGAGATAGCGCTGCGGTACGTCTGCAATTTATGGAAATAAGTGTTTTAGATTTTTTTTCTCATTTTTTTGGTTCATCATAATAATTGCCTTTTGTGCAAGCAGGATTTTTTATAGAAAAAGGAATTTTCAGACTGTCGTCAAGTTTTCTAAAGTTAAAGAGCGCTACGTGGAATAAATACGTAATAAAAAGGGAAGGTCTCGACCTTTCTAAGAAAAAGTGCTGAAATTCGAGAAATTTTATGAGTCTCGAAAAGTTTCTCGTTTCGTTGAAACTGTTATTTGTTTACATAAATTTTGATGTTATTCGTATAAAGACAAGAATCACATTATAGCAAGTATTGCAAGTATCCAGACTGAATAAAGAAGCTTATAAAATTGAGCTGCTCTAAAAGAAATTAAAGGTCAGAACGACCATTAATAATTTTGGATAAGTTATAATTAATGATTCTACGTTTCCTTTAAAAGTTAGATTCGAATATTAATGTTTATATATTATTTATTAAATAAATTTAATTATTACTCGACAATAACATTAAAAAATATTGTGTAAATTTATGCAAGATAATTTTCATATTTAACTTTCAATGAATCAGAACATTATTAAAGCAGATATTTAACATAAATTAGCACAACAGGCGAAACGTGCCTTTAAAATCCCCAGTAAAGTGTAATGATTAAAAAGTTTCACGTTGTACTCGCTATACGTTTCCATCCCCTTATTATTATCGTCAATCAAAGTTTCCATTTGCCAGCATGCGAACAAGCAGATTTAAAAGCCGAGCGGATGCAAAAATCTTGCATCCTGGGCTGGAAAGTGCGATCCTGACGAGAAACTCGACTCGGCATCTAGAGCTTCTTTGAGAAGGAATTTCAGACCCGCATAATTTGCATCAAGACGCCGGATACGGGCCCGATTGGCGCCTTTGTTCAATCTCTTTTCAGCGGCGGACTCGATATACAAGGAAACCGGGCGCGGAGAAAAAGCGACACACTTTTCTCGAAAAGAGGCTCTCTCGCAAAGCGAATATCAAAGTACCCTCAAAAATGAAATTTACAAGAAATCGGCTTGTCCCGGATGAGCGAAAAGTATAGCTAAATTCATCGCGGCCATCAATACCGGCGGCTCGGCGAACAATTTCATTGATGAAAAGCAATCTTTCTCCCCGCGAGAGCCTTTTCTCTCGTCGGCTCTAGAAGATGATTTTCCTTTTTTCATTCTCCTGAAACGGCCTCCTAAAAGGGCTCGCCTACGTCTCGTTTACCCACCCCCGCCTAGTCGTTTTTTATCCTCCTCGAAGCATAAAAGAAAAAAAAGGAGCAGCACAAAGGGGCAACAGCTCGCTCGGAATTTAAAGGAAGAGCAAGAGCGGAGCCAGTCGGCTATAACGACAAGCCTCGATGCATACAAGCGCGAGATGTCATATATGCGGGCAGGAGGAGGGAAACTTGAGCGGCGTTATGAAACTGGACTCGCGAATCGTCGAGGATGGGAGAGGACGGGCGGCTTGGGCATTTCTACCTGGCGTCGTCTGCTGCGCCTGATCGATCGTCGGCTGCACGTCCTCCGAGTCCTGCGACGCGTTGCGCCAGCCATCCTGATGGACGTTTTTCGATTCCGCTGCCGCTGCCCCGCCGGCCGCCGCCGCCGCCGCTGCTGTCGGTGGCTCCTCTCCGATGCTCGCGCTCGCTGCCTCTGCAATTGCAAAACAGACGTGGACGGTGATTACGTGAGCTTCGTTACGTTAGATTCGAGGGAAATAAGGAACGCTCGGTTGCCCGCGCGCGCTCACGGCGAATGGGAAAATAAGCGCCGGCGACGCTTATTGATCTGGCATTGGAAAACTCTTGTGCGTACACGGTTCGTTGCTCATTTTTCGATGCAACTTGCGAAAGATATAGCTTGCTCAGAAATTATAGTTAGTCTTAATCATTGTACTTGAGAGCTTAGTCTTTTTTACTGAATAAAATTATTTATAGATCTGAGTACTGTTAACGAATAATAAAATCACGTGGAAAAAAATAATTAGATTTGAGATTTCGTTTTGGCTATTACAGAACTCCTTAATTAACACAGCATTTTTTAATAAGAGCTATATAGAGCATTTCTGTAACCAGATTTAGTTTCAGGGATCCAAAATCTGAATCCACGAGAGTCATGTTGTTATTTTAACGATGTAATTGTACTCCTGAGTGATACAGAAGTTTTGTAATGCATACTGCATTATATTTGTTTCGAAACTTTTTGTGTTTTATTACGTTTCCCGTAGAAAATAACTTAGGTAATAAATGGCATTATTCAATTTGTAAATTAGTAAAAATTTTAAATGTACTCAAAATGCTAGCATATTTCAGTAAGAATTATATATCGCAATTTTCAAAACCTCTTTCCGCACATTTTGCTATATAAGAACAGCTCTGAATTGCCCGCTTAAATTTTCTTGAGTAAAATTTACGGGAGTGACGTTAAGAGGAGGGCTCATTTTTTTCTAACAGTGATTTTTCGTTCTTATAAAGTTTGTCCTACTTTAACTTCTGGAAAAGACTCGAAAATTAATTTCAACATGTCAAAAGTTAGAATTTCACATTGACTGCTGTAAAGAACAATTCATTCAAGGATTCCCTTTTTCGATGTCCTTTATCGAATTGAAGATATTTGAAATTTCGAAATAAAATTTTCTTTATGTCACTGACGATAATTCGCACTTGTTACTGAAACGCACCAATACTGAAAAATATAAAATATCTAAAAGTGTCATAGATAACTTATTTCATTCAATATTATCAAATACAAATAAACTATAGGTCTATTTCAGACCTCGAAGACAGAAACGCGAAGTAAACGAATTTTTCTTGAAAATCAAAAATTTTTAACTCATAAAATGATTTAAAATCCTTAGTTTTTCTTACTAAATATACAATACCAATACATGAAACAGGTCACATTTCGCAAGAGAAACTCCTCAATCTAGCCAGAAAAGAATACTCAGAACAAAGCACAGAAACAGCATCGTCGTTATAACAACTCTCAGCGGCAAACAAGTCCTTCCCGAGAAATATCCTCAGCTCACTTCCAAAAGCCATCGTCCTTATCCATAACTCAGTGCAGGAATCGACGTTTGCCGTTCGCTCGCCCGTAATCCGACGCCAAAGTAGGTTAAATTCTCGTCGCTCTGCCGAGGAGCGAGGCGGCAAGCTCGCAGGTCATATTATACTCACGGCTCTTTTCGCGCTTTGTCCTGTACTCGATCCTCGCCTCCGATTTCATGCCAATTGCGCGTCGAAGCTGTGCCGACTGACGACGAAAATTCAATTGCGCACCGCTTATCGGAGAGAGAGAGAGAGGGGACGCGCGCTCTTATCTCTTATCGCAGCGCCGAAGCGACGAGTTTATCGGGGAGATGCGGGCGAGCCGGCCAGGAAATTTCACGCTCGGCGCGCACGTTTTTTTTTTCTTTTTTTTTTTCACCGCGATTGTCTTAACGCGCTTCCGGCGAGGCGAGCCGTGCTTCGAGGTAAGAGCAGGTGGGCTTTGTTTTCACCGAATTTTCACACGGTCTTGTTCGCGGAGAGAGTGAAGGCTTGCTTTTTAGAGGCCTTTTTCAAACGTATTATTGGATCAAAAGTGATTTTGGACTTTGATTGATGGGTAGAAAAATAAATGTTTATCAATCTGCTTTAAATGCGCCTATTTAATAAGGCTTAAAAAATAAAAAGATTTGTTGTAATTAACTTTCTCCTACAACTAACTAATTTAAAGCCAAACATAACATTAACTTGTTGTGTACACCAGCAGTAGCACATTAATCATTTAAAGAATGCACAAAGTACACAAACTGTGATAAAAGGCGACGCGAGAAAATCAATTAGCTCAGTTACGTTAAATAGAAAAAAAAACTAAATGTTTTGCTGTTTGCTCGTCTGCAGATCGTAGCGAAAAATATTTTTTATTTTTTATTCTAGTTTATTTCAATTTGTTTATGAAACAAATTGAATATAAAAAAATTTGTATCTAAAACAATTTTCAAACTTTTCTTGATTGATACTTTTTGCAAAAAAGAAAAAACGTACAAATAAAACATTTATATATTTCGTTTGCCTGTCTAAAACGATATAAACTTTAACCGATAGCTTTTGCAGTCGCGGACAACATACTTTATCCTTACCTTCGTCGTAAAATGGACTTTTACACCCTGCCAATGATCTTGGATTTATCGCTTTCCCCACAAAAGTAAACTTAGAAATATGCAATCATCGCGGATCGTAAACTTGAATGTATTTCAATCGAACAAGTGGTCAGTTCGCGTTGCGTTCGAAAAATATAGACACTATTTGTTTTCAAGCTACTGCCAACATTGAATAGAAATCAATAAAGGTATTGTGTGAAATTGAAGTGACATTGACGTCGAACAGAGTCGACTCTTGTAATGTTGTTACACGTCAACGATAAATAAAATGAATCTAACTTTCTTTATCTTTTTGCTGTTTTACGCAAGAAACCAAGTATTTCATCAATTACTCTAGACATGCTTGCTGACCTTTCGAGTCAGTTAAAGGTAATCGCCTGTGTTTCGAAAGTTCCATTTTTAAAGGAATAAAATAAGATGTAAATATGAAAAATATCTGTTTTCTAGTGATGAAAGGCACTTGCAGTCATAAACCGTAATGACAGCCTCTTTTCCGTACGTCGATATTTCCAGCTTGCATAATTGAATTGCGGCATTTTATTCCTCAAGACCGCCGATGTAAATGAAATCTAATTTGGATAATGCAGGTAAAGTACGTTTGCCTATCTGGAGAAGGAAGCCTTTGCTTGAGGAAAAATGAAGAAAATGAGCTGTAGAAAATGTAGTTCTCTTTCCTAATACTTTAGGTACGAAATCTTGAACAGAGTTTTTACAACTGAACTAGCTGTACGTAATTTACCTAGGCATTATTTCTAACAAGTATTTCGTTACGTTTCGAAGAAGTTTCCCATTGATGTCTATCATACTTTCGAACGATGAGAGTTTAAAAGGTAACTACAATAACCGCCAGTGATAGGAGGGTAGATAAAAACTTGCATAAGAAGATCGTTCACTTTGATGTCAATAATAACACCTCGTTTACAACGTTTTCTTTTAAATTTCCATAAATTTTATTAACACATTTATATATTAACTAATATATTTACAGTTTTAACACAATTAGAGCATTCGCATAGCATTCACCTTTAAACCTTGAAAAAAACTTTAAAAAAATCAAGCATGTTTCAGGAATTATTATCCAAAGCCTTTGTTCACGTTTCACGAACGGATATTTCAAAATTAATGCATTATTAACACAGACGTCAACTTTGCAATTCTGATTAAAATTCCGTTATACCAAAGATATCCATTTTCAATGATGACATTGTAAAATTAAATCCATTTACAAATAAGCCTCATTCATTCCCAAAGAAAAAAACGTCAACTCGTCGGGCAACTGTAATCCTTTTCCAAGTTTCCATTTACCCCCCGTAAAACCGCTAATACCCTCGGCGAAGTTACTTGAACCCCGGAGCGGATAATCAATAGCGCTAAGTACCTCTAATCAAAGGCCGGGGCAAAAATAACCAGCGGCCTAAAAAGCGCGCGACAATACCCCCGAAATAGCTCGGGCGCTTACTCATCCTCTCGCGCTCGACAAAAAAAAAAGAGAGAGACGGACACACCGCGTCAAAGGGTCAATCCCGGGCTGGTCGTAAGCAACGCGCGGTCTCTCGCACAATGCGCGTCTCGTCGCGCGAACCGTCCGCCTCGACTCCCCCCGTCGAAAATCTCCGCTCTCGGGAAAGAGGAGACAATGCAGGCGACGACGACGACGCGCGCGCACCTGAAATAAAGGAGGAGCTGGCTCCTCTTTGTGCGCGCGCGAGCTTAATATGCCCGACGCGGCGCATACCGAGACACGCTCGCGGTACGGTCTACAGGCTGGAATTCGACGCGCGACGAGAGGACAGACAGACGCCCGAATCGAAAACGTTTTCAGTCCAAGGCAAAGGTGACTGCCTGCAAGGAGGAGGCTTCGCCGAAGGGCTCTTAATGAGGGCTTCATTTATTTCTCTTAATTTTACCATTCTTTCTTTTTTTCCTTTTGAGCCCTCTGGCTGTTTTGCTCTATTGTGTGGGGGGCACAAAGAGCTGTAATGAAGAAACTATAATTACGTTCTACACAAGTTCATGTATATACTTTTGACTTTATGACCAAGTTTTTGGCAAAGGACGAGCTGCAGTAATGATTAATTTCCCACATGATTTATGTTTCAAAATTCGAAACTCAGTATAGATAACGTATGAATATTGAAGTTATTTTTATACTGTATAGTTATATTCTCGTTTCTATAAATTTGAATATGTAATTTCGAAACAATATTGTCACTATATGATATGGAATCGAAATGAAAATTTCTGTTGTAATTTGCATTTAGACGGTATGTTACAAATATCGATAGATCATTCAAAAATGTAATTACGAACATGTCACACTCAGCTCAAATTTTTCAATAAAATTTAATCAATTTCAAATGTAACACTAAATTTTGAGACAGCAGGTAATCTAATAACTGATTAATAGTACATCATGCAAGGGGCAAAAGTAGAAGATTTTTCCCGCGAGTGTGTTCACTGCCCGAGCGAAACGAGGAAAAAAAACTTTCTTAAAGAAATGAAAAGAAAGAAAAAAAAAGACAGAAAGAAATGGCGGGGATTACCGGAGCTTTTTCCAAAAAGATTTTTTTCCGCAAAGGGGAAAAAAAGACTTTCTCAAAAAAGCCCCGCTAAACGCTTACCGGGGTGTTTTACAAAACTTTTTTTTTCCCCGAAGGCGAGTTTACGAGGTTTACGGTGAATTTTTTTCCTCGAAGAGTCTTTTTTCCCCTTCGGAGAAAAAAGACGTTATTCCCCGGTAAGCACCGCCGAAGGCTTTTTGAAAAATTTTTAAAAAAAGTTCTTTTTCCCCTTTGCCTTTTGACTTTCTAGCGTGTTAATTCTAAAATTACAAT
The DNA here is from genome assembly GCA_035582975.1 of Ormyrus labotus. Taxonomy (NCBI): domain Eukaryota; kingdom Metazoa; phylum Arthropoda; class Insecta; order Hymenoptera; family Ormyridae; genus Ormyrus; species Ormyrus labotus. The sequence continues at coordinate 21,521,971 of JAWWEO010000001.1, read as the reverse complement.
CCTTTTATTACAAATAGAAGCCCTTTAGTAACCAACTGATTTCCTCTTGATCGTAAATCAATTTTTTAAATTGAAAATACATTTGCGTTCAAAATGATTTCCTTTTGTGACTATGCAACTTGATTTAAAGAAGATTTTCCGTGAATCACAAGAGAAAATCCGCTAGGACAAATATTGAGAAGAATTTCCTCTTCTGACAAGCGAATTCCTTTTGTAATAAGAGGATCGTTTTTTCAGTGTAGAATAATTTTCTTCATTTATAACATAACAACAGTTAATAGATAGACATTACACCCTAAAATCCCAACTTTAATTAAAAAGTCCTCGCTCCAGCAGCACAAAAATTCAGTTACCCGCACCGAAAGAAATCAATACTTCCCAAATCTCCCTGCCAAATCACCGGCAGTATGCGACAATTTACCAATCGGCGCTTACAGGCACGAATAATTAAGCGCTCATCTCAACCGTTGGCACCGAAATTCCAACTTTCTCTCTCTCTCTCTCAAAAAAAAAAAAAATTCGTCATCCACGCGTCGCGGCTTTTGTTGCAGCCTGCCGTTACGGGGGAAAAAGCGCCGTTATCCGCGTTAGAGACAATGAGCGCCTTTGTGAAATCGTAACGTGTACGTACACAGGTCGGGTGTGCTCGTGCATGGCAAGCTGGCGGAGGTTCGATATTGAAAAAAAAAAAAGGGAATTCATTCGCGCTTCCTTTGACGCGGGTGCCTCATTATCGTTCATCTGCATGCGAGGTTATGGAATTTTTTCACGGCCGAGAGCTCGTTTTTTGTAGCTTCGGTCGGTGCAGCTCCATTGAGCGAGCGAGAACTTCGATGGAATATCGAGGAAATATTTTTAGTTGTCTTTGCGTAAATGTAGCAGAGTCGCGAGCATTTGGCGCAGAGCTTCGGCCGAGTATTGCATGCTCGTCCATTGGTGAGCTTTTTTTCCCCGGGAAAGTCAATTTCCTTTCGAGATTTGAGAGGAGTGGCTGCTCGAACTTTTCCGAGTGAATAATTGAATTGAAAATTTTTATTTAGTTTGCTTCGAGAGTAGAAGTGACTTTAAAATAATGGAAAAGCATGTTTTAGAGTGATTTATGTAACTTCTGTTAGCTATTGCTTTCACCTTTGATTTAAAATATGTACTGCTTTTTATATTTAATAAAACTATACTTTAAATAGTTTTTATTTTAAGTAAACATTAATATTTTAAACTTTTCAGAAAGTGCGAATGTAGAAATGAAAAATAAGGGTAGTTAGTTGATAAAAAATTAATACCATATTTTAAATAAGATTTTTAATTAACTTGCACGTTACTTGTTTTCTATAAATTTTTGAGTTTACATAAATTAATTTTCAATTTTAACGATATTTTTTATATATCTTTCATAAAAAAAATAAATAACCAAACCGTTTACACGTGAAAATTAAAATTACTTTCAAAAACTTGTTTAAATAAAAGATTTTTCTACTTCATTTATGAACACAGAAATGATTCAAAATCAAAAACCGCAAAAAATGAAAAGAAAGTATCTGATTGAATTTTTCGATAAAAAAAATAATCCAAAAATATGGCAAAAATGAAAAAGAAAATTCAATTCCGCGTTAAATTTTCAATCAAGCGCCCTCAAAAAATTCACTAAATACAACCCACCCACTCGATTGCATTGAAAAGTCCTCAACCTTAAATCGAGTTTATCCTCCTCGAATTTTTCGAAATAAATTCAGCCGCATATCTACCTGCAGGCGTTCTCCCGATCGGCGCTTGAAAATCCCTGAATTCGAAAAAAGGCATTTAATTTTCAATAACCCCCGCCCGATAAGCAATCCAGCTCAACAAACTTTGCTCCCGGGATAACGATTATGGCGTGGCGCGCGCAGAATAGCCTGGACTCCATCATCAGATAATTCGAATCTCCGAAATCTTGGCGTCTTGCGAACAGGGCGGCTCGGGGAAGAAAACCAATAACGAGGACGTAAACACGCGCCTCGCGTCTCTCCTTCGAAATCAATGAAAGCTCCCGGCGAGCGGGAGGGAGAAAAAAGCGTCTCCCCGCCCCAATGTACATCGCAAACAGAGTCTGCTCGCCCTCCTCGCTCTCCTTTCTCCGACTACGTGCATAAAGTCTATATCGGCCGACTATGTGTCACGTGCACCGACGCTTTTTCTCCCCATTCGTCTTCGAGCAATTTTTCGTCCTCGTCGACGCTCCGGTTATGCCCCGTTTTTTATATACGTCTCCGTGCGCTTTTCGAAATGAAGCGAGAGCTTAAGAAATTCGTTTGCTTTTTTTTTCCTGGCTTGTTTTGGAACGGCTGCCGTTGTTCGCCGATGCGTAATGCGATGGGGGGCCAGAAAAGGAATGGATTTAACTAAGTAGTTCAGCTGTTTTTAAGCAAATTTTTTGTTTCGCCAGCTATCAAGAATATTAAAAAGACTTGGCAGACGAATTCAAGCTTATTCTTAGTATTTTCTGATTGAATCTTTCTTAATTACAATTCGCTTTGAATATTTTTCAATCCTCGAAGGAATAGTTTTTTAAATGTATTTCTTTAGTTTTTAAATATAATCACATTATCTAAACTTTGAGCAAGAAAGAGTTTAATTAAACATTGTCAATTAAGAAAAAAATATACATTATCCAATTAAAATCCTAAATCCTTTTTTAAAAATAAAATCAGTAAATAATATTGATACTATTTTATATTACGTATTAACATATTTAAATTAGAAACTCAAAATTTAATCCTGAGTGTATATTCTGCTTAGCAAGTTCGGGTCTTATATCGACTATTCAAATACAGCACTTGACGAGATTTGCATGAAATTTGGCTGCATGCAACTTAGAAATAACTTCTCATTAATTAGATTTGTACAAGCTACAACTTAATCCGATAATATAAAGCAGCTTCCCAATTTTTTATTTATCGTGCTTCAAATTGTATCCACATACATCTTAAATACAAATGTACGTAAGTTTTATCAACAGTAACGCTTAAGCAAATTTGTGCAAGAGTATTAAAATATCAAATTCAGTTAAATTTTTCTTATATATTCATTGAAGGAAATATAAAGAAGAAAACAAAGAGATCATTTTTCCTATTTCTGTAAATAATAATCTGTAGTTCTTTGTCAATCATAGATTCAAAGCCGCTGTTATGCACTTCATTAAAGCTATGAAAAAGTCTCGTTAAAAAATAGAACAGCATGCTTTATTCATTTACTACTTCGTTTTCATGTCAAAGTCCATTACGTAATCCTGAGAAAATATTGTTGCTGAGAAATAAATAATGAAAAAATACTTCTTTTCCAGAAATCTTTTATAAATTATCTGCAAGTGAAGTTTTATATAAAAATAAATTCAATTACAATAATGAAAAGCTGTGTTATGTGTATTTATAAAGCGAAATAATATTGAGATTGTGGATTCATTTATTTTTATAATTATTAAGCAATAATTATGAGGATAAAGTATTTTAATATACAGCATTAATTTCATCGATATATATTAATTAGAGGTTTTCGTTTTATCTGCTAAATTTTAATAAAAAATTAAACTAAATATTAAACTTTCTTAATAAGGTAAATCGGGGGAAGATGCCACAACGCAAGATTTTCTTTATTTGTAAACAAATCGCAAGAAGTGCTTGATAGATTTGTTTATTATGATTTTCTTATTCAGTCGCCTAAATACTTCAGGGTTTTAGCATCATTATCAGTTTCCATTCGAGTAGTGTGGAAGCTCGTAGCTCACGATCTAAAATGTTTGTAATATCGTTAAAAAAAAGACATTAATTAGATAATTTAATAAACTTTAATAAAACACCACCATTAAAAAATAAGAAAATAATCTTTTTTAGATTAAATTCATTTTTTTATTTTACAGTCAATTGGGGGAAGATGCCACAAAAAAGGGCGGGGTAAGATGCCACCGACTATTATAATCTTTGGTTAAAAAACATTAAAAGTATTCATTTAGAGAAAACAATACTTTTTGAAATTATATTTTCAAGTTTAATGTAAGTTAGATCTTGTTTGTAAGTATGTGGCATCTTCCCCACCAGTGTGGGAAAGATGCCACTTTCACGTCATAAATTTCAATTATTATTAATTATCAATTAATGGAATTTTTTCAAATAATTGTTATGTATTTATTAGTTTATTGTGTTCTTTGTATATTTCAGTTATAAAAATGTTATTTCATTAATTTTTGAAATATTTATTACAATTTTTTCCTTAAGTATGGCATCTTCCCCCGCTTTACCTTAATAATTTTATGATGCTGTGAATTTCCGGATCCAGTTTCTACTTCATTGGTCCACTTTATGCAGTGCATAAATACTTTTCATTACAGTTCAAGTTCTCGAGTAAAGTTTAATCGATGAGGTGAAATGACATTCTTTTGTACTCTACCTTAAAGTCTCGAAGCGCATAAGATTTTCTTTATTACTATTACCTAGAATCCAAATTCTTCATAAAAAAAAAACATAACTCTAGTTATTCTAAGAGTTTAACTGCTTGAAAGCAAGGCTTTTCTACATTAAGAGGTCTTCCCTAAATTTCGTTCTTCTTTCGCACAAGCAGTTCCTAAAAGTTAAATTACGAATTAAAACTTAAACGCAGCAAAACTAAGCCAAAACACTAAACTCGAGCGACTCCCTTGGCGAAAACTTCATTAACCAAGAACAGGCATTGAAACGCCAAAAAATGCAGTCCCCCTCTCGACTCCCGTAGCGGAAAGAACTCCGACTTTTTGCGGGCAAAAACAAAGGCCAAAAGGATCTCAGACGGCGTCGCTGCTCATTCCGCTTTAAATTCCGCGGCGCCTTTTCACGCGTTTCTCTCTCTCTCTTTTTGGCGATAACGGCGCGCACGATCGATATTTCCGCGGCGTTTCCCTCCACGTATCTCCACGGGTGAAAGGACACGCGCCTGCATTTTACGCACGCGGCTGTTTACGGCTGCAGTTTGCGCTTTAATCACGGCGACGAATATTGGACGTGCTTTTTTGCCCGCGATTTTTCGACGAGGCTCGAGGCTCGAGAGTCTGGATTCGTTCGTAAATTAGGCTTTTGCTTCGAAAAGCCACTCTCGAATGGTTTTAAATTTAGCTGCTTTTTAAATATTTATGCCCGAGGATAAAGAGGAAAGAGACTTTTGTTTAAAGTATTTTAAATAAAGTTATTATATTGGGGGTTTTCAAACAAGTTAAAAGTGCCATCAGGTTAATTAAATTCCGCTTAGAATTCTAGGAAAAGTAATTAAAACATACATGTTGCAATAAATCATGAACTTATTATTTTCTACGAATACTAAAATTCGCAAGGATAAAAAATACATTAAAGTTCAGTATGCTTCGAAACAGAAGAGTTCAAGCAGACTTGAATTTTCATTATTACGATTGCATAACAGCGGGCAAGATTTGGCACATAAATCATTGTTACGTACATTTGGAAACCGCATAATTCTTCAAATGCTATATAATGTGATCCTCATGTTAAAGAGCCTTGAATTCTCCGTTGAAAAATTGAAAAATTAATCCAGTAATATTCTCTTTGGCAAGAGGCCAACTTACTTTCAGTATAGTTCTAGAAAAATTATACAAGTATCAAAATGAAGACTCGTCACATGAAATTTGCGGAAAAATATTTGAAATCCCGAGCGACTTAATATTGAAACGTTTCTTTTTCAACAACAAAGTATTATGCGGCTTGGTAATTAAAGTATCAAAATTTATAACATTCATTTACTACAAATCTCTTTGCAAAAGTTTTCTTATTCTCTCCCTCTCTGATAATTGAAGGTGTCTACCTTTTTCAACTTTTTCAGTAAATTTTAGATCTTCCTTCTGCATCAACCGTCTAACTGCGTAGCTGGTGTTTTCATCCCGATCATCAACAACGAGTCGTAATGCTGATCTCTTACTTACTTAGCACTGGTGTTATACTTTCATCAATCTGATTGTAAGGTACCGTAAGAGACACCAAGCTCTACATTTGCCAGCTACATCTAGAACATCCAAGTTCCGGCACAGCTTAATCTTCGTCGGACTTAATACTTGTCTCTAGTGGCATTTCGAGTCTCTAAAATCTCTTAATTCACTTTCGTTCCGGTCTAACAACATCTACAACAGGTTCTCCGTAGATAACTTAACAACGCTAGGAGTAACTAACTACCTTTGACGAATTGGATGCAAGGAGTCTTGCTGCCGGTCGTAGGACCCTCTTAATACTGTGGAAATAATAAAAATCTTGTTGGCTCATCATCGGTAACAAGCTAAGGTCATACTTGCTAGGCTTGAGCCATATTCCATTGAGCACTAAATAGCCATATGAGTTTGACATACAATGGCCTAAGTTTAATTACCATGTACCACCAGTTGCTTGTCTTGATACTGTCAGAAGTCTAAGATTCAAGTATGGACTTAACTTGGGTGGTACAGTAATCGATATTCACTTGTGTTCGTCTGCAAGTAAATGTAGCCTTGGCAAAACCTCCGTGTCCAACCCCTCACCGCGATATAGAACCAATCACACATAAATTGCAGTATTCTCGTTATATAGAATCAATCCACCTCTGCATTTGGCAATATATAGTTTATAGCACCAGCTTAGTGTACATTCGCATCGTATGCATTATCCATTGTAACTACCATGTTTATTACCTTGTAGGAGCAATGCTAGAAGATGTCTTGAGGACCTGACCTACCCCGCTTCTGATGGAATGACAAACCAATACCAATATCAGGAGAGCAAATCTATCACATCAAGACTGATGCGTATATTTGTTGCAGAACATTACATGTTGTGTGAATATATTATAGTTAATTATAATTATACTATATTTTTTCGTAAGGGTAGGCAAGTCGTACGAGACTGCCTCTTATAAAATTGAATCTTCTTGGGATTCAAGATCGTTGTAAGTTTCTAAGAAGCTTGGTTCACAACGAATGAAATGATATACTTTTCATTAAGAAAAACAATGTCAACCTAAAAAATGTTATCGTTGAGGTTATCAATTGCTTTTGTTCATTATCGCTGGTTCAACGGACTGCTCTACCTGAACAACAGATGCTGCCGACACAGATGTCACTCTTTGACGCTCTTCATCTTTTCCTTTTAAGTAGTTCATACCGAAATGGTTCGCTCGGTTTATGAATTCGATCCGCTGGACGGACTGGTCAGCAGGTGAATATCCTCAGCCTCGGATGTTCACTTTTTCAAATTACTATACTTTAGCAATATAAGTTTTTATATTTTATTGTTTTAAGTACTTCAAACAGACGACCAATCAGATGGAGTTTTAAAATGCTTTACTTATGACGTCACCACTTTTTTATAAGAAGATGGTTTTCGAAAATGATTATGAGATTACTTTTTTCATCACTTTTTATTATGCATTAGGTAACTCGCTTTTTTTGAGCTTATCAAAATTGTATATTGTTACACAGTCATTTGCCATAACTAATGGAACGAAATCTGTTGAAAACATCTCAATTTTTTTCAGTGGACAATTTAGCTTAATCTTCTGAAGTTCTTAATAAAAGACGAGTTTTCGAGGATAATTGTACTGAAACCACATCACAAATGGTTCAAAAGATTAAATTTCTTCTCTTTTACAACCACTAACGAATCAAAGAAGTATTCGAGTTTAATTAAAAATAACAATAATAACGTGCACGGAGGAAATTTTGAAACAAACTAGAAATTGACTAATTGCACCGCTCCCCCGGCAGGTTTTATGCAGCAAACTTCCCTCGAAACGACGCTACCAGTGGCATGTTTCCTTTGAAAAAACTTGCTTAATAATCGCTCTGAAATCAGGAAAGTTTAATTAGTTAAAATCTCAATGACTAAGCCGTCAACGTCCGACGCAGCCCAGCCTCAATTTCCCGGCGCGTATATAAGCAGCGGGTGAAAAACTGCGCACTTTCCTAACGAGCGCTTAATAAATTCATCGTCACCCATTGCGGTGCACTCACACGCAGGCAGACTCGCGTTGGCGCGCGCGTATAATCACAAACAGGCCGTAAAGTTGCGCGCGCGTGTATATAGAGCGAGCGGATCCATAAGGGCTCCGGCGCGGATATGTACGTAAACGGAGCGCTCGGCCGATTCGCGTGGGAAGCTCGAAATTATTCCCTCTATCTTTCTTATTCCATTATGCAGCCGCGCGTTCTCCACCCGCGGTGTCTAATGGAACTCCACTCCGTGCTTTTGTCAATTTACCGAGCTTTATTGGCCCGGCTTTTTATCCTCGGCCGTGTTTTTACACCGAGGATTTCGTGCGTTTTGTTTTTTCTGCCGCGGGACACGCTTTTATAGTGCAGGCTAAATGCGGAGGCGCGGGTTTAGAGGCCCGCGCTGGCTTGTTTTTCCTTCGCTGGACCTAATTCGAGGTTGGTTCGTTAATGACAATTGCGGACGTTTGTTTGTGGGGCTTTGCGAGGTGTATTTTCAATCGGTTCGCTTGTTTGTTATTTTTACAGGATGCTGCGGTGGCAATCAATAACAATGTAAGGTTGCGTGAATTCGCATTTGATCTGTCTAAATTCGGCTTGAATTATCTGCTCTTTTACGTTTTTAATTGTTTAAAATGTAGGAAAATTGCATGCATGCATACATCATAAAAATACAAGTTACGGAAAAATATGTAAAGTTACGCGCATAAAGGACAATGCTGTAAGTAGAAGCTTTAAATACTAATGTCGCACGCCAGGGAACTGAGATTAAAAAAATCCTTTTGAACCACGCGATTATTTCACAATATATCAACTTGGTGGAGGTTTAAGGAACTTTTTTCGAATTTCATCAGCCATATTTTAACGAAGCGCAATAAAACGCAAATTCCCTAGGAAAACTGGCGAAAAAATGTTCTTCCGCACGAACGACCGGCAAGATAACGACTCACCTACTCCTCCGTGCGAATTTCCACCCCCTTTTTTTCAGCCCCCTTCGCGGGCTTGTAAAAATTCACGGCGTGCGAATGCTCTCGATGTTAATGATTTTCTTTGGCGCGCACAGCTCGCGTAAATATAAATGCCACCGGGATTTAATGGGCTCGCCGCCGCCGCCGCCGCCGTCGCCGCGTCGTTTCCCCCTTTCCCACGCGCGGCGCGTTTTTAATGCTTTTCCGCGCGCGGGAGGGGAGCTAATGCGACGCGGATTTGCAAGTCCACGCGATGCTTTTCGCCGAATGCGCGAGGAAGTCTGCGGCGCGCGCTTCCAGACGCGCGGGGGATGATGTGCAGAGATTGCGATCGAGGGAGCTTTGTTCCGCGAGCCGCGTTGTCGGGCTCGCTGTTTAATTGCTGCGAGAGGAGGATTTCAAAAGGGAGCTCGGATTTTTCTTCGGCGCGTAAGCGTTCTTCTTGTTTCTTGATACTTTTTTTTAGTAAGTTTTCTGCCTAGACAAGTAGACGAAAGCTAATGAGATAGAAAAAAGTTTTAATTTTCAACTTTCGAAAAATAACACCAACGAAAAGCAGTAAAAAGTAGAAAAATAATTTTTTAACGCTTATTTGAACTCGCGTCGCATTCAAAATAAAAATCTACCCCGATAAAAACTGTAAAAAACAAGAGCCTCGATGATAATGTCTCGCGATAAGCTTTGCAGCAATAACACCTTTTTTTAGCGCCACTTGAAACCGAATTCCCCAAAGATTAATCTCGGGTGCATCTTTGATTTAGCATCGCGCACTGCGGAAACTGCGTAAACTTTGACTCCGCGCCTAGAATCGGTCAGATAAACTGCATAGATTGTCCGTAACTACCTCGGCGAACTATAAATGCCTCCTCGGAGTTTACACTCAGACGCTAGATAGATCGCAGTGCAGCCCTCCTTTAGTGCGCTGCCTTTAGTGCGAAGCTGCTCGTTAAGAAAAACCTGCGCCGATCCAAAATCGACGCGTCAATTAATTGATGCAGCTATATTTACATTCCACCGCCTTCCCACGTCAACTAATTCAGCTCGAGCGTCTTTTTCTATAATGTAACAGTAGCGTTTAGCGTTTCCATAAATAAGCGCCGGTTCTCACGTCGAAAGAGCGCACGTCCGGTCGCCTGGGAGGTGGATTATGAATTTATGCGGTAATTTTTTGAATTTCGTAACGCGAGCCGCGGAATGACGATTTATGCGAGCGCCGCGCATCAAGTAATTACAGTCTGCTCATTCGCGAAGGCTCGCTTAATAAAAGATTTCGTGAGAGAGAAACTTTTTCGCAGAAACCTAGCCGCCCCTTTTTCTCGACGGTTGACAATGGGAGAGGAATTTGAAAAATTGTTGCTACTTCGAAGCGCGTCATTTCCTGCAGGTTCGATTTGAAAGCGAAGTACATTTTTATTTGTGACCGATATTCAGTTTAACCTTAAATGCTACGTATTGAGCTTGGGCTGAATGCAGAACGGAGGATGTAGAAAATGCCAAAGTTCTAAAATTTGTTAAAAGTTGGAAAACTCAGTCCTAACAGGGTTAGAACTTGATCTCGTTAACTTTGCCGAAAACACGACTTATTTATTCACTAATAACAAACTAACTAACGAGGAAACTCTAAAAATAAAAGTTCTCTTACTAAGTTTTATAATAAAACTAATGAATTAAGCTATAGTAATAAAAGCTATAGTTTAGTTTTATTATTTTATTTTTCATATTTGATAAGGTTTTATATGGTGAATAATAAAATAAACAATTTGTATGAATAACATGAAAATTCGTAAGAGCCAAAAGAGTAGAAAACCAAGATCTACTTCTTAATTGAGCCATTTACATTTTTCTCATTTTCGGACATCCCTATAGTTTCTAGTTTCCAGATACGAAAATCATTTCCATTTAAAGTGCCTATTTACTAGATCTCCGTTCATAAAGGTCAGGCCAATTTCACCTACGCGGCTCAGAAGACCAGCCAGACGCCTCCATCGGTCTCAAGAAGCGAAGAAGCAACCCCATAAAAACGAGGACCTCACCGTCCGCCTTCGAAATTAAAAGCGCAATCTAATACTACACAGACGTTTAACGTTCGATTCCTTGGGCGGGCGTCCATTTACATGCATATTGCGGGGGAGCCATGAATCGGAAATCAGAGGCGCATTGAAAAGGGAAGCTCGGCCCAATTTCCAGTACGGCGATATATGCATTTCTCGGCGGGGGAGGGGTTTAACGTGTGTATCGCGGACGGGCCGTCTCGTCGATATTCGCCGGTTTACGGCGGAGTCTACGATCGAGCGAGGAGCGCCGATGATTCGCCGGCAAGCTTTTTGATGAGCTTCATTTGCTGCCGGAGATGTTCGAAGGCTCCGCGAGGAAATATTGATTTCGAGGCGAAGATGTCGCGGCGTGGATTTTATTTTGCTTTTGAATCAAGTACGATTGCGAGTAATATGCTTGATAATTCATTTTAAATGTATCCTGTTATTGAGAACGTTATTAAATTTTATACAATATTTATGGGTTTATGTATACGCCGAAAGAGTGCATAATATTGTATTTTCTTAAAATTAATTAATTACTTATTCAAGTATTAAATTGCCTGCATAATAATTTTTAATTTAATATATTCTCGATTGAAAAAGTTATTCAAACTACTGTACATGAAAAAATTGGCAACTCTCTCAATGCAGGATTAATGTTATTGAAATATCTATAATTTTTTTCTCATTATAAGCAGCGTACGCATCAGTTAGCAAATAATATATCTAATCGAATATCTGCACATTATTATTCATACAGGCTTTATTAATAAAACATAATTAAATATCGAATGCCTTTTAATCGCTACATTGCACAACCCCTCCTCTACGCGCACCAAATTAATAAAATACCAATGAACAAATTCCCCAATTTTTACCCCACAATATTATCCTGCGTAAACAACAATTAATGAATCATAAACGTCAATTAATCTTTATTAAACAGAAGATCCAACGGACCCATCCAATTCATTATCCCGGTAAAGAAACGAGCCGGTCGACAATTAAGTCACAACGAGACCGAATTAAAAGTCATTCGGACAAAACAAAGACCCCGAGCACAGCAACACATTTAATTATTCTCAGGTACGCGAGGCGACGACGCTCGAGCCAATATTTAGCAGGTCGCACATCATCGAGAATCGAGACCGCAATCGGCGGCGGAGAGTCTTTGATTTTCGTCGCGGGTCTGTGCGAAAATAATTGGGTCGCTCGCTAATTAAGGCCGGCGCGCGGTGGCGCGCAATTAGAAAAAAACCGGCCCCGTTGTGAATTCCAGCGGATGTGAGAATAATTACTCAACTTATTAAACAATGAAGCTGTGAGAAATCCATGGCGCACGTTCCTGCCTCGGTTCGATAAGGAATATTGCTGGGGAAATTAATAAGCGGGTTTCGTGAAATTGTAACCGATTTCTGACACCCGGTTGAGCGGACCTCAAGAGGTTCAGATTCTTTGCGTGATTTTAATTTAATCCGTGTTGTATTATTTCAGCATTTATGTTTGTCGGCATTAATATACAAGAATGTCGACATGAAAGTTTTTAAGCTTTTAAGAAGAAATGTCTATTACGTAATTAATTGCAGTAATTTTAAAGAAGAAAGGCAGGTTTTAAACTTCCCAAACAATTACGATGTAAAAGCTAAAAATATAAAATTTATACAAGTAAAAAATTCCACTAAAATGTGGAGATCTCCTCTCTTTAAAAAAGCATGGCCGGATGCTGTGAAGCAATTAAAGATTGATTTTGATTGGTCTGTAAGAACTGAGCACGAGGATTCGTTACATACGGTAAGTTTGAATTTTTTAAATTGAATTTTTATATTTTGTTAAGTACAATCAAAAAATTTTATTTCTTTATTTTATTAAGCTGATCGAATAATTTTTATGATTTGAAATAATTAAAACCAAATTATAAAGAAAAGTTGCAGCGCGTTGGATGACAGTATAGTAGATACTTTGTGCATAATTAAACTAAGAAAAGGCATATATAATTTTTTAAATTTCTTTATTTGTTTATTACCATATTCTCATAATTTGTAACATAAATATCTATTTATTGTTTAATCTACTATAGCTTTAATAACTTCCATTCCTAATTCTGTTTGCATTAATTTACGAAAATCTTCTGTATAAGCATTAATAATGTCCTTTGCATTTTCTTTTATATATTCTATGGCTTGTTGTTTCAAGTAAGAAGCGTTATATTCATCTGACATATTAAGCAGTTCGATTACGTTAGACATTAAAATTATGCTAGAAAGATATCGCTCGCATATATATGTCAATTCCAATAGCTGATATTTGTCCGCCGCGATTAGAAGTTCTTTTGCTACAATTTGCAGGTTTTCTACGGTATTTAAATAAACGAATCTTATCATCTCTTGGAGTACTTCATATCTGATGTCGGTAATTTCGATCTTCTTAGATTTGCTTTCCTGCAAATCATGTTTAAACATAGCCAAAAACACCGCACTTGACATTTGCAGAATACATTTATGGGCCCAAACGCTTTTTCCACAAGAAGTTGTAAACTCGATGTCCTTAGATTCCTCGCACAAAAAAAGTTTAAGAGATATGTTAAGAGGGGATATTAAAGGATTGCAGAGATTGTCTTGTGTCTGAGACATTTTCATCCAGAAACATAAGACTACTGTATCGTCTTTTAGAATGATTTTTTTGAAAATCTTCTTTGCAAATTTATGCGTACAATATTCACATACAAATGGTCGAGAAGTCTGAAATTCTTGTTGGTAAAGATGTTTCCCCAACTTATCGGTCATTTTCACCGTGCACTCAGAGCCAATTCTAATTGATGACACATAGCAAATAGTTAAAGAAATGTGATCACAGTTTTTTGAAGCTTTTAAAGTAAAATTCCAGTTAGTAGGAAATAGAAATATTGAAAACCTTCGCGATTCTGGTTCATCAGTCAAAAAACGACTAAAATTATTTATTAGGAAAGAAACTTTCTGAAGCGAAGAACTTAATTCCGGAGGATTCAAACCCTTCAAATCGTTTATAAATAGCATATTTAATTATATCTACTATCAATAAACTGTTTCTAAGTTAATATATATTTTGCACACTGATTATACTTCCTAAAAGAATGCTCTGAAATGACTGAGTCGAATACTTGAGCAGAAGATGTGTGAGAACATGGACTGACCTCTATGAATTGATATTTTGGTTTTATTGAAGCAACGCGGCAATGACACATACTAAGATAGACAATGACAACAAATAATATAACTTTTGATTTACAAGTATATGTATTACGTATTATGTAGCATACTGTAGAGTACCGTTATTTTCAAAAGATTAAAATTTTTATTATCATACGATGGAAATGAAAGAAAAAAGATTTCGTACTCATAACGAATAAATTATTCCTAAATAATATTTTTAAATAATCTAGTTAACTAAAATTTATATATGAAGCTGGTATATTCAATTTAAATGAACTGCGAAATTTGCCAACAAGTTGATGGATACAATTTTAATTATGCAAGCAATTTCAAAACTGATAAAACACTGACAAAATTAAATTAGAATATGTTAATTAATTCAATCACTTTGAAATTCCTAAGCATCTTGTATTTAGTGAAAATTACCTTCCATTGCAAAGAACCATTTACCTATACATATTTATAATAAAAGCATAGAAATAATAACAAGCACAAAAACTGGAAAGTACAATGTCACTATAAAATTCCGCACTACTCTGAATCCAGAAGAAGCGAGAATAAAAAGTTCCCGGAATTTTCAGCAGAATTGCGAGGAGATGAAATATTACTCCGAAAAGTACAGTGTCACTTCGTAAAACACGTTGCGGCTACGACTTTTAATACAAATAGCATGTTGAACAAGATCCTTAGAAAAAAAGCTGTCAAATGCGACTGACTTAAACGAGTATTCGTAAGCTCGGCAAAAAGAAATATTTGCTCGCAGTACTTTCGGCCAGGCGGCGGCGGACTCTACTGTGTTTGCCAAAAGTTTCGTAAAACGCGACCTTTATACAAAGAGCGTTAAGAATTTTTTTCCGCGGCGATGAAGTTTGCCCGCCCGTTTGCTCCCCGCCTCTCGATTTAACGCTCTGTAACTTATTGTTAGTGCCGCAGCCGAAGAGCAATGAAAAACTTTGCAGACGCGGCTTTGAAATATCGGCTGCTTGTAAGCAGGCTAGTTCGAATTAACTCGCGGTAAATCAACTTAATGAAATTAAGTTCTCTTAAGAGAAACTGTTTGCAGAGCGCGATAAATTTTCAAAATTTTGGGCTGAATATTGTGAACTCTGCAGATTTCGAACTTTCCGGAGTGGCTGTTTAAAATGAACTTTCATTTGCTTTCGATAAATATGTCACGCCGATGCTTTTCGTAGACTAATTTTACAATTTATTATATTTTTGTAATAAATTCGCGAATATTAGCTTAAGCGTGTCGGCTTTGTAGCTAAGTGTACCCAATTAGCGGAAAGACCATCCCGGTATTAGCAAGAAAACTATAGCTGCTATCAAGTTTCGTAATCAAATATTCAATTCTCATGAGTAAATCAGCAGAGAAACTGTTGCGATATTAAAACTACCTCGTACTTTCGTGTACAAATAAGATACCGTTTACAAACTTTTACACCACGAATTTCTTGTTTACGAATTTCGAACGAAGCAAAAAAATCAAATTACCTAAAAATCCGGCAGTTCCTAACCGGCGAGGATCGGCGCGGTTCGATAGCCCGAGAATCGAAATAAAAAAAGAATGAAAAGCAAAACGTCAAGGCTCGTAAACCACAAGCCGGCCGTCTTTCGCTGCAATAATCCTCGGGAGATTCGTCGCTCCACATGCACGCACCGACTCTTCCCCTAATATCCTCTTTCTCTTTGTTTGCCGAGCGGCGGGCTTTGGCGTTTGTCCTACGTCCACATTACCGGGCGATTGCTCGCGCACCGGATGCGCAGCCTAGCGTGACTCCGGCGAACTGCCCACCCCCACGCACTCGAGCGCGCCGCCTCTCTGCGCGAGGGTGCGAATGTCTCTCGCTCTCGAAGGCGAGCCGAGCGGCTTCGAGAGACGCGAGAAAGGCTGCGATTAACGCGAGATCTGCATCTTCGTGCCGGTAATGGCTTTGCTTGCTTCGAATCGGGGAAAGACACGGCTCGTGACACGAGGAGATGTCGCGTTTTTTTCGATCGATCGCAGCGAAAAGCGCGGAAGCAGAGATTCTATAATTGGAGTTTTGCAGTTTGTCGACGGGCTTTCCATTTTTTTTTTTATAGTTGAATGTATCGCGGCGTATTAGAACTTGGACGTTATTTCAAGTTATTTAAAGCCTTGCAATACTTTTTCTCTAAGTAGCATGAAAATTAATTTCCTGTAAAAGTAACGTTAAATTTCGATCGATAAACTATATGTAGGCTAATTATTTATCAGAAATTCAAGCTATTTATAAGCTCTTTTCTTTTCCAAACAATTAACTTTTTATACACTTTTATAATAATCGATAATACTGATGGTTCTTTACAGATACAGTATAGAATCTAATGTGCGATGTTTCTTAATGATTTGATCATTAAATATTAGTAAAGAAATATCATCTGAAGTAGAAGATTTAACAGTGCGACTGGATATGTTATATTAGTAATATGTAAACGGCAAACTCTTGAAAATCTTGTTTTGAACCCCAGTTACTGAAAAAACTTCAAAGAAAAACATTAGCCTGTAATTTTTTTTTTTAAATGCTTAACGGTCTCAATGAGAATATTTATATATTTTGAACATTTTACGCTCCAAATCGTTATTTAAAAAAAAATAGTAATTTTATTTAATTAAAATCGTGCTTTATTTGATTTGACAAATATTTCAATGTTTAAGAAAGTCTAATACTAAATGATTAAAATAAAAATTTTATTTTACGAGTTCTCTCATTTACCATTTTTAGACCCTGCCTGAATGTTTCTGCCGACACATATATTCATTATAATTAATTTATTGCTAATAACATGAAGGACATTTAGTAAAATCATTAATTATTTCCTTTGATACAAATAACGTATTTTACAATATCTTTGCAAATAAATTTTTGTCGTCCGATCAACAATTTATCCTGCAGCGATACGCCCACGTGATTTGCCTGCATTAAAGCAGCTACAATAAACCCCTCAGCCCTTGGCAACGCTCGAAAAAATCCCAAGCGAGCATATTTCGAAAAGGAAACGAGGACGAATTAAAATTCAATAGCCGGGAAGATAATTACCCCGAGCGCTTCCGCAGGGAAGAGTAGCTTCCTGATTGGCCGTAAAAATTTGATCGCCCTACCCGGAACCCGGTTCGCCCCCGAAAACAGTGCTGCTAACCCCCCCCCCGATATAGGAATCGCGGCCGTGCATAATTTATGCACCTGCCTCTCATCCCCGGGAAAAGGCGGCGACCGTGACCTCAAAAATTCCCACGCGCGCGAATAATATGCGCCGAGGCGCTTGTTCCCGCCGCCTCCTCGCGCGAGGATGCCTCGTGGCCTTCTGGAATTCGAAGGCCGGAGGAAGAGCGGCTTCCGGCGACTTCTCCGCTTTCTCGTCGACGGGAGAAAGGGAGTAACGTCCGAGTCGGGAGATTGCGGGCTGGTGGCGCTTCCTCCTTTTTCGTCCCGAGTTTTTCGGTTGTTTCCTTTCGAGGGGAGAGGCACGCTGCGAGGCCGAGCTTTTACCCGCGAGGAAATTCGAGGATCTCAGCAGTGGGGTAATGAGGATTTTTTGCCGCAAGCTGCTTTCTTGCCGGGTTTAATTGTTGCAAATTTTCCGAGTAAGCCGGGGAGAAATTTAAATTTCAGCGCAGGACTGGAGTTGCCTTATTCCAAAAATCAATACCGGTACTCTCCCTCTGCTCGAACAAATAAACCTGCGCACACAAGCTTTAACTAGTTGTTTGTGCGAGTTAAAATTGTTGCGTATAAAACTGGATGATGAAACAAATTTAGATTCGTACAAGTTACTCAACAAATGTTAGAATTAACTTCGAAGAACTTTTTAACGAGTTAAAAATAACTTGTGCACCTACTACAAAGATTTATAAAGTTAATTAATTATATTCCTGAAATTTATATTTAAATTATAAATCAATTAATTATAAAATCAGGAAGTTTATAATGAAGCAGTTTGAAATTTGTTGAATAATGCCGTGTTATAAATATGAGTTATCAAACTCTGATGTTTAAAATATAAATCTGGGAACATTTTCAATTTTACGTACCATTTCGAAACCCTTAACTTATTCAGTGGATATTTTTGATCATTGTAACTCACCTGAAACAAAAAAGTGAAAAAATTTTATTAATAAACAGCTTTAGTTTTTATAATAACCTTAATTTACAATTTTACTCCTAACATTTAGAATATTGTTCGTTCGTAGTTTGTGTTAAATAACCATAAAAGAGACTTTACTACAAGTTTTACAATTTTAAACAAAATCTTGCTTCATAAAATGTGCAGAGGACTTCAGTATTAAAACTTTTATTACCTTTCATTAAATCGTCACGTAAAATTTATTATATAAAAACTTATAATAAAACTGCGAGAGCGAAATAATAAAATGTTTACGCTGATAGACGCGAATTTAATGAATAAAATCTGAAAAAAATTTATAGCTGCTTCTTCATACGAATGCGAAATTTAACCTTCCTGCAATTGGAAATGCAAATTTTCTGCTCGGCATCTGCTTTTACGCGATCTTTCGAGTGATAATATTAAAAAGCAAGATATTAAATCATACAAAAGTTTTCGTATATTTTAGCCTTAATAAACATTGCTGTCATTAGTCCAAAGCATTTTAAAGAACGATTCAGTATAAAAATAATTAAGATAAAAATAATTGAGGTCAATCCAGTAGCCAATAAGACGTTATTATAAACTAATTTTTTGTGATAATGAATAGCAATTGTATTCCGATTATAGGAAATTTACCAGTTATTTATTAAGGGTAGCGTTACTAAATTAAGTGAACAGAAAAATTTTACGTTTTTATCTATTTTAATGCGCTCATCGGAAGCATCATATATTGGAAAAATGATTAATAAAGATTGAAAAGCCGAGTCGATGAACTGCAAAAAATAATCTCACGCTCGAGGAAAAACAAGCTAAAATTAAAAAATGAGAAAATAATTATTAATCAAATAGCTTTTTCTATAATGACTATTTTTACTTGATGTAAACGCAAAGGATAAGCTGATGATTAACATTAAATGTATTGTAGTTTTAAAGATAGTTTTACTTTCATAAGAGTAATTTTAAAATATGTAAAATAGTTTTTTGCATGGAAATATATATATTTTTATAGTTTAAAACTCAAATAATGAGAAAAAGCTTTCATCTTTGCAGGTTTTCGTAATACACGTATTTAAAACAACTTTAAAACGTATTTAAACACAACTTTTTCTTGGTTCTTTCACAATTATTATGTTATTAAGATTCTTTTTCGACAAATGCAATAAAGGTAGACACTAAATTTTCAAAAATTATCCATTAGTGTCAAAACAAATGGTGTATCAGACCACTCTGTTTCGCAAGCAAACAAAGACTTTTTGTTTCGTGCGTAGGCGTATCTTACTTTAGAATAGAAATGTGTAATTTTTGTGTTTCTTTTCTTTAAATATTGCTTTTAGTGATTTCGTCATGTATTCAAAAGAGAGAATTTCGTACGACATGATGTGTATTGAAATTTGTGCCGTCGTGGAATTTCGGCATGTCATTGAAATATGCTTTTGACAATGAAGTTTTTCATTTTACGTGGAACTTTATTTTAATGTCTAAAATTTCAGAATTGAAATAAACATGCAGTAGAAGTTCTTTGTACTCCATACTAAGGAATAGTGAATTGATATCAAACTAAAATTCTTTTTTAATAGAACACTGCTTTCTAGAACACTTTAAAATACGGGTATATAATGATTTCTGCCTGTTTAAAATAATGCACTTCAAATTATAAAAGTAGCTTTCTTATTAGATAATTAAAGAATTAAGTTCCTTGAAGGCCAATAAATTAATTGGGTTAATGTGAAATAAATGTTTAGTAATTTAATTGGATGATCTAAGTGTTTAATTAGGCCACTTGAACCTTTTTCTAGTTCCATTATTTTCTAATTTATAATCATTTTAAAAGCCCATTTTAATTAAAAACCTTTTTTTCCTTGTAAATTACTTCGAATAAATTTATTTAAATCTCATTCGCAAAATTCATTCGCGAATTTTATTTATATTCCTCAATCATACGTTAAAGTATGCTTGAAGACGAGGTAAAAGGTTTAATATTTTTAATATAATGTTTAATATACAAGAACGTCCATATAAAAGTGTTTAAACTTTCAGGAAGATGTATCTGTTACAATTAATTGCAAACAATTACGATGTAACAGCTAAAAATATAAAGTTTATTCAAGTAATAAATTCCACTAAAATGTGGAAAGAATCCTCTCTTTAAAAAAGCATGGCTGGATGCTGTGAAGCATTTAAAGATTAATTTTGATTGGTCTGTAAGAACTGAGCACGAGGATTCCTTACATTCGCTAAGTTTGAATTTTTGAAATTGCATTTTTATATTTTTTTAAGTACAATCAAAAAATTTCGTTTCTTTATTTTATTAAGCTGCTCTAATAATGTTATCATTTGAAATAATTAAAACCAAAGTATAAAGAAAACTTGCAGCGCGTTGGATGATGTGTAAATTAACTAAGAACAGGTATATAATTTTTTTAATTTCTTTATTTGTTTATTATCATATTCTCATAATTTGTAACATAAAAATCTATTTATTGTTTATTCTACTATAGCTTTAATAACTTCCATTCCTAATTCTGTTTGCATTAATTTACGAAAATCTTCTATATCAGCATTAATGACGTCCTTTGCATTTGCTTTTATATATTCTATGGCTTCTTGTTTCAAGTAAGAAGCATTATAGATATCTGATATATTAAGCAGTTCAATTGCATTAAACTCTGTAATTGTGTCAGAAAGTTGTCGCTCGCAAAGATATGTCAATTCCAACAGCTGATATTTGTCGGCCGCGATTAGAAGTTCTTTTGCTACAATTTGCAGGTTTTCTACGGTATTTAAATAAACGAATCTTATCATCTCTTGGAGTACTTCATATCTGATGTCGGTAATTTCGATCTTCTTAGATTTGCTTTCCTTCAAATCATGTTTAAACATAGCCAAAAACACCGCACTTGACATTTGCAGAATACATTTATGGGCCCAAACACCTTTTCCACAAGAAGTTGTAAACTCGATGTCCTTAGATTCCTCGCATAAAAAAAGTTTAAGAGGGATGTTAAGAGGGGAGATTGAAGAATTGCAGAGATAATTATCTTGTGTCTCAGACATTCGAATCCATAAACATAAGACTACTGTATCATCTTCTAGAATGGATTTTTTGAAATCCTTCTTTGCAAATTTATGCTGTACATCATATTTAGTTTCTGGAGAAGGTCGAAGATCTTGTTGGCAAAGATGCTGCCCCAGCTGATCGGTTATTTTAACCGTGCACTCGAAGCCAAAGCTCTCATCTGACACATACCAAATAGTTAGAGAAATGTAATCACCGTTTTTTGTAGTTTTTAAAGTAAAATTCCAGCCAGTATAAAATAGAAACGTTGAAAACCTTCGCGATTCTGGTTCATCAGTCAAAAAACGACTAAAATTATTTATTAGAAAAGAAACTTTCTGAAGCGAAGAACTTAATTCCGAGAATTTTAAATCCTTGAACTCGTTTATAAATGGCATATTTAATTATATTGTATCTACTATCAACAAACTGCTTCTAAGTTAATTAATTATTGCATGCACACTGATTACACTTCCAAAGAATGCTCTGAAATCATTGACAATGAGTCAAATGCTTGCTCAGAAGATGTGGTGAGAACACGAACTGACCTCTATGAATTGATATTTTGTTTTCATTGAAGCAACGCGGCAACAACACATAATGAGCCAAACATATAACGACACATACTATATAGACACGTTTGATCTACAAGTATATGTATTATGTATCATACTGTAGTACTGTTATTTTCAAAAGAAAATTATTCAAAATCAGAGAAAATTAAAAATCATTATTTTCTAATTTATAATCATTTGAAAAGTTTTTGTAAATTACTTGGAATAGCTTTATTTAAATTTCATTCGCAAAATTCATCCGCGAATTTTATTTAAATTCCTCAATCATATGTTGAAGTACGCTTGAATCGAAAATTCAATCTCATTATACGACTTATAAAATGTTTTTATCCATATTCAGAGTGATTCATTAATAAAACGATGTCAAGTATATTTTATAATTACCGCTTTCAGGCACACCTACTTGTCCTTTATCAAATTAAACTACAGCGATTTCCACAAGAGTAGACTTCGGGCAATGTCAACTGGGCCCCGTTACCTTTTTCAAAACACTTCCCTCCGTAAATCCAGCGCCTATATTTCCCGACTAAACGAGCTCGACTCCCCGAGCATCCACTCCGCGAGCAAAAACCTAATATCACAATCCGCCGCGCGAGTAGAACCGAAAGGAGGCTAAGCTCTGCGGGCCCAGGAACTTTTCGCCTTCCATCGAGCGTCAGCCGCGAGAGGCACACCGCGCGCACTAATCCCCGAGAAACGGGTAAAAAGACGCGGGGAAAAAAGGGGCCGGGATCATTATTTGCCCGCGGCTCCCTACTCGGCATCGACCCAGTTCGCAAAGTCCGCGCGGCAAGCGCGAAGGTTGCGGTAATCCTTGGACGCCGGGATAGTGGCTTTCCGTGTTGAGTAACAAGTGCGAGCCGAGAGCTCTGCGCCCGCCTTATAAACTTGTAACGGCGATATCCGCCGAGCGAAGCCCTAAGCGATCAAGGTCGAGGCTCTCCAAACTTCTCGATTAACGTAGTTTTAATGGGATTGCCGAGCTATTTTTCAGGCGCGCAGATCCTCCGCGAGCTTTCGCCGGCCCTTCAACGCGGGAGCGATGCTTTGCCCCTTTTTCGGGGAATTTTCGCCTGGAATTCGCTGCTGATGGAATTTATACTGCTGCTGCGCTGGGAAAATGAGAAAGTGATATTTTTTTTTTTCTGTCGCTGGAGGCTTTTTTGTATAGAAAAATAGATTTTATTTTAATTAAAGTTCGGAGAAAAAATGTGCGGAATTATTGCCTCCACGTATTCACCATTGAATTTAACAGCGAATACCTATAAATACGACTTTTTATTGAAACAAATCAAATTTTATTATTTAATGTTTTCTACAGCATTTCCGTTTCGTTTTTATTTGCGATTTCGCAATTTAACGCTCATAAGCAATAAAAGTAAATCAATTGTTTATTTATCCGCAAAGTATTACATAAAAAGCCTATTTTTTTTACAAATTAACGAACCGCGTTGAAAGGGTTTGTTAACTGATGTAAATTTCCTATTGTTGCACAACAAAAGATTTATAAATATATAAAGTAACGGGCGTGTAACTAATGAATAAAAGTCGAGCTAAAATTATCTCCAAAGCAAAGAAGTTTTTTTTTCCTACATTTTTAGCTCTCGCTGCACAGTCAACTGGTCCGCATTAATTGTTATTGCGTTAAATATAAAGAATGACCTGGCATATCGTTCAGTCTGGAGCAAATCATTATTTAACATTCGCGCGCTGCACTCAAGTTGTAGTTCTTCCTCGAAGTTTCCGCAGCTGCGGACTAAGAAAAAGGCAGCGCTCTCTGCTCGACATTAGCATATGTGCATGCAGTTAAAAGACCTTCGGTTACATAAAACGTCGAGGGAGAAATAATTGTATTAAAAGAAAACTCGAACGCATTCCGGCGCGAATCAACGGCTGGATTTATTACGTAGGAAAGAAAAGCCCGAGGATGAGGAGCCGCGCCGGGTATTGCGCAATTTTGAAATCGTTCTTAGGGAAATCGTCGGTATTATTCTTTTCCGTGTCGCCGAGTGCGGCGATTATTTCAGTGTCTCGCACGGAGAGAAAGTGCGTGCGTCGCTTTCCACAATGGGAGCGCTTTTCCGCGCTCGACGGGGGAGATATTCCTTTGTGCAGCCGCGCGGGATTGTTATTTCATAAAAGCGGCCCGCTTTTTTCTCCTCTTTCTCCGCGGCTTGATAATTCTCCGCTGTTAGGTAATTCATCGGAGTGGGAAAATTCGCCGAGCCGCAGAGACGCTCTCCTTTCCTTAATTCTTCTGCAATTAGCGCGTATCTTTGCCGCTGCATTTGACGTTAGAGTGCCGTCGGTTATTAACACGTTGACGCGAGCGGCCGTTAATTTATTGCCGGCTTTTTTATGCCCACTTTCGAGGAGTTGCTTCTTTTTGCGAGATGGGTAGTAAAGCGAAGTGGGAGTTTATAGTAATGAGTTCCGCGGAGAAAAAATCACTTGTAAGCACGAGAAGATAATACTACGACGTAGAGTCACTTTTTTTAATGTTAGTTGTAAAGTATATAATTTAAACTGTCCCTTCATTATGTTTTTATTTTAAAGTTTTTCAGTCGCAAAAGCTGCAGCATCACTCGTAATTTGCTCTGGTAATGCATTTTGCTAATCAATTACGCGAATCAATTTGGCAAATGAAATTCTTAATCGCCAATTACAATTAATATCGTCGGATGGACACGCGCAATTAGCAAATTATTCGAGCCTACGTGCAGCTCCCGATCTCCATAAACCGCAAGCCCGAGTGACAGAGTCACTCTCGACGCTCGCTGGAAGTTCCAGGGAGGAAAAAAAACGCCCGAAAAAAGAGAGGAGCAGCCAGTCGACTCGCCGCGCGAAAAGCAGAGCGTAGCATATCGTTCGGCAAAAAAAGGGAGCCGCGCGCGCGCTCGCTAACAAGCCTCTCTCGCAATTCAGCGCGGCCCCGCATTAACGCGAAAAATCTGGGAAAAAAACGCCGGGTGTAATACACTCCCGCGCACGGCGAGCTAAAGTACTGCGGCGGTAGTGCAAAAAAAAAAAAAGGAGGCAGCACACGTGTGGCGTAGAGTCGCGGCAGCGGCAGCGGCAGCGCCAGGCCCGTGCAAATGAAACGAACGCGGCAATTAGCAAAGCCACTTAATTTCCAGCCGGCGCTTCTGCTCCGCACTGCAGCAGCGGCGAAATGCGGTCAGCGTCAATTGCCGCTCCTTCGGTCGAGCGTCATCGGGAATGAACGCGGGAGAACTGCACTTTTTTCCCTCCGGCTGCGAGAGAGAAAGAGAGAGAATAGAGCAGCGCCTCCAGCCTGATTGCAGGATTTTCTTCCAGCCTTTTGTTGAGCGGAGGTCAAACTTGTCAAGGATATTTGATAGTATGCACGAGGATGAGCTTGCCGGCTGCTCGAGTGTGGAAATCATTGCGAGAGGAATTGATATCTTGCGGTGATTAGTTCTTGCCGTTGCGTCGGCACTGCTGTTAATCGCCGAGATAATAGACGCTCGAAGCTGCTTGAATAATGATCGGATTCAACGCTTCTTGCGGATACGTCGTCGTTGTTGTTGCCAGAACGAATAGTTAGCTCTTTTTGCAGTGAAATTTCGGTTTCTATTTTTAGGCGCACGTAAATGCGCTGGAAAATAACGGGGGGCCTC
Organism: Ormyrus labotus; assembly: GCA_035582975.1. Taxonomy (NCBI): domain Eukaryota; kingdom Metazoa; phylum Arthropoda; class Insecta; order Hymenoptera; family Ormyridae; genus Ormyrus; species Ormyrus labotus. Next base: position 21,496,417 of record JAWWEO010000001.1, on the reverse strand, counting down.
GGCAGTTTCCAACACAATAAGTAAAATGCGCGGCGAAGGAAGTAAAGCAAACAAACTGGCAGCGGGATCCGCGCGCGGACTCGCCGAGTTTTATCGGGAGAATTTTCACAAAGGCGCATACGTCATACGTACATGGGACATTATGCACAGAGCCGCTCCATTCCCGTTGACAGATCTGGCAGCTCCCACTCCGCGAATGCGGAACCCGCAAACTTCTCCCTCGACCGCTCGAACCTACCATTTCTCCATAATAACAAACGACGGGTTATTTTTGTATATATCGGGGGATTGAGTCGTTTGCCCTGGACTCGCGCGCGCAGCGACGCGCTCCGGGGGAATCTATTACTTTCCGCGAGAGAGCACAATTCGCTCGTACATTTCCGCGCGCGGATATAATGGAAAATCTATCCCGGCCAGGCGAGAAAGAGGGGGGCGAGCCCGGAAGAGATCGCAAATTCGCGAGCGGCTTCATTGAAAAATGCAGGAGGAGCTCGTGAGAAAAAAAGACCGACGACGACGACGATGACGACGACGGCGGCAGCGCTCGAAAACTGTTATTCCAGAAAATGAAGGAGGAAACGCGCTAAAATGGACCGTAAGGTCGTTATGTGCTTGTTAAGATGCGGAAATATAAAATCGACCGAGTAAGAGTTATTCTTTTTTTTCCGTTGCATAATTCATGAGGGTCTTCGTATCGCGAGAGAGCTGCGGAATTACAAATTGTTCGGCGAGGAAAATATGATGCTGAATTAATTGCTCCTCGTCCGCGAAAAACAATTTTCCTAGATTATCGTTAATTGCAACTTTCAGCCTTATACCGACTACTATTTTATTACTACGCAAGAGGTAAATCGATAAAGCAGGCCTTTATTCGACGATCTTTAATGTAGAAAATTATGTTAAACTAAAAATTGGGACAGAAAAATCTGCAGACAATTCGAAAAACCGTCACATTTCCACATCATACATTGTGACTTTGAACGAAACTCTTTTCAACCCCGAACCTTCAGTCACTCCATCCCGCATTTGAAATTCTTTAATTAGTCTAGGACTGTCATCCGATGTCACTCATTTTTCTCCAGGCGGATTCAGCGAATTTTTCAGGGGAACAAACACGAGAGAGGTTCTTCGGTTCGCCGCTATTGTGCGAGAGAGCGACGAGTGTATCCGTTCGATAATATTACTGCCTCTGCCGCGGCTGAGTGATGAATCTTGCAGTTTCTACTGGTTCTTTCACGATTCCAGGCCCCTCGACGGTTTGGCGTTGAAATCTCCCATTATGAAGATCCTCTCCAGGCTCGAAAATCGCGTGTTGTTCCACAGTATATCGTCGAGCGTATATGCGAGGACACGTGAGCCGAGGCTATTTTTAGCAGCTCTTCCTTCTACTCCTTTCAATTACTTCTTTCTCCATTTTTAACTGCGTGCCTTCTGTAGTCGAGTTTGTTTTGCGGAGTTTATTTTTGAAATACCGCCTTGTTTTCGAGATGACAATTTGCTGCGATGCAATTTTGGCGTAATATGCTAAGCCGTGCTATTACTATACATTGCCGTACTATTTCTAATGACGAGATTTTATAGTCTTACGCTGAAATTGAAAACAAGACAGTAAAGCTTTAAATTCCGAGATGTTGCAATAAAACGAGAGTAGCGACAAATGCAAAGTAATGAAAAATAAAATCATAATAATGAGTTCGAGCGACTGGTTTTATTTATTAAAATAAGAAATGAAATTTTACTAGCACAAAGTTTAACAAAACTTCATATAAAATGGTAAATATCGCAAAGTTTTGCACCTACTCTATTCAGTCTTTCTTTTTAAAAATGCATAAGAAAGTATAAACTAAAAGGAGCTTATCAGCTTTACAATAAACTTTTTTAAGCAGCTTAATAGAGTAGCTATTTTAAATATTCGGGATTATTTTTAAACCTCAAGTATATTTTTACGCAGAACTGTAATTGCAAATATTCACCGACATTATTTATTTATAAATGCTTATCAACAGTAGTAAAGAAAATGTTCTATTCTCGAATTCTTTGAATGTACGCCAGAAATTCAAAAGAATATCTTTTCGTTTGAGCACCCTATTCTGTATACTAATATTTTATGAAGAACTTTACATTTATTTGATTTCAACGTCAAGATCACTTCCTTTCAAGAAAATGGTTAAGCGGTAAACCTCAAGAGTTGTTTATTATTTCAGCCAGCAAAAAAATTTAAATAAAAAATTTAAATATAAACAGAACTTTGTAAAGAAAATGAATTTATAATCTTGGCGTCACTTAAAAAGTTGCATGGAAAATTTTCCCTTCCATTAATCCACTTTCATTTAATAAATTCCTCATAAAGAGCAGGAAAAACCTCGAAGCTCCACAAAGTTTAATCAGATTTCCAGTCCCCAAACTCGTTTAACGAAATTATTTATCCGCCGCAGCCGCCAATATCGCGGCCAACTTGATCGCGCTCCCCACTTTCTCGTGAAAAGCAACAATTAATCTCTCTTTTTCGCAGCCTCAACTTTCCTACCCCCCAAGCGTATCGTCGACGGTAAAAAAAAAAATAAAAGCAAGCCCGTCCATCGGAGCAGGAGCAAAAACGCGCACGCGACCGGCAGAGAGAAAGAAAAGGCCCGGCGACGCGCACGTGAGAAAAAAGAGGCGCGCCGCTCGAAAAACTGGGCCCGGGCCCCGGCAGACAATGGACGAGGTGTGGCTCTTCGTGCGTCGGTTCCTTCTTCGGAGAGCTGCTCTTTCTTTTCTAACGGACGGTCTGCAGGGACTGATGGATCGCCGAGATGTTGGCGAGAAAGTTCGCGCAGCTTTGCTATTGGCAGATATCATTTTTTCTTTTTGTTTTTTTTTTGGAGCTGCGCCTGAGAGGACTTGGGGAGAGTTGAGTTGAGCTGCACTCGTGTGGAAGTTAATTGAAACGTATAGTTCGCTTGGAAAAGGGTCAGTTTCAGATACGAATTTTGTTGTTTATTTGCGCTCTTGGACGGAAGTAATACAGCGATCGGTAAAAAGTTAACTAATTTAGAAGTTTATATTATTCGGGAAAAAATATGAGTCAAAATGCAAAGTACATATTTTCAATAGTATAATAAAAATCTGAAAAAATAAAAGCCCTGCAAAATTTATATAGTTTGATGTACAGAGTAATCGATATTTAATTCCGGAAATGGAACGCAATAGTACGTCATTATTCACACTTGTAAACTAAGAAAGCTAATTTTTCACAGGCAGCGCTTTTTCACTGCTCAGTGAATCCATCTATACTTATCGATCTACATTCGAGCCTATTCTAGTTTTGCTTAATCACAGCCGAGGCAAACAAGTCAAAAGATGAATTAGCCATCCACTTTTATGACTTTCTACGTTCACGATATCCCGGGAAGATAAATGATAAATTTTTGTAAAAAAAAAAAAAGAAATTGATTAAACGGATAAAAGTATCTTTTTCAACGGCTAACATTCTGCTGCATACGCCGCTGAAAATGACTCTTTATATTTTCTTTCATGCGGCTCCGTAATTTACAACCCGATAACGTAGAAACGTTTTTGCTCGGCTGACAATGAATATCGAGCGCGCGGCACAGCCTTCTCCGTTCCGCCGTTTCCTTCGGTCGCATCCATTTCGTATTTTTGTTATTTTCTTTTCCGCTTCTTTATAGTTCTCGTAATATATCCAACTAAATATATAGATGCGTCATCGATTTTCGCTTGTCGAGAAGAGGAACCCAGTTCCCTTTCCCGTCTATTTAGGAAAAAAGAATTCCCCGACAAGACGAACTCGGTAGTTTCCATAGTCTCTTTTTACGTAGGAATAATGACGGTCTTTCGAATTTTCTCGCTCGACAATTGCGATGTGAAAAGCGAGCGGAACGGACTGTTAATTCGACTGAAATTTCTTGCGCAATTAGTTGCGTACGAGATGAAGTGATTGTGTATTTCGCGTGCACTTATTGCAGGTTCTACTCTATATATCTAATCATATTAAATACCATATATTAGTCGATAAAAGTAACTGCACATAATACCAACGCTTTCAAGCAATTTTTGCATTCCATTTCTAAATTCTTCCAGTGAAATGTCGCTTCCTTTTTTTACGGCAAAGTGAAACACATATTGTTACTTTTCTGTAATTCTATAAGTTCTTTTAATGCTACAAAATTTGTAATCACCTAAGCACAACTCCCTCACAGGAGGAATATATTATTGTATATAAAAAATGATTTTTACAAAAACAGATTAAGCGGGTCTTTGGCGTGTAAGGATCGTTAAGATTAACCTCATAATCTCCTCCTAAATCCTAATCCCGGCTAAGCTGCGCCACTCCGCGTAAAGTGTCAAATCCATTGTAATCCCCGGTTAAGGGTCTCCTAATTAAATCATTAATAAGAATGTTAATTTTTCGTCGAGTGTCCCGAGCAAGCCAGTCCCTTCGCTGCAGCCGGCTCGCCGATTGTAATACACGCGCGATGTGTGCGCGGCTCGTCAAAGTATAATTAAAGTCGCTCCCAAGAAAGCTCCGTCATCCGCAATGCAAATGAATTCCCGGGCTCGAAATCTAGGAATGGTTCGCTCTCTCTCTCTCTCCCTCTCTCTCTCTCTCTCTCTCTCTCTCTCGGATCCTGCAGAGCATTCGAACCACTCCTTTATGAGACGTCTTAATTAAGCAAACAAAAATCGAGTGGGGCCGGCTTTAGTTTCGTTTAAACGTTGTTACGGAAGCGCTGAATGCCGGGCTAACGTCGTTGGAGAACGTCGCGGAAGGAGAGTCGGGTTTAAAATGCCGAGTGCCCCGAGTGTCGAGGGCACGAATTAATTACTTATCCGTCTGTGCTGGCTGCTGTTTCGGCAGGTTTGTCGCGGGGCTCAAATTCAATAGCTCATTTATTTCGCGCCACCTTTTTCAGCGACGCTTTTCTGGCCTTCGTCGAGGACAAAGCTGGAAATAAAACTCGTCGGCTTGCAGAAAGCTTGTGAAATGCCTAGGTTCATTTTAATTAAGGACAATGAGGGTTGTCAAATAATTGTTAATGAAGAAGTTTAATTATTTTTCGTTACAAGGAAAATCGAATATTTCACATGCAAACTGTACAGGATAGTATTTTAATTCTGCTAATGTAATAAAAAGCTGTCATAAAAGTACGCAATAAAATCAAAAGTGAACATTTAAATGAAATAATTTAACAAAAAACTATTTAATTACTTTTAATAGTATTATAAATTTTTTATCTCTTTTCCAATCTCACATTCACGTGTCACATTAAATCAAGTTTCCTTTTGACGCATTACGCCGAGCACGCTTTAAACTCGTTCTATTCTCGTTGCTAATCACAGCAACGCGAGCAAACGTCCTTTGCCCTTTCTTTGAAGTTTCGTTGCGAAACTGCCAAAGCAGCGCTTCTGTCGAAAAGGCCCAGCGGCCCAGAAGCAAATTAAAAGTATCTAAATTCCGCGCAAACAAACACACGGCGCGCAATTTCCGCGAGAGCGAGAAAAAGCGGCGGCGGCGGCGGCAGAGCTGCGCGCGTCCGCGCATAATAAGAAGAGCACGCACAGCGGCGTAAGTGAAAAGAATGTGCTGATGGAAAAGCAGCTCGAGAGCGAAGGATCGAAAATCAGGTGCCGCAGCTCTCACGGACTTTCTCTCGGTCCTCGAGGGAACTGCTCTCCTTTATCCCGGTGTAACATCGCCGGCCGTTGCGCAACGAGGCCCCCTTGTTTTTCTTTTGCGGCAGATATCTGCACACTTGGCGCTCTTCCTTTTTCCGCGTGGGTATGTGACTTTGATCGCCGCATGCCGATGGGAAGATATCTTTTTAACGGTTACGCGCATGGAGAAAAATAATGGGTCGAGTGCTGATTTCCTACGAGTATTGATGCTGGGAAGAGAGAGGTTTTTTTAGTGCTCAAATGCTTTTGCACTTTGAGTTGGTAAAAAAAACTCGTGTCGGTTACTTGTATTTTAAAACCACAAGGCTAATGATTTTGCTTAAATTGTAATTTATGTTTTTAAGTTGAATATGTTTATAATGATGGTTCAAGTTTTAAAGAAGTGATTCCGATGTAATTTGAACAATTACTTCAAGGAAAGTAAGATGTGTATGCAAGATACGATAACAAATTCCAAGAATAATGAGGCCAAAGGGAATCGAGGAGAGAGATCTTCAGAGAATAATTTAACTGGGTGTAAAACTCTATTTTAAATTCATATCTCTCGAGAATAATTATCCTCGGATTGAACTTAAAGTTCATCCGATAGTCAATTTTTATTCAGAGAAGAACAGGATACTTTGAGGTTTATTATAATAAACTAGAACGGATAATTTCATTACTTCGAGTCAATGAAATCAACTAGTTTCGAGGACGTTCAAACACTCAAATGTGTAATATACTTTAAAGTTTACGAAATTTCACAGTGCCCACCTTTTAAAGGAATTGTCAAGGTGTGGTGCGATGGAAAAAGTTTCTTCAAACTTGATAAATTCAACGCCTCTGTATGTATATATATCTGCGCAAAGCCAGTTAAATCTAAATTGAATCGGAAATTGAACGTCTCCGATTGACCAACAATCGAAGCTCCTGCAACAAAACTCCCTTTCGATCCTCGCGGCGCGCATTAAACTTTAATAACATTTCGTGTAACTCTATTTCCGCACAACGAACTTTATTAGCCATGATTAAATTAGCGGCGAAAATTGCGACGCGCGGCCACTTAATTCCATCATACAAGCATCCTCCGTTCATCAGCGCTCGAATATAACCATGATAATCCAGTTATTAGAGGTACAACATAACAAATCTCCCTAGGCGGGGGATTTTTCCCGCGCTGTTTATTTTTCCGCCCCCTTTCCGCGCGCGGCGTAGGAAATGCTCGGCAACGTCAAAAGAGGGTTCATTAGTGGTTTCACCTTCTGAAAAGGCTTCTTGCGGTCTGCGACACGCAGAGTCGCAGGTTCGTTCACTCGGGGCGTTTAGCTTCTGCAGACGGCCGCGGGGAGGCCCCTTTTTCACGTAACGGTCGTCGGGGACTTTTATACGCGCGACGATCCGCGGAAGTGGTGCAGCCTCCGCTGCTTTTTTCTGCGACGTGAATGAGTCGACTGTCGGAGATGCGGGAGAGAGAGAAAGGAGGATGGAAAGGGCCACTTCCGTCGAAACTCGTTTGCGTTAAATAATGCCATATGCCTCGATTTTTGAGGAGAGCTTTTATATACGATTCATTGCCGCGGAGAAGGGAAAAATATTTGCGTTCGAAGCCTTTCAGGATATAATGCTGCGGTAATGAAAACGTGCTCTTGTTGATAACAATTAAATGTGTAGTAAATATTAAGCGTTCATTATTCAATTTTGCATTTGCGCGTTGAACGTTTGATACACTATCTTAATACATTACAAGTATAAAAAGCTTTGTAATTTCTTGTAACAACGATAAGCTGGAGTTTATTTTAAAATCTAATTAACAAAGCTGCTTCGGTACCAATATTTCATGCCATTTAAATTAATTAAAAATCGGGGCGCTTACATTTACACTGCCTAAAAAATCCTTCTCTTATTAATCATCTACGTTTAATATCGAGAACCGAGAGCTATTTTTAATAACACCGAGCCGTATAAATTTAACGCGCGTAAAAAAGCAAGCCATTCATTTCCTTCGCTCGAATCCAATCTACTTCGCAGCTGCTCTCGCCTTACGATTCACGAAATCAATATTAAAAACATTAAAAAATCAAACGCGACCTGTACGAAACAATGCCCACCGCACATGCCGGCTGATTAAAAACTCGCGGGCGCCGCTGAAAGATCGCGAAAAGCTGCGCCGCATAACGCCTGCACCCTTCGACCGGCGGCGGCGGCGACGAAAAACAAAAAGAAACGCAAGCCAGTCCCCAATCAGGCATTGTGCTCTATTTGACAGAAATAGCCTTTCATTAGCAGCCATTCTTTCCCCCCTCTCTCCTTCTGCAGCGGCAGCTCTTGGATCGATCCTCATCGGGTCGTTTGCAGGCGGCGGCGGTCTTTTCCAAAAGCCATTATATCGGCTCTCGACTTGGGACTCTCTGCACGTGTCATCGGAAAAGTCACGCGCCTTCGCCTCTCTCCGTCTCTCCCCGTCGCCGCATGACGATCATCGCTGACTGGTTTTTTTTTTTTTTTTTTTCGAGTGGTTGAGCGCCGCGGAAATTTGTTTTATCGATCGGCCGGCCGATCGCTAATTGACTTTTGCCTCTTATTTATAGGTAGGAGCAATTAAAAAGTTTTCGCGAGCAGCTCGCTGCAGGCTCGTGCCGGTAATATCGCCGGGTTCAAAGCCGTTATTTAAAGCGGATTTTCGAGCGCTGTTTTCGTTCTTGGACCCCTCGATATTGGAATTGAAACGGTGATTAGAGATTACAGTGCGACGACGGCGGATTTTCAAATGGATATTTTTTAACCATCTTATAATAAACGAAATTAAAAGCGCGAATTTGATTATTTGACTCGAAGCTGTAATAAAACTGCTCAGGTTTTTTCATTTTAGTTTTAACGCTTTGAACTGGCCCGAAAAGTGGAACATTTTCGTATAACCTTTGGTACAGCAGTGTCCAATTTCTATCGCAAAAACGACTTCAATTTCTACCGAAGATATATTGCACGTTTTATGGAAGTAGAGAAAAAAAGTCAAATTAAATAAAGCGAAAAATTTCTGATTTTCGTAGAAATAAATGTCTTCCCCTCGTACACATTCGTTTGCACGAACGCGTTGACAAGAATCGCTTCGTTATGTCGGCAAGGACTTATTTAATCCAATTAGTTTAAAGTTGCTAAAAACCAGACAGGTGCAACATTCAACTGGACTCTTAACCTTTAGCACGACAAACGGATCAGAAACTTTGATTACATCAACGAACAAGGCTCTACTAACTTTGTAAACTTACTTTTATCATTGCGATCAAGCGTCCTATTCATTATACCAGTTTGGAGTAAGTAATGGATAAAGCTTTATCAGTTCAGCGGCAGTTAAAAAATTTCAAAACTTGTTCTTTCAGAAAATTTATATAAAAGAATTTGTTAAAGTCGCCAGCACGACTGTTGAATCTCCTAGAATTTTAAAGTTCGAGTAAAGTTTATAGCTTTTAATAGAGTTAAATAGGAAACCCTTCAAAAATATCACCTTGTAAATTTTTAAAGCATTCCAGGCAAAATGTTGCCGACAAAAAGCGAAAATAAAGTAATATATATATTTTCAAAAATACATCGAAAATCAATTTTTCCAATTCCAACATTAACTCAGTAGACGTTGCACAGCTTCATCCAGCAAGTTAAATTCATATTTTACGCTCTCAAAGCCATAAAAATTTATACCCCCATAAAAGTTCATAAATATTAAGCGGCCTTTAAATAAAATCACCATCGAAAATCCAAAAAAAAAAAAAAAAAAAAAATCGCTTGCAAAACCTCAGGGTAAATACCGGCTTTGCAGGTTGAAAAATTTAGCGTTTCCGGCCAATCGGTGCCCGCACAAACTTCCTTCGCTCACGCAGGAAATATTTAAACCAGAGAGCGGCCCGACAAATCCGCGCGCCCCGCCGATAAGCTAATAAAGCACGCACCGTTTATCCATTTACATAATATCTCGCGGCGCGGCATTTCGAGGCAAGTCGAGTCGACTGACTCGCTGCCAACGCAGATCGATAAGGCATTTTCCGTCTGTTTTAGAAATTCCGCCGACTGACGGGCCGTCAACGACGGCGGAAATATTGATTTTTTTTTTTCATTCGCAAGCAAACATTTTAGTTGTCGGGACTTTTGGCTTTGCGGAGCGGGATTACGCAAAGTTTAAGCGTTCGCATGAGATGGCAATGTTTTTTAGGATAAACTGATTGCGAATTTTTAAAGTAAATGGTATGATAATGATGGATAGTTAATTAAACTGTTTCTTCCTCCTAGAGGAAGCTTTGTGATAGTAATTTTTGGACTTCTTTTAAAAACATGTTATAATTGTATTTTGAGGTGTCAGGAACAAGAATAAATGGATTTTGTGTGTGCACCTGAATCTCAACTTCTACTAGACGGATTTTCATCGTTGAGAGCTCATTTTTTTTTCGTAATTCGTCATCAAGTATCATCATTAGCTTTTGGACTTTATTCACTTCAATAGCTAAATTGTATTTATATCATAAATAAAAATAAATGTTTTTTAAAATATTTCCTATAACAGTATTTCCAGCAAGTTTCATATACACATTTAGCTTACTGCAATTTACAGATAGAAAGTAAGTTTGATCAAATCGATATAAACTATGTATATTCGCAAATATTTTATGTATAATGGATAAATTCCTCAAATTTATTTACGACAACCTGAGATAAATCTAATTAATTAAAAGTTAATCGCTATAGAATCTGAAAACCTTAGAATAAGTTAGCGGGTTCCTATAAAAATTGATAAGATTAAGAGTGAAACTGCGTGGCCCCTCGAAACGAGGACAGCCAAACACAACGGCAGGTTAAAACAGAGCTCTACATTCGGAAGTTAATCACGACTCCTGCTGACCACTTAAAACAAACAGCGAAGCGTCTCGGCGGCGCATTTACGACTCTCCCTCCATTCAGTTAACCGGTTTATCAGTTTCGCTGACGAGCGCAGCTTCTCCCCCTCGGCAGCTTTCAAATATTGACCTGCTTAATCGATTCCACACCTAAAGGAGGTTATAGGCTTGTAACAATAGAGCTAATGACCATCGGCCCTTGGTAATGGAGCGCTCGTAAACCCGCGACGCACACATATAACTCCCGGCGAAGCTACTGTCACTCGCCGGCAATAAACTAATCAGCTGCCGATCGGCCGCTGATCCCCCGGAGGCCCTCGATCGCTTTTTAACGCAAGTCCGATCAGAGAGAGAGAGAGAGAGAGAGCCGCGGCGCTCCGATAATTAGGAGAAAAAGCTCTTTGGCGCCGCCGTCGTCCTGCAGAGGAAGATAGAGAGAGAGAGAGAGAGAGAGAGAGAGAACTCTCTCGCCGACCGGCGGATTCAATATTGCTGCGCAGGCGCGCGCGCGTCTTCCGTGCGCGGCCGGCAACTGCGAAGGGGGAAAGCCTGCGGGATTGCTTTCCTCGTTATTTTTCCTGCGAGCCGAGAGAAATCGACGTCTCTCTCGCTCTTTCTCTCTCTCTCTCTCCCTCTCCCTCTCTCTCTCTCCCTATCTCGCTTTTCGCAGCACGGGGCTGCTGCCTCGCTGTTTCCATGGGGGTTCGGCGCGCCTGTCGTCAAGCCGAAAGCGCTGCAGCGGGCTGCTGCAGGCTGCGGAGGTGTGCGTTTGCCGAGCGTTGGCAGCGCCGCGACATTAAGAATTTAGCCCGGAGAGAGGTCCCCGGACCCTCTCGGGAAATTCGGAAAAAAAAAGCCGAGGATCTCCGACAGGCTATTTCTGCGCTCGGCGGCAAATAGACCGGCTTAATGCCCTCTATCTTTGACGATGCGTCTTTGTATTCTATTTTTTGCGAGATTTTTTCGAGAAGCCCAGCTGAGACTGTATCCTCGGCTGACTTTTTTCGGATTCAAAGGGCAAGTTTTTACGTCTATTCACGGATACGGCTCGCGAAGGATGTCTTTCAATATTTTTCTAATGGAAATACTTTCAAAAAAAACTATCTATTTCAGTTTTCCTTGTAGAAAATACTAAAAATGAATCAAGTTGCTAATAGAAATGCTGCTACAAGCAATTATTCATGCACTAAAGCAATTAGCAATACACTCCGCCGTTACGATCTATCCGAGCTCAAACTTTTCTTTTAATTCGATATAAAGTATAACTTTTCACGGGAAATAGACTACGCAAATGAGCTATGAAAGTCAGGGCAGTGGGTAAATATATATAACTTCTGCGCTTATCTGCTCATCGAAAAGCATCGCGAGTTATTTTATAAACACTTATCATGTAAATACGCGCAAGATATTACGATCCCAAGATAGACGATCTGTAAAACAACAATATACAGCCTCGGACTTATCAGAAACCAGGTCATGCGAGAAACGAATCAGACAAGATAAACTGTTAATAATATTGTAACGACCATCTGTCGCTCCCTCCACTCTTCATTCCTTCGCGTATCCCTCGCTGAAACAAAGGAAAAACAGTTAATTAAAAGTGCACGATCCCCTTTTTTAACCATCCCGCGCTTACACAGGCCATTTTCGCATAACGTTTTACTTACTCCGACATCCGACAGGCTTCCGTCAAAGCCGCTCGTAACGCGGGGAGAGCCGGAGCCGCGCGGACGTGCGTAAAACGGCCGTTTCAACATTGCGCGCGTCGCGCAAAAACGACCGACGACTCGCCCCCTTTTACAATCCGCGCGCGGCGTCCGAGAGTAAAGTAGCTTTCGCTGTCGACGGGGGGCTTTTTCCCCCGCACGTCGAAACGAACCCGTCGGTTTCCCCTTCGGGGGAGATTAATTTAACGCGCGCCTGCTTAAAATCTCTTCCGAGCTATTAACTTTTCACGACTGGATGACCGTTTCGATATATTTCGCGGGGGAGATTAATCGGAGCGGCATTCCGAAAATGATGTTGAAAATCTCGTTATTCGAGATGTTTGATGAGCGCTCGAAGCGTTTAAGAAAGATGAGCTGCAAGCGTATTAACTGCTTCGTTAGCGGCTGAACTCTCGTAAATTCCAACTGTTTTCGACGACTATCAGACGCGGATCGACTTTTTGGCTCGAAGGATTGCCGGGCTTGAATATTAAAAGCGAAATTTATTCCTCGTAAAAGAAGCTCCATTGTAAATTATCGCGTCTGTTTGTTCGTCGTGCGCTAAATCGTTTCACTTGATATCCGCGGAGGGGCGACAAGGTAAGCCGGACTGTAAAACCTTTGAACGAAAATTTATATAAAGCGCAATGCCGTTTGGGAAAATGAATAAAGCCTAAAGAAAAAAAAAACGGTGGAGCGTTTTTAAAAAAAATCTTTCAGGAAAACTGTAGTGCACTCTCCTTTTTAAGAAAGACGAGAAAAATGATCCGTAAAGGAAAAAAAACACGGGGCTTCAAGTGCTTTTTTCAAGCGTTTTCAAGAGCTTGACAAACTTGCTTAGAAAATCATCGCGGAATATAAAGGAATAACTTGGCAGAGTTCAAGCGGCATAATCGTAATTATCCAAAAAAAAGAAAAAAAAAAATGTTTACAAGTACCTTAAGTGCTTAAATTGTCCAAGTGCTTTTGTTGAAGCGCCAGTCGAGTTTTCAAATGCTATTAAAGCTGCGCAAAGAAGTTCTCGAGCGCGAATCCTAAATACTTTATTTAAGTAGAAAAAGGAAACTCGCGATGTGTTTTCATTCGAGAATTGAACGTAAGTAAATTTCGCGCGCGAACGGCGAATGCAGTGCCTCGCGTCGTTCTTTTATTTAAGCGGAAGTGCAGTCGAGTGCGCGAGTCCTTAATATTTTCCTTAAATGCGCGGAATCCGACTTCAATAAGGGGACTAAGATACTTTTCGCGTACCTCCGCTCTAAAAGTAACCTTATTTGTCTTTAATCACTGCCGCGCTTGAGTTCGTCTTTCTTTGTGTGTAATGTACTGTCGCGCGCAGAAAGAATTATTGCCTTTAATCGGGAAAATACGTTTCGAATTGAATTGAGAGGCCGCGACATCTTGAGTTGTGGGTAATCACGTGAAGTTTATTATGCCCTTTAAAACTTATATGTTCTTTAGATGGTTTTAAGCGTAAAGTAAATTTGTAAAGTAGAAATGTCTTTTAACAGGCAATGAAATAAACGTGATTATTTTGATTAAAAAAAACGTTTCAATATTATGTGCAGGTTTTATTTCTTCCATTACTTTCGCGAGAATACAAAAGTATGCGAAGAGTACTTGAACACTTTGCTTAAATAAAATTACTTGAGTAGAAAGGTACTTCACTGTTGAATGAAACACATTCTTGACAAGTTTTGCACTGAAGTGTGACCTGATAAAAACAGTTTTACAAAGACAATTGTATTTAGTTGAATGATTCTACATTTTATAATTTTAAAAAAAGCATTAAAACAAAGTATTTTTAATTAAGCTCACTTTTATATAAAAAATATCATTTCGTGAAGTACCCAATAAATATTATCTAAATTACACCCCGAGAAAAAAGCACATGCCTAGCGAATAAGTAAATGCATTGAAAAAAAGCACATAGAGACTCCATTCATCTAATCTCCGACTGTTTTTATCGCAATTTCTCCTAAACCCAGTCGCCCCACATACTGCGATTTTTTAATAAACCCACTCCGCCAGCTCGCCAACATAATACTTTCTCTCCAATTGGAATCGTTGCTTTTTCCTCCGCTCGCCCGAAAAGCTATAAAAAAAACCCGAGATTATACCACACGGGTGGAAAGAAAAAGTAGCACTCGCTCTCCGAGAGAGCCGCACTCAATCATACACGTTCATGCGGCTCGCAAAACTGCACGTTGCCTCCGAACGAAAAAAGCAAAAAGAGAGGGGAATTCTGCGCAGCGGCTCCATCGCTAATCTCCGCCTCTGAAAGAGAAAAAAGCCCAGTCATCCGGTAGAGTCGGACATTGACTTTTTTCTCGGAGCGCGTCGATTTAACGATTCGTTAACGAGATGCGCGGCCGAGTTTGTTATGGTCTCGCGGCTTGTGGGTCAGTGTTGCTTTCACTTTTGCTGGCCGGCGGCCTGATCTTGGAGCTTCGTTGCGTAAGGCGGCCTTTTTTTTTAAGGGGGGACCCCGACGAAAGGTGGCTTTTGTTGCGCTGCAAAGGAATTTTCGAAGGCAGACGATTTTAATGAACGCGTCTCGTTAAGGCGTAATTGCGTTCGTTCGGGGATTTTTCGAATTTGAAGAAAGGCCGCGCAGCGCCGACGGTCTAAGAAGTATTCCTGCGCTGCTTTTCAAAAAGGAGGAAGGTTGAAAAATTAATTACTTTTGGCGAGCAAGTTTTTTTTTATGCACTTCTTAATTACGCTTGCAGAGATTCTTCTTTATGCGGTCGAAGTTAATAGTATCCTTTTATTAGAAAAAAGAACGCCAAGTTCCGGCATTTATAACTGAAAATAATTGGCTATTTGATGGAAGCATTAGAATTCTCCTAACTGTAAATTATAGATGCAAGAGAAATTAATAAAAAACGATTCTAGGAATTTGAAACAAATTGTGATTTGAACTATTTTTTTGTTTCTATGCAATGGAATACTCTAAAAAGTGTCATTTATTTAATTAATTAAAAATCAGTCAAATTTGAATGTTTTTTACAAAACAAAGTAGTAAAGCAGCTAACAAATTCACCGCTCAACTTTTATTTATACCAAACGACTATTCTTCGTGTATCTTCCAATTTCGAACTATAGTCATCGATTCCAAATAGCACCTAATAACGCCACAACAAAAGGCAAAAGTAAAGTGAAGCACATCGCCGAACAATCCCGTTAAATCAATCACGCTCCTTCAGCAGCTCCCCGAAAATCATTCAGACTCACGGAACTCCACTCATCGCTCCCATCCAAAACACTCATGACTCTCCGCAGGAGAAAAAAAAGAGTAAGAAAGGGAGATTAAGCAAAAGGCATAAATCACGCGGAAAAGCTCGGCAACTCTCTCGGGCAAACAAAAGCAGCCCGGAATAAAGATCCCGATCTAAATCTCGCTCGCCGCGGGGTTACACGGAGCTGCGGTAATAAGGCGGCGATATCCGCCACCTGCCTCGAAGGCGACGGATAAAAAAGCCTGCGCCTGCGCAAACGTCCGCGCGAGCGGCGGCAGTGGCCTTCCGCAAACGGAGAGAAAGTCCGAGCGAGTGGAAAAACGATCGGCGGCAGGGAAAACCGACTGGCTGGCCCGATTACTCGCGGCTGGGTTAAGAAAGTCGCGGGAAAAAGCTGGACCCGCGCGGCTGAGAGCTTTCGTATCTTTTCGATTTTCGCTCGTTTTCAACGCTGGATTACTTCGACGGCGTCCTGGCTACTTGGAGGTTTAATATTGTCGATATTCCTTGAGAAATAGGGTTATTGTATGATATATCTTACAGGGTTTTGGATAAAGCGAAATTTTGAAGGAAATTTTTGCGCACTCCGAACGTATCGAGATTCAAAATGAAATTTTTTACGAAATAAATTTCAATATTTAAGGAGAAATCCAATAACATGCGTACTTGCGTCCAAAATGTTCACATATGATGTTTATTATTAGATCGGAAAATTGATTTCTTATTGAATCGTTTTTACTTTCAATTATGGGCGTAAATTCGTAATGATGATATAAAAAATAGTTGAGTTTCGAAATTGATGTTCGAGTAGATTAACGTTAAATACGTCAATTTCTACTTCGATAATATGCAAACCGATTAATTTTTCAAACATAAACTGGTTTTATCCCTATCACCGTGTGCTCTTTAATGCAGTTGATAAATAAACTGAATTTGATAGACTTAAAATCATTTATACGACCAATAAATTTATAAAGCGCATCTCATTATTTTAATTACCGCCACCTACAAGAAATGATCCATTTATCCGCGCAATTCATTAACATACTTCATTAAAAATCAAATACAAACGAGCTCGTAAATAAAAAAATCACTTTAAAATCCCACACGATTCAATAAATAAACGTCGTTTACTTTCGAAAGCGATTATTATAGATACAATTCTCGATAAAGCCTACCGCAATAATAAAACATTTACTAGATGAAAGTCGCTGCAAGAAATACAGTAAACTCATTAATACTCCGTACCTGAAAAAAAAAAGAATCATAATCGTTCGAGGAACTTTCCTTTGCGCGGCCTTTAACACACTTTTCTCGAAACTCCAATAACTCGGTGGCTTTTGAAAAAAAGGCCTTTTAAATTCTCAATCGACTGTTTACACTCAGTACCGAGACAAATGAAGCACCGATAATCCGCACGCAGCCCGTAATTGGCTCAGGCAGCCTACTAAGCGGGCAGCTCTCGCATTAATATTGTTTTCCTACTTACTTGCCCCTCGATAACCGCGGGCCAATTGCGAGTGTCGTTCCATTCGGATCAAGAGAGAGAGAGAGAGAGAGGAGGAAAAATGCGCAACGCGTTCCACTTCCTTGGCTAACGATATCGGGAACGGTGCTTTTCTCTTCCCGGCAGGCCAAGATTACATCGATGTCGTTATATCGCGGATTCCGGGCCGCGAAAATTGCCGGGTTTCGGCCGCGGCTTTTTCCCTGACCGTCTCCGACGTCCTCTCCCGATATCTCTCGTTCGAGTTGAATGAACGAGGTGCGCCTTTTTTTCTTTGGGAAATCGATACCTGGAGGACGTTTATCGAGGAAACGGCCGGGTGTCGTAAAAACAGCCCGTACTTGCATAGGTGCACGCGGGAAGTCGTTTTATTGGGGATAATAAAAGATTGCGGCATGACTTTAGCCGCCTTCGGTAATAACGAGTAAAATATAATCTGCGTATCAGAGTAGTCATTAAGGTACCTACTGTTTTCGATAAAAAATATACTTTTGCTTTTGGTTACCTTTTTTATTCGTTTTCACCGATTTAAAATGAAAATTAACGCCAAGTTTTCAGTTAATACTATCTAAGCTGCACTCCCGGAAATGGTGGATTTGGCACAAATAAGGTTAGTCGAATTTAATCAAGAAAAAAAGTTCTTTGCGCGTTTGTAAAACTTGAGATACATTTTTATATTATACAGCTTTAAAAGTCCGTTTCACACGTTTCATTTTTTATCAAAGTATTACATCGCAGGCCTTCGTTTTCACTGTATGAACTTATGACAAAGGCACATAATATATGTGCCTGCGTTAATACAGACTTTTGAATGTACACATAGAAAAATGCATTGTCATAAAAACATCGGAATATCATTCTATCGCCGTGCGAATGTATATACTTTCTATTTGAATATTTCACATTTATCCCCGGTATAATTTAAGACATAAAACGTAATTGAGATGTTATTGTTCGAAAAGTTTTATCTTAAAGTTTAAAACTTGCGCGGCGGTTGTTTATTCGGATTTCGCAAGGAAAACATTAGATATTCTAATTGGGGATATAAAAAGAATGCTTTAGCGCGAAAGCAATCTACTTGGATGATTTAACGGCGCGATTAAAGTGTTTTATTACAGAGGTTTACATTTAAGTCCTAAGATTTAGGTGCATTTCTGTAATAAAATGGGCCGCGTTTTAAAGCCTAAACTTTGCGCTGAAACTTTAAAACAATGTGTGCAATACACCAGATGCTTAGCCATTACGAGATTCGTTCGGATGTGGAACGAACTTTCTAAGGAAAGCAACCTTTTTTCAAAATAAAAAAAAAACAAGGCCGCTTCCTTCTGTCTCGTAATTGAAGAGCCGATCAAATAATCCTTTTCGCTTGGCTTTCGCGATGTCAGCCAATCTTAATGGTCGCTAACGACGCGTACATATATACCGTCGCGCTTTTTACGTCGCTGCTCAGTTTTATTCATGAAGCTCTTGGCGGTTGACACGGAAAAATTGATATTAATTAGCCGACGAGCGGCGATTGAATGACTTATGGCGTAGCGACGAAACTTTTCTCCGAGATAGATACGTCTTGCGGATCTGACAGGATACATTGCGTGTCCGATCGCGTAATTATTCACGAATGCAGCCAACGCAAGATTTAATCTGACACACATCTGCTTATTTCGTAAGTCGTTACCAAAGCCGCAGTATTTCAGTGTGATTATGATTTTAATTTAAAACAATGGCCTCTCGAGGTTTTTAGAAAAGAAGTAACAGACATTTTTTTAGAATTTTATTAGGTTAAATAGTGAACTTTCAATTGTTAATAAAAGAGCTTGAAGCTTACAGTATTATTGTAAGTGAAAATTATTAACAGCTATAATTCCTTTCTGCACGTTTCATAAGCCAAATGGGTGGTACACTTTTTTATTCAAATCTTTGCCGTTTTTTTCCGTGTGATAGATGATAATTTAGCAGAGCAGTTGTTCTCGTTTATTTAGCCATTCTCTTACGAACAATAACATAATAATTATTATGCATGAGGGAAAAAGTTGTTACCATTTTTTTCTCAAACAAGCGTTGTGCGAACTTCTGTTGTTCCATATTGTGCGTTAATGTAGTGTGAAAAATAATAATTTTTTAAGCTTTACGGAAGCATACTATTTCCTTCGTGTTGATAGAAAGTTAAGAAGAAAAATTGTAAAAACTCGAAAAAAATTAATCACATTAATGATCTTCTAATGTAGCATTCAAAAGAACATTTCCTCCAAAGTACTTCTAAACCAACAAAAACTGACTCTACTTAGATGAAAAACGCACAAAAAGCAACCACAGTCGGCAAAAGCTATGATTAATATATTTCTAAAAAAACAAATAAACACCCGTCGCGTCCTAAATCCAAGCACAATTCCCAACAGTCGTAGTAAAAGAAAGATAAGCAGCCACTCCCACTTCCTCCGAAAATCCTCGCAGGCTCACCGGCAATCCTCGGATATCCTGCAAGGAGCGAACGAGCATCGGGTAAATCAGCGTCTAATCAGCGCCTGCGGGGGGAGCTAGAAATCCATATCGCGAGACGGCGCTCTTTCCGCCTCCGGCGGCCTAATTGGATCGGGCTCCTTACTGCGAGCTTGTCGCCGCGGCTCTGCAGCTGCTTATTGGATACCAAGGTCACCTTCGCCGAGCGAGTGTCACTCTCTCGCGTGCGCGCCGCGAGAAGCCGGAGAACGGTCAGCGTGCGTGCGGCCGCGAGAGCTAACTTGATGCCGCGGTGTGCGGTTCTTTTTTTTAATTGGATTCCGGCTGCTGTTGATTTTTTTGTCTTCCGCTGTTTTTGTTTGCGAGAGCTTTGGTCGCTTTGTTGTTAATTTTGTTAGTGAATTGAGTCGACGTGACTTGTTTTTTTTTTTTTTTGAGCAATATCTTTTAAATTGATAACATTATTGACGGGCAGTTTTGATTATTTAAGGATCTTTTGCAATCAGCATTATTTAACTGTTTTTAACTTCAATAATTTCCGTAAAAGTTGTGAAATATTTGGATAATGTAAAGAACCTTTTATGCTATACAAGATCGATTTGGTTTCAAATCGATCGTTCATAATCTCTGGTTCAAATATTCTCCGGAGAAAAGCTGTTAACTTTATACGAAGCTATGAACTTAGTAGTGCACAGTGCATTGCCTAGAAATTCAAAAATAGAATATTTTGTAAACTTCGCAAGACTTGAAAATATCAGAAATTTTCAAAAACAAGTTGAAAAGTTTAAACTTTAACTTTAACGAGACATTGAAAATTTTAGCTCTTTTACTTTTAATTTAATCACAATATCAGTTTTTCCTTCATAATTTAGAAAGGTTAAAACTACCCTAAAGCAAAAAATGGAGAATTCAGCAAAATGTAAATTTTCTCCTACTCTACAGAGTTTGAAATTCAAGCAGATAATAAAACTTGTAAAAAATGTAAAAAAACATTGCATACGTTTTATGTTACCTAATTCATCATTTTTTATTAGGAAAGAAGATTTATTTTCTCGAGTCCGTAAAACGGCTTTCGCACAGCTTTCATCCAAAAACAATCATATTAAAATTTATTGTAATTGTCTTCTGCAAAGACATTCGTAAAATTTTGCATAAGCAGAATTGCCGGATTTACGACTGCTATATACATTTTTTATAACGCTATTTCACGCCGTAAAAAAAATTCCACTTTAAGGCGATGTGATAGTTATCGGATCTCTATTTTATCGAGTCTATATAGATGTTCATTCTATAGTAAAAGGAATTTTTAATGCAAATATAAAGTTATTTCTACTAGTTTTTACTGACTTCCTTTGCATTTCTGATGCTATGAAAATCAAAAGAGCAGCATTTTTAAAGATCTTGTTTATATTTACAGTAAACAAACATTTTTTAGCTAAAGTAAAT
This sequence comes from Ormyrus labotus, assembly GCA_035582975.1. Lineage (NCBI taxonomy): Eukaryota > Metazoa > Arthropoda > Insecta > Hymenoptera > Ormyridae > Ormyrus > Ormyrus labotus. The sequence continues at coordinate 21,475,524 of JAWWEO010000001.1, read as the reverse complement.
ACCGAATTCGACGCCGTTTGCGCAAAAGTCAAGTGTTGCCTAATTTCTCTGAAAACTGTCTGTCAACAAAGTCGTAAAGGTGACCAAGAAAATTTATAGTTTCAAGATTTATCTTTTTAATCCCTTTTCTAATCACTGAGCTAATTTCATTGCTATCTTAAAAAGTTCGAAATCAAGTACTCTTTAAAAACTTAATAAAACATTACAAATTTCTGAATTTTTCATAAAGTATCCTATCGCAGAAATAAATTTAGAAGCTATAGAAAACGTACAGTCACGTATAGGTATCCGCCTCTTTGTCTGAAAAAAAAAAAAATATTTTTCCCTTTCAAATGAAAAAAGCTTGAAGAATTCAATGCATCCCATTATCCAGGCAAAACAAAGGCCCCTTTACGTATATTCACTTAAGCAACACCTTCATTAAAGCTCCCAGCCATTTTCAGGAAAATACCCAGCAGCTTCCAGGCCAAAAACTAAAATTCCGCATCAGCTGTCATTCGCGAGCCTCTCGCGCTTCTTAACTCCGCCGAGCGGCGCATTGTTTTTTTATTTGCGAGCTCTCGGACTATCGATGCGCGTAAAGCTCCGCAGGAGAGAGAAAGAGAGAGCGGACGTTAATGGGATTGTGCTTTGTCGCCTGGGCGATTTCTTGCGCTCTCTCTCTCTCTCTCCGCGGCCAAGTAGTGTGCGAGCTGTGCGTGCTGCTCGACGTATTGTTTCGGCTCGAGCGCTTTAGAGCTGTTTATATGGGGCTGGCTTCGATTGATCAGGGCTTTGGTTTGTCTTTCGAGCTCGCTATAATTAAGGGGAAAGTCTGCCGTTTGATGTACGATGTTTGTCCGGGAACAGAGAGGCGTGTGAGCGAATTTTCACTTACTTTTTTTAGGTCGAACTCTAACGTGCTGGAGACTGAAAAAAATTACTTAAAAAAAATTACCTTTTATGATTAAGTTTTAGGTATAGAGAAGAAAATTGCACATGAAAAGTAATCAGCTTAAATGAGAAGAAACATTTTCGTAATTGAATATTGCAATACACGAGTTACTTCACGATAAATATGAAATACTTTGAAAAAAACTTAATAAAAAACTTTTAAGACAATAAACCTGATTACTTAAAACACTCAATACTACGTATTACTGAATAACCGAGTAATTTCCACTTGTAAGCATCAATTTCAACAGCTCGGCAACCCGAAACTCGGAAGAAATTCATCCCATTATCCAAAGCTCTCCCGCCGCATCAGCCAGAGCCTGAAAATCCACATCAGCGCGACCTTCGCCGCGCGTCTTAATAACCATTTCCCAAGCCGGCTTTTCCTGCTTGCGAATTAATCCTTCCGCGGCGAAAGAATCCTTTCGAAATCCGGTGTGCGATTAGCGCGCGGCTCCTTTCACCTGTGCTCCAGCTCTTGCGAACAAAGGAGGCGATCGCAATTAGCGAAATGCGCGGCTTTCGCAAGCGCCACCTGATCGAACGTATCCGGCCTGCCTGCACTTCCGTTCGAGAGGCGAAGAAGCTCTGAAAAGAGGAGGCCCTTTCGAGGAAAAGAGCAGAGGCGAATCCGCGAAACCGCACGCACGTCCGCGACCACTTCCGCGCGGATCTCGAGCCCGAGAAGAAAAGAGCTTTGATGCCTATACGCGCCGCTCTCCCCTTGCAACGGCCGCCGGACTGTGGATAGGAGAGGAGAGAAAAAGCTCCGCTCGATCGATGCTAAGCCAAATCGAGCCTTTGCCGCGTAATTTCCGAGATTTATGGCGCTTCGATTGCCTGCTCGTTTCGAAAAAGTTTAGGTTTATTTAGGCAAGAGATCTGTAGGGGAAATATTGCCTCGTATTAGCTGTAGCAACCTAGTTTTTTTTTTTATTTACTAATATAGGAGTCAATGATTTTTAAAGCATTTGATTTGTTTAAAATACAGAGGAAACGGCGATGTTTGAAATGTATAAAAATAGTCCGAAGTAATGAGCTTTTCAAGGGCTGCACTTGTAATTGTTAAAGAGTTGTATGCAATTTGTTTGTAACACGCCAACTTTTCACGAGTGCATGAAATTCTCTCACAATTTCATATTAATATTTAAATAAAAAGTCAACTTGAAAACCCAGTAAAATACGCAAAAATGTAAAATAATGCTTGCGATGGATTTAACAACTTTTCATCGTAACATTTATAAACTTACCTATTCTTTCAGCATTTCTCTTGGAAACTTATCGATCAGATTAAAGGGTATAAATAAACAAAGAAGTAGGCGATTCAAAAATAGTGCAATTGGCGTTTTCAATTATAGACGAGTTAAATTTGGTATTAACATGAATTTACTTGAGCAATCAAAGGAAAAATTGACTAGTAATAAACTGCGAGTGTAAAAAAATCGATTGATTATCCAACGCTGCAGCGCCATGGTTTTTACATTCTATTAAACATGCATTGACCGTGTAATCTTGATCAGAAGTTGAGGTAGATAAAAAGTAATGACGCAAGCTCAAGTAATAAAGATTATTAACTACACTTTTAAGAATCGCTTTAAAGAGAAAATTCGTTTCTTAAAATAAAAGAGTAAATATACTCTTTTGAGAGCTAAAAATTATTATATATGCGCGGGCTGAAAATATTTCATGAAAACGGGCGGCCCATTGTTTGGTAATTAGGAACTTTTACACTTTATTAGAAGTTACAACTTTAACCTCATTTCTAACGGTTCACGTGTACTTTTATGTCATACGCATTTACTACTATGTACTGCGCCGCGTTGCAGTGGCACTAAATTCATTGCGAAATATTTTTATTTCATTTTTGCTTCGTAAGCCCTTGATGGGATTATTGTTTCAAAGCCGAACAAGTTTAAATTCATCTCGTTAAAAACTCAAGAAACGTCTAACGTCGAGTAAAATGTTTTTGAAAAAGCGCAAAGCCGAACTAAAATTTAAAAGCTGATGGAATTACTATAAATTTCGTCGAACGCAAGGGGATCGAGTTTTAATTCATTTTCGGCGTCGAGGACCTTTTTACGTTCGACGTAAAAAACTTGATTATCCGCCTAGTTAAATTTGCAGGCTCGAAATTGAAATCGAGCGATCGGGAAACCTTAAAATACCGCAATATTATGAATTGCTGCGGGGTATCGAATTCAACGAGCCCTCAGCATCCGGGCTCGGGGGGAAAAAAAAAGGCTGGCCATCGGTTCCACTTCCTCGGAAGCCACGTGTGCAGGTACCAGAAGTAATTCGAGCAAGGTAACGTGACTCACCTGCACTGGCAGCCTGCCGCTGGTAGTAGTCGCACTCGGCGCAAACCCTCTCGTCCTCGGCCGCGTCCTCCATCTCCTGCTGGGCCTGGGCCGCGACGCAGAGGTCCTTGTAGCCCTCCGGCGGGCTGAGCGTCTCCCTCTGCTGGTGCCTCCTGGCCGGCGTGACGACGCTCTTCGGCTCGAGCTTCATGCTGTCCTCGATTATCTGCCTGCAGACGTGATGCTGGTGGTCCTCGTCGTCCTCGTCGTCCTCCTCGTCGTCCTCGTCCTCGTCGTCCTCGTCGACGTCGTCCTCGTCGTCGCACTCGTCACCGATCACAGCACCAGCACCCACCACAGCACCACCGCCGTCCTCGAAGCGGAGGTTCAGCTCGGCCCGGCACTCCTTGCAGTTGCCGAGTCGGATCATCTCGTGCTCCTGGCAGCAGCAGTCGCACTCCTCCTCGTAGTCGCCGCAGCACTCCTCCTTTATCAGGATAATGTAGTCCGCCGCGAAGAACTCGTTCATCTTCTCGTTTATGACGACCCGGTTCTTCTGGCCCTTGGCCTTCGTCTGGCCCGGCTTCTTGAGGAGGCTCTTGAGCACCCGGGTGGAGCCCATGTCGTCCTGGTCCTTCGCCTCCTTGTGCTCCTTCATCTTGACTGCCGGAGTTACGGGCTTACGGGCTTGGGAATCCTGCGCTGCTGACTCCTTAGATCGGTTCCATTGTGCCGCGGAGAGAAAGTTTCAGCGTCTTTTCGAAACAACACATTTGTATGCACTTGACGGAGGAGCGAAACTTTAAAGCGCCGTGGGATTCACGTGCTCCAAGGAGGCACTTGTTTATCCGCCGCGAAAGAGAAACGGGCCAACTTTGATTCCGCGAGTAATTCCTTCGGCTAAGTGACGGTGCCGTAGGAAAACATGTTTTCCTCGCTCCTCGGAAGGCTCTCGGGGTGCGCGCCGCTGGAGGGGGAGCAAGTCCTTCAGGAGGTCCTTGAATCGGGATGAAAAAGCTCCTTCCTTCGCCGGGAGTAGGGGGGTTAATCCTGCAGGGGACTCGGAGGACGAGTCGATTCGTCCTGCCGACGAGTTCTCATCGCCGGCGCGCACCGGCGCGTGCACCGCCAGACGTTTTTCTCCTCGTCTCGCCGCTCGTTTCCCCGATTATCCTCCCTCTCGCTCCCTATCTTTCGCTCGCTGATCCTTGGCTGGCGGAGCAGAGCAGAGAGGGTGGCTCGGCCGCTTCTCTCTCCCTCCCGGCGGCGGTGGCGGCGGCGCCGCTTATCGATCAGCCTTACACGCACGTTTTTCCTCCTCCGGCTGCTGGAGGCTCTCTCTTGGCTCCCTCGGCCTGCCGCTGTGTACGCAGCGCAGGATATTCTTCGCGCGTCCTTACGTCTCCCCCTCCTTTATCTCGGCCGCGTTAACCTCCGCCCCTGCGGCGTGCACCCCAAGCAGGAGGGGAGATCGGAGCCAGGCAGCTTCCCCCTCGGGAAAGCTTCTGCCGAAATTTACGGGCACACCGACCTTGGACTAGTTTCGGCCCGAGCTGCTCCTTCCGGGGCTTCGACCGGCCCTTCCCGGCGACGGGAACTGCACCTGCCCGCAAGGCTCGTTCGCTCCCTCGAAGTATCGCACTCGCTCTCTTTCTCTTCTGCTAGGCGCGGAGCACAGCAGACGACGCGCTCTCGACGAAACGTCAAAGTGCTCGGTGGCTGAAGCGGCGAGGCGGCGAGTGCACTCCGCTATTTCGGCGCTGGCGGTAGTAACGATCGGCGTGCTGCTGCCCTCGGAGGACTTTGCACTCGGCGTCGCGGCGCGGCTCTTTAAAAACAAACACAGAGAGAGAGAGAGAGAGCGGCGCGGCGTCGTCTGCGCAGTGGGTGAGAGCGTCGCGAGGCACGCACAGTCGGGCCACGACTGGGCGATTACGCTGCGGCGCGGAGTCTACGGCCCTCTCTTTTCCTTCGTGCTTCGCTGGCTCCGAGCGGCGGCAGCGGCGGCGACGGCGGCGGCGACGGCGGCGCGGCTGTATAGTGTTTCCTCGCGTGCGCCGTAGTAGTACGATATCCCACACAGAGGGCTCGAGAGCGCGCGCGCGCGCACACCTGCGATATTCCGCGCTGTGTTTGTGTTTTCGTCGCTATGCCCGTCTCGCTCGCACTCCCGGCCGAGCGGCGCCCAGGCACTTGCCACCGGATTCGTTCAGTTACACTGCGAGGTGTACGGACTGCGAGCGCGTGGAGGGGAGCGAGCTGGGCGAGAGAGAGAGAGAGCGGAGGACGGAGAGAAATGAAGAAACGAATTGACATTTTTTTTCGGCCTCTCTCGCGCCGTTATACTTTTGACGTTTTTGCTCGATACGGCGGTGGGGAATTTTTCATTTTTTGACAGTGCTGTTATCAAGGCCGGAAAATATATAGAATTTTTGGGGAAGAGCTTTTTTGCTGTTTGAAAATCGAAATCTGCGGCCGCTGCGCGGAGTGGGAATCATGCCAGCACTGGAATCGAAACTGGAAGAGGAAATGGATTATTTACAAAATGCTTCGTTTCATTTGATGTAAAAAAATCATAAGCTTTTATTTCATATCATTTCGAAATAATGATTAAATTAAAATTAAAATTAATTAAAAAATATGTATTTATTATTTGTCTTTTGCAAAATTTATAAATCCTGAAACTTTGTTACTTCATTTTTTCATTTTGGATAACTTTTTTAATCTTCTCTGCCCGTAAAAAAGTTAATTTTTTATATCCTCGTTTTTCATATTTTGCTACACAAATTGCCTTTTACAATTTTGAACATTTCAAGGCAGCATCAGGGTGGCATGCCCTGACTATAATCGTTCAAAAATACAAAACAAAACTTCGCATTTCCTTCCTCTACTCTCAGCGCCGGGACGCCAAAGTTTCCTAGTCAATCAAGCTGCTCGGCCTAAATTTCATTAATAAGCCCAGCCGTCACCTCGGATGACTCGAAAATCCGGCAGCACGCAACGGCAGCGGCAGATGTCAAGTTCACGCGCGCGAGCCGAGAATCGAGCGACTCGCCACCTCGCAGCGGCTCGCGAACTATATGCGCCTCGATATTTCGCGTGCCGCACAGCTCCGGAGCGCCGAGCATCGCGGCGCACGCGAGCCAATGTTACAAGCTCCGCGCGTCATATCGCCCGATAATTTGTCCCAGCCAGCGACTCTCGTGGCGATCCACTGACCGACTTTGCCGAGCTCTCGGCAATAGGCACCTGACGCGACCGTTTCGGGGCCGCTACCTGTCGTAATAACTCCGTCCCGACAGATGTCGATGCTTTATCGTACTTTATTTCGGGGACGAGATGGAGATGAAGCGTTAGGAATGATACAGTTAGGGGGAGGTTTATTGTAACATTTTGAGAGGAGCTTTTATTTTGTTGTGACAACGCGAGGAAATTGCCGGAAAGAAGAAAAAGTATGATAATGATGTTAAGTCTGCTTGACGTCGTTAACCGCCAGGGTTTTAATTATTTTAATGAATAACGGATCTGCTGCATTGGAGTTATTTGTCGATTTTTTTTTGTTTTACGAGGCTGCAGGAAAATCATAAGCATCGTTTCTTTTACAAATAAAAAGATGAAATACACTGTAAAATATTATTTCATTTTATTTTAACTACTTATGCGCTCTATGTGTTCTTTAATTTTTATTCTAATTATTTTTTAAATATTCGATATTTAATTTGCTTTAGGTTTTAAAATTGATTCACGACACAATATTGAAATTTTTATTTGAAACCATGCGATTGGCACGGTTCAATTTGTTAATGCATTTTTAATATAAAATAACAATTTTGTATGACGTTGCTATTATTAAGCATCCGGTTACTGAAAGAGCGCTTTTATTTCCAATGATTTGTATACAAAACAAAATTTCTGAATTTTGGTAAAACTATTTTAATACGAAATTATTGAAATTTTTATGAGCATCAAGAGTTAACTGTAAATTATTTATCGAAAAGAAAGTCTTTGTCGGCTTATGCTGTTACTTACAACACAAACTCGGTTAATTGTTTGATCGAATCAAACTTTTAAAAATTTGTTAATCAAGGTTTATTAAAGCAATTGTCTTCCGCCTCTATTTCCTTGGGATTAATTAATTCGTAAATTCATTCATAACTACTCGAATGATTGATGTTTTCATTCTCCGTAATTATGAAAAAATGAATAAAAGCTATAATTAATAGATGTTCAAATAAATCTTGTTAAATACCAAGCAATATATCAACTTTGAAATTAACTGAATAACCTTCGCTAGTCATTGAAGACATGTGTCTAAACAATAGTGCAGCAATTATCTCTGCTAATCAGCTTCGAAAACAAACTCTGCAATCCTTACGTAAAAACGCACAATGGAGACAGTTTAAACTAAACAACGCATTACCCGGAGACGAGCAAGTTTTTCATTACATTGAAAATCACGTCTTCTTTGCCATCTTCTTTAATCCAAAAAGAAGCGCAGAAAATCAATAAGAGCAAGGCGGCGATTCGATCCTCGATTAGATATCCGCTCCAGAAACGGCATTTAGAAGATTAAGCCATTTTTTCCTCCGGCCTGCATACTTTATTTCGCTTATTAAGCCCCCGAAGAAAATCACTCGAGGCTCTCCGTAGGAAGGAGGAAATGAGCACATCCCATGAAGGGCGCGGGAAGAACGAGAGGATGAAGAAGCGGCGAACGCTTATCGGGAAAAGAGGAGCGACCTGGCCGAGACGAGAGAGGAGGATGGAAATATGCATATCTTTTCAGAGAGCGGAGGAGCAGCGCCGAAGGGAGTGGCATTAAACGGGAAGAATAATACACTTATTTTCATGAATGAAAGATGACCCGACGAAATGCGCGGAGGAGAGTTTTCTCGAGACGCGCGGCGAGGAGCTCGATTATCTAATGCATTTTCTTTTTCGTTCGCATCTAATAGAAGCGAGCTGCTTATTCAGTGCTCTCGAGAGGCGACGGAAGTGCGTATGTGGTTTAGTGCTCCTTTTTTCATTCTTTTGTGTCGCGGCGCTTTCAAATGTATAATAATATTTATTTTGAAGAATCGCATCCACGCCTAAAGGTTAAATCAATTTGAAATTCATTTCCTTGTACGGGAAGTTATACTTCGGACTGATTGCGCCGTTTATAATTATCTTACATTCTTCATCTAAAACCGTACAATATGATTGCATTTTTCTACGCGTACATAAAAGGTGTACTAAATCTTTTTCCATAATTACTTTACAAAGCAATTTCGCGAATCATTCTAATTTTGTATTATTATACTAATTTTGCCAAGATTAAAAATAATTTGTGGTACGGCAACAATAGTTGTTTAATGTACCATTTCTTTTTGTTATACATCCTTTATTCATAAAAATTAATTCCAAAAAAATTCAGTTCACTTCTTATCGTTTGTTTTGTAATCCTTTGGTTTTTTAATAAACGCGTATGAAATGCAAAAGAAAGCTAAATAAAAGACCCTTCTATTTTTCCAATCCAATAGTTTCTATTGGACTATTTCACAAAGGACCCCCATGTATTCTTATTGAAACAAGACAAAGCAAATATTACTTATCCAATATTCCAATAAACAATATGAATCAATAACCCGTTAGAAAAAGCATGAAGTAGGCAGTGGCAGCTAAAAATTCATCAAACCGTCCGGCCCTCCCTCTGGAGAAGCGTACCAAGGCAGCACAATAACCCCGGCATTTAATGCGGCTTCGAATAATGCATGATCGAAATCAAAGCGGAGAGCGACAGCCGCGGGAGATCGATGCGATAACGCCGGGCGACGAACCAAAGACTGCCGGCTCCGATGCACCCGATAATAATAAACTAATTTGGAACGAGAGCGGCTGCAGGTGTGAGTGCCGTGTGCGCCGCGTGGGTATACCGCGGCGCTCCCTGCTGGCGTCCTTTGTCATCATCGCGCGCTTCCTTTTTCGCTCTCTCTCTCTCTCTCTTGCTCTCTCTCCGAAAGTAACGGCGCACCGTTTAATTGGCCGCACTTCGAGGATAATGAGTCCCAGGCGGGGGGTTGCGTTAATGAGTAAAGATGCGATAGCACGCGCGCTTTGTGCACTGGTCTTTTTGCTTTCACCGTAGTTTTTAAGGGCTTTCTAGAGGCTGAAGGGGATATTGGGTACTTTGTAGCTCTAAACTAGTAGTGTTTTTTTTTTTTCAAGTGAGTTTAGAAAGTAATTGCAGAATGCTTAGGATGAAGTGCTTGTGGAACGATTTATGGGAAATATTGTGTATTATATTGATTAATTTGAAATTTATTAATATAGAATAAATTACAAATATTGTACATTAACGTATCCGTCATATTTCTTTCGTATTCACGTTGCTGCGTATACTTTTGCCAGTTATACATTTCATTTGTAATTATGTACGAACAGTAAATTAATTAAAAAATTAAGTCTAAGTAATATTAAAAATGTAAATAAACTTATATGAAATGCGTTTAAAACAACTTAATTCTTATCAGCAATATCGCAAAAGAAACCCTTAAAAATAAAAAAACTTTGACTTTACCCATAAAAAACCAACAGATAATCAAATGAAAAGCCCTCCTTTATCGACTAATCGTTACTTCGCGACTCGTTCTCTTTCTTAAAGTCGCCGCGCGATGGCGCCATCGGCCCGGCAATCTCGGCTCCGCTAACAACTTGTAACACCGGCAGGCAGAGAGACGGAGGAAGCGGAGCCCTCGGGCCGATGCACTTTTAATAAGGCGGCGCTCGCGCATTGCACTTGAAATAGCGCACGAGAGCAGTTCGTTAATTAATCACGCGCCGCTGGCACATAATGATTTTCCACTTTCGGCGGCTGGCTATTTTCGCGGGACTTCCTCGCCGCGAGGACGGATGCAGGCGAGGAGTATCGATCGCCGGGCCGGATAGCGTTGGATCGCCTGAATTATTTCGAAAACGCCGAGGCGGGCCGGGGCTTTCGAGGAGACCGACAGCGGGGGAGTTGAACAACCTCGTCGCCGGGGGTGGCTCGAGGGCTGCTTTTCATTCTTTCGAAGCCGAGGGATGGAATTTCAGCTCGGCGATGCTTCTGCCGAGAGTGAAAGGTTTACCGACAATGCCAGATGTTTTGTAACTCGGCGTTGCTTTTTCTGATTACTTAAAAGGAGCTTCGAGCGCGCTTTGATTAAAAATAATTCGTGTATGCTTTATTTCGTTCACTGGTTCGTTCGTTTGTACATTTTTAAATTATAATTCAATACAATAAACTTTGAACTTTCAAAAATAACATTAAAAACCATAGTCTCTGTATTTACAGTAAAAATGATCTACTACTCTTATTTACAAATACAGTAGTCTTAGCTAACAAGTTAGTAATTTGTACTAGAAATTTGTACAATTCAAAAAATTACGTCATCTTCCTCGATGCGTCTGTTATTGGTCCCAATTACGTCGTCTTACTCAAACCTCTCGAAATTGCTCAGCATATAACCTTGTAGGGATTAAGTATCCCGTTGGGGTCCATCGTCTTCTTCAAGACTCGCATGAGCTCGATCGCGGACTCGTCCTTGGAGTAGTGCAGGTACTTGGCTTTCTTGAAGCCGATCCCGTGCTCGGCGCTGATGCTGCCGCGCAGCTTCGACGTGTACTCGAAGATGAACGGCTCCAGCTTCTCGTGGACCTTCGAGTCGAAGTCCGGGGTGGAGACCTGCAGGTGGAGGTTGCTGTCGCCTGAATCGGAAGAAAGGTTTCGAGTGAAAGTTCTTTGAGGAGGGAATCTGGGCTGATTTTAATCTGTGAGCTCAGTTTACGTTTAGTTTCTTTCGATTGACTGTTATATGGAGAAAGCCATGGATATAAATTACATAAGTCAAAAAATATTGATATTCGGTTTTGTAGAGTTTACAGTTAAAAATAAGTTATACGATGTATTGTAATAAGCACAGCTTTCATTTTAACCTGCATCACTAATGAAGAATGAAGAGGCGAAGCACTGAAATACAAATATAAAAAAGATTCAAAATGTTTTTCTACGTCATTCATTACAGTCATTCATACAGTAGACGTGAAAGATATCATGATTGTATTACATTTTTATCACAAGTTCTTTATAATTGCGAAGATCAGAAATCGACTAGTCTCATGAATTATCTCCAAAAATATTAATCCAAAAAATACACCTAAAAAAAAAAGATTAAAATCCCGCAGAAGAATTTCTTGACATTTTTTGTAAACGATAGACTGAACGAAGCTCTCGTTCCTCTCAAAAAGTAATGCCAGCTGAAGCCCTCAATTCCGAGCTCGAAATTTCAATCGAACCTCGAAGAATACGCAGGATCAAGAAAAACAATAACGCTACGAATTATACGACTAAGGCGTTCGCGACCCCAACAATAAGCTCGGAGGTTTTACTGCAAAGTCGAAACGAAACTGAGTTATGTCTTCCGCACCCTTCTACGCCCTGCCTCGCTGACACGTCCCTCGCCCCCCCATCCGATGTAGCAAGTGCGCCTGTGTTTATCTTATGTGCGCAGAGAACCAATAACCCGGGGTTTAAGATATGGAAATCGAGCAGCACGAATTTAAATTTTCCTTTGATTTATGTACATCTAGTTTCTATATTTAATTTATTTCTTTACTTTGCGATAATCAGCTTCTTTTTAAATTTATCAATGTGGATAAAAATAGTCGTTCTGAAAACTGTCGAATATATGTAAGTGGTGCGTACTACGTATTGATGCAATATTGACTCGCCGTTCGAAATATTTGGCAGATAAATTAATATCACGAGTTTATCTATCTCGGAAGTTATAATGTTAAGAAATTCCCAGCAAAAGATACTTTTAATTAACAAAGTCAAGAAAATGCAGATGAATAACTGCCGAATGATAAAAGATGATATCTCAAGGCCCCGAAAGATAGAAAGAGTTATACAGTTCAGTAGGTTAGATAAAATTAACATTGACCAGATTTGTATATGCTAGAGAAGTGATTGACTGACTCTTGAAGAAGATAAGATAAGCCGCGAGAAAATCGCGTCGAGAAGTATTAATCTTGTATGCAGCTGCTTCAAGATGACTCAACGACAATTGATGAATTCGTTACGGAAAAAAATGTGAACGCCTGGGTGGTATGGAAATACTTTATAGTGAAAGCAATGGTCGTAATGACTCTTCTGTGTGCCTAATAATGTTTCAAAACCTGTATCATTTACTATCATTCACTTTGAGATAATGTTATCGTTTACATTTGATACGCAATCGTTTATTTGATTAGTCATTTTCAAAGCGTCGCCTACATCTTTGAAGAAGCGTTTATTGCCATAATCGACCTTCTGCGGAAGATTTTATAACTATACCTTTTGGGCAGGAAATGAATTACGACTGTTAAAGGGGTTTTAGGAACGGGAACTCTGAGGAGGTCAAGATCTGTTTATAACTTTCATTAATCGATATAAATATTAAATCTATCAGTCCGAATTCGGATCATGTATAAATAAAGCGAGCCAAGACGTTTCTCAAACTAAATTAAATATAACTGGCACGGTCGTCATGCATTAAATAGAAAGAAGGTCGGATCAATCACATTTTTATTCAATACTTACTAAAAATAATAGCACAAATGCCGACCGATCCAGTAAGTTATTCTCAAAACGCATCTACAATATAGTATACTAATGCATGGCAGGACTTTCTGTCGGGAATAATAATGACGTACCCAAATGGCCGAATCCAGAGACGAAGCGAACGTTGCAGTCCTTAAGATGTTCCCTGACTACCGGAACGGCCGCATAGAATTGCTGCAGCGGGAGGGAGATGTCGTATTTAAAAAGATAGCCCTCCTTTGTTTGGGCCTCGGATAGCCTCTCCCTCAGATCCCAGATGTTCTACATATGAAAGCGAATTTTTAAAACGCTCATCGGGATACAGTTATCCTCGTACTTTTTCTTCGAAAGCTTTATTATACGTATTAACTTCTTATTACTTTTATGAACTGCTTGTGCGATCAATTAAGACCTTTTGCTCGGTAGAAAGTTTTATATGTACCCTGGTAGAAAATTAACCAGTTGGGCTGGTTAACGGGTATTTTAAATGGAGCTCTTTTTAACTAAAATTGATGTCTAAATTAAATAAAAACAATTGGAAAATCATTTTAAAAGATATAAATATCATTATACTGATATAAAGTATTCATGAGCAAACATATTTAATTATTTAATTATTTGACAATGACAAAAAAATAATAGCAATCTGTCGTTTTTAACTAAAAAAACAAGCTAAGAATTGACTAAAAACTGCTTAACGTTTCTACCAGGAAAGTAGCTGATCAATATTTGAGTAGAGTTATCTCGAATAACGTTAAAATAAAAACCAGCCAAATATTAGCTAACTTTATACATAATGCTCTTATCGATCAAAGGATCAACGCCGCCGAGATCGGCAGAGTGAAAGAAGCCGACTGACCTTGACTTTACTTGGCTCGGAAGTAACCGTGCCGTCGTCGACGATGCCCAGCTCCATGACCTTTTCCAGGAAGCTGTTGACTTTCTCCTCGTCGTGCGCCAAGTTGCTGCCGGCCGTCTCGATCAGCAAGTTGAACTCGTGGCTGTCGGCGAGGGGACTCCGCAGTCCCAGGGCGCTCCTCGACACCTCCATCGAGACTCTGTCGATCAGCTCGAACGACGACAGAATCTCGCCCAGCTCGATCTTCGCCAGGCGGAACGTTTCAAGCACGTTTTCGAAGGACTTTAATCCTGTTTTTAGGGAGGATAATGCTGATTTATTTCGGCAATTTTATCTTTATGTAGAGCAAACACTTTTGTTTGTCTGTTATCGTTTGTTATAAGACATTTTTTTTATAAAAACGAATTTTCAGATTTTTAACAGATGGATTGGCTCTTTTTTAACATAATGCAATTAAAACAAGGGTATCTTATCTATATATTTTTTTTAATAAGTTAATTATCTAAAAATGGTAAGTTTTTAATTATTTTTAAACTTTAAATGAATTGATACGATTTTTTACATCTCAAACTAAACCTCAAAAACAGAAAAAGAATAAACCAAAATCTATGCGATTCCAGTCCTAGCATTCTTAAAGCCCTCTTCTAAATTAAGTTATATATTACACGGCACTAAATCACGCCATTCATAAAAACTCAAAGCCCTCTGAGACCATAAAATAAATAATCCATCTGGTCATTAGAAAAAAAACAAGAAGTCAATCCGATCCTTAGAAAGAGCGAGTATCCTCGGGCAGGTCAAGCCGCAAGAGCTGATTTCCCCGGGGCGAAAGTCAGGTCGGCCGTATTTTCGAAAAACCGGCTCGGGGGGACTACAATGGTAGGGGGGGCCTCACCCAAAAAAGCGACGTTTATGGCCTTGGGCAGGGGCGGACACTGGATGGTCAGTTTCGTGACGATGCCCAGCGTGCCCTCCGAGCCGATGAACAAGTGCTTCAGATGGTAGCCCGTATTGTCCTTCTTCAGAGTGTTCAGGCAATCGACTACGTTCCCGTTAGCCGTAACCTGGGGACAGAGTTTCGAGCTGCTTTTTACATCTATTGCTGGAGGATGCAGGTGTTCGTTCGGTAGTTTCCGTGATGTGTTTTCGGATGAGACGAAATGACATGTTTTAATTATCATTAATGCGTTCGTTTAATTTACCGCGTGCAAGATAAACGGCGTATTAGTTATTTAGAAAAAAAAAAATTAGAATAATATTTCTCAAGCAAATACACGGTTACTTTAATATTATTGTCACACGACACAACGAAAACAAATTTAAATTTACTCAAAAAAAAAAAAAAAGTAAAACTTTTACGATTTCGGTGTGCTTTAAACCAGACTTGGCCCAGATCCTCCGAATCGCGAGATGAAATTCAACTTGTCATCATAACCCAAAGAAATGGCATTCTCTTAAAAACTCGGATGATTAAATATGATGAAAGAATCTCTGCCGATACGTCCTCGCGTATCCAGACATCTGTGCTTACGGCTTCTAGTCCCAATACGTTCCCATGTAGATTACCATAACGCAGGAGTCGCAAACCGCCAGCGTTCGTGGAGACGTTGCCGCCGATCAGGCAGCTGCCCTTCGCTCCGAGGTCGATCGGCATCATCAGGCCCTGGCGATTCAGGTGCTCGTCCAGGGTCTGCAGCACGCAGCCAGCCTCGCACGTCAGGACACCTGCGAAAGTCCCGGGAATCGTCTGATTTATAGTTCAACTTTATTTCGGGGAGAAAATTAAGACGGGTAAATGTACGTTAAGCAAATATTTAATTTTATTCAGTTTTTTTGTTTTAGTCTGATGAATAAAGTACTCTAACATGTAAAAGAATAAAAGAATGTATAGGAACTTCATATACCAAAATTAAAGGTGTAATATAGGTCGGTAATCAAATTCGATTCTTGATTTAATTTTATTTCCAATAATTAATGTATTCACGAATATTTAATACAATGTTATAATAAAGGTCATTTTCATAATACACAGCTTATAACAGTAATGACCACTTTAATTATAAATAAATTTAATTGCAATCACAGAAGTACAAGCTTATTCTCCAGCCAAAACTAAATGTATTCAAAGGCGTTTGAGTAAAAAAGACCTCCTGCCCAGGATCCTTGTCCTCAGCACCCATAGCGATTCCCTCAAACAACCGGGACACTGAAAGACACTTCTCCTCGCTCGTTTCTGCATTCGACCCTTTCACGGCGATCTCGCTCGAGCTCGGTAACGATCTCTCCTCGTGAAAAAAAAAACACGTCGAGCGAAGGAGAAAGACGGAGAGAAGGAGAGAGAGAGAGAGAGAGAGAGCGGTGGATTACGGTACTTCGAGGGAGGCAGAGCGGCGGCGGTGGCGGCGGCTCTCCGCTGCGGGATCTAGATTAGCGTCGTTATTAGAGAAGCGCCTCTCATTAGCAGCGGCAGCTTTTTTCAGCGGCACGCGAGAGAAGCATGCAGTTTATCGCGGCGGCAAGGAGTGATTAGCCCGGTTGGCAGCCACTTCTCACGGGGTGTAATTGCGGAGCGCAAAGCATTTTCGAAGTTCTGCTGCCTTCGCCGAGGAGAGGTTTTAAAGATCCTCTCGCAGGAGCTCGTAATGGAAAGGCTGTTTTTTTTAATCCTGCCTTTGGATGCGGCGAGGAGAGGCCTTGGCATTGGCGTGTAAAGTGCTGTGAAACGTTAGTGGCTTTGGATTTTTAAAGTACGTTTTAATCTCGGAAGCAACGAAGAGGCGATTGCAAAAATGAAAGTGGAGCTGTCAGATTTGGGCTACAATGTACGTATGAATCGGAATCAGCTTAAACTGGTTTTTATCGCGGGTAAAGTTTGTAGAGTGTGTTTACTGAAACAGCAACCAAAACCAAAAACCTTTTAACCAAAAATACGTAAGATCTCATGTTATTTTTGTCAATTCTTTTAAAGAACTATAATTTACTTCGTATAATAAAATACTCCGTTTTAGGCTCTGGCGTTGACAGTTAATAAATGCAAATTCCCAAAGAAAATATCTCTATTACAATGAAGCATTCCAAAGAACATTTTTACAATGCAATTACAAGAGCAATAAAGTCACAGAGCCAACATACGCTTATAATAAACGCGGAGCAAGTCATTACGCGCAAAACTCGCAGAGCGGAGCTTGGCTTTCTAGCCCCGAGCACCGCAAGATTCCGCGCTCATAAAAAAAAAAATAAGCAGCGCGCTGCGAAAGAAACGGCGAAAAGCTGTAAAAACTTGGAGTGAAGCCGAGAGGGATATAACACGTAAGCAGGAGAGCAGTCGGACCTATTTGGGAGGTCGACCTTGACTGGCTATCCCTTTTTTTTTTTTACGGCGAGGCTCGTCTCTGCAGAGTTGATCACCTACTGGTGTCCACGTGTTTACTTAAGGTGCGTGCCGGGTGACTTCGGTCAGCCTCAAAGAAACTTACCTTGCGTCCAGCTGCGCGCTCATTCTTCTTCGAGCTGTAAAGGTCGAATTTTTATGCAGTTTTGGGCAGGGCTATTGATTTTTTAAATGTCTGCCGGACTGCCATTCATTTGTCAAATGTGCGGCTTACTTTGTCTTAAATACATGATACTTATAGGATTTAGTTATGCTTGTATAAGTTTATCTTTTTAACATAATTGAAATTGACGAAATCTACTACGTCAACAGTTGTTTTTAATAAAAATATACTAACTCCTGAAAAGAGCAGAAGAAAAAAGAAAAAGAAAAGACTCACCGGACAGCTCGTCGACTTGGATGATGCGATTCATGAGCCGCATGGAGACGACGACCTCGTCGAAGACGGGGACGCTGCCGCCGACCAGACCGGTATTGCCGCTCTGCGGGCAGACGGCGAGTCGCTGCTCGTTGCAGTACCTGAGGATCGCCGAGACCTCCTCGGTGCTCTTCGGCTTCAGCACGAGCCGACTCGAACCTTTTTCGCCGGGACAACAGACGGAGCCACGATGAATTAGTGAGCAAGTGGTAAATCAGCGCGCTAAGCATCGCCTGTGTGTCTTCGTTCGCGGGGCTTGGGAGGTTATTGATTTTTTCCTTTTTTTAACTTGCCAATTGGGTATTGAGAAAGCGTTTGTTTATATTGTTATTAAAAAGAGACATTTTTAAAATTCAGCGCCGATGCTGATGAAAGAATAAAGACTTTAAAAGATGATTCAAGTCGTATTTAGCACTGCAGCTTGTACTTTTATGAATAATGCATAAGGAGTGGCGCGTTTAAAAATTACTTATCCCTATACAGTCCGTTTCCTCGTCAATTAATATACAGTAAAGTAAAAGAATTCTTTTTTTCAGTTATCCAGAAAAGAGATTAAAACTGAATTTTACTCCCACTTATGTAAATGAACGCGCCTCTCGTCTCGAGCAATCAGTCTCGTTTAAACCCGCAATCAGGACTTTTCCTACAAGGAATTAACCAACCCAAGCCCTTAGACGACAATCAAGCCGAGCAGCATCCCCTCTCCATAAATATTCATCAGGGCCCGAGAGGCGAGAGCCCCAAGAAAGCTATAGAGGGCCCACCTTTGACCATCCTCAGCCAATCGACGTTGTATCCGTCGCACTCCTCCGGCTCGGTGAGGACTCGCTCCTGCCCGAGGAGGCCGCCGAAGAAGGCGGCGTGGGCGTCGCTCACTCGGGCGTAAGGCCCGCGCTCGACTTCGTAGCGGACGGCTGTCAATTCCGGCTGGGGCTTCGAGGCCGTCGAGCGCCGGCTGTTGTTGCCGAGCAGCCACTTGATGCTTCCGGCCCGACGCGCCGAGCCGAGCCTCAACCTCTGCATCGTCTTCGCTCGGGAGGACAGAGGGGGGAGGGGAGTATTCAAATGCACCGGCTAATCTGCAATTCGAGAAAGAGACTTTGGAGAGATCGCTCGCGCGGGGCTTTACAAAATCAGGGGGATTGTTTTCGATTGACGATGGATTTGGGATTGCTTTTGGAAATGAATTTTATTCAATGGAATTTACAGTTTAGTTATAAATGTATTTTTACAGAGAATATTGAGTTTGTTGATAAATCTCATTCTTTAGCTTATAATTTTAAGATTGGTGAATTATTTATTGCTCGAATAAGCACCCATTCTCCAAGGACTTTATCCACTGGACTAAATCCGACACCCAACTCGTGAATGCTCCGTACAAATAATACAAACCAAAAAGAAGGCTCCGAAAAAACAGCCAAAATTCCGGCAAATTCCTCTCTCCTCACATCTCAGCAGCATTGTGCTCGTTACGGGAACAAAACTCTCTATCTAAAAAAAAAAAGAAAAAAAAAACATCCTGAATAGCCCTTTAACTCTCCCCCGCAAACAAAGCAGCTTGCATTCCTGGCCAAGAGCAAATTCCTAAAAGACACCGAGCGGAAGCAGCATCAGCAGCCGCGGCAGCAGCAGCGGAACTGGCCATTCTCCCAAGAAAGTGTCACTTGCGGCGCTGCGCCCTTTCAAAACCCCTCCGTCCCGTCACAGGTGGGTAATAAGGATATCGGCTACGAAAGAGGGGGGCAGCTAGAAAGAGAGGAGTGTACGATTACGTAAATTGGGCCGCGTGTGCAAGTGGAGAGAACATCCCCTCCCCCGGCTGACTCCACCCCGAGAAGGGGAGCCCCGATTGCCGGCAGGTCACTCGCAACGAAAGCGAGAGAGAGAGAGAGAGAGAGAGAGAGAAAGAGAGAAAGGCTCCCTCGACACGCGAGTTGTCTTGAAAAAGGCCCGCCGCCCCTCGATTCACCGCTGAAAGGAACCCTCGCCTCGCTCCCCCTCTTCTCCCTCGGTCGCCCCCTTTGTTAGCCGGCTCTCTCTCCCTTCCCGAAGCGACGAATACTGCACACAGATGCCGGGCTGCCCTGCCGTCGCCGCTCTAATTATTTACTTAATTGCGCGAACATAGCACGCCTTTTTCGAGCGGCCGGCTCCTGCAATTGTTATTGCTATTAATTAAACGAGGGATGCGGCTCCGAGGTAATTTAGAACAATTCTCAGAATTTCGCCAAGTTCTCTGGATGAAAATTATTTCCAATTTTTTCGATGAAAACATAGGTGAGTTTTTGCTATGTGGACAGTAGTTTTCAGAGGACTGATCAATAATGTTTACTTTAGAGTCAACAACAATATGCAAGTTTATTAATTATTCTACATTTGTTGGGCATTAATTACATTTGTTGAGCAAATATGGCGATTTAACAAGTTTAATTATGAATAAATTATAATATTATTAATAAATAACAAGATTTTTATAATTTATAATTTTAATAAAATTTGTTATTAACATTTATTATTACGTTGAAATTAAAGCTGAAATGCTAATGCTTGTTAAACCGAATGATGTGTTTGGATGGCTACTTTAATTCTGAAGTTTCTATATAGATCCGTAACCTGTTGAATGCAAGTTATAGGATCTACACTACATAGTAAGTACAGTAGTCTCAAAGCAGAATCGCTTATACATGTAAATATCTCTTCGGTGCTTTAAAGTCAATTTACTGTGAAATTAGCAGCTCGCCTACAAAAAGCTTTATTAGGTAAGAACAAATTTATTAATTTTAGTAATATGTTAATACTTATTAAAAGAATAAAGTTATTACGACTGTTTTATTAAAGAAAAGTAACCAAGTATTCGTGCGATGCATTCTTAAATCTAAAGATTATTAAACCAGTAGGTGCAAGGATAATGACGTTAACATTAACAAGTCTCATATACCCGTTTTAGTGCTGGTTTAAAATCTGAATGAGTCTTAATTTTTGAGCAGAGGAAAAACTATATTAAAATTTACCAATTTTCCATTGATTCAATAAATATAATTCATTTTATTTGGTAATGCAACTAAAATTATTTAATAAAAAGATAAAGAACGTTCCGCAAAAAGGTAGCTCCTCTGCTAGTAAAAAAAACGCTCTTGGCCAGGAGCGAAAATAGTGAAGCGGCCCCCTCGGAAAAGCGTCCATCCCCGGCTCGGCGTGCGAATTCCCAATAAGCTCGCTGGCCCCCCCTTTCAACATCGGCAAAATGATCAATCACGTCGAAGCATCTCTTTCCCTTTCCATCCGGCCTCGTCTCCCCCTTGCACTTTTCTCCCTTCTCCCGGTGCACTTTCACAGGCACGCGTGCACATGTAAATTCTTACATGTAGATTCTCATTGAAGGTGCGCGCGCGACCGAGGAGGAAGGGGGGGACAGCAGCCCGATCGAAAATGCCGGCGGCCGATTTCAGTGGGCCATGTTTGGGTGGTGCCCAATTTCGAGGCCAATTTCGAGGCCGAACGCGTTACGGCCGATTAGCGAGGTCGCGGTCCATTTTCTTTTGACGACGACGGGATGAGGGAAGCCTAGTTGCTCGATAAATAAGGCTCGTGGAATGTGAGTTGGCGACTTGGCTAAGCAGATTCAAGCTTGAACATACAGTTTCATCTGATTTTATTGTAGATATGCATGCGGAAAAGAAAAACTCGATCGGGAGTTTGTCTAATTTAAGGAACTTTTTAACATTTGTACGACACTGAGAAAAATACCTTATTAAAAATGAGTATAGTCTATTTACATTATTCTGAAAAATGACTATATTACTAAAATTTAATAGAACTCTGGTAAAAATTATAGTGACTTTTCAGAATAGTGCAATTTGTCCTTCGATTACAATAGATTATACTCATTTTTAATAAGGTATTTTTCTCCTTTTCATGTAGGCAACTGGGATTCTCTTATTTTTATCAAATATTAATTCATTTGAAGTAGCTTTCAAATGATTGAAAAATTGTTTGAATGTAGCCTTTGAACTAAAAGTTTACATTTATAAAAAATAGTGAATCAATTTTCAAAATTATTTATTATAATAAACTTAATTAAACTTCGGAAGATAAATAAAAAATTGTAAAATTTTTACAATAAAAGGTAAGCTATGTTACTTTTAATTGTAATTGTGTTAATATATTTTTATCATAAAATGTTTAGCAATCGATTGCCTCTAACGTAATTTTCTCAAATGCGCTAAAATGACATATTCGAAAGTCGAGTGAACGAGGCATATTCCTTTTGAAAAATCAGAGAATCGATCTGCAAGATGAACGATGTGGGCTTTAATCATATTACCCAATACGGGAACCCTGGTGGAAATCGCCCATTTTTCTCCCATTTATGAAACGCTTTTTTTCACATGTTTTAACCATTTTATGACTAATTGACCGAAATCGGTAGTAAATGGTTAAAACATGTGGAAAAAAGCGTTTCATAAATGGGAGAAAAATGGGCGATTTCTACCAGGGAATGCATGAATATTACATAGCGTGAGAAATGCAGGCACTGCGTCATCAATCGAATTAACTCGTATATCTCGCGCCACGTACTTCAACAGCGACCGTAAACGAAAGTAAATGGTATAGATTGAATTTGATTTCACTATCCGGCTCATCATAAAAATACTTTCAGAGTAGTTCTTATTTTTCTCATGAATTATCAGCGATAATATAACTCGTTTCCAGCTCGTTTTTATTTCACTATTTTAGCTATGTTTTTTTATTAATTTACATTTATTACATAATATTTCAGACCGTAACTTGTTAAACATCGCAGACTGATAAACAAACGTTGATACGCGTCGAAATGCTGACGTGATTTCGTTAAAAAGATTGTGCGAAACTTGACGGGATTTAAATTACTTCACGTGTAAATTGACACTTGGGGTAGCCTTTCACTCTCCGGAGAAGCCAAAAATGTTGCAGCTGTTGAAGAGCACAGTTCACTTCAAAGCGGGAGGTATTCGCCAACGGAACTTCAAACGCTGGTTTGAAATTTTCAATGACTTTTTTTGAAATAAATACTGAACCGCTGTAAGCTTTATGTTTGGATTCAACTTTTATAATGTCATCCTAAACTTTGCGAGTGAAAAGAAAATTTTGTTAGAATGACATGCAGTATTGTTAAACTTTGGAAGATCACGACCCACTGCTTTATCGATTTTTTACTTCTAATTTGGTAGGATTCAATAAAACTAAGAATAACTGAAGTTGAAAATAATCTCGTCAAGGTTGACACTTTTGACACACCTATGAATTCAATCAATTGTCTTGAAAAATTGACGAGAGCTTTCAAATTCATATTAATAAATAAAAACGAGAAAAAACGATGCTTTTAAATTTAATATTCAATTAAAAGAAAAAGAATCCCATTTCAATTTTTATGAAAATAACGGCAAAAAATCATTAACTTTTTAATTTCCCCACACGCCAGTCTCGTACAATTGTTGCAGACTAAATCCCCAGCAATCAGATTAGATGCTTATTTAATCGTCCCTTATCACCGCCAACGAGTCAACACCTCGCGGACCCGAGCAGCTCTCCGTATCCCTTTAAATAATACATCCCCGAGCAGCGGCGACAGAAGCACGCAACAAAGCGCAGAGAGGGACGAAGAGCGAAGAGAACGAGAGCAGAATTCCCAGTCTAGCGGGCAACATATATCCGCATTCCGCATTCCTCGCGAAATCCCCACGAGGAGAAGCCGATTGGCCCGCCAGGCAGCCACCAGACGAATAATCATGCAGGACGAGGGGGTTACGACGGAACGAGAGGAAAAAACGGAGGACAGAGATGAGCTCGGACGACGGCTAAACGATTCGACGATATTACGAGGAAATGAATGGCTTCATTTTTTACCGGCGGAGGAGGACGAGGAGGAGAAACGACCGAAAGGTGATATATGCTAGGAATGCTTTACGGTTTGATACTTTGGAATTCGCGGCTCGACTTTTTCTCAAGTTTTACTGCTGCGTTTTGTGCGGTTCAGAAAAAAAAAATATAAGCATAAAGGATGTACCCTATAAAAATACGTAGCTATATACTCTAGGCTTAATATTTTAAGGTAGAGAGCTCAAGTTAGATAAGAAAAAATAGTAAAAAATTGTTTAATCCTCTAAAACAAAATGCATGCAATCTGTTATTAGACTTTTGCTGAGGTAATCTTTGTAATCTGATAAATTAAATGTAAAAATTAGTACAATTATAATTATTGTAGTCATCCGTTATCTACAGTGTTATAAACCGGTTAAAAAAGCTCCTCTTTATGCAATTATAAAACATAAAGTTTTCTCGCACGATAACCCCCTTCTTAATAAAATCTCTTCATATTAGATCTGAAAAGTCTTTAATCTCCAGGTGAGTTTTTATTTGCAAAGAAATGAACTACAATAATAATTATTTTTTTAGAATGTTTGCAGCCATTAAATGACGTCGTTTGCTACATTTGCCAGTTATTGTCACCAAAATTCTCATGTTGTCACACATTGCTTTTTACCAGACAAAACATTGGAGGAGGGCCAACAAGTTTATATGTAAGCAACCAACGGAGAAGCTGAAGTAAAGTCGTAAATGACGAAAAAAAGGCAAAATAAAGCAGAAACTACCCAATGCTTTATGATTCTATCTAAATGCAGTTTGCGCAATTTTATTTATACGTTAGTTAATTAAATTAATTACTTTACTATTTTAAAACACATTATGCAAAATAAATTTAAAATAAAAATTTGTCTTAAATTAAATTGTGTATAATATAGCTATTTGTATCAATCGCACCTTACTCATCTTTAACTAACGAAATTTTCTGCATATATTATTTTAATAATTGAAAGATAATGTACCAAATTAAGGCCATATAATAAAAGTTCCTGTATTCTCGACAACGTTAAATAATGATTCTTTAAATTTAAATAAAGATTCATAAACAAAATTTGTTATTTTAATCTATTATTATTTCTGTAGATTTAACAAAAATTTAGAAAAAACATAAAAATACAATAAATTATTTTTTATATAAAGGATTATTATTGTAATAATTGTGTTTTTGAAAAGCATTAACTAATTAATTGGACATTCTTTAAAAAAGGGTGAGTTTGGAATATGAATTAAGCTATTTAAAAATTTAATAATTTTAAACAAGACTATTAAATGAATTGCTCTGGAGAATGTTAATGAAAAGGTTGGTTTTTTGTCAATTAAAAAATTCTTAAAAAGCTAAATAGTTTCAAGCAATCGATTATATGTTTTGACAAAGTAGCAGCTTTCTTAATTAAAACTATAAAAAAACAAATTAAAAAATTCCAAATCGAAAATATATATTTTTTTAAACAAATTTTTTAATTGATTTATAATTCGATTAAAGGTTTAAAAACATGTATACTTGTAACTTAATTTTCTTAATTACTTGTAAATTTTGGAATTAATTTTCATCCATGCATCTAATAACTTCCTTGCACTATATATAAACTTTAGTATATCTATATATGTGTACTCAAAAACTTAGTTCATTATAATGTACTATATTTTTTAGTAAGAGGGATAAACTTGCAATCTGAAGAGTTACTATAAATTTTGTCCTAAAATTAAATATATTTATAGTAAATATTAATAAAATATTTTGTAACTTTTAAAATACAATACAGTAATTTTTCTCATATTGCAAGTCTATCCTGAATTACTAGCAAATTTTGATTAAACCAGATTTCTCAGCATATAATTAATGTTGTTATTGATGCGCATGCGCAGTAGCGATAGTTGACATGGACGCATGCGCAGTCGTTTTAGAATCCACGTATATGCACAGTAGTGTTAATTATGACGTATCCGTAATCAACGCGTGTATACGTCAAGTATAAATATCACTTACTTCCAAACTTGCACAATAATGCTAATGAACACGTATAGGCACGCAGAAATATCACTTCACTTATGTATACGTAAGCAATATATGGGTATGCATAGTAGTACTTTCCCACTTATGCATATATGCAAATAGTTCTATTAGCAAATGTGCAAGCAGGAACAATAGTATCTTATTTACTAAAGAATATGCGCAGTATTTTGTGTACAAATAACACATATGTTTTTATACAATTTATACAGTTCTGTACGATATGCTTTGATATGCTTAATCAAGCAGATACACTTATTTGCAAAACCCTAATCAATGATAATATTTAAAAAATTGTAACTGATTTGCACTTCCAGCAGCTGTTATAGTAGTTTTGTTGTAAGGTTGATTAATGACACTATGCTTTCCTGAGAAACATCAGAATATCTTTATACCGATCTCCTTATTAGAAATGGAAATTTCAAGATCTGCAGGAGAATTATAAGCTAACTGAATAGAGAGTGAAATGTACGTGATAAGATAACATTTCTCAACATCCAAGACAAAGTATTTTCAAATACTTTGTGACTTATTATTGCATTTACTGAATTTACTGAATGATTTCTGTGCAATTCATGATTAAATTCTGCTGAATTTAATACAAGAACCACTGCTTTCTTTTAAACAGCGTACAAGTGAAAGATCAAAGAAATACCTATCCTGCAAAATTACAGACCCTTGAACGTGCAAAAGTAACTCTTTATTTCCAGAGCTTCCGATCCAGGTCGCAGAAGCATTATAAAAGCTGGACTTGGAGGAAACGAGGGTAAGATAAAAGCGGAATAATGTGAATATAAACCCAAGGAGCAATAAATATTTGATCATCAGTTACTCGTTTATAGCTCAGCAATGAAGACGAGAGTTTTACAGCACCGATCCGAAATAACCCAGCTGCTGCAAGTCAGGAGGAACGAGAACGGTATACCTGCATGTCTGCGCGAACAAATCTCATTTCCCTAGCTCGAATGAAATCCAAAAATGAAGCCCCCGAACTGCGGCAAGCTCAGCTCGGCGCGCTAAAACGCTTGTATCTCGTAAAAGGAGCGCTTATGCATAGAAGGCTCGACTGCATATACACACGTCTCTCCTCCTTCTCCCACTTCTCGCTCATGCGCTCTCTTTCCGTCGTTCTCTTTCTCCCGCGGCCAGGCTCCCCTTCTTCCAGCTCCCGCGGCCCGAGCCGAGAGACAAAGGCAGCGGCAGCGGCGGCGGCGGCGGCGGCGGCGACGTGTATATAGGCGAGAGATCCGGGCTTGCGCGCGCGCGCCATGTAATCGAGTGGCTCGCTCCGTGCACTCGGAGCTGCTACGCCCACCAGCCGTAAAACTACCGTCAATCAGACGGCGCGCACGCTGGTGGGGAGAGTGAGAGAGAGAGAGAGACGGTCGAGATGAAGCCGACGGCGGAGCAACGAAGATGGAGGGAGCGTGTATACACATAACGGGAAGCTGCCGATCGGCCGCGGATTCGGGACGGGAGGCCGGGAGAGAGGAGGGAAAAAACGCCCGAGAGAGCGGCCCGTATATATTTAATGTTCTGTTACACTTATGGAACAGGGGAGCATGGAGGCCGAGGAGCTCGCTCGAGCTTCTGGTTAGCGTATTTTAGTTAGCGCCGCCGGAGGACGCCGTTTATTAGCGACGTTCGCGAGCTACGTCCTCAGGCCTTTTCTTTCGTTCGACTCTGGCCGATTGTCGCGATCGATTTTCATTTGTAAGGCTCTCGAGGGCCGTTTTTACGTTGCACGTTTCTTCCCGGTGTAAAGGTTAAATGATAAATGTTTCGGTGAATCATCGCGCTTTGTTGTTGGCAAGTTGAGAGCTTGGCGGTCATTAATCAAAGATTGTGCCAGTAAAAACAGCAGCTATCGTAAAAAATGAAGTTTATTCGCACGATTGTCCGTAAATATATCGTTGTATTAGCATAGAATATTGCACTCTCGTCTAGATTACTTAATTTCCATGACACTTGACAACCTTTCGGAGGCGTTGATAATTTTATCGCCTTCTGATTCACGCAATACCATGAGCTCTCCGAGCTTAATGTTCACGAAAAACCGCAATTAAATGCTAGATAAATGCAATCTAGAAAGATAAAATGTTTACCGAATGATTCGTACGTAAGCAGCGCGTTTTTCTCCACCAGGAAACTTGATTTTTAGTCATAATAAACTATATTATTACGTTTATTGAGTCATTATCGCGAAAACATAAGTTTAAATTTAGAACGGAGCCCATATTATAAATTTCATTAATTAAATAAACGTTGTATATAAAATGTGTGATAAAAAAACATAATTATCCGCATAAATTTCCTATACAGCATTAAATGTTCACCAATTTAATTTTTGTAATTTGCAGTAAATTAATAAATTATTGAATAATAAAGTTTTGGTATTGCTAGTCATTCATTGTGCAAAAACCTGTTTCCAACTTAGAAGTTTTTAAACACTTTTTGTGAAATTTCCAAGTCGCCTTCATCTTTCTTGACCTTTTTAAAAGATCAAACATTTTCCTTGTATCGTCAACTCTCATAGGTATATTTCTTCACTCTTATTAATAAATCGTCCGGTGGCTATTTCAACTTTAAAAAAAAAAAAAAGAATTCAAATTTGATCGCTGATCAGTCCAGTCTCGAGTAGAAAAAAAGCCACCCACACCTCTTGAGAACATTCACCGGCGTGCATTCCGCGGCTCATTATATCTCGGAAGCGTAAACGTTTCGTTACCCGAACCAAAACAATCATCAGCGTTCCGTAAACACTCGCGATAAGGCGTTTGAAATCTTATCTCTCGGTGGAGCTTCGCTTAGCCTCTCGCAATGCCACGAGGAAGCGGCAAACAAACCCGAGCCGCCTCGTATTTTCCGACGAGGTGTCGAGTACAGCGAAAAAAATAAAGGAGCGCAAAAAGGGATCTGGCCTTAACGGGATCTCAGCTCGCAGACTTGACCTGAGCGCCTCTCTATCTGGGAAAGGATCGCCAATGATCCTGAAGATATATTGCGATCGAGAGAGAGAGAAAGGAGGGGGGAGAGTCGGCTGGGCAGGTAAAGCTCGCGACATTCGAAGATACGAATCTGGGGACTGACGAAGAGGAGAGAACGAGTCTTCATTTGCTTATCGCGCTGCGGAATGGGCTCTCGTTTGTGCCCTTTAGGCGATTTTTCTAGGGCTGACGTTGAAGAATGGGAAAAGAATGTCGCATTTTCTGCGGTAAGACAGGCGAACGTCTTAATAATTGGCTCATTATTTGATACTTTGTACAAAACGGAATTACCGTTCCACGAAAACCTGTCTGAAAAGTATTAAGCTGCTTCGTGCTAAGATTGGTAATTCGTTTTGTTGAATCCGTTTATCGTGTTGCTTAAATCGGTCAGCGTTTTTCCTGATAAACTGACTTTTGGAAAGGTTAATCGGCTTTTTACTCCTATCACAAATTCTTTACGAAAAAAAGTGTAAAAGCTATTCGTTCGGGTACTTTTCCAGCGCAAAGTGGTGAACCATTTTTCTCGTACATTTTGAAGAACGAAATTTCTTTTTATAAAGCAGAGCTTTTCTCGATAATCATTTCATTGTATGCGGTCAAGAATATTGTAATTTTCAAGAAAAATCTGTTTTAGTTATTAGTTATTCAACTTATTTGATCGAAAGCCATTTTTTTTAAAAAGAATTTTATTTTTTATTTTATTCTTAGCTTTTTAAGATGAATAGGTAAGCATTTTTTAGATAAAAAAATAATTTGATATGGAAGCAAATTCGAAAATTTTAAGACTGTATCCGCGATGAATTATTTTTCTTATTGTTTGTTTTGATTTTATGCTACTTTAACTTATGTTTTACAAAAAATTGAACTTATAAAAATGAATCACAACTTCAGCTTCGTTCATCGTTATATATATTATACAAAACTTGCTGCATTTTGATAATTGATCAGATTTTTAAAAACAATCTAAACCCTTCAAATTGAATATTATCTCAAGAACTATAAAGAAATATTTTAAATGTATCAATGGAATTCTGTGCTGCTTTACGTTTACTCATGATGTGCAACTATCGAATCAATAGTGCATCAATGTGATCGAATCATATCCAGATCACATTCACAGTGTAGATTATTGTATCATTTGGTAGATTACTCCACGAATTGGGGAGACTGGGGCTATGTGGTCGAGTTTTTACACTTTTTTTTCTAAAGCATAACGCAATTTGATGAAAAAAAAAGAATTACCATCTGAAAGTACTGTATCCATAATATATTCATGATTTTTTACAAAATAATTAGATAATATACAAAAAAGTTATAAACGAATTTTATGCAACAAAATTTTAGGCGGACCTGGCCCGCATATGGGACAAGTTGTCCGACGTTAAATTTTAATTAAAAACGTGGAAAATAATTGTGTTATTATTTTTGACGTGATAAAAATTTATTATAACACCAAAAGATCAAATTCAATATAAAAATACATAAATTTAATACAAAAATAAATATAAATTATAAAGAAAAGTAAAAAATAAGATGTATATCAAGCATAATATTAATATTAATATATATATACTTGTATTTAAAACGTGTAGGATTCAAACAGTACATTTTTTTAAAATCTATTGGTTAGATTTAATACTAAACCCTTCGATTTGAATATTACCTCAGGATAATACTAAATAAAACTAAAACCTTTCCCTTTACAGCTAAACTGTTCCATCAGAAGCAATAATCCCATTCTTAAAAAATCACAGGCCTGCACCCTAAGAAAATCTAAGATACATCCAAGAGTCCGAGCCCTCCGATCCACCTCGCGGCGATCGAGTCGCGAAGCACCCGGAGACTTTGCGGCCGCTAATTCGCTGCACTCGCCGCTCTATATACGCCCGCGGCTCCGCAGTAGGAGGAGGTGACGGTGCGCGCGCGGCGATCACGCGTGCGTGAAAAGCGCGGAAAGACTCCAAGCGGGGGCAGCCGCTGCAAGCTGGGGCTCCTTGCAAGCATTGAACTTCCTGCACAAGGTGAGCGCCCTTCTCTCTCTCTCTCTCTCTTCCTCTCTCTCCTGCTATGCAGCCACGGGCTCGACTCGGGGTGGAAACGATCCCGACGCCGATCGGATGAGGCTCAAGCTCGAGCGCCATTTTTCAAAGATGGGGGTGCCTTTCGACGTGGATTTGACGCCGAAGAGATGGGCATCGCGATGGATTATTTTATGAATTTTTGGGAAATCGGATACTAAGCTTTTGATTAGTTTTTACGAATTTTGCAGTTGGGCTTTTGTTTATTTTGCGTTTTCAGATTTTTGAGATGAAACTACCTGCGATTTAAAAATAGGCATTTTTGGTGTAAAAACATTTGATATGGTTTATTTACCGTATTTATTTTAATACATATTTATACTGGTCATATTTAAAATTATGCTTAATAATAGAATCATCAATCATATTGTTATTTTGAAAAGATTATTGCCAGTCTTCACTTTAATCGTTAATCTTCTTATAACACTTGACAATTCTTTACGTCAATAATTAATCTATACAAGAATGCAGATTTTAAAAAAAAGCTTAATCGTGCAATTTTTATTGATAAAGAAGTACGTATTCTCAATGAAATCTTGTATCTCCAGACTTAGTTTAAGTATGTAAAGTTTAAATTTTCGTAGATAAATATGGCCAATCTTTTGTTTTGGTAAAGCGTGTACAGCGAATTTTGATATATTTTAATTTTTTAAATCTTGCAATAATTACACGTCAAAGAAACGTATTTCCCCACTAAACGTTCGATTAAAAAATATTACTAAATTATTACATGAAGAGAATGGTATTTGTATACTAAGAATAAATGCAATCACTCCCTGGTAGAAGCGTTTTCGATTTTTAGACAATTTCGTGTGACGTGCATAGAAAATTAGCCAAATATTATTGAAATGAGCGATTAAACTGGTTAATTTATAGAGTTAAGAAGAACTCGTTGGTATGTATCTTCAAATTTTTACAAGGGTTTTGCAGAAACTTACAACGAGAGTGTACGACATTTGGGTAATGGATTTTCCTGTAACTTTGAGATATGTTTTGTAATGTTAAAATATGAAGGAAGCCGCGTCCGTTCCGCCTAACGCTCGATTTTTCAAAAGTTTTGTGCTCTTTTAGCGAAAATCTAAGAAAAATCGATTTTTGTATAATCATTTATAACTTCGCAACTATTAACATTGCAGTATTTTAACTCCCCGCATTTGAAAGGTGAGATCAAATCCTATCGATTAAAGACATCCAAAAAATCTTTATATGTTCAAAAGTTATAATTAAATAAAAATTTACAATAAAATTAAGCTAAAATTACGTGAGTAAATATTTTATGTTATTTTAATAGTCATTCTTTGTTTGACTCTAACTTTTGAACGAATAAAGATTTTTGGATATCTTTTTTTTTTAATCAATAGGATTTGATCTCACCTTTCAAATGCTGGGAGTTAAAATACTCTACAATAAAAGTTGAAAAATTGTATGTAATAGAACAAAAATCGATTTTTCTAAGATTTTCGCTAAAAGAACACATAACTTTTGAAAAATCGAGCGTTAGGTCGAACGGACGCGGCTTCCTTCATATTTTAACATTAGAAAACATATCCCAAAGTTACAGGAAATTGCATTACCCAAATGTCGTACACTCTCCTTATTAATAAGATAAGTTATAGAAATTGGTTTATTTAGATAT
Organism: Ormyrus labotus; assembly: GCA_035582975.1. NCBI lineage: Eukaryota > Metazoa > Arthropoda > Insecta > Hymenoptera > Ormyridae > Ormyrus > Ormyrus labotus. The sequence continues at coordinate 21,443,409 of JAWWEO010000001.1, read as the reverse complement.
GATATTAATACGCGAGAATACCTTAAAACAAAAATTAATGCTTTTCTGGTTCGATTGTTAATAAAAAAATGTGAATACCTTATAATCGCCATGTATCTTTGAAAATAAACAGAAAAATTTTTAAAATTCTGTCAAAATATGGAAAAGGCTTCAAATTTCACTCACTGCTGACTTTATTCATCTTTATACCGCAAAGTAAATATTTAATTATATGGCCCACCCTTTCAGTGTTAAATCTATCCAATAGGTTTTTTAACAATGTAGCAAATGATACAATAATCTACACTGTGTATGTGATGTGGATGTAATTCGATCACATTGATGCACGATTGATTCGATAGCTGCACACCATGAGTAAACGTGAAGCAGCACAGAATTCCATTTATACCTCTTACGAGGATTGCAATGGTTTTAGTACAAAATTGAAAATATTTTTTTATAGTTCCTGAGATAATATTCTATTTGAAGGTTTAGATTTTTTTTAAAAATCTGATCAACTATCAAAATGCAGCAAGTTTTGTATAATATATATAACGATGCATGAAGCGTTGTGATTCATTTTTATAAGTTCAAGTTTTTGTAAAACATAAGTTAAAGTAGCATAAAATCAAAACAACCAATAAGAAAAATAATTCATCGCGAATACAGTCTTTTTTTATCTACAAAATGCTTACCTATTTATCTTAAATAGCCCTGGTAGAGATAAAAGTATCAAAATTGGCCAGGAAAGTAAAAAATAAGTATTTTTAATTCCTAGTTACCTAACTTTGATGTAACGATTTTTCGGATCATTCTCGCACTATTTTAATAGATTTAG
>JAWWEO010000001.1:21344474-21442492 GCA_035582975.1 Ormyrus labotus | reverse complement strand
GCCGACCATGAAAAAAATCGTTACATTAAAGTTAGTTAACTAGGAAGTAAAAATACCTATTTTATACGTAAAATTTTGGAAAATACCTTATAAATAGATATTTAATGTTTTCAATCTCTACCAGGGGTTTAACTTAACATTTCAGTAAATTTTACTAGCAATTTTTCTTTGCGTTTCAGTGTTAGAATGTGTTGAAAAATGACTCTTTTTAGAGCCTATTAATTTTAGAATAACCATCATAGAAATATTTTTTATTTTAATAAAAAGAAAAATTTTTGTGAAAGTGTAAGCTTTGAATTTTCTCTTGCAGTGATAAAACGAATATAACAATCTTAACTGAGGTTCACTAGAATAAGAGTTGTTTATGTACAGTCTAACAGAAATTAGGCAGGTAAACTGTTAGGCCTACTAAAGGATCGCAAAGGGGCACAAAATTTTAAGCCGGTTACAATGAACCTTTTTACCTGAACCTTTCAATCTTAAAATTGTTTAAATTCTTACTCTGGAAACGATCACCAACAGTTGGTTAAGTCATAGCCAGTTTCAGTGAAACTAACTAGAATATTAACCAACTATTGTGCTTACATGAATATAAACCCTGTGAAAGACGCTTTTAGCGCTTGATGTGGTCAATAGATGGTGAAGGGAGTAGGAGAATAAAGTACAACGCTTGAGTTTTTTTAGACATAAGTTTCAATTTAATAATTGGTCTTATTGCCAATAATTGAAAAGTCTACCTAAATAGTAATTACCTTAATAAGTTTATTAAGTTCTCTTCACCATGCGTTGACCATAACAAGCGCTAAAAGCGCTACGTTTTTTTTTACTGCTTGTCCAACTCTTCAACATATTTAATTCTAAAAATTTGCTGAAGAGATGGTCAACGGTTATTATTAGAACTGTTTGGTTAACTCTTCTATATATTTAACTGTAAACATTTGCTAAAGATATGGCCAACGGCTTAGTCAACCGTTGGTCATTCGACTAGCCCAAATGTTTAATTTTCTACCAGGGCATCCTTTCAAAATTGAGCAAATTAAATGCGCGCTGAATATATTCTATATAAGACTAATTAAGATAGTTTTACTGATAAATAATATTTCCTTCATACATAAAATTCAAATTATTTTAATTTATTGACATGTCACAAATGAACTGAGAAATGCAGACAGTTACGTAGTGCATAGGTTATGTTTTTAATCAAAATTAAATAAAATTAAATAAAATAATTTATAAAGTCTGCTTCTGCTAGTCCAACCTAGCCTTCCTTAACTTATACTTATACTTTAACCAATCACATAAGTCCTTTAATGCAACAGTAACATTAACATTTAGCCAACCTGGTCTCATTTTCTACGAGAATTAGCCAATCACAATCGTCTTATTTATTTCCGTCAACTTTCCGTCATCCCTTTTTGAAGAGAGAGGAAAAGTCGCTTTTTTGCCTTTCCTGAACTTGAAAAATGTTTCACGATATTTCATCTACCTTTCATAGAGACTCTTGAAATAGAATATAGATTCTTCCGCATGTACTATACGTATACTTTGCAATATTTTAAGACTCATCCTCATTTTGCGCGTTATAATTACCTGTATTTCAAATATATAACAGTAAGAGATGTCAGTGGAAAAATTAAAAATGTTCTTTCAACATAGAAAAAAATGGCTGATACATTGAATTTTCAAATTAAATTTGATGAAAAGTTCCGAGGCCTTTTTCATTTCAAGATTTTTGAACTTATGTCACGATCCATTAATACAAAGTAAATCAAATTGTTTTAACTGTAAAAATACATTTTTAAACGTGTTATAAATGATTTTAGCCCTAAATGTTAGCTTCAATAATTTAAAGTGAAAAAAAGCTTTGAGTGTCGAAAGAATTCTGACAAGGCGCAACAAGCAATGAGAATTGCCATTGTTAAGCGTACATACACTTACCCAGCAGATTTTTAAGAAAAAGTTTTAAATATCAATCACTCTTTCTGTTCTTGATTGGAAGACTGAGTGCCACAGTTAAAAAATGTCCAAATATCTAATGTTTGATTGTAACGGCGTTCATTGAGTCTTGAACTTTGAAGGCAATGGATGTTCTTCAGTCGATCGAATTTGAGGCTGAAAAATACTATAATTGCTTAATTATGTTAAAAAAATTTAAGAAATAACTTAAGTAATATAAATAAAAGTAGAATTCGATTTTTATGTAACGTAAAGTAATTGCTTAATGATAAAGCAATTTAAATGCCGGAAGAAGATAATGGGTAAGTAGATCGTTAATACATGAAAATGAAAAGCTTTTAACGGTTTTTTTATTTTAAACAAAGGGAAAAAATAGAATATTTTATTACGAAAACCTAATTAATCGGAATAAAAATTTGACAAAGCCAACTTTCTTTGATAAAATGCCTTTTAAGTTCATAAACCATTTTTGCTAAGAATTGCTGAAATTAGTCCTTAAGCTGACAATAAACTATGCTTGCGAAAAAACAGTGATCGAAAAAACCGACCATTTTTCTGTCTACTCTTAAAAAATTTAATCGCCATCTAGAATTCCAGTGCACCGTTTAAAAGCAGGCAATACGTATCCATCAACCATTTTGGCGCCCTTCAGTGCCTTTCACACATTTTCATCGCCACTATTAAGCATTCTCTATTAACCCAATAAATCTTTCCCAATAAACATTCACCATCGAGTTCGACATGCCCTATAAATACTCAACTCCTACCGTAAACAATGCACAAATAACACAGAAATCCGCTGCATCACCGACCGACGATCTTTGTACATTATTTCGATTTAAGCTCAAGACCATCGGCATTCGCCGCCTCGAATTATTAACAACCGAAAATCGACGCCGCGCAGCGAGAAGCGAGATTTCACGGCGCCGCGCTTTTTATTATCTACCCCAGAATTGCCTTAGATCAATGACAGCCAGGGTCAGTCGGCGGACAAAAAGCCGAGTCGGAAAATTATCGCGGCGCAAGCGGTCGTCGTCGCAACTGCGGCCTTTTTATTACGATTACGGCCGTTTTTCCCGCTAAGAGACTTGCTGAGTCCGTGTCTAATTGAACTTTCGACATTCGGCCGGCGTTGCGGCAATCGGCCGCAATAAAGCCCGTCGAGCGGCGATCGGATTTTTCGACGCGTCCGAAGGTGAGGAGGAGGGAATTTGCGGCGCACTTTCGGCAAGTCGCGAGAAGGTGATTCTTGCGGATTTTCCTTTTTTAATGGAGGATAAGCGTTTTCGCTGCTTTTCAATTGATTTTTTCGAGGAGAGAATTCTAACGTTACGAATTGATGATTAAGTAAGTTTTCAAGCAACGTTGCAAAACTGCGGCAAATTTTTAATTACTCGTTCACATTCTTCGAAATCGGATAGAAATTACTCGAACGATGGAGAGCAGAGGTGCTTACGTAATTCCATCGAATATTTCCGAAAAAGCTCGTAAATTTTCCATCGAGGCAATATCGCATTGTTCGATCTTTCAGCTCGAGAAACAGCAAAAATGTGTAACCGAATGCCATTGCTCCTTTTACTTTTGAGGCAAGTTTTGACTATTTTAACGTTCGACGGTAAAATATATAGCCATCGCTTCGGTTGCGATAGACCCTTTCACGTTGTCGTTTAAAAATGGCTCTTTTCCGTTCACCGAATGCGGTTCCGTTTTTCCGTTAGGACGCGGAGAGTTTAAAAAATGCACGCAAACAGCCGAGTCGTAATTGAATGTAAGAGCTGTAAAAGGGAACTTAACATGCCTTATTGCGTAGGTTGTAAATTCGCAGCAATAATCGTGAAACGAACTTGCTTGTCTGCATAACTCATGAATCTGCAGTTGTTTAATGTTACAGCTGCACACGTTACCCTGCAGTTTCTTCGCAGTTAAATTAGTCTATTTTTATACGAGTATCCTATAAGATTGGACGGTTAAAAATAGTTATAATACTTGCAAAAGTATTGATTTTATTTGAAAAGATGTTGTTAAGTTTCGATGTATATATTCAAAGTTTGTAGTATATTCATTTATGTAACATTCGAATTTCTGGAAGAAAATACATAACATTAATCGTTTAAAATCTTAAAAAATGATTTTTGAACGAAAATTCGACAATGGAAGCTGCACACGTATAAGCTAATAAATTAGCCATTTTAATTAATGAATTTGCTTAAAAATGGCGCCCGAAATTCACAGAAATCATCTGAATTATCGTGGAATTTGAAGAATGAAGTAAAATTAACCAGATTACTTTCAATCATCTATTCACCGTAAATATGCAATACGTCCTACGCAATTTATTCGCAATTCGCAAAATATAAAAATTCTAGCAAACCTGGCTCTGATGAGTAAATTTAAAACATAGTACCCAATAACTATGAAACCCAAAATTCAGAATCCGTCATTTTCCACTCCTCATTACCACACGTACGAATGAATAAATGGCGTCGAACAATGACGGATTATGCAAAGTCAATGAAACAATATCATCGCAAATACATCGAGAACCAAGTATCCTCTCAAGCAGCCAGTAGGTGTACCTGCGGAAAGCGTCATTTTGCAAGAGCCCGAATCACCGGCGGACCGCAGACGAAAGTCAAAAACTAAAAAATGGCGGTCAACTCTCTCGAGTCACCTCTGCCCCGTAAAAATCCATCGACTCTCGCCTATACCACGAGACGAGAAGTCAGCTAAGTCCCCGGGACAAAAGCCAAGGCTCGTAAATCCCGACCACGTCGCAAAAGGCCGCAGTCGCGTAAAACTCAGCCGATGGTTAAAACATAAAGCAGTCATCTCTCTTTCTCTCTCTCTCTCTCTCTCTCTCTCCATCGTCGGTGTCAGCAGACACACCTACTTCGACGTCTCTATATACCCAGGCAGCGGCAAATTGCTCGTCTCTCTTTCTCTCTCTCCCGAAGAACGGCAAGGCTGTCGGCTTCTCTCTCTCTCTCTCTCTCTCGCGCGCGTTACGTGGAAACGGCGGCGTCGGTGGCGGCCGAGGAGGGGCCCAATCATCGAATCAGTACAACGTGACGGCACGAGCGGCGACCTCGGTTGTATGCGTGCGTGAGAGCGCGCCGCGGAGAAGGGACGGCCGCGCGGCTGTGTTTGTGTGTGTATGTGTGTGTTCGTGCGAAGGGAGAGAGAGAGAGAGAACGTTTAACTGGCGAGTAGTGGGACGGCTATTTTTGTTGCTTGCCGAGCGCTGTAACAAATACTTCTGTCTCTCTCTTTTTCTGAGGCCGCCTCGTTGCTGCTGCTGAGCTGTGATTAATGCAAGCCTGAGTAACGCTCGTGATGGATGGCTGGCGATATGAGGAATGATTTCCTTCTCTCTTTCTCTCTCTCTCTCCCTCTCGCCCCTTTTTTTCAGATTGCGAAATGGGCTGGATTGCCGATGGAGGGAAACGTGCGAGTGGAAGTGCGTGAAAAGGGATCGAGCTGTATATCGTTACGTAATGGCTGTTACGTGCTGTAGTTTCGCTTGCAATCTGGTTTTGTCTAGGTTCTTGAGAAGCCTTGCTTGCAGCTCGATGAATTTTTTCAGAAATTCTTAATGCACGCGGGAAATATTTTTACGTGTTTACGTTTGGAACAAATAATTTTGTATTGAATAACGATATTCGGCGTAGTAGTTTATGCAAATGCAGTGATTAAAATCGAATTTTTAGGACCAAGCTGTATCGTTATACTACTTCAAGTCGATCACTTATACATCTGTGTAAATCTGATTTCGAAATGGTAATTTATTTTGACTTTGATAAAAATTTTGCTTTGTCAGTGTACGCTTCTTATGCAGATTTACTTAACTGAATTATATTTACATTCCATTGAAAGAAATGATTGGTAAATATTGCATTCAAGTAAATTAAACAGTTAAGCTCAAATAAAAATGCACTTTAAGTGTAATGAATTTTTCATTAAATCCCAAGTTGACGTCAGGACTTGCCAGATATTTAAATGTAGAATTAAAAACGGATATTTAATTAAGAATTGCTCAATTCAAAAACGATTATAATATTAATTTTTCACTTAATATATACCGAGCTTTACATATCGTTGACACATAAGACTGCATTATTGCATCTCGTGCATTGTTTCAAAATTTTTGACAAACAACATACTTCAACGTTCGTTTGTCTTCATTACTAATCAATTTTCATTAATCAGCATACAGTTGTTAAAACGAGTGAAATCGAGCAGATTTCGAGCGATAACAGATCGCCTCTTTGCAGCAAGAGTCTCAAATGTCCCTTTGAAAGCAGCGTGACATCTCCCCATTAATAACCAACCATCGGCTCATTATCACGCAACAGGGGAAAACTCGACTCGATTCCCCACGCCGCCTAACGAATATTTCCCCCGCAGCGGCGAAATCGGGCGAAATAAAAGACTCGAACGGCGGAAAGAAGATGCAGGGAGAGAGAGAGAGAGAGAGAGAGAGATAGAGTGAAAGGGGGTAAAAGCATGAGGCACGACACGCTTGGCCAGCAGCTCGGGGTAGTGGGGAGGGCGAAAGGAGGATGGGTAAGCGCGGAAGGTGGGTAGGGAACGGAAAACCAATCGTCGCGACGTTCCCTCGCGAATCCCTAAATGCCACTCGCGGGTGGCTTTAAAGACTCTGTCTTTCTCTCGCGCTGGTATATATGTAGAGCCGGGCCGCGTGACGCATGCGTGCCGACAGCTCGGGCTATCGACGTGGCGGGAGAGACCTATTAATAAATCGTCCGCCGCGGCGTGTCGCGGAGAGCGGCGCATGCGTCGCGGTGGGGGACGGGGGGAGAGAGGAGCCTCCAATTCCACGAGGCCTCTCGAATCATTAATCGGTCGCCCCGGCAACCCAGCCGGCACGAGGCCATTGGTCGGAGCTGGCCTGCCCCCACTCGCTGCCCGTCCCCCACCCCAAGGCGCAACGACCTTCTCTCTCTCTCTCGCTCGCTCGCGAGCCCGACGCTGTGTGCGTCGCCGTGCTCCGTACGTGTGAAACGCGATACGCCACACACGGCGGAATCCCGTAAAGGCTGCTGATACGCTCGCTCTTGCGGCCAACAGACCACGAAACGGGCCGCGTCTCCTCTCGCCTGCGTTTGGCTTTCGCCGAGAGCCGCGAAAAAACCGAGCCCTTTTTATCGACGAAACGGCACCTCGCAAAAGCCAGGGCTCAGCCCCGTACACGGCCGAGCTGCCTGCATCGCAGCAGAGTAGAGTCGCGCTGAATTGTATACAGAGCGGGAGCCGGCGGTCGGCAAAGCAGGGGGCCTCGTACCTTCCCGGCCGCGGCTGTGTGCGCGCGCGCGCCCGGCCAGGCCGCAGCGAAACGATAGAAGGGTCGGATGCACGCGGAGAGAGAGAGAGGCGAGAGCGCCCGGCGGCTTCTACGGCTCCTCGGGGGCTTTCGTCGAGAGCCGAGTTTCTGGCGTTACGCCGCGCCTCCACCGCTCCCTTCGGCCGGCCTGCCTTTTAAACTTTAAAAACCGGCGCTACTTCCGGGGATTCGGGGAAAATCGAGCCTGCCGATTCCGTCGAAGGAGCGTCGATCGGACCTCGCTTCTGGAAATGGCCTGCGGGGAAAAGGTCGTCGGGGGGGATAGTGGAAAGCAGGCATTAGGCCGAGAGAAACGCCGCGCGCACGCCTCCGTATAATGTGCCGCGTTCTCTCTCTCTCTCTCTCTCTCTCTCTCTCTCGTCCGCTCGACTGCAGGAGTATACAGTCTGCGCGTTTCAGGCCTGGAGAGAGAATTTTAGCTTCTGCACGCTCAAATTCTTTCGTACGTCCGCGAAGCGAAGGATGCGTCCCCTTTAAGTTTCGAGCTTTAATTACATCGATCAGTCATATCCGCGCACAACGGGGCTCTGCCCGAAGGAGGCAGAGAGTCTTGCAAGGCTAGAAACAATAAAACAGAGAGCGTTATCAGCTCTTCCTCGGCTGCGAGGGAAGCCGCCGAATCTCCCCCCAAAAAGCCGCCGTCCCAAATCCCGTGCGAGCCCCGCGAGGCAGCGGCGTATACGCGCACACACACACACACACACACGGACCTTCCGAGTGTCTGCGTGCGCGCACGACGGGGGGAACCCTCCGCGCTTCTATATACGTAGAATCCCGGATTTTTTCCTCGCGGCGATGCTGCCGGGGCCTAGGAAAAGGACTCTCTCGGCAGGAAAAAAAAAACGCGAATTTTTCGCGACCCGGACGAGGAGGCGAAGGAGGAAGGCTCGCTTGAATTCCGCCGACTGTGAGACGTCTGAGACTCTCTCCCTCTCTCTCTCTCTCTCTTTCGCCGTCTGTGGCTCTCTTTCTATCGTACATTTTTTATCTCTCTTTCGGCCGATGTCGTTGTTCCCCCTCCCCCCTCCTCTCTCCGCGAACTTTTGTAATGTCCCGTGCTGATTTCGCCTTTTCATTTTTGATGTTGCACTCGCGGTGGGGAGCCTTGATTTTTCTTTTTTTCTGCTGTCTTGATTTGGGATTTTGTTGTTGGAAAATGTTTATAAAGGCTGCTCGATAAAATTAAGTAGCGACATTTGTTAGCATTACTCGAAAACTCTGGGCTTAAATAGGGGCTCGGTCGAAAGATAGAAATTCTTTAAATTCGTTATCGTGCACTTTCGATCAGCTGATCCTCGTGAGATCTCCACGCAGAGCACCACCTTTTTAAAGCATAAACTTTAGTTTTCTTTTTAAAGCTTAAGGCGTACAAAAATCTTTAACAAATTTCTTTGGCATTCTTGTATTTCACGTCGTTTTCGAGCTTTTAAATGAGAAATTTCAGACAGCAGCCTCGTTAACGAGCAAATAATTAAAAATTACCCATAGCTAACCGACGTGATTTAATAAATTACGTAATCAGAAAGATTTTTTCAAATAAAAAAAAAACAGAAGTTTAAATGCCTGATGCAACGTGCTGCCCAAAATCGGCAGCACGTCTCTCTTAAACAGTACCTCGCAATGTTTACTCCATCTCCCTTTAAAAGCACGAAAGCCCCTGAAAAAAGGTGGAAAAAGCAAGCAATTAAACAAAGCAACAAAAGCAAAATATCAAATTTCTCGCACTGGCTCCCTATCTCCCTCTCCGCTCGTATCTTTCATTTATTTTCTCGCTCTCCCTCTCTCTCTTTCTCTCATTATATCACAACATCCCTCTCTCTCGCTCGCTCCCACGGCGCACACATCTCATTCCCGTTCTCTACTCTTGTACAGCTCCGTCCGAGAGAGAGGGGGAGCATCTCTCTGTCTCCCTCGCGGCGGCGGCGGCGGCGGCGGCGGCGACGATCCTCGTAAAGCCGGCTGGCATCAGCCTCGGCGGGCGCGCTCGTGTTGGTGCTTACACGCACGCGGAGAGGGGGGCTCCCTCGGAAATATAAAATGTCGCGAGTCCCGCTCGCCATTGGAGGAAGATGTTTGCCCGGCGATCTACGGCCGCGCTATAGGCGGTGTGTTGGTGTGTGCAAGAGCGAGAGAGAGAGCGCGAGGTTAGGGGGTCGCGCGGGGTGGGGCGGAAACGCCGCTTAGAGACAGCTGTGGCAGGGACGTAGCGCGAGAGTCCTCCCCCCCTCCCCCTCAGGATTACGCCAAGCCGAATTTCGCTTTCTCTCGCAACGCGGAGAGGCCAGGCTCCGAGCAGCGCCGGGGATATTTGCGATTGTTACGCTTTTTTCCGAGGATTAGGACTGCTTTTGCTAGGACGCCAAGGATTTCCTTTTATTTATTTTTACGAGCCCGATACGAACGGTTGGACTTTGGGGAAGGAATATTTTATCGCTGGCGATGAATTTTTAGAATTTTTTTAACGTTATTTCGATTTTTTTAACAGTTTTAAGTACACGTTTCTTGCATATCGGTTGCAATATGATTTTTATAGTGAATGCTGAATATGTACTGTAAATTTATACTGTGTTTACATAATATATGTAAACAGTAATGTATTTTTATTTAAAGAAAAATTTTTCATAATATTTGCATGTTGGGAAGAATAAATATTTCAGATTACGATTTTCCATTTTTATCTCAACGTATCCTATATCAAAATTCGCTAGATTAATAAAACTTTTTTACTAATTAGTTTTTAAATAAATAAATGTTTAGTTTTTAGATACCAAGAATTAATAAATAAATATTATTTAAAAATCTGACACGACAGAAAAAGATTGTACCATCATTTTTAACGTAAAATTATGTCGAAAGCAATTTCGATTGCATTTATTTAAGGAATGGCATATTGAATGTTATTTTTATCCCCTTCAAGAGGAGCTAATGAACTAATTAAAAACTTTCTTCTGTTTCTCACTCAACAGATGCAAATGAATGATAAATATCCTTTTAATTTTGAAGCACAAGCGACAGATTGTACTTTGTGTTTTTAAAGTATTCTGTCCTGTAATTAATTTTTAAGCATCTTTCCTGTAAAATAGTACGACTGATCAAAATATAGTTTATTAAATAAATATATAATAGTTTTATAAAAGTATTACATTTATTTATTTGTTATTAGAAAAGTATTTAAATCGTATGTATGGCAAATTTATTTTATTTTTTTACTTTCTAAATTTGATTTAAATACGAGCAATTTAAGCTTACATTCGTGAAGTTGAATGTTAGTGAAGGTTTAAAAGAAGCCAAGACGACTCGAATGTGCAAGATGTTTTTTATTAAACCAACGTTTCGGAAATTTTTTATATTTCCTTCATCAGGGCTATAATAATTTATAAATTTGACTTAATTTTTAAGACTTGAGTCAATTACTGTATGTACGTATTTTTTAATAATAAAAAATTGAAGATTGATCAGATTCTTAATGGACGTTTTAACTTAGCAAGTTTACGAATAACTTAAACACTTTCAAAGATTATCTGTTTTGTTTATTACAACAAAATACAGGCCATACATATACTTTTATAAATAAAAATACATAAGCAGAGTGATATTACAGATATTATTTTAAAATACAAAAAATTTCCAACTAATTACTTAGTATTTGAAATTTTCTCATTTTCGTTGAAACTGAATCAACGAAATCGAACATTTCGCAAAGTCGAAAGTTCCGTAAATTTGCTCATCATCATTTAAAGATCCAGCAATGCAGCAGGAGCAAAAAAGGTATTACTTCCTCGAACGCAACAACCGACAAAATCCATGCAGTAGCAGCCGCGTTCCTCCCCCGAGGCGCAATTATAATCTCCCCCCTCGTCAGCGAGTCGCTCCCCAAAAGCCTGGAATCCAAAGCAAAGAGTGCTAGAATCCCCCTATCTGAGAGCTCCCCCGAAATCCCGCATCATACGTCCCTGCCCCCATCTCTCGCTGCAGCCGCGAATCCATTCCCGTCCCCTTCTAGAAGCTCTCCACTCACACAGAAGCTCCTTTACTACTCGAGAGCCGAAGCGTCGTCCCCCCCACTCCGGGCGCAGAGCACAGTGGCTGGCCAGTGTCGGGCCGATCCCGTTAGTCGGCGCATGCGCCCCTCTTCCGTCATGGCTCCCAGCCATGTTCGAGGCGCAGCTCCGTCCCGCCCAGCTCGACGCCTCTGGCATTCGTCGCCTCGTCTAACCAATCGCCGCCTCGCCAATCGGCCTCCTTTTACTTCTCCCGCTTCCGGAGCTCCGCCGAATCAGCTGCTCGGATTCTCCCCCACGTCCCAAGGGGGGGAGACCGAACGAACACGGGCGTCGATCTCCTTTCTCTGTCTGTCTGGCGCATTAGTGTGTGCAGTCTCGATCGAAACGAGCGAGAGAGAAACGCTGCCAGGCAGTTTTCGCTTCCTGCCTCGGTGTACGAGAACAAGTACGTGCGTAGTCAGTCTGCCTGCAGAACAGAACAGAACCCATCGGGGGCGCCTCTCTCAGCCCAGGAGGAATTTTCTCCAGTGCCAGTGAGAATTTCGCTTGTCGTTCCTGAAAGGGAATCGAGTTTCTTTTCCTACGGAGGACAGAGACGGATTAGAACGGTGATTTAAAGAGTGTTGGTGTCGTCGAGTGCGCAACTGTGTGCGCGCGTCCGAACCGTGAAGTGCTGAACTGTTACGAGTGTGCGTGCGAGGAAGCGCAGGAGATCGCGTTTATTCGGTGCCAATGCCGAAGTACTGCGAGTGCGAGAGAGACAGCGGAACGACTATCTCCACTGCTGTTGTACTTCAAAACGTGCCAAGGTGTGACTGCGCAAGCGCACTGTAAGTATCGGCGTAATCCCCCTGTACAGTTTACTCTCGACTTCCTTTTCCCCGTTTTTTTTTTGTTTTCTTCATTATTATTATATATCTCGTCTCGGCTTTCCACAGCGACGACTATAATTACGTCGCCTCCCACTCCTCGCCGACTTTGGAACGAACGCCCGTTATCGCGGTATCGCCTTTCGATACGCACCGCTCTCTCTCTCTGCACTATTCCTCTTCGTTATTTCTTTTCCTCGTCCCTCTCCCTCCCGCCCTCCCTACGTTGGTCTCGGTGTCGTTTTAGGTTAGGTCTCGGCGGTGGGCCGTCTAGAGAGCGAACGAGAAAGCACGGGCCAGCGGAGAAAAAAGAGAAAGTAGAAGGCCTACGGTCGTTTTTAGACACGGCGCTGCCCGTTCAAAGGCTGGCGCTCGGCGGGAGAGGAAAATCGGCATTATGCGCCCACTGATCTGTCCCTAACCTCGAAAAACCGCGCGCTGTCAAATGCCCGTTTCGCGGCCTGGAGGGGGAGAGAGCCACTCACACTCGTACGTGGAATTACAGCGCTCGTGAAACGCGATGGCGAAAGCAGCCGCGTGTGCACAGCCCCGTTTCTCTCTCCTTTCAGTGCCTGGCTTTGGGTTATTATTGTTATTATGGCTCGGTGCTCGCTCGAGCGCGCGCGGATGGGATGATTGCCGTGGTGTGTGGCCCCCTCGCTGAGAGAGATAATGTCCGCGGGCAGAGCGAGAGAGACGAACCGACTCGAGGGAACCTCCCCCCTTATTTTTCATTCGTCTCTCCGCGAGTCTGTCTTCATTCTTTCGACTCCCCTCCCCCTGCCGTTCCGTGCCGCCTTTATCCCCCTTTTTGCTGTGCGTGCTGCCGCTGCCGGTCCGTGTGCGTCTGTATGTGTGCGGGAGAGAAAAAAAGGATCGTCCATCTCTCGACTGGCTTCTCCCACCACCACCCGAGCCTTCGTTCGTTCGTTCGTTCGTTCGCTCGCTTCTTTGCTTTCTCATCTCGTACCATGTTTTCTTCTATCTCCCTCTCTCTCTTCCTGTGTGAGTGTAGCAGAAGCGAGCTTGTGTTCGGGCTTCTCTCTTTTCCATCCACGTAATGCGGCTCTCTGTGTGCAGCTCTGTCTATCTCGCTCTTTGAAAAACCTTATACCGTGAAGAGCCCGTGCGCCTGTATTTGTATACATAACTTTTTTATAAGCGTATTTTTTATAGCGTTCGTTATTTTTGCAGCGCTATCTGCTGAATATTTTCGTTGCGGAGTATCTTTCTGTTTGTATAAGAAAAATCTTTTTATTTTGGTTTAGAATACTTTTTAGGGAAGGAAATATGTTGAAAGTTTTGTTTAAAAGAGAGATTGATTTTCTTGCAGAAACTTTTTAACGTCTTTACTTGTTTTTACAACTTTTTCGTCCTTGCCAGAGGCATGTTTATTCACGTGCAGTATAAAAATATGCATACATTTTTATTATTTTTATCAACTACTCGACTGATTGCTTTAAGATACATTTTATTCTAATATAATAGGCACTATAAGGTGTGATGAATAAATTGCATTACTTTAAAAATCGTTGAACAAGTTTATTAAAAAAAAGTAGACTTATTTGCATGAACATATTTGATGGTTTAGAAATTTTTTAACATAATAATAGATTTTTAATTAAACAGGTTTACAGCTTTAATGAAAGTAGTACATTGTTAACAATTTTTATGTCGAGTCATTTTTTACATGTTTAGATTTTTATCGACGAGAAGTAACGGCACTTTTTAATGTTGCTGAAGAAAACAGTATGAAGCTATTTCTCACTATAATCACTATTATTTTTTATGGAAATCAAGAAGATTTTTATCCACGTACACTAATTTTGAACGGACGTAAAGAAAGTAATTTTACATAAATTTTTAATTATAAAGTCCATAGAGTCCACTGTATAAAAAAGCCATTAAAGGTTCGAACACTTCAAACCTTCTTTATGTAAGGAAAAACCATTAGAGAAATTTAGAAATTTCTAACAGAAACACGTCATTGTTAAGATTTTGAAAGATTTTATTTTGATAAGGTCATTTCTTAGATTTTCAAAGATTTAGGATTTTAGGATTTTACGGAATTTATCTAAGTTTCTGCTAATTACTATGTATATACATAGTAGTTGTTATCTTAAGATTTTCAGCATTTTCAAAAACTTTTACGTACATTCTTATTCCGAGCAATGTTATTTATGTTTAAACAACTTTTCAAAACCAGAGGTCTACCCATTCAAAGCAAAAATCTTTTAAATCAATATTCGCCCAACTATCTAGTTTAGTAAAAAGGACTAGAAATCGCCACGTAAACAAAAACCCAATGCACTTCCTCGAAAAGGACGAAACGAAAAAGCAGCAACACGTCGAATCGATAACAACCAGGACTGCTCGCCGACCTAATTAAAAGTCTCCACCCCAAAAAAAGTCTAATTAAAAAATCCACCTCTCCCGCGGGCCCAAAAAGTCAGCTAAAAAAGGAAGCAGAAGCATCCAGGTCCGGCAGATAACCAACGGTCCGGGCCCCGAGTTCGAAACTTGAGCATTTTTTCGAAATGCCATTAATTAAACTCGAGCGTTTCCCATCCATCCATCTCTCCTCCTTCGGGCCGCCTGTTTCATTTTTCTCTATGCCCCTCTCTCTCTCTCTCGCTCGCTCCGATTGCGCGTCTATCTGGGGCCAGCATCAGCATCACGCACCCTCGTTGTCAGGCACGCACGCACACACACACACACTTGCAAAGCTCCTCTCTCTCTCTCTCTCTCTCTCGCCCCTCGACCGCCGTCGATTCCTTTGAACCGGTCCCTCCACTTCGTGCGTCTCTCCGTCCTCGAGGGACTCCCCCGCTGTGCGCCTCGTCCCACGAGGGGCTTCCATGCCTGCCTTTGTCGGACACACACACAGGTACACACAGAGACGGGCGCGGGCACACGCACGCCGAGTCCCCTCTCCGCTCGAGCTCTTTCTCCCGCGTCGGTGAAGGCGCGCGCGCGCCAGTATGTGTGCCACGCTAATTATGGTGGCTGGCTGCGCGAGGCTCTAGGCCTGGCATTTGCCGAGGGACGACATTTTGTTTTGTGAAACTTCCAAGATGGATCGCACCGGGAATACGTTCTCCGTCTCTCTCTCTCTCTCTCTCTCTCTCTCTCTCTCTCTCTCTCTCTCTCTCTCTCTCTCTCTCTTTTCCTTCGCTCTTTTACGGCTCGCCGGTTAAACGTGCCGCGATGTGCCCTCCTTCTTTTTGTCGCCGTCTCTCTCTAAAGAGCACATGGGCCCCGCATGTCTCGGTCTATCTCTATCTCTCTCTCGCTTTCTTGGCCGATCTGTCTCTTGACTTTCTTTCGGATGGGCAGACGTGGACGGGCAAACCGCCTGCTTCTACGCTATTTTTACCTTTTTCGCCCTTATTATTATATACCTGTGGCTCGGTACTCCCCTTCCCCCCACCCCCTGTCCCCTTCCTTATTCGCTTCCTTTCCTCCGCAGCCGTGCGACGGATAGTTCGAGAATTTTTTCCAACTTTCTTTTACCTGTGACTAGTCGGATCTTTCGAGCTTTCAAAGTAATTTTTCCCACGAATTTTTTACGATATTGTGTGCCGAACGAATGCTCTTCGTTTGCTTTTCGTTGAAAGGTAATAAATTACGGGCGTAAACAAACTATTGCAAGAAGACGTAGTAAACTCAAAACTTATCTTACTTCGTTTCGAGAAACTTTCATTCGAGTACCAATTTCAGAGATTGCACTTCGAGGGTTGTACCGTACAACTCGCCACTGTAACTTGACTCTTCGACTACTTTATTGTAAAATTCTCAACGAAAGCAACATAGTTTACCCATCCCTGCATTAGCAAGCCGTTTTTGATTACTTAAACTAAAAGCTTTCCTCTTATTTTTATCGGCATTCCTTTGAAATCTTAAAATTACAAGTTTTTCGAATTCCTTCGAAAAATTTACTTATGTAAACGCAGTAGTACTTGGTCAGACAAGGAAAAGAAAATATTTACTCTCCGCATTCGAGAATCTTTGCTTCGAATAAGCCTCAAAAATTGCAAAACAGACGCGAGTAATTTGCCCTTTGTACTCTGTCCTTTACCGGACTTTAATTTCTTCTTTTGAAAACAAAAGCGATGATTCACTCATTTCTGAGTCAATGAACCTGTTTCAGTTCTTGACATTCGCATTACCTCACAGTTTCAAGCAATTTATTCGTATTAATGACTTTTTCGGACGACGTTTCGTTGCACCTTTCGTCTCCGCGACACATTAATTAGCAAAAATAATGCAAAATTATTCCTTTGAGAAAGGAAATGTAATTTGGTTTTCACATGTATACTGTAATCAAAAGTAAATAAATTTTAGAAAGTGGTTTTAATTGCATAAACATATAAATCATTTGATTTGCATTAACAAATAACGTGCAAAAAAATCATTAATATCTATGTGAAATAAAAAGTTGCTTATTCAAGCTTCCGCAATAAATTTTTTATTTAATTCATGAAAGCAGCTCCGACTATTTTCTTGAAATAGCCACGTTACTTTCGAAAGATTTCAAAACAATTGAAACTATTCTAGAATATTCAACCGTTTCGACTTGCAATCAAAAAAGAAATCTAAAGATAACGCTTTATGCCTTGTTTATCTTGAAAAGATGATAAACAACTTACTCTTTTCAATTATTCTTTATCTTCTAACTGCAATTGAACATGAGAAGTTAAATTGATAAACGCTTATGTCGCAGTAGCACAAGTTTCACGTAGAGACTGATATTTCGAATGCTTGCAATGCTAGTTCTATTTCTTAAAAACAGAAAAATATTTATATATTTATGTTAAAGCCACGTGTGCAGTTAAAATCAGTATTTAATTATACTTTTATTAGATAAAGTTTTACGAGAAGAAAATGTTTCGAAATATTTCGTTGAAACTATACGTCAAACTGCGTTTACGTTACATTTACTTTTATTTTATTCTGAAAAGTAAAAAAATTGTCGATACAAAGCAGGTTTCAGACATTTTTTAAGAAAAATTTGATTCAAAAATCCTTAAGTTTAGAAAAACATTTTTTACGTGAATATGTGTTAAAACGTATATTTATCTCGAAATCTTTTTAACCGATTTTGATCAAAGCTGAATTTTTTTTTATTTTTATTAAGTTTCAAGGCCAGCAATATTTTTTCTAATAGTTCATTTTGTTTAAGGGCAAAAAGTTTACTTTTTTTATGCAATCAAATTAATACTTTTTATTTCGGTCAAATACCTTTAAAAGAACTTTAAATTTGCTAAATTTTCTTTTGCGAAAAATTGAAATTTATTATCATTTATTATCATTTGTTATTGAGAAAAATTTATAACTGTCAAAATATAATATATCTTCCCGAATTTTTTATCAATTATAACTTGTATGAAATACTTTAATCTGTCAACATTTCAAGAGGTTATTTGCATAGGTTAATGATAAAAAAATTATTTTCTAAGATATATCCGTTTGCGTTGTCGCACGATAGCAGGAGTGAAAATCAATCTCTTCATAAAACTTTGCACAGAGACAGCTTTCTTACATCTTAAAACCGAATTCATATTGTGTAAGAAAAAACGTTAATTAAATTAGAAGATATTTGAGGTAAAACTTTTTCTATGATTTTTTTTTAAATTGCAATTTTTCGAAAATCGTTTTATATATTAACTTGATATTTATAGGGTAGTTAGTGCAGGATGCACGATAAAAAAAATCAATGTATCTTTATTGAAAAATTTATTATTTATTTATTCACAGTTAAATAATTATATAATTTAACTCTGAAACAGCTAAGCATCAATGAATTGACAGTAGTTTTTTTTATTCAACGATTTAAGGGGAAATTATTAAAATTTAAGGATAAAATGTAAAATAAATTGTTACAAACTTTATATTTATTTTTCAACCTTCTTTATTTTTTATAAGTTTAGAAACTATAATAAATTTTATTAAATTTCTAAAACGATTTTCTTCTTGCAAGAGCAAAGTTAGCGAGATAAAAACTTGATCGTTTTGAAAAAGGAACTTTTTACGCTGCAAAGTATAACCCACGCCTTGCAGTTCGAATAAATAAAATCAGTATTGCTTGTTAAAGAATTTAACCACCAAGCAAAGTCAGCACGCGAATTTTAAAGCGCACCATATAAAACGGAACACGCATTTCCACTCGGGCCAAGTACGAGTCGGTGCACGCGGAAAAGCGAGCATTGCAGCCATTCACAAAAGGGCCTCTCTATTCACTTAGATGGAAAATCGAGCTCTCGCAATGACCGCTGTGACTCAACGAATTCGTGGGAATCGAGCGAACCGGTTGCGAGAGAGAAGCGCTCCGTGCCGCCGGCGGTGTTGTTTTCTTTTTCTTTGCGGCATATAAGCAGCGCTGTCTCCCGTCGTCTGTATATTTGTAGCAGCCTTCTATATATTTGTATTTACGTGTAACACGGCGGAGCGTCGTCCGCGCGGCTCGGTGCGCGCGCAACAAGACTTTCCTCGCGCTTCCGTCTGCGCGAGCGCCCGATTTTCTCGGCCGAGGCCGCAACCTTTACCCATATAAAACTGCGCGAGCCGCTCGTGTGAGCGAGACAGATAACGGAGAGAGAGACGCGAAATGTCCGTCCCCCCCGTCCGATGGGTGCTTCGTTTCTGCTGAAAATGTAGGATTGTATTTTGGGGAGTTGAGAAGCTTTTGTGAATTTGGTTTGTAGGATATCTGATTAGTTTTTTATTAAGTTAGAAGGAATTTTGTAAAAGCGGGTTTGGGCTAGATTAATGTTTGGCATAAATATTTTTATGTTATAAAAACAAAATTATAGCAAAATTCATGCGTAAGAAAATCGAAATGAAGAAAATTCATAAGCATTAAATTGTATGATTAAAATTTTTTAAGGCTTTACAAAGATTACAAAGAAGTGCAGCAAAGCAAATATTGATTTTAAGAAGTACTAAATGCAAGATGTTACATCTTGTTGATAAGAAATACGCGTTAAAGATTACTTATACAATTCGATAAATTTTAGAATTATTTATTTAATCAAATTGTTGAAATTAAAAAAGTTTTATGTCAATTTTTTCCAAGGAAATATTAAAATACTAATGCAAAATAGAATATTTTTACTTTATATGTACATGAGTATAAAATCAGGTTTCGAAGATTCAAGAAGATGCACATTACGAAAGTCATAAAAGAAAATTCTTTTAAACAACTTTAACGTTTCAAATTTTCTTTCCTGTTCGTGTAGAAACATTTCAGTGAAATCGCGTTAATTTACTTCTGGAATAAATGCTTTTGTTTACATTGCAAATATGCGAAGTATATCAGAGACTCTTGAGAAACGTTAAGTAATATCGGGGAAGAACATACCTCCAGGAAAGTTCTTATCACGTAACACTGCGCCGGAGCAATCAAATATTTTTGTGTTTACCGACGGCAATTCCCACTACGTCGACCACAATATTTTACATAAAATAGGATAATTAATAAAAATTCTGAGACCTATCAAATTGATTGTTAATAAACGTAATGTTAAATCACACGTGCATTTCCTTACCAAACATCAAATTTATACAACAAACGCACTGATGCATTTATTCGTGCGTTTGTACTGTAAAACAGGTTGAGAACCCTCATCAATCTCCGACGCTCTACCAACACAATCTCCCATCATGAAATTTCTAACCAATTTTACATGCTACACCCCCGCGATCCTTTATTCAATAAAACCCACCCCCAAAACTGCGCATAATAACACCTCTGCGAAAAAAAAAAACAAGTACTCGTCGGAACAAAACAAAAAACACACGCATGCAGCCTGTGAAAAAAATTCTACCCTCCCCCTTTCATGCCAACAAAAACTCGCCTCGCCTAATCAGCAGAACCAACAGCAACCCTGGGCACGCGCGCACAAAGACCTCGGAATGTAAACTTAACACTCCTCCGCAACTCCCGAGAACAAAACCACCGAGCGCGTGAAAATCCTTGACGAGCGCGCGCTAAACATTCCACTTATAGGTTATGTCCGCAAGGGGAAGAGATTCGTCTCCGAGGTCCGCTTACCTTCTCTCCACTCAGCTCTCGGGATGCTCTTGCTCGTCCTTCGGGGCTCGCCGGTAAACACTGATTCGAGAAAGATTTGCGTGCGCGAAACTCAAGAGCGATCGCGGCCGATGCGCGGAGACGCCATGGAATGATGGACTCGCACCGCCGCGGGAGAGACACCACGCTCAAAAGGTTATCTTTTTGCTGACGTATTGGTGATTATTAAATGTCTCGCGCGCGCGAGCGCGCCCTATAACATTGTCTCCCCTCTCTCCCACTGGGCCTATTCCGCCACTCAGTCGTCTTCTCTCCTTTTCGCGCGTTCTGTTTTTGCACGAGCGAGCGTCTTCTCTCTCTTTTTATGCGATATGTGCGCCGCACGCTTCTTTGTTTTTATTTCGGATCACGTTCAAATTTTGTGCATTCTTCTGTCGTTTTCCGTTTTTCTTTTTCTTGTTGGCGTTCTCTACCTGTTCGAGACGTAGATTCTACTGTTGGTTGTTGCTGATTTATCACTTGCTGAAGTGAATTTTGTTATTTAAAGATGGAATATTTAAAAAGTAATGAAATAGAAACAATGTTCAGTGTTTACAAAAGAGTGGTAGATAGTAGAATTGAGTTGTGTAAATTTCTGAATTTGTAAACATGTTTCATTCCGTTTTGATCAACTTTAATCTTACTCTTGAAACTTAAAATTTTACTACATTGACTTTTAATATATAATTAATTAATTTGTTTGATTTTTTAAGCAAATTTTAGGGATAATGAAATAATTTATTGGATTTAATATTTTTAAACTTGAACAAATTTTTTATTAAAATTTATATTTCTTGGGAATTCAATCAATAATAAAATGTTTTTTTATTTTTCAGAACATGTAAGCCAAGTACAACTGAGGAAACTAAATTACTCAATCAAGTACATTATTAGTATTTTAACAGTCTGTACTGTGTAATCAACGAGAAAATCAGCAGCCATGGCTGATAACAAATCAATGGAAATTGATCAATCACAAGGACAAGCTCAACAGCAAAATCAGAATCAGCAATCGCAGCAGATGATCATAACCACTCATGAATTGCAGCAAAATGTTCAGCAGCAACAAGCTCAGCAACAACAACAGAACCAGCAGCAACAACAAAATCAACAACAAGCCAATGGACCACAAAAGTTACCTACACAAGTTCAAGTGCAGCCACAGGTCGCAGCTATCATGCCGCAACAGCATGTACTTTACTTTTTTGTTAACTCTTTCTTCACCATTTATTTTCTTTTTTTGAACTCTAAGGCAATAGAACAGTCATTCTTATAATACTTAAATCTTGCTGACTTGAAGGAAGAGAATTTTATTCAATGCTAAGTTAATAGCTTTTTATAAAAAAAAAAAACAATTCTGAATTCTGTTTCTTCAATAATAAAATGACATAATACTTGTTTCAAATAATTTTTAAATTTATAAAATATTATCTAATAACTCTGTAATTTAAATTTTTGTATATTTTTTATAATAATTTATAATATGTATCTTTGAATTTGTATGCTTATTTTTATTACCTAGATCTTTTCAAGTAAACTATTTTTATCAGTCCTCTTTTCTCATTTCAATTTCTTAAGCATTTTTAACAACCGCTTTTAAAATGAACTAAATTTGAATTAGTCCTTGAACTCAATATTTAAAAAAAAATTCAACAAACTAAGCATAAATAGTTTACTATCTTTATCAAAGTAAATTTCAGCATTGGACTAATTCACATTTACAGCAATAGTGTGCAGCAAGTAGTATTACATAGTAACTGTTTAAAGCTTTTAGAAAACTTTGAATCAATTTGCTATTGAATTGTCATCAAAACACAACATTCTAACATTGAACCCGTCTTAACTACTCACAGCAGCAATTCAATAGCATCAAAATTAAGTTCCTTAGGAACAACGATGATAACATAAGAAAGTTACAGGACGCCGTGGCAGTGTCGATGCAGCACCAGCAGCAGAGCCAGAGCGTCGGTGGCGTATCGATGACCCTGTCTGGACAACAGGGTGCAACGACGATAACGACGATGGCGGCGCATCCCCAGGCCGTCCAGGTGATTCAACAGCCAATGCAGAACCAGTACCATCTACAACAAATTTACAACGCGCAGGGAACGCCTCTCCTTATGCCGGGAAATCTACTTGCACATCCAGCCGGCATCAACACCTCGCCTATACAGGTACTGGAAATGAGCGTTGAATTTATCTGCAAGGCTTATCTGCAGTTGTACGAGTTTGTTTACATCGATAATAAGCTCGATTGGTTATGGAGCGATTGTAACGCGAGAAATTGCGTGAAATTAAAAATCAAAACAGTAAAAAGCGGCGGAGCTTGAATGAAATTAAAAAGAAAGCCTGAAGGAAGCGTACATTAACCTTTTTTACTATTAACCATTAGCGTAAACCTCGTAATCTCATTTGCAAAATGTCCGTAGGTACAATTCAACAATCTTGCTGGAAAGCCGTTCCAGGCAGGAGCACAACTGGCCCCACAAATGTTGACGACGGCGTCAACGGGACAGGGTGGCCCTCATCCGGGTGGGCAGACCCTCGTTTTCGGTCAGCTCGAAGTCCTGCCCCAGCATCAAACCTCAATTCAGCAACAACAGCAACAGCAAGGCAATAATAAGAACGATCAAGTACAAAAGGTTAATGTGCGTATCCGCTTCTGCTCTTGTAGAATATATATACCCCACTTTATTTTAGTGTTTTCTGTTTCTTATTGCTGATTTTTATATTTTTAGTATACGGCGTGTACAACAGGAGCGCCGTCGGGACAGAATCGAGGAATGCAGTTCGCGCCATGGCAGTTTGCACCGCAAGGCATCTGGACCGGGCAACTGCAGCCGCAAACCTTACTCACTACTGCTGCTCCTAACCCAATATTCATCAGAGATCCGACGCAACCTGACATGTTTATACAAAGCCCGCAACCAATTCAAACACATAATGGTAAGAATTTTTAAGCAAGTAATAACAGTAATAATGGTAATAATAGTAATGATAATTTAAAAATAGAAGAATTTAAAAATATAAAAAATGGATTGCATTCTAAATCATTTTACAGCGTTAGCCACGCAGCAACAAATACAAGGTGTGCAACAGATTGCGACCACAGGTGGAAAACCACGCGTTATGAACATACAACAGCAGCAGCAAACGAATAAACAAGGTGTTGTCAGTCAAAGACCTCTCAGTATTTTGCCTTCGTCTTTGCAAGGAGTTCAGACGGCTAACATAAGGCCCGGAAGTTCCGTTTCAACGCAAACAAATCACGGTGTACAAACGACAGTACATGCACAGGTATATTTCATTATACATTTACAATACATACATATATATGTACAGATTTGGAAAAAGGCACTTGATTTGAATGTTCTTTGATCGGTAAAATTTTACTCAATTTATCAAATGACATTGAAATTTAAAGTGCTTTTTTTCCCGAGAGAAAACCCGCTTTTTGTTTTATTTCTTTTTCTACTTTTTTGTATTACCATCGATGTTGTCATTACTGTTGTCGATTAATTATTTTATTTTTTTAGTTTGCTGAATTTTTTTGAAAAAAAAAAAAATTTATTAATAAAGAAGTGGGCCTTCGAATGCGTTAATGATGGTCCGCTTATAATTATATATTAAAAATTAATTTTTGTTTTTCGTATATTTGTTTTCAATTTTTGTTTCTAAAATTTTTTATTTTAATATTATTGAATTCAAGTTTTTATTTAATTATTAAATTGTAGTATAGAATAAAAAACTTTACAATAATTTTTTCTTATACTCTTTGTAGTTATTTGA
The DNA here is from genome assembly GCA_035582975.1 of Ormyrus labotus. Taxonomy (NCBI): domain Eukaryota; kingdom Metazoa; phylum Arthropoda; class Insecta; order Hymenoptera; family Ormyridae; genus Ormyrus; species Ormyrus labotus. Next base: position 21,418,441 of record JAWWEO010000001.1, on the reverse strand, counting down.
AATTAAATTTTCTAGTAGAGTAAATTTTTTCAAACAATAAGCAATGCTTCTGTTAAAAACTTGTAAACCGCACGGTTTTGTAAGATCAAACGGATGATCGTTCAGCAGTGAAGCTTCGAAGGAGCACTTCTTAACACCGAAACAGACGGCAAAAAAAGAGATAAAAGCAAGGACGTCGGGTAACTTGGATGCTAAAATCTCCGAATTCTGCTTTATTATTTTTTGGTTTTGTTTTATCCGTTGATCTTCAGAGCGGCAAAGGAGGTGGCGGCACGGGCAAAGGCCGCGGTAAGCCGGTGGTTCGCACAAGTCCCGGGCCTAACGCCATCAATGTCATGGTTACGAAGGCCGGCGGCGGCGGCAACACATCCGGCACTCAAACTAAAAACGCCAATGTCCAGCACGCGACAATGATAATGCAGCCGCAGCCTGCTGGGCCCCAAACTTCGGGCAACAATAACGGAACTAATAACAAAATACTAATAGCGACGAGCACAGCCACTTCTGCGCAACCACCCGGCTCACCCATGACCGCCGCTGACAAGCAAAATTTCGGCCAGCAACAAAACAAACAATCCGTTATGCAATCACCCCAGCAGCAGGCAGCTCAACAGCAGCAGGCAGCCCAGCAGCAGGCCCAACAGCAGGCCCAGCAGCAGCAACAGGCCCAACAACAAGCCCAGGCTCAGCAAGCGCAGGCGCAACAGCAGGCCCAACTACAGGCTCAGCACCAACAACAGCAGATACAGCAGATTTTCATTCAGCAGATTCAACAGCAACAACAGCTGCAACAACAGTATCAGCAAGCGCAACAGGGTCCTCCGCAGATTCAGCCCAAACCCCTTATGGGTAAGCATCGTCAAATGTTTTTCGTTCGAAAAGGTAAACTAACAGTTACTTACGGGACAAAAGATATAGAATCGTATACAACCTTCATAGTGATAAAAATAATAATAATGCTCCTCCAATTGACACTATCAGTAATAAAACGATGAATTATAAACTAATATTATTTTTAAATTACTAAAGAACTTATACTTTTTTGTTATATAGGTATGGCAGTACAGCAACAAGGTCCGCAACAGCCCAACGTGGTCCTAGGTGGTGAACGGCCGATTATGCCAGTGGTATCGATCAACCCAGCCTTGATCGGCAACCAGATCGTAGGTGGAGCACACCAGATCCAAGCACTGCCGATCGTCGGCCAATCGCCAGAGCAGTTGCAGGCAGCTGCGGCTGCAGCTCAGCAGCATATGCAACAGGCTGCAGCAGCGGCTCAACAGCAGCTACAGCATCAGCAGCAGCAGCAACAACAACAACAACAACAACAACAACAACAACAACAACAACAACAACAACAGCAACAGCAACAAGCGCAGACGCCTACTTCCACGGATCAACAAACGGGCCCGAGCATGCCTATGATCGTTACGTCACCGGACCGAGGTGCTGCACCCCCTCAGGTCGAACTGCAACCAATGATGCCACCACCACCGCCTCCCCCTCCCGCTACGCCGTTATCCAGTGTCCTTGACGATTTGAATAAGTTGTCCTCGACGCCGATGAAGAAGGAAGCAGCCGGCGACGACTTGGCCATGGATACAAATAATTCTGGAGGTGGGTAGTGCATATTTTTTCGTTTTTTTTAGAATCTTGGTTAATACCAAAAAGAACCAAAGATTTAGGATTTATTTAGTTATCAAAATTTTAATGTCGATAGATATGCAATTGATAACTATTGTAATTAGAGGTTTAGATTTTATTTAGGAATTAAAGTAAATGAAACAATAAAAAATCTACTTGCAGAAATGGATCAGAGGAATAGTGGAAAGGACGAAAATCAAGATGGAAGCAAACCTGACGATAAAACAAGCAACAATCCTTTAATTAACCTTGCAAATGCCGTCAACTCGATAACGAATGGCAACATAGGCGAGGAAACGACCGTTTTAGAATCTTTGCCTACAACTATTAATAAACAAGTTCCGCCTAAAGCAATGGTAAAACCTCAAGTGCTAACTCACGTCATTGAGGGCTTCGTCATTCAAGAAGGTAAACAAACAAATCCAACTTTGGTTATTTTTGGTCATTTTTTATCCCAAATTTGGTAAATATAATCTTAATATTATTTAGCTTCGGAGCCATTCGCTGTTAACCGGTCATCCCTTAATGGATCGATAACGCAGGAAAATAACATGAGAAATTCTGCAGACAAAGAGAATCACGAGGAGCCACCAAACAAAAGTAAGATAATTTCAAATTTACTTCTTTATTTTAAAAAAATAATGAATCATCTTTTAATACATTCTTAAAACAATACACTTCGTTAATTTTTATATTAAATGCTGTTTTAAAAGCTACGTACAAGTAGTATGAGTATATAGGACCTTTCATAAGTCTTCTACTCTGTTTACATTTTCGTCGTTTAAAATTTAAGTATTTAAATATCTATCGTTTAATTAAAGTTTCAATGAAAAAGTCAATTGAACTTAACAACTGCAAAGAAAAAATATGTACAATGACAAAAAATTATTTTTTTTTCTATTGAACTACATTTTACGTTAATTTTTATTAATTTTATTTTAATCCTAAAAAAAGGCGTTTGGTGAACAAAATAAAAAATTGAATCAATTTTTTCAGTTTTCGTGAAAAAATTAATTTAAATAATAAAAAAAAATTCTATTTCACCAAATTTATTCAACGAATAATAAAAACTGCCTTTTTTTAAGTACTGTATCAGAAAATTTTCGTGCATATAGGTATATCGTGTACATTTGGAAGCAGAAAATGTAAACATAATATATTTATATGTGTAGGGAAGTTTTCTAACAGTGTAACGTTAAACTAATAACAGCATTCTATTTTCTAGGAAAGAAAGGTAATAATTATAGTGCAGATGGAGAAGTTCTGCAAGGCGGAAAATGTGAGGCATGTGGAAACACTTTGGACGAACAAAACATTAAGTTGAAGAAAGATAAGAGATTCTGTTCGACAATCTGCGCGAAATCGTACGTATTTTTTTTATTTTATTACACAAGCCCAAAAACAAGTTGCGTGTGCTGGAATGGCGACCACAATATTCATATATATTTTACTTTAGATTTGTGTTTAAAATAAATAAGAATAATATGATCGTAATTCCAGCAAGGATATTTTTTTGTGAACCTATATTATTTGTTCAATTGAATTATAATCGCGTCCACTTAATAATTATTTCTTTTTTTTTCTTAGGAAAAAGAAAGAATTTCGCGACAGCAATGAAAAACAATGGACTGATATGGAAGTTGATGCAAAGAATGACGACCTTAAAAAGAATGGTGAAGATAAGACCATGCTTAATCAGCTCAACAATATCGCGACAGATGATTCATTACCAAAAATCAATCCCGTTAAATGGACGGTGCGTAAAAATTTAGTTTAAAGAAATTCAGTAATAGTATACACAAAGTATATTTACTATAAAGAGAACGAAATTATATAAATAAAAATAAATTAATTTATTCTGTGCTATCAAATATCATGTAATAAGTGAATCTCTATTTCATATTTTAGGTTGGCGAAGTTTGCGACTTCATTCGTAATCTGCCAGGTTGTGCAGATTATGCAGAGGATTTCGCTATCCAAGAAATAGATGGTCAAGCCCTGATGTTGCTCAAGGAAGATCATCTTATGTCCGCAATGAGCATAAAGTTAGGACCTGCATTAAAGATCGTAGCGAAAATCGATTCTATGAGGATGGATTCATCGACGAATTCAAGTCCCGTGACCGGAACCAATGCTTAAAATATTTTTTAAAAGTTGAAAGTATGCATTTAATCGGTGCAGAAGTGAACATATTTAAAAAATATCGACAAATGAATGTTCAAAAACATTTCTTTCATTACTGTTAATATCGCGAAATCAGCTAATTCGCAATGCATTATTAATATTGCATTCGTCACATCTCTTAAACTTAAATTTGCGTAACGGAGCACACGAGTGGCTCAAACTGTAAATTTTTGTAGGCATCACTTCTGCGTATCAGTGTCATTCGAAATAGTAGTAGAAGGAAAAAGCTTTAAAATGTTTTAAAGAAGTTATATGTTGGGTACGTGCAAATTATTTTTTTTTTCTTTACTCAAAAGAAAATAAGAGATGTAGGTACATGAATGTAAACTAGAGTGAACATTCCGCTGTATATTATATTTCGCCATGGAACATAATTAGTTTTTGTTTCTGCATTTTTCTGTAATATATTACTTTCTTTTCTATTTCGGAATTTGCGATTATCCGCTGTAAATAGTACATAAAATATAATACGTTATATTAATCGTAATTTTGTAAACATATTTTTAATATGAAAAAGAATATAAAAAATCTTTAAAAATTTAAGAGTTCTTAAATATTTTTAACTTCGTGAAAGCTTATTATTGTAAAATTCGGAGAAAATTAGGTTTAAAAGCATTGAAAACGTTTAGAAAACAGTAAAACTATTCGAAATACTTCTGTTTTTTTAACATTTGTTAAGATGGTACTGCAGAAAACAAAAAATGGAAGAAATTATTTATCTTTGATAAATGATATAAATTTATGAGAAAAATTCTTATGTAATATGTAATTATTTATTGATTTTGTTATAAGGAATGTTGATATAAGTATAAGAATTTATTATATCATTTGTGCATATTTAATTTCTATGTGTATAAAATATAATTTATATACATATATAATATAATCTAAATTAAATTATAGTTCTAATTAATTTTATAAAAATGCAAGAACCATCTTAACAATATAAAATTAATTTTTCTGTAAAGTACGGAAACGATGTTGATGCAATCAATGTTAAAGAGGTATCAAAATATTATTTACATGATAAAAACTCTTCACAGCTATCTCGAAATTTTATTTAGCTGCGAGTACAAACCATGTAATTGTTTAAAAATATAATATTCGTAATGCAAATAAGCTGAAGTTACATACTTCTAATTTAGAGTACGTGTAAATATTAAAATAAGAGATTTATTTAAATAAAAATTTTATAAGGTAAATTTAAGTAGCCATGGCTACTCCATGGATTATCATAATTTTACGAATTTCCAATTTGCAAGAAATTTAAAGCAAAGTTACTGCACAAGAAATTATACTATTTTTCAAGATGTACGTAAATTATAAAAAAAAATGTGAAATATTGATATTTATCTGTATTATAAAGTTCGAGCAATTGTACTTATTACAAGTGAAAAGTGTTAATTTTTTTTACAAAGAACACGTTTCTATGCAATTTGGAATATACAATCATCTATAAACAAATTATTGTTTTATTTAATATCCCAATTCCTAAATAAATTAATTTTACTTAACAAAAGAAATTAAAAAATATATTAAGTTCTTGTTAATTAACTACTTACATAAAAATTTTAAAATGCATTTGTTCCAATGAGTTATTACCTATGAAGCAATATTTTTCTAACGAATGTTGATGATTAATAATTTATAACGTAGGAAATAAATATAGAAAATATGGAAAAATTTTTTTCATTTACAGAACATTAACAAAAAAATTCGATTCTTTATTGTATTATATACATGAGTCACATAAGTATAATCTATATGTATAAATACTTTAATTTACAATATTTTTAGAATTTATAATTTATTAATTTTTTTTAAAATGCACTAGCTTAAATTTTCATAATACAATTACTGAAATGTATGACAGTTATTGCACAATTCCTTTTCAAACGAATAAAAAAAGTATTGAAGAATCATTTTTTGCATTAATTTTATTACAAATTATTTTTAAAATGATAATAATACAAATATGTTTAATCCATAATGTATGTATAACGAAAAGTAAAAATCATATTTTAATGAATCTACGTATTTACATAATATTACATTATTTTGCTTTTAGGCTTGATCTCTCAGCATCCTACCCTCTTTCAACAATTCTTCTTTAAACTGTTCCTCCATCTGTTTCTTAAAAGGTCTAACTTTTGTCATGTAATTATAAAATTGAACTGCAATGAATCCAGTGGCTCCTAAAGTAACCACAAGACAGGTCGATACCCAAATTTTCTGTACAGTGTCATAGATTCTGATTTTAGCCCTCTTTGGGAGCATTTTGTTTAGTACCAATTAAAAATTGCTGAAAACATTAAAAAAATTTAGCTACTGCTTTATATATTAAATAATAGTTTCTTTAGAAAATTTTTTCTAATATATTTTTTAATTTTAATCTATTAAAAATTAGAAATTAGATGTTTTCTGAATTATTCCTCTGTATTTAACACAGTAATAAAATTCGAAATTTAAATGATGCAAGAAGTTGCAATGATTATTTAATTAATAAAGTGCTTACCTTTTTCAACCGCTTTAGAGAATCCTAAAAAATAACAGCTACTAAATGTATTTATTATTAAAAGATACACTATTTCTCAAAAGAATTTTTCATTGTCTGAAAGAACTTTTCCAATCTAACCTTAAAATTGTATCCCTACTCCCTAGCCCCTACGAACTTCCCCCATTTAATCATTTGCGCATGTTCGATAATCACATGACCTACGAACTAAATTTGAAATTTTTGCAAATAAATTAAGCAATATATAATAATTTGTAAATTCAAATTATATTTTCACTAAAAATAAATTCTGGTAATTTTTAAAAAATAATTCTGGATCGTCTGCAATTACGTGGAAATAAAAGTAAGGTTTAGGTATTCGAATATTAGCATTTTTTATTTCTTTAGAAAAATACAGATATGCAATTCCTATATTTAAGCCTCGGAAAATTTTTAATTTCACATTCACTCGATGCACTTTTTTCAATAATGCATATACATATATATATATATATATCTATATATTTATTTATATATGTACACTAATTTATTGCAAACATGTTTGCCATTAAAGTACTGTTGTATTCATGTACAGGAAGAACTTGTGAAGTTTTCCTTTGTTACTGATGCTTTGTTATATAACAGTCTTTAAAAATCGAAGTAACTATTTTTTTATAGATACTAAAATTTTTTTTTAAATGTCTAATTGACCAATATAATAATTATTATAACATAATACTCTCATTCACGATCATCGCATATACATCATTTACCACACATAAATAACAAAGTAATAACTATTAGTAATTCCAATTACATTGCATTATCACAGTGAAAGTATAATGTTATAGATAGCAAAATTTTGTTCAAAATTGTAATTATCATTTACAAAGAAAATATTATTTAAGTATATTTCAAATAGAATACTAGAAAAGTATATATATAGTACAATTCTTGATTGTTCGTAAAATTCGTATATATTTACTAAAAAAATGTTGTAATTTCACTCAAACATCTTTCTTTCACTGTTATAAGTAATTTTTCTTTTACTGTAACAGCAAATATCGTATTTTTTACTATAATACATGTATTTACAAAGTCTTAAGATTCCACTTTTAAGTCAGTTCTGTTCTACACTTTTTTAAGATCCCTGAAAACATACTTGAAAAAGCAAATTTGTTTTCGCATTTATTTACATTAAATATTAACATGGCAATAAATATTATTTCAAATAAAGATTTGTGGTTTCCGGTAATTTTTTTAATATACTTTGTAAAAAGATCAATTATGATTTAATTGCTAAGGACTATTGTAAGTAGAGAGTTCTATTTTTCAAACTTTTAATACGATTTCATCAAATTCATTGCTAAAATATTGAAAGCAATTCGATGAAATTTAAGTTACTTTTTCAATATTTACTTATCAATCGTACATAAAATTAAATTTCCAGAAGTTTAAATCTCATTAAATTATTAAGCAATACACTTATAACTTATTATTTGCAACAATAATTAAAATACTGATTACATTTTGTTTCGATTTTTTATTTAAATATCTTACAATGAACTTTAAAAATAAAAAATTTCAAATTTAATAAAATCGTCATGGATACTTTAAAGCTTACTTTAAATTAGTAGATTTTAAATCATTTCCATAAATTTTGCCTTTTTTTAATGCACATTCGTTAAACTTCTAAATTATTAAATTTATAGAATAAATTAAAAAAAATCTTACATTTTTATTTTTATAAATCATATAATAAGATTTATTTGCTTTCATCAATCAGAAGAATTTAAGGTTACAAAAATTTTTGAAACACTTATTTATATAGCCCTTCTTTTAGAAAAATAAAATATAATTCCATATTTGAAAGTTATCCATAAAGTTATGGAGAAACATAATAAGTTGATAAAGAGATTTATTTTTAGTTGCTGTTTCGATGTAATTAAAACTATAATAACAAATTTAGATCCTACATAGTTTTTAAAGTTGAGGATCGTAAGTAAAAAACTTGTAAATTTTATACAACAGTGTGAATATTATTTATTTTTTCTCCTAGAAACCTAGAGATCAGACAAATATTTGTCATAACAATTTTTTAAGACATAAGTGAACAGTTGAATGTAAATATATCACTTTTGATGGTATTTAAATTAAACTTATATGATGTATACATATGTATTTCGAATATTAGTACTTAATTGAAAGAGCATTTACATATACATATATAATTTAAGAATATTAATTAATAATTTATATTGAATTGTATCAAATAATTTTCTTATATACATGTAACACGATTTGATTGTATAAAACACGTTTCACTTATTCTTAAGTTTTACTATAAGATTAATCTTGCATTAATTAAATCTAATGCACGTTAACAGCACCTACTTTTTTACACTATGCCGGAACAGTTCTGAATTATGTATTCAACACAAAGAATTTCTCTTTGTTTACTTAAAGATTTTACCCTTTATTAAAGGTAGAACTTGATTCTCTGCTCTAGTTTAAAAGTTTTTACTTACAACTTTTTTTTTACGAGTGTAACTCAAGTTACCTGTTTGGCAGGTATCTGAGAGGTCCAAGACTGAGAATAGAGGTAGCGGCTAATGCACCAAGATTACACGAATTCGAATTTCGTGCATTGTCTATGGTAACGATTGGGAGGGCAAAATAGCCACCAGTTTGAGCACTTAGTTGCGACAATGGTATATAACTTTGTATACCCAAATTAGAAAGTCGGCTAAGAGTATTTGGTGACTTGAGATCAACTACAGGTATAGCAAGCTCAACTGTTCCGTTTTGCTGTGGAGTCGTGTCTACTTCTTTGTGGTACGTTTTCTTGTGCGTTGCAAGAGCTGGTGCTGTAGGATATTGTGCTGGACACAAATTGCATCTATAAAAATATTTATTTGTTTTAATTAAATATAATAGATAAGTCTTAACATAAATTAAAGAAACATATACGTTCTAAAAAATTTCTAATATTAACATTTTTTTATTTCGATGTATAACTTACTTGTGAAGTAATTTGTTTGTTGTTCTATGGGTTGCCATATGTTGGGTTAATAATTCTTGACTTTGGAATCGCTTATCACAAACTTGACAAGTTAAGGATTGTATCATCCTATGAAATAGAAAAGTGGAAATTATTGTTAAAAAAATTAAAATAAAATTTTTAAATGCTGTCATTTATAATTATTTTAATTATTGTTCCTTCTCACCTTGGAGGTCTTCCCCTTCTTACAACTGGTGTAATTGGAGTAGGGACATCCTGAGTTAAATCAACAGTAGGTGGTCTAGGTGGTCTCTCAACTTCATTTGTTACTTGTTTGTTCTGCTGTTGTTGCTGCTGTTGTTGTTTATTTTGTGGTACAGCAAATTGTCCTTGTTGCTGGTCTTGTTGTTTTCTTTGAGGAGTTGGAATAATGGATATTGCTGAATTCAAATTTAATGAAGTAACGTTCAACTGCTTTTGTTGAGGTTGAGTGGGCGATTGCTGTACAGGTTGTTGCACTTGACTAGGTTCGACAGTCTTCTTGTTATTTACAGCAGGTGTAACAGTGATACCTCGTGCAGCCAAAACATTTGCCACCGTTGAAGCATCTGGCTTCTTTGTATTTTGTACCATTGCATTGACTTGGGCTGGATTATGACCTTTATAGATTAGTAAACAAAGAAACATATTTTTTCGCTTTGTGCACTTCTCCGTTGATGACTTTTTAACATTAAAAAATTAAAACAAGGAGAAGAACTTAATGTGCACATAAAATAAAAAAAATGATCTAAATATATTCAGAAAACATGATTTTAAAAAAATACTAATAAAAGTTTTTTCAATTAAACTGATAAATATTTTAAACAATGCAGTTAACTTAAGAATATGTTCAACAACTAAAATGCATACCTATGATTTAAAATTATAATAAACACTTAATTTGATTTAAATTAATATAAAATAGTTATGGTCATTCTTTCTATGTTTTAGGGTAATGAAAATGCTTGTGACAAATCATTGGTCTGCATATATAAAAATGGTAAGAAAAATCAATTTCACATACCAGGTTGTCTAACACTTAATGTAATGGAGTCAGTCAGATGAATAGTAGAGTCATTTTTTGTTGATTGCACAGAAGTACCACCCTGTACATTTTGTATAACAGGTAGACCATCATTTCTTTTTTGTTGAGCAATAACATGACAATCGGCATCTTCATTTCGGTCTGGTATCAATACATCCATACGTCTTTGTTTTTGCGGTGGACCTTGCTGCTGCATTTGTGATGGGATTTGTGACGACATTTGTGTCGGTTGTAGTACAGGCCTTTTCATGCGTTGTCGAGGAACTATAGATGGAACTGAAACTGGTGGCTGTGGCATTCGTCCAGTTCTGTAAGTAGGTAATTGGATATTAATTTTAATTTTAATAAAAACCTATAGTATTAACAAAAAATCACTGTCAATTGTTAGTAATAAAAGCTCATACTTTATTGAATGCCAATAAGATAGGAATCTTTATTAGTATTAGAGAAATGACTCATTTTTTTGACAGAGTAAATATAATATTCCCAAACACTTTTGATGCTTTAATGAAAAAATAATTTTAAAACTTTAGAATCAAAAGCATATAACCTTTCTTTGTTTTAACATTGAATAAAATCTCTTTTTCAATTCTTGCAATAAAGATTCATTAATAAATTTTATTTTTCTTACACCACGGAACTGCTGAATTTTTCAAATTCGTAAAAAAATCGTACCAACTCACCAACTTCCATAGTTAATGTTCAAAAACAAAACCATCAATTTTTCTTTCATTCAAGTCCAATTTTCAATCTCCAAACTGAAAAAACTTCAGGCACTAGAAAACCGCGCAGCAACCAATTCAACAAACTCAAGCGTCTCACAAACCACACACTGCAAAAACTCGCAGAACTCAGCTTTCTTATATCTTACATTCGACGCTACAAGAAACCGCGCGATTACTAAGAAACAAGCGGCGCAGATCGGCAGATATAATGCTTCGCTTTCATCTACACCCTGCACGCCGGTATAGTGTCTATGTGAGTGTTTTGTTTAATAGTATGTCCGGCCAGATAAAAAGATTCCGTCTCTACAGTTGGTTACTCTGACTTCGCGGCAAAAGCACCGATCAGTGGCTCCATTTCTATAGGGTAACGCTGAGTTAAGCGTTCAATATCGCCATGTTCGCTAGTGACTTTATTCGCGCGCGCATCAACGAACTTTGTGCAAAGGGGAATATAGAATTGAGTACTGTGCTTGCACGAAATTTCAGAGTTGGAATGTGTATGTTTATTTTTGATTGATCAGATCAGAAATTTAATTGGGAGAAAGTTTGGATGACTGCTGAAAGTCATCTGAACACCGTGGATTGGTTTACGTAAACAGAGCCCCTTCGATAAAATTCCGAAAATTCATTCAAGCTTTCAATCTAGTAAACGAAAATGATTGACTTTAAATTACAAGTAATTTTATTTTTTATTAAAAAAAATATATTTAATTATAATAATTGCTTAGAATACATTAATATTGTAATATAAGGTTTTTTTCATTTATTTGTTATTTGAATATTTTTTGCTCGTATTAAATTCATTAAAAATATTGAAATATATAATAAATCGTAAAAATTTTCATATAATAATAACCGAATTTAATTTAATTAGTTAATTTAGGATCTTTGAATATGTCGAAAAATTATTAAGAAGACTAATAAGGAAATTTTATGCCGACTTTTTTATAATTTTGAAGTTCTTGCAATTTAATAAGTACCTCATAGGTTCTACATTAAGTTAAAGTGATTCAAGTACTCAAGGTCATTCTTTTTAATATCATGTGCTTTAGTTAATAGCAACTAATAGCAATTAATACAGATTGATTCACAGTTGATCAATCTTTAAATGAAGATATTATTTTTTAGTCTCATTTCTTACATAAATAAAATGAAAAATTAATAAATATTAATTAATTTCTGATATTAATGATTATATTGCAAAAACTCAAATAATTAAAAACCGAAAGTTAACGTTTGTAAGTATTTGCGCTGTATATGGCAAAAAGGTATTTTATATGTGACTTTCATAAATTTTTTCGACAGCGCCTATATATATCAAGACCGCATAGATGTATACTTGATAGGGATGGAAGCTCTATATGTAATATATTGTACATTGTGCATAAAGGGCGCAAAATAGTACATTCCCGCCTGTGGTGCACATACTATTTTTTGACACGTGGGTGCAAAATTTTATTTTTTGTTGCATGAAAAATTGCATTTTGCGCCCGCGGGGTCAAAAAATGTATTTTTTGACTCTCCGGACACGACATCGAATTTCTCGCCCATTGGATCAAAAAATAGTACGTGTATCACGGACACGAAATAGGGGATTCTGAATCCAGATGTACAATGTACTATTACGCATAGTTTTGCTTAAGGGTTAACAGAAAAAGATTTAAAATTTCCATAATCAAATTAACAAGGAAAATTTCCGTTACATTAATTGTATAACTCAAATTCATTGAAGCAACTTTTTTTCAACAATCTACAATCTTTCATTGTATTCTTTACAAAATAAAAATTTAAAGAAATTCTGAATGAATTTAAAAAACTGAATTAAACATTTTATTTAAAAAATATCTTTGATTAATTTTCCTTCACAGAACTCTGTCGTCAAATTTTTATGCCAAATTCGTTTGTAGAATTTACTGAATTTATAATGAAATCTCATTTTTGTAAAGGACTAAAGTAATATTAAGAGAAAATTGGAAACGTCCGATACAATATACGAGTGTTTTATCGGAAAAAGTAATGTACGCGATCGACTTGTTTGACAGCAGTACACTGCAATACTGGAAGGTATTGATCGTTATTGAAGAACAGACGAAATATGATCGCAGAATTTGATGTTAATGCACTGCAATACGTTTATTGCACGTACAAATTAATGCAAATGAATTAAAAAATAAATTGTCAACTTTTATATAATAACAGATGTACGCTTTCAAAAATCGATAGATGTTCGAATAAAGTTCATTATATTTAACCCTTTACAAACTTTTTTAAAATAATAATTTTAAAAATAAAAAATATATCTACATGTAAAAGCTATTTTAAATAAGAAACATTTTAATTGGGAAAACGTTATAATACTGCAAGAAGAAACGTAATAAACTATTATTTTATAAAAAATGCTTTTAATTTATGAAATTTCGTTATTTATAAAAAATTAATTTGATGGAAATGTGAAAATGTTTATATTCATAAAAAATTGAGGGAAAATGCAAGAATGCTGAATAAATTTTATAATCGCCCGTTATAAGCTTTATGCTACGTTTAAATTAACATTTAATTTTTATTGAACGCGAATTTTTAATTAAACCGGTAATAAATAGTAATAGTCACAAAAAATTGCTTTTAGATTAATCGATAATTAGAACGTACTGATGAAATTTTCATGTCTATGAAGTAACGGTAAAATGGAATTTACTTGCATTATCTCGCGGTATTGAAGTTTGTAAAAAACAAATTCAGAGCGATTGAATTTTAGGTGCATTTCTAAAATTAATAATAATTAATATAAGCTTTCAGTGCTTCCTTTGTAAAGCTATTTTTATGAAATGGTACATATGATTTTTTTGCGATGATTATATCAGCGCTGATTTATGTTATAAAATAAATGGCAAATTAAAAAAACAATAGAAGAAGAGAAACGGTTGCTGCGCTAAACAAAAAAACATTTATACTGCATTTAGATTTATGTTAAGTTTTAAAACTGAATCAATTTCCTAAGTAAATCTTCATTATAATAAGACGTTACTAAATCAAACACACAAGTAAATAGATTTAAAAGTAAAGTAACAATTGACACTGAATCCTGCCAAAAAATTGGTCTGAGTAATATGCACTACTCGGGATCGATAGCTGCAAAATAGTTAATTAAAATTACCTTGGACCAGGAACGCCTGGGTATCTGGCTCTGGGTCCCTGTTGAGGTATTTGAGGTTGCATTTGCGGCTGCATACCCATCTGCTGTTGATACGAGCTGTATTGCTGGTACATTTGAGCTAGGTGAGACGGCGGATAGTGTATCGGCGCTTGCACCCTGTACATAGGAGGTCTTCCGGGAGGTTGTGGGTAGTAATTAGCCCCTGGTATCATAGAGTTTGCGCCAGGTAAACCAGGTGGTAACTGTGGCTGCGGCAGAGGCATTCGCTGGACCTGCTGAGCCAATTGCTGAACCGGCGCCGGCAGCTGGTCTAGATTTACAGGTGGATACGCCACTGGTACTTGACCAGGAAACGTCGGTGAGTTCTGAGCAGCGTGTTGGATGCTGGGAGAATGAGGCGAGTGGGTATTGACATGTGGTGAGGTTCGATTCAGATGTGGTGAATGAGCGTGAGGAGAGTTCTGAGATAGGCGATGCGGGGACACCGAGCTGAGATTCGGCGAGACTGGAGGAGGAGCCCCGTGGGCCTGAGTTTTGTGTACCGACACTTCCAAAGGAGTAGTAAAGACAAGTGCACTGCAATCAGGGATGTTACATTGGTAATGACCAGCTTTTGCTCTGTGGGCATCTAAATGGGCAATGTCTTTAAATTTCTCGTTGCACACACGACAGGTATTTACAGTTTCCGCGAGCCTCTCCAATGAGACATATTCTGTTTCAAAAGACTGCGCGGCATTAGAGAGATTGGATTCGTTTTGATTTCGTTGCTGCTCCAAAAGGAAACTTTGGAGAAGAGAGCCAGTAGTTTCTGTGCTCTCTTGAATGTCTTTCTCTTTTTCGGAACTGTCTTCTGCAGCTTTGGAACTGTTAGAGTCTTCGGCGACTGTGACTTTATTCCAGCTAAAACTTGAACTGGAAGACCTGCTGACTGGTACGATTTCCGTTTCAGCTCCTCGAGGTGAAGTACTAGTTGGCTGCTCTGGCATCAGAGCTGATTTAGGAACTATACTTATTTCACTATTTGCTCTTAGTTCTTGAATCATATTTGGAGTATCATTTTCCTCCTCTTCTTCTTCTTCTTCTGGTTCTTCCGTTTGTTCTTCTTCTGCTGGTGTTGTTGGAGCATCGGGTGCATTGAGATGCTCGGTGGATCTGGAACCAATGTACCTAATGGGTGAACATTCAGGTTTAAATAAAAATAATGGAAAATGAACAAATGAACTGTAATAACTAAGAATTTATCAATATGAAAAAAGAAAACTAAAAGCATTCTATACATATGCACTAAGGTTTCGAATTTAAATAATTCATTTGTAGACTTCAATTGATAAGTCCATTTGTCTATTTTGAATATTTAATTAGATGTTAAAATATTCTAAAACATGAATAGGAGGTGTGAAATAGAATGTTTTTAATGTTTAATCCTAAGATTTATGAGACAAATATGCTCAGTTCCAAGGGTGGGTTGCTGGTATGTATCTGTTGGAATGAAATGGACAAAGCAAATGAAGGCGAGAGAGATTTAACACACGTGAAGTGCAGTAAAAAAACTATATTCACATTAAATAAAATTGATCAAGATGAAAATTTGGATGAACATAATGAGTAAATTTTAAATTTAATATTTAATGTATATTTATAAATTCAAAATTTACCTTGATTGTTCTCCAAGCCTCCTGAGATTTTCTATTGTTTCTCTGCATGTTGCTTCCAGAGCATCTGATTCTACAGGATCTTCATTTTCATCTAAGAGAGCATGGTCCGAATTGCTATTATTATCATCTGCTTGTACATCGTCTTCATGCTGATCTTCTCTTTCCAGTGCTTGAACGGAATCACTTCCTACTCCAGAGTCTCTTTCAATATTATCCATTAAAGGTCTCTCAGAACTTTCCAGAGGATTATTGTCAGGTTCAGATTCAAAATTATCCTCTTCATAATTGTTCTAAAATAAATAGCATTTTACATAAATACTTAATTTTTAAGTCTTTGAAAATTGAATTGTAAATATTTAACGCAAACTATACCTCTTGATTTATCATCACGTTTTCAAAAGATTCTTCGGCGGTTTTTTCCTCCTCCGAATTGCTCCTGTCATCTTCTTGTATTTCAGCCAGTGCGTCTTTCTGCTCTGAACTTTCTTCTTTATCCAAGTCAAAGTTGCTGACCACTGTGAAATCTTCAGAAATGGGAGATTTTTTTAATTTTAGTTTCAAGCAATCTACTGGGCTTTGTCTTTTTATCGTAATTTTCAGATTGCCTTTTCGCTCTGAATTGAGCCAATACTGATCATCTTTTTCCTTTCTAGTCTTCAGGTTTGCAATCCTCTTTAAAACAACTCGAGGTTGAACATGGTGGATAATGATATGAGTTTGAAGATCTTTTTTGGCTTGAAACTTTTGATCACAAATATCACAACGCAGCAATTGCTGAATAACATCTAATGAATCATCACCTGAAACACAAAAATAAAAATTTATTAATAACAATATTGTTAATAACTGTTTTTATAATTTTATATATATAAATAATGTATGCTTTTGGGCTAAAAAGCCCGTTACAAATAAATAAATACAAATAAATACAAATAATAACTAATAAATGTATTGCTTCGGTAACTGCATTAAAAAAATAATCAAAGAAAATTTTTTTAATTTACTTGATACTTTTTTAATTGAAGAAAAATAGATATCCTCCATTATACATTAATTTTTAATGTATATTTTTTTTTATTAAATTTATACCCAAGGTTTATCAAAACCGCTAAAAAACCAATTTTAATTGATTTTTTAACAGTTTCCTACACTAAAACAAATTCAAAACAGTTTTTAATTATTCTTTGATTTATTAGATTTTCACTTGTTAAAATTATCAGATGAAACAGCTCAATCAATCAAATGTCCTCCTAGTATTATATATCTGTGCACGAGTCACCTTTCCCCGTTAAATAAACAAACAAGCAATCGACGATTGAACGACTTGAGTGAAAATCTAAAGCAGCACTGCGAGAAGTGATGATAGAAAAAGGAACGCCAATGACAGAAGCAAGTAAGCATGCGAATGCGAGCCAGCGTTTGGTGAATCATTGTCAAGAGAGACGGAGAACGCCGCATTCACCCTCTCGGGCTACAAATCGTGCGACGCGCCGTAACTCAAGTCTTGATCTCGGCACCGATCCTTTTGAGGTTATTGGCGTAAAGCTCAAGCGCGCGAACCACTGTAATCTCTCTCCGTATATACACGCGCCGCTTGGTCTCTCTCTTTCTCTCTCTCTCTATTTACACAAACAAAGAGAGAAACTGAGAGAGAAGAGGCACGCGCGATAGGCGGTTCCTCGGCTGCTCTCACCTTACAATAGTGGTCTGCAAGATCTCAGCGAAAATGACGCCGACGACGAAGGCGCGGAAAGACGACTGAGCTCCACCGCTGTTCCTGTGGCGCGTCTCTCTTTCTCTCTTTCGTTCCCGAATTCGTGAGAGCATCCGCCTGTGTGCGTGCCATGTGTGCGCGAAAATTATTGCCCTCTTTACATGCACACAAGCGTTTCCCTCACCAATATGCGAATATACTGCTCTGTACGTGTATGCAGGTACGAACACAAGAGGGAGACCCACCCAATCGATCCGTTCCGTTCGTCTAAAACGCAGTGGCCATTGGTCCGTGGGCACGCGAAACCCGCGAATCCTGCTGCACCTTTTTGTTGCCGCCGAGAGATCAGCTTAGGTGAGCTGCTGCAACACTTAGGTCGCTCTGCAGCCAGAGAGGGAAAGAAAGAAAAGAACGCGCTGCAAAGTTTATGTATTGGTTCGCGCCGGTTTTGCGGTTACCGACCAAATTGCAATGAATGTAGAAGGACGACAATTCAGGAATGTTCTCTAGCTACTTTTAGCTTTCGGTTGGTACGATAGAAAAGGTAATAACAGCTTTATTACAAAGTTTAAAGTAAAGTTTTATGATACCATGTAAAAGATTGTATAGCTACCGTTGTAAAGATTATAGCGGTTGATTTTAAGAAAATCTATAAATACGAGAGCTATACCCGCTTGAATTATGCAGAGGGATGAGATAATGTTGACAGACTCTGACTATAGAATTTTCGGTTGTTGCATATTAGAATAGCGAAAGTAACTATACTACATTGCATAGGTCTTAACCTTTCTTCGATTCTTTTTGTAGAAATAGTATACAAGCCTCATCCAACAACATCTGCTGAAGTTCGTAAAAGAGTGAGACTTATAGCAGTATTTTTTCTCGCAAAAATCAATTCCTTTTTTCAAAAAATATTTTCGAAGGGACATTTATATTTTTCCTCTTTTTATTTTCCTAAGAGTAATTAACTGAACTTTAAAGTGAAAACTTTAAATGTGTAAGAAATATATTTTTTATGCGAATTGCTTTTTTGTGGAAGGTTAGTAGCATAATAAAATTGTTTAATTTTCACGACGTGCAAAAATAAAAAAATTAAATACAAATTGTAATTTCGTGCTACGCGTGCACGAGTACATTGAACTGTTACATTTTTTATATTTTTATTGGAGTGCACGAAACTACATATAAAAAAATATTTTTTTTTTATTTTTTGCTTTCTCTTTTTTGTCTGTTTCTTTTTGTTGCATACGTTGTATTATTTCATTTTTATGGTATCCGCGTATGCGGAAGTGCATAAAAAATAAGTTTTATTTTTTGAAATTGAAAATTCTAGAGAAAAAATTTTTTTGTGCGAAATTAATAAATAGAAGGGAAGTTCTGGCTTTTTAAAAAATGTAATTAAAAAAATTCAATTTTATAATCAAATTCAGATGGTCGTATATTATTTAAATTATATTTAATACGCAAACTGTAGGAGATTCATTTTGTATGAAGCTAGCAGCCGCTAGCAGCCAGAATTAGCGGCCGTTCAGGGACGAATTAATGTACGGGGCCCAAAAAAAAGTTTATTTAAATCAACTTAAATTAGATTAGGAAATAGAAAAGTAGGAAAAAGAAAAATAGGAAAAGTGAGACGACCATTAGCTATAGGCCACACTAGGCTGCCGGAGTAGATCCAGCGTGATCCCCCTAAAAAGAAAAAAAAGAAAAACAATTCAATTGCTCTTCTTATTTTATACAACTCATTGAAATATTTAAATTCATTAAAATAAAATTCGCAATTTGAAAAAGTAAACATTTATAATATAATAATATAATAATAAATTATAATTTATTATTATAACAAATTAATTTTCTATGCTAAAATTTTGTCCAGCACACTAGTAGAAATTTTCCGATAATATCGCTAGAATCTAGCTTTTGACATTCTAGCTAAATTCTAGCGATATTATCGGAAACTTTCTACTAGGGCATGACCGCAGCATTTCAAATTTTCAGATTTTCTTATTCGACCAGAAAGTGCAGCGAAAGAGGAATCCTCGCGTTAGTGGGGAAGTATCCTGCTGAATACGCTGGATTCCAGATGGATATTTTTAACAGGATAAGCATTGTTACAAGTGAACAAAATGGCAATTTCGGCTAGTACGACGCAGCTCTACTCCAAATTTTGCCCAGATCTTCTCACTCTACCAGGATGTGTAGCGAAAGAGGAATTGTTACGTTAGCAGGGGCGGAAAAAAATAATTTCAAAATTTAATGTTGATTAATTCCTCTCCTTCTATAGAATACCTTTTTTATACAGGACATAAATATGGTTTAAAATTTCTTGAAAAATCCTTCCGTCCTCGCTAAGGTGAGGATTCCACTTTCGCTGCATTTTGTAGTCGAGTGAGAAGATCTGGGCAAAATTTGGAGTAAATTGCAGAATCGAAAATTAATTAATTTGTAATGATAAATTATAATTTATATATTGTAAGTTTTTACTTCACAATTTAGAGTTTTTGATTTTATGAATTTAAATATTTAAATAAGTTATATAGAGTAAGAAGAGCGATTAAAGTTCATTTAAACGAAATTTTTGTTTGTTTGGGGTCCCCCGCATTGATTCGTCCCTGAACGGCCGCTAACTCTGGCTGTTAGCTTCAGGTTCATTCATTTTGTTCGTTTTGATAGATGCTTTGATAAAAGATATTATAAATTAATATTACTTATAAAAGTTACATTTTTGGAAAATCAAACTTTGAAAAATGGCTATAAAACAATAATACAACTTTACTAATTTTAAGAAAAATTTGCCTGTTTTAATTAGATGTGTTTACACTTCAGATGCAGTCATCTTGAATCCATGTGTTTTCTTATGGGAAAGACAAGAATAATTGTATCTCAAGATCAGCTGACATCTATTTTTGTTGTTTCCCAAGCGATTAACATTTTTATGTAAAAAAATTCAAATTCCAAAATTTTCACCGATACAGGTATTTCTCATTGGCCAAAGCAAAAACCGTGAAAAATATAAGTAAATATTTTAATTTTTTTTATTTTACTTTTTACTTTATACTTATGAACCTTTAGAGGGCTGGAAGACCAGTATTGCAGCCTATCACAAAAGCTTCTTCAATTTTTGTGTTTTAGATTAAAGTATTCATGTTTCCAATATTATTGCAATAAGTTTTTAATATAATTTAATGTAAATTAACCCCCTTCCCCCCATCCATCCACCCCATAACTTCATATTTTTATGTTAGACTTTTTTTTAGAAAAATGGTTTAAAAATGTTTTAGGTACTTAGTTAAATGAAGAATTTAACATATATTTTGTTTTTATGATGAAAAAAGGTTATCTGGTATTTAAAAATACCATTTTTTCGAACTTGAAATTTTTAACAAAGATAACCATGCTCTGTTGGAAATTTCTCACCATACTTTATCTTACCATACTATACTCTATCAGTTTCTTGGTAGATCTGGCCTAAATCTTGTCATTTCTCCAACAGGGTTCTAGGCTAACTATGCATACTTAAATTCCTTATTTATGAATTCTAAGTGCAACTACTAGGAATTCCAAATAAATCTATTTGATTAACTAGTTTTAAAAAACAAGCACTGATTTCTATTTAGTTTAATATTAGTTCAAAAAGATTATTTACCATAATGAATCGGATTAATTCTTTGAATAACGAAAATGTCTATTTTTTTACTCATTTATCTACGGTATGTTGTAAATGAAGTTTTATAATCTAAGTGATCAGTGTATAAATAAAACATATAATATATAATTGATTAGTTAATAATAAAATTGATTATTTAAAGATTTGCATGTCAAGATCTTCTGGAATAATAAAATTTTGGAATAAATGTATTTTTCCAGCTTATTCAATATATTTTATTAAAATTCTTTCATGAGTCTTATTTACATAAATATATTATTTATCTAAATTGTTTGCAATTTTATGCGTACAGTAAAAGTTTTTTAAAAAAAGCAAGTTTCAATAGTCTATTAATATTTTATTTAATTAGCATTTTACAAAAAAAAATTTAATAAAAGCTCTTTTTCATCACTATATAAAAGCATTTATTGGTAGAATGATATAAAAGCGATTGTACTTTATAGAATTGCTATGGCTCTACCTGAAATGAAATTAAAATCAATATTAAATTTTTTATAATAAAAGAAATGCCAAAATATACATTTGAGATACAAATAAAGTTTGGTGTTCTCTGATTCGAGCCGGATGGAATATAACCACTGAAAGTTTCTACCGATTTTTTATCCAATATCCGAATTTTATTCATTTTTCTGCCCTCCGGCCGGAAAGCGGCAACTTTCTGGCCGCTGCGCGAAACGAAGTTGCCGCTTTCCGGCGACGTTGAGCAGAAAAATAATATACACACCTTGGCCAGTAAAAAAGAAAGCCTCAGATCACACGTTTGTCAACCTCGGCTTCGTCTCGGCTGACAATTACGTCTGATCTAAGGCATTTCTTATTTTACTGGCCTAGGTATGTATATCCTATTAGTGAGATGGATTTTTCGACGGACAAACTTTCCGTCTCTCGTAGTCGGTTTTTTTAAAACGTATTATCAATTATATTAAAAATTTAATCGCGCTTAAAGACTTTTTCCCAACTCATGCATGGAATAGCCCTAATTTCACGCTAGAAAGTAGCATAGAAAATGAAGCATTTCAAGCGTTTGAAAAATTTTTTTATTCAAGCGGGGAAAAAAGACTTCTTCGCTTCCAGCAGGGCTTATCGGAGAAAAAAGTCGTTTTTCTCCGCTTCAAGCTATTTTTTACGATTTCTGTGCACGATTTGAAATGCACGATCATCTATCCAACTTTCTAACACTAAAAGAGGACTTCATGCTTAAGTTAAAAAAAAATATGGTGTGCAACACAGGAAGAATAGAGGAGATAGTAAGCTGTTTGTAGCGAGGGTGAAGTGTTCTGCACAGTCGAGTGCTGAAAACCTCACCCGAGTCTGAAATAGCTTTTCTTCCCGAGTTACACACCGTATTTTTTTTAACGAAGGCATGAAAATCCCTCTTTTGGTGTTAGAAAGTTGGATAGATGATCGTGCATTTCAAGTCGTGAACAGAAATCATAAAAAATAACTTGAAGCGGAGAAAAATTAAATAGCAATGAAAAAAGTCATTACCGCTTACAGCGGGGAAAAATCGCTTGAACAAAACGTTTTGAAATGCTCCATTTTGAGTTGAGAAAAATATTTCTCATAGGAAGTTTTTGTAACTTAAAAATTGTTTATCTCGAAACGCAGTTACTTTACTGATTCCGAGTTTAATCTTAGTTTTTTCTTTTGCAATTTTGCAGTTACAAAAGTTCTATCTCCGAGAAAAATCAACAATTTTGATAGAGTTTTTTCTCTTTAAAGGTAATAAATATATTGTGTAATAAGTGCGGGAAGTTCGACAAGTGTTGCGAACGTCACATAAGTGCTTTCCGCATGTATCACAATCAATTTTTTTTTAAAAATACATAGGAATAATGCGTTCGATTTCGTATGAGCAAAATGTCAATTTTTTTTGAGCATGCATGGAGTGTGATGTTGAAAAAACTACAGTAACTTTAAGAAATTTGCATATACAAGACATTTTGCATATACGGAATAGACATGAGAATTGATAATTCCTGATAATTTGAAATTTTCAATGATATGTGTAATCTTATTATGTACTACGTTGACTGAAATTAAAATATAGATTGTAGGTCATTTAATTAATAAATATAAAAATAGATGTAAGGAAAGTTATATATACTTCTCTTTTAAACACGGTTATTCTTATACAGTTTTGACTCAAGAAATTCTTTGATTTTAACTGACTTTTATTTAACCGAAAATGTTGTTTTACAACATCACGAAAATTTCTAAACGGTTATAGCATAAATTTACTAAATCTATTCAGTTACATATAAATTGCTAATTATATCAAATTATGCATTGCAATATACGTATATGTTATCAATAAAATGTTCACAAAAATAAATGATTACCTTTTGTTAGAATTATAATAAATAATTGCAATACGTGGAAAAAAAATTTTAATATTAAATTTTGCAATATCAACATCATTTTCATGTTTTATTTATAAAATGTTTGCAGATAAACGAAATCCTTTTCTGAAAGTTCGCCGTATGACATTAATTACAGTGGATATTATTCGCTTTCATTACATTGCATTACACGCAGCATAATTGTACGTTAAAATAATAGTGTCATATATGATACGAACAATTTTGTACGAGAGGCGGGATCATATTAAAGTTTCGCGAGAGCTTACACCTTCTTTCTATTGGTCGACGCGGATTCTGCGCGGGATTAATTGCGATAATTTGAATTGCACTTTTCGGCGCTTCAGAGTAAAAATGGAGCTTGCTAAAACAACAGCAAATGTTTTAGTTTAAATCATGCTTTAAAATTTTCTAAAACACGATTGCTAGGTAAAAAATAAAAGAAACTGATTATAAACTTTTAAAAAGAAATTAATATAATATGTGAACCCAATATGTACAAAAATTGTGCCAATAAAGTTCTAATCTTGATTATTTTAAAAAAATTCACTCACTAAAATTTTGCAAATTTTCTTCTACATTAGATGCTTCAAGCTGATTTTCCCTCGAAAATTTAAATTCACCGTAATCCGGTTCCAATGTACTGCTCATCTCCAATCTGCAAATAATATTTTAAGAAATAAATAAACCAAATAAACAAACCAAATAATAAATATGTTTTAATTCTTGATTTTTAATGAATTACTTTTAAATGTTTAACGTCATCCTGGCAAATGACACTACTGGCTAAAATAAAATTTACTGCAACTTAAACAAATATATGAAAACAAAATAAATTGCAACTCAAAATGTCACATAGCAATTTAACAAAATTATTTTCGACCAAAATTTGTCAATGTACATTTTGACATGAAGTCGAACGACTTGATTAAAGCTATTAAAACCTTAGAGCAAGTTTATACTGTTAATTAAAAAATAACGACGCCCGAGATTACATTACTAAAGTTTCTAAACGGAAATCGAAGTCCAAATTGTAATATTAGTCACGCTCATGGCAGCGCTAAACAAACTCTTTTATCATTAAGATCTCCTTAATAAACATTACTACACATACACGCAGCATTAAAGTAAGACTGAAGTGAAGAAAATAAAAAAACAACAATCGTACGTGCCTTTTCGTGACAGAACAAAACTTGTTCTAGCTTCGTCTGCCGTCTATCAGAAGCAAATCATCGTAATGTTTTTTGGCCTGCTGATCAGCAGATCGGAGCCTCGTTTCGTCTGCAGCTGTCGTTCGCCGATGGGCAGAGTTGTATTTCGCTTGAGTTTCGCGGTGTTTCACTCGCGCAAATATGTAACCTCATTTCGCAGTGTGCCACTCAAGCGAAAATACACACGACAAGTCTTGCGCTTAGAAAGCCGCGGAAGCAGCGCGGCGAACACTTTCACGGCTAGAAGCTCAAAATCGGTGAAAAAACAAGAGCGGAAATAGTTTCAGTGTCACTGCTGGCTTCGATCACAAATCATTGCACAGGCAAACTTTAAAAAATCGCACTGCTGCTGCTCGGATCTCATTCCCGCGCTCGATACTGTTAATTTTTTCAAGGGCACACGTGACACTCAAACTCGCGATCTGTTATTTCAGCTAGCGATATAAGAATCGCAACTGTCACTTCATCGGTAGCACGATCTTCCATTAAACAACGGCAGTGCTAGCAACAAACCAATAATATCGTGCGCGTGGCTGTTGGTACACTGGCCTCATCGAGAGTAGATGGCGAACTTGGCGAGGAGAGTCGAGAGAAAAAAAACACCTGTCACAACTGTACACAGAGAGCAGTGCGGCGCGGCGACGTCTCTGGCTGCACGCGTGTATAAAGAGCAAAAGCGCGAGCGAGACAGAGAGCTCCGACACGGGCGCGCGACACTGAAGTACTACTACTGGCGGCAGAGCGGCGCGCCGAAGCGCGCGAGAGAGAGAGAGAAAAAATCCCGCGTTGCTGGCGCTGTGGCTGCTACTCATTCGGTACACAGAGCGCGTGATGTAATGCAACGTCAGGTAGAGAAAGAGACGGAGTGACGAGAGCCGGCATTCAGGGGCGGGGTAGAGAGGATATAGGCATGTGTATAGTTCACCCTAGTCGAGCGGTAAGAACGCCTGCGCGCAATTCCTCTAATCTTCCACAGCTCTTTCTCACGTTTTGTAAAAGCTGGTGCTAGGCTTCCGCGCGTGCGCACGACGAGCACGCCCAAAGCAGTTGAGAAGCTGTTGCTGACGTTTCCCTGTTGCTGGAGTTTTCGAAGAGGGCGCTGCGCTCGATGCAGCTTTCCCCCACCACCGATGCCGCGTTCAGCAATCAATATGGCGACTGAGGTTGTTGCCCAGCTAATTAAAATATAACCAATTAAGGGATGCTTTGGGAAACGCAAGTACTTTGGCGCCTAAATGCTTGCTTGATACTCCGCAGTAACTTTCAGAGCCGCAAAATTTACATTAGTTTTTTTACTCTCTTTTTTACTTTCTTAGAGCGGTATTACCGCCGGACTATTTTGCCGTACCAATGCGGCACCTCTGCAAGATCACTGCCGTACAAAATATTTTTACACGGGTTACAAGAATCAGCTTACAAGAATCCAGAATTTTTTTTTCTTCCTTTATCCCGCCAAGGCTCGTTAGCAGCAGACTCTCCATTTTCTAAGCGCCGTTGAAAAAATAATAAAAGCTATCGACCGAGATTTTTAAAGCCCTGCTGTGGGCTGATGTGAATATAATTATTGGGGGCCGCCCGCTGTAGCAGGACGACGTGGGGTAAGGAAGAGAACGAGCGAACTTTAATATATAACTCAAACATAATGGATCGCTGAGTCGGAGGGAGAGAGATGCGGGCAAGAGACGAGGGGGCGGAGGAGGGCGCGAGAGAAGAGCTACGTAACCGTGGGGAACCAATGGCAGGTTCGCGCGTCTGCGCTTTGGCCTCTCGGAGAACTTCGCGAGACCTGCATGTCGCTCTCCCTTCTCCCTCTCTCTTACACCAAGATAAACTTAGAAATAAATTCCACCACTACAGAGAATTCACGTAGCGGATGTGCCCTCTCTCTTGCGCCACGGCGACCGATCTTTCTCTCTTCTCCCCGCCCCTCTCGCTCGTTCTATCTCTATCTGGACTTTGGAATACCCGAGATACCGGAAAAGTCTAAACTGAAATATCCAACTGTCCAATTGACGAGGATTACCCTCGAAATATTCGTGACGCGCGCGAGTGCCTGTACTCGCCGGGAATTACATCATAACTACGCAGCTTCTGCTGCCTTGTATTATACTGCACGCGGGCAGGCACTGTACTGTATGCTGGCGGAATTACATTATACATGTACGCACACCTCTACGTCGATGAAATTTGTATGAGCTGCGTGAGATGGATTGTAAATGGATTAGTGGGTAATTCTAGTATTTTTCGCTGTCAGTACGATCGCGTAACGACTGAATTCATCTGTCATGCAAAAAGTAATAATCTTTTAATGCTTTTAGCGATAAATATAAATAAAAGAAACGACTGTAATTTTACGAGCAAATGAATCGATTGTTGAATATTTTTCTGTATTGTCCAACCATATAGCATCGTTAAAACCAACTGCAGTAATTGTCTGAATTAATGGTAATATTTTCTCGACAGCTTGGTGAATAAATTGCATGCATAAATTATGTCACGTGCAAACGACTGCCGTGAAAATGTGTAATAAAACTTGCATTATACAACCCACGCATGCCTCAAACTCTTGGATGAATGTATTCTGAAAGCCCATTAATTTCGATTTTACACACGAAGTGTTACCTTGCCTTTAAAAAAGCCAACTCAGAATTTGTAAAAAAAAACACTTGTTAAATTAAGACACTCTAGTTTCCCTAAAGCCTATTGTATGCAAATCGATCTAATTTCTTATGCATTATTCAATAGATTCACTCGCCCGATAGGTTAAATTCCGAGATAAGTAAGGTGAGAAGAAAGAACGCGAGAGATAATCTTGTCTCATTTGAATTTCCAATTGCTGATCCAGCAACGGAGTGATTCATACGTAACTGGCTTCAGTTAAACTCGGTCGGAGAGAGAGAGATAGAGATAGATGGCGTGGAACATAAATTAATTACCATTCCAGTAGGTTGAAGAGTGCTTTTTTCGTGCTTCGGCCTTCCCCCAATATTTATCTTTCACTGTTCTCCTCTACAAACACACAGACAGTTGGAAATTCACGCCAATATAAATCTCTCCCTATCCGTTCCCCCTCTATTTACCAGCAGCAAAAGTATCGATTTTCTGGACTGCGCATGCGCGCCCCTCCGAAGAGCTTGTCTTCACAAGCTTTCGTTGTTTTTACGACCACCAATCCCAATCCCCATCCTCATTTAATTCCTCATCCGAGGAAAAGCGAGCGGCCTTGAGCGAGAGAGAGACAGAGAGAGAGAGAGAGAGGGAAAAACAAAGCAAGAGCCATTCCGTTGCTGAGCACGGGCTATTGTTCTCCCAACGGATGTGCTCCGTCAGTGTGGGTATTAAAAAGGAATAGTGGGGGAGGGAGAGAGGCTCAGCCAGTCGCAGCAAACGAGACTGCGCATTCAAAATGAATGCTGGAGTAGGGATCAGTGCAGATGCTTTATTTTCCTCGACTTCCCCACTCCAGTCACTGCGGTTGTATATATAGATTTGCCTCGCCCAACTCGCACACATGCTGCGCTTTAACATATGCAGCGAGAAACCAGCATCGACGCTAAAGGCTGCGCACACAATAATCTACCAGCTGCGCACAACTTTAGAAAGTTTCTGACGGCTCAAGGTGGAGATTTCACTTGCCCTCCCCTTATGAAGTTACCGTGCATTTCTCTTTTCTGGGAACTAAATATACTCATGCCAAGCAGCTGTGGTATTTCTGACCTGAGGAGAAAGAACCTAAATAATTAAGCAAGATTGTAGCTTGGCTCTTTGACATGGGTATGAGGAATGCGGTCGATTCAGCTGTTCAGGAATTTTTTTTTAACTTTAAGGCTGTTAAACTATTTGTGAAATTATAATTTGTATAAAATTGAAATAGTTTTTTAATTGATAATTTAAATAAATTTAAATTTAAATTAATAATAAATTTAAATTTGAATTTAAATTAAATTAAAAATTAGAATTTATAAGTTGACTATAAAAAATAATGTACTTTTATTTATCATATAAAATCCATAATGCTTAAAGAGGAATAAAAAGATTTTATGGCACCATTATATTTTATTGATGCAACTACAAAATCGTATCGATTCACAAAATGAAACTTTGTATTGCATGGAAATTATTCTCATTACATAAGAAACAAAAAAAAAAACAACGCATTGGTAGTCTCGTACAACTGAATTCGAACAGAGGCTGCCGTTGCCAGCACGCCTGGGTTATTAGTGGCTGCACGATAATTGGAGCGCAATCGGTCTGAACTCCCCCAGACTGACGGCTCTAATTGGTTCCGTGCAGTGGTTCTCAATAATCGATATGAATCTGACCTGAAAAACAGCGCAGCTGCCGCCGCTCGAGCCGCTTTCTTTTTTTATGAAGCAATCATGCTTCAAGGTTTTTTTAAGCATTTAAGCTCTTGATAATCAGGTTTATGCGCAGTTTTATTGAAGAGGGCGCCACTGTACAGCTTTACTTCATGCGTCATATGAATTCTAAAATAACCTGCAATACCTTATTGATCTCTAAAGTTAATTGATAAATGCCGAGCTAAATTTATAAATATTTAAAATTAGTTAACTGAAGCTTAAAACGAGTTGCTAGCGTAAGTTCAAACCAATAACCGGCGGCCATCTTGTGTTACTGCAAGGCACGTGACTAAAGTTTCCAAGTAGTTTTGATATTCGCCAGGAAAGTTTCAACTAGTTTCAAAACTTTCTAAAATAAACGAATATGTAATATTTTAAACTTTTAGAATTCCAAATTCCAAGACAAAGGAAAATGGCTCAAAGGCATGAAATACGTGAGTTATAAAAACTTTTTAAAATTTATTATTCTACGTACGCCTGCTCATAAGGCACATCCGCTCCTTAATGCAAACACGGTACATCCGACTCTGCAAACTATCAATTTCGCGCAGCTATATAAAGTTCCAGACATTACAAAGCAGGACAGAGATGCGTAGTAAGAGAGCGAGAGCGAGACAGTGCTGCATATAAAATTATGCTACGCCAATTCAGGTGGCTACCGCGAGAGAGAGAAAGAGATATTTAAATGAAAAAAACGTTAGCCGAGAAGTTAGTCGACGGCAGCGGTAGCCAACTTATTTGGCGTAGCATAATTTTATATGCAGCACTGGAGCGAGAGCGGAGCAGCTGAACACCGAGCGGAAAAAGAGGACAGAAGATCCGCTAACCAGTCGACGGAGAAAATTACATGCTCCTGCGGGGCTTCACCCGCACACACAATCTCTTTCTCTTCCACGAGAGAGCTTCAAGCCGTGCGGAAAGCAATAAGCCCGCTTCTACGGCTGACATTCACAGTTTCTAATATAGTAATAATCCTCGGGCTGGGTTATTTCTCCGCTCTCTCTCTCTCTTTCTCTCTCGTGCTTACTCTCCGATGTCGTATAAAAACCGGTTCGTGAGCCACACAGCTTTCCCCCCTAGGACACTCGCATCATGGGAGATAACGTTAAGCTACGGTCAACGTACATTAGAGTATAGTTCGCCGCCCCCGCTATCGCTTTATCTCAGTCTCTCTGCCCGACGCCCCAAACCTACTACTAATACTAAAGCAACTACTGGCACAACTACTATAGCTTCCTTGTTGCTGCTGTGCCGCAGGCAGTACACTCCGGAGAGAGCGGACGGCTTCGGTTGCTAGGCAACGCTCGCTGAAGTACCTTCCTGGGGCCGTGGAACTATAAGGCCAGCTTTATACACAATCGCTCGAGTGTGCGAGATCGCTGAGAGGGCACATTTCTCAACACGATGGTTGTTGAAACCTGAGGTGGTCCCGTATCTCTCGCTTGCAACGTTGCCGCGTCTCCTCTCTCTCTTTCTCTTTTCCACGCTTATACGTATAGTATATGCGAGGGTATGTATTTTTAGAGTGCGACGTTGCAGCTGTGCTCAAACTGGCGCGGTGGGAGGAAAAACTGCGCCTGGTATAACCCCGACGGAGAGAGAGACGGCGCTACTCTCTGCCGGAGTATTAAAAAAACTTTCAAGCCTGCCGTCATCTGTCTCTCTTTCTCTCTATCTCTCGCTCGCTCTCACCGATTTACGAGCCTGGCAAATGGGCTTTCAGCTGAGTTATGGGACGGAATACTATCTGCTGTACGGTAGAACGAGCACGAACCTTTTTTTATATTGGCTTCCTTTCAATCTCCTGAAGAGTGCTCTAGCTAACTTTTTTCGAGGTCGCGAGCTGAAAGTGAACGGGTTTTTTTGAAGAAACGTTCCTGAATTATTTCAAGCGAACTTAACTACTGAAACTTAGCATTTTAAGGAAAAACTTTAAGCTGATAAAATCTGAAAAACAACTTCCTTAATTCTACAAAACCGGTTTAGTAAGGTCATTTAGTCATAATGTTCTATAAACGTTGCATGAAAAACTGTTTTTCGTATTTTGTATAAAAATTGAAAAAATATTACATTTCTCTCTTCTATATTATTTCAGTCTTAGAAAAGAAGATATTGAAGTATATGATTCTTTATTTTCATCTTTTTGTTTTTTTTTTGCGCTTACAAATATTTTTTAACGACATTTTTTACGTTTCAGAACAATGAAGTAAGGCTTTGCAATAACGATTTTGAAACTACTTTGTGCAATTTGTTTTCACAACCCGAGAGATATGGTTACGGTTCAATTTTAACTTTAGCGTAACGTGTTATGCGTATTCTAGTGATTAAAGCTAATTACTTGCAGTTTTAAATTGCTTCTTAAATTGATTTCCTGTTCTACAAGTTTTTATTACAGTATTTTTCTGTTTTGACTTTCAACGCAGTGAAGTTGTACAAAAAATAAATTATAATGTTTGAAGTAAATTATGCTTTGTTAAAAAAATTGTATTGCAGTAGAAACAGTGTACTATTTTATGTCTGCGTAAGCTAACAAAAACGCTTTTCACTGCTGTGAAGGAATATAGAAAACTCGTCAGCATTGCATGCAAGGACAGATAGCATAAAAATAACTGAAGTATATAAGAAGTAACAAGTATTTATTTTCAATCTATACATGTATGAAATTTGCCCAATGTACAAATGTAACTCCGCACAAATGCTCGTAATATTTATATTACACATTCATTATAAAACTCGATATATTCCAAAATTTTTTTACCTAATTTAATTCTTTTTTAAATTTTCGATTTAGGAACAATTTTTACGATATAACACAGATATCTTCAACAAATACGAAATAAACAGAATTCTACTGCATGGAACAAACTTAAAAATTTTTTTAGCCATTTTCATTCATTTTTGCAACAGTCGTGAAAACTCAAAAAAAAAAAATCTAACAAGTCATTATTCTAACGAACAAAATAACGGCCGTGTCGCTCGTTATGCTCACTTTACAACCAGAAAACTCAAAATTACTTTAGTACAAAATTAAACTAATCTCAGCGTTAAGAAGAACAACTTCGTTCAGCGTAGCCTTAAAATCTGCCACTGCCACTGGCATTATCTCCTTGGACTAGCTCCAAAAATCGGTTAGCCACACTGTTAAAAGAGAAATGGCTCACATAATTCAGTTTTATTATTGAAAAGCAGCATGATGCACTTAGAGAAATTAGATTAAGCGCAGAATGAAATGAGTTGCATTTTCATTTAAAATTTTTTGATATTTTTCTTGCCGATATTAAATATCGTCCTATCAGCAACTTAAACGCGTGTTAAAAACTACGTAGATTAAGGCTTTAAAAGTAGTTGTTAAGTTATCGTAACTGATAAGTGTTGAAAAACTGGTATTAAGTGTTCAAACCAGTTTCTTATCATCCGCCCATAATTTTTAGCTGAGCGTTACGTTTTTCTCGAAGAATAAATTTCTCAAAACTTTTATTTGCTAATTATTCTCGTAAAATACAAGGAACTACCTATAGAAATTGAACGTAAACAAGACTTTTCTTCAGCTTTCTAATTGTAAGTAACGGCGGTTTAAGGCAGCGATCCTTATATTTAGCTGTCTTCTTTCTCAAAGTGCATTCTGAAAAGGACATTGCGCTCGGAAGGGGAAGCAGAAAAGGAAAAAAGAAGATACGTGACCTCCGCCGTTGTTGGATTTATCGTCGCCGCTTCCGGTTTGGATAACTTTGGTATTCCTGTAATAAGCGGCGACGTGCTTGTCGAGGGTCTGAACAGCCTTCATTGGATCGATGTTTGCGTTCTTCATCAGACTCGCGCCCGATCTGTTGCGGTCTAAGGGTGACATCGGCATCAGGCGGCGTTTCAACGACGATAACGACGATGTTTTTACTGTGGAAGGAGAGAGGGAAACTGGTTTAATGACGTTGCCGATCAAACTCTGTTCTTTGTATCTCTCAAATTACTGATGTAACGCGACCTCGCAATTTGATCAATAAGCTCAGGTTATAGCTCTGCCTTGTATAAAGTTTCAAATTTCCAATTTTTGCTATAGAGATTCAATTGTATTAAGCTGAAGACTCGTTGAAACATTAATAAAAAAAATCAACAATATTGCAGACTCAATTAAAATACAGCGAATTGTTATTTTTCTTTGTTGCTATTATCATTTTTGTAATGTTTTTTAAGTTTGTACTACAATTGCAGTTAAATTCTTTAGGCGCAGTCATCAGAATACAAAAATAAGCTTTTCGGTTTTTCAATCCCCTTCTTTGATCGCAATCTCCTCTTTCCTCGACAAAAGTTCAAGTGTCCAATTAAAAAAAAATAATTCTTAAAGATAAAATGACGTTGTGGAGAATCGTTAGATAGAAATCAGGCGGCGATCGTAAATTGAAGTCAGCGATAAAGTAAAATAGGCGCGCAAGAGCAGAAGGAAGGAGGATAATAAGCTCGGAGGCTGAGGTGATTACCGATCTTCTCTCTCGATGCACCCCTAATGGTGTTTTTCGATTCTCGAGCGTAGTAGCCGGCGGCGGCGCCGCTGCCGCTGATTGCGGCGAGCCTCTTGGCAACGGCGATCGGCCGCTGCAAGCTCCCTTCGCTCGCTGCTCGATGAACCGGCGGCGTTGCTGCTGCCGCTCCAGTCCTGCTCTCCGCTTTCAGGATCTTGATGCGCTGCTGCTGAAGCTCGTTACCTTACAACCCGCGCGGAATATAATATACACATTTGGCATGGGCGAAATTCGCATTCGGATTTCACCATGTGGGGACCGACGAGAAAAAGGTCGTGCCTGCAAGCTCCAAGATTATTATTTTATTTTTTTTTTTTTTTTATTCGAATTCGAAAATTACCGTTTTTCTGACAATTTTAGCAAATATTTATACACTGAATTGATTGTTAAACTTGAAATATTGAAATGATTAATGCTTTTAATGGAAACGAGTAGCGGAATGTCATGGGGCCGTTTACAAATAAATTGCGAAAAGGTACTCTGTTTTTAATAAATATATAATTCAAAGCTTCACGCATCAGTCGTCATAATTCATTGTTAATTAAAACTTTTAATAAAAGTTAATTAGTACGGCAATTGATGATTAAAACTTCAATTAATAATTAATTAGACAAGTTAATTAATTGCTAAAACCTGAAAGTCTGCTGCAACGACAAATAAAATTCCCTTACAAAGCTTTTTTGATTAAAATACCGAGCGATTTTATGGAAAATCAAGGTAGAGATAAAACGAAGAACAATTTTATTTTTTAATTACATAGTAAATATAATATGCGCGGGTACCATAAATACATAATACGTAGTATATTAATTAAAAGTGATTTATATGCATCGAGTATAAGAAATGAAATGTAATTCAGCAAGCTTAATCATTCGTTTTTTATAGAGAAATGAAGTAATGGTGAAGGGTTATTAGATCCAATATACTTTAGAGCCAAAGGATTTTTGTAAACTCATTAAAGTCTTTTCGCATTTATATTTTTAAAGTTCCAGACTATATTTGAAATTCCTGTAAAGATATATTTAACGCTGAATTTCAACGAAAATAAAATCTATTTAAAAACAAGTCGTTCCTAGTAAAGAAGTTTTAAAGGATCAATGAATCATTTTCAGTGTTCTCTTTAGACGGTTTTCATTTTCTTTATTAGATTTATCTAATACATCTGCAAGTCACATCTAACAAATAGTACATAATCTAGGCAAGAAAGTCAATAAAATCCAAGGAAAAACAAAGTTACAACAAACAGAAAGTCTCTTAAATCGCTTCCACAGAATCTCCGCAAGCGGCGGCGCACAATCTCGCTAAACGGGAATTCTCTCTCTAAAGACAGGCACGACCTTTATCTCCGAACGGTCCCCCGAGTTCACGATTCCTTCTCGGGCGGGGAATTGCTCAACATCATAGTCGTTTACCTCTTTCGTCGGCGGCGGGAGCTTTTTTTCCAAGATTGCACCTCCCAAACCCCGACGGCTGCGGCTGCTGTTCCTCGTCGACGATGTCGCCGTCGCTGCGCGGCTGCCGGCAGTCCGCTTCCAGGGCGTTGATGCTCTCCGAGCTCTCCGCGTTGCGGTACTGCTCCAGCGCCTGCTGCTCCAGCTCCTGAATACGGCGTTAACGAGCTGTCATTTTTTACTTGCCCGATTGAGCGGACAGCCGAGAGGCTTTGTTGGGGAGCCTTGGGGGAGGCTATTTTCGATTCATTCTTCGCGATACTCCTTATAATGTAAGATGATAATTTGACGAAGGAAATTAATGTTTAGAAGCAGTATCGGATATTGCATAACCTTTAGACGTTTTAACCATAATTTTACAATTTGAAAGGCAAATTTCAGTAACAAGTCAGAATGATGGTATTTTAAAAAATAAGCATAAAATATTTAAGTGCTAATATGGATAATTTGCATGTACATGCATCTTACGCAATTTAAGGGAGTAGTATACTTATACTTTATGTAAAATTAGTCTTCATTATTTATGCCATATATTCAGTACAAATGTTTGTTCATATTTTTCTTATTAATGAATAATAATTTTTTTTAATCGCCTTTTACTATTTGTAATATAGATATAATATATATTTTTTAAATAAAAGTTAACTACGTAATCATTAAATTCTTTGTGTATTATCATGGTAAGTACTTTGAATATACCAGATATTAAAAATATACGTCACAAGACCTTCAGTATACAAATTCGTAAAGTATACTCAGTTTCTTAGAAAAATTTAAAGTTCTGGAAAAATCGAAAATGAGCACAAACTGACGGTAGAAAATTCAGTAACTGCACTCTTACTCCAATTAATAGAAACCGAAAAAGGTTCGTAGCAAGTCGATCGCGATGAAAGCGAAGCCTTGTAGAGAAACACCTGTCAGCCATGTGCGGGTTGTAAAACTAATAGGGACGCACAGAAGAAAAAAAAACAGATGTGAAATTCTACAGAAGTAGTAAATAAGGCGAGAGGTCCTGAAAAAAACCAGATTTCGGTATAAACTTATACTGCGGGATAATGGTGGGGTGGTAATAAATATTAAAGTGTGGCTATGCATTTTTAAATAAGGAAATTATTCATACTAACATATACCATAAGTTTAGACAAAATGGAGTTGCAATATCAAAACTAGACAAAATAATTCACAATAATGCTGAAAAAGTTGTATGCACTAATTTAATAAATGTTAAGCAGTACCTTTTTCTATTTGTCTATTTTTTTTGGTGTGATTTTAGCAGAATTCAAGACTTGCAGCCAACCAATCGATAATCCACAGAAGTTAAAATTCAAGTTATTTTGAGAATTAAATAAATACTAAACGAGAATCGATTTTTTTAGATTAAAAAGTTCAGCTTAGAGGTTAATAAACTGATGGAAAGGAGTTTCGGAGCTACATCCGACATTCCGAACTGAATGTTTTTTCACGTTTAAGAATGATATAATATTTTTGACCAGCACAGAATTTGACTTTAACTGATTCATGTTCACACTGATTAACTGTTAATTGATTGCTAACGAATCTATAAGAGAAAAAAAAACTTATACATTCTAGCAGAATATAATTTTAAGCATAAAAAACAATTCTCCTTTATCCACTGCAACTTTAATCAAAAGAATTGATTCTAACTTAATCATAACATATAGTCAAGGTTTTCACGCAGCTTTCAACAATTGCATAAAGACAGGAATTTAACATACGTCCTTCTAGCTCAAATGATATTGTACATTCTAACGTTTTTAACCTACGATTACTTTTTTTATTATCATAATTAATCGACCGACAGCGGATGAAAGTAGCTCACATTTCGACGAGTACACACATTTAGCAGCTCACATTTAGTTTCGTATAATAAAAGCGTAATTCCCCCGTTTTTTCATTTTTCAAAGTGAATATGCAAATGCCTAACGAGGACATTGCAAACGAACGAGCATGAATACTTAAAGTGCTCTTCGACGAGTTACCCAGGCACCGTATTTCGTGCAATAACTAAAAAAAGAACGGAGCCCCAAAAATAGCATTCCAACTAAAAGGCGCTCCTCCGGGAGCAGCAGGTGCGGTATTTCGAGTGCCGAGCAATTCGCTTACTTGGTATCTGAGCGCGAGGCACTCCTCGGAGTTGCGGTACTGCTCCATGGCCTGTCGCTCGAGCTCGTCGTAGCGGCGCTCGGAGCTGTTGACGTCCTCGGTCGCGGCCGGCGACGGCGTCGAGCTGTTGTTCTCGAGGACGTCCCGGTAGAGCCGCTTCCGCGACGGCGTCTCGGGCGTGTCGGCGGCGTCCTCCTCCGAGCCGCGGCAGCTGTCGCTCGTCTCCAGCAGCAGCTCCCGGCAGCTGCTCGTGTCGCTGCGGCTGATGCTCGACAGGCGCGGCATCGTCGTCGTCACGGTTAGGTATTCTCGCTCGCGTTTCTGGGAACGGGGAACGATCGGACGGAGTTAGGTTTTTACAGGGGGATTCGACGGAATAGGTTGTATCTGGTGATGCTTTTGCCTTTCTTGTTTTAATTAAGAAGAATTTTAGCTTTTTAATTGATTGGTTACATTTTCAGATAAATCCCTTGACAGTGTGTGCTTCATAATTAGAGTGGATTGTTAACGCCATTGAATGTAGCTCTATAGTTCTATTTTAATTGTAAATAATTTAAAATAGCCCTTAACAAAAAGTTATTCATAACGTTGATATTGAACAACACAAAACAACAAATACGCACTTTTTACCACTGTCTTTCTGTCCTATACGGATGTTATGTACATTGAAAAAACGATCCTCTTATTACAAAAGAAATCCGGCCAAAGGCAGTGTTTACCGGGGCTTTTTTGAGAAAGTTTGTTTTCCCAAAAGGGGAAAAAAACATTTTAGAAAGAGACCCACCGAAGACGGGGTTTACCGGGGTCTTTTTTCCCCTTCGTTGGAGCTTACCGAGGAGTAAAGTCTTTTTTTTCCCGAACACTGAAACAACGATCCTCTTCTTATGAGAGGAACATTGAGAATCCTCTCAATATTTACGTCAGCGGAATTTCTATTTGTAATAAGAGAAATATTGTTTGTCAGGAATAGATTTCATTTTTAGACAAAAGTAGGAGTTTTCAAAATAAATAGAAGTCCATTTGAGAGGAGTAGAATCCTTTTCTTACAGAAATTCCGCTGACGTAAATATTGAGAGGATTTTTCTCGTAAGGAGAGGAACCTTTTTTTCAGTGAAGGAGAAACCCCGAAGGCGGGGTTTACCAAAGCTTTTTTGGGAAAGTTTTTTTCCCCTAAAAAGACCCCGGTAAGCCCCGTCGAAGGCGGCTTACCGGGAAGTGAAGTCTTTTCTTCCAAGGGGATTAGAGCCGAAAATAAGCTCTTTTTGTAATCAATGAAAATTACATTCTTGACGAAAGTATGGCATGGCGAGGAAGCAGTACTTTTGTGACTAGCTTAAATCCTCTTGTACGCAGGAGGATTGATTACGAGAGGATTTTCCTCTGTTCATGAAAACTATGATTTTTCGATACAAAAATATTTTATTTGATCTGAAAGGAAAAACCTATTTATAATGAGCAGATTGAATGCTGAGGAAAATAATGTCCGTATAAGAGGACTCTTTTTCTGAGTGTAGCTAAGACTATTGATTCTTGGTCTTATAAGCTATTTTGCATTAGATGAGGGTTTGTATTATTGATAAATTTTGTAACTGTTTGTATCTAGAGAGAAAATGTACTCCTTAATGATGAGTCTGGTTTAGATCCTTGCACTGAAAAAACGATCCTCTTCTAACGAGAGGAACATTGAGAATCCTCTCAATATTTACGTCAGCAGAATTTCTATTTGTAATAAGAGGAATATTGTTTGTCAGGAATAGATTTCATTTTCAGACAAAATTACGGTTTTTCCAACTAAATAGAAATCCATTTGAGAGGAGCAGAATCCTTTTCTTATAAATAGAAATTCCGCTAGCGTAAATATTGAGAGGATTTTTCTCGTAAGGAGAGGAACCTTTTTTTCAGTGTGAGTAAAGCGCAACGTTTATGACACCTGTGTTACGTTAGTGAAAATGGAAAATTTACCAAACTTTGTAAAGTACTACTGCCAGTTTTGGGGCAGAACAATGCATAATACTACCTAACTATAGTATTTCGGACGTTTGGCATCATTAGACAGTGTTTAGCATTTTTTACAAAAGTTTGACAACAACTTGGCAGCGTTTAGCAGGGCTTGGCCAAATTTGGCGAATTTGCGTTTTTATCAGAATATATAATTAAAATAAATTTGACAAAGTACGGCAAGATTAGGCAGTAGTTGGCAAGGCTTAGCAATGTTTAGTAGTGTTTGGCAGTATTTCGCAGTTTCAGGTTTTGTTTGGTATTGTTTGGCAATGATTAACAATGTTTTGCAATTTTTTGCATAGTATTGGTAATATTTAATAATGAACATTATAATATTTACGGAAGATTAATATTTTCCTATTATACATTTTTTGTGGAAACTGTTTTTTACTGCAAACTTTGAGAAACACCGCCAAACATTGCCAAACAGAGCTAATTCTCGTCAAATCTTTTATATTACTTATTAGCATTGCTAAATTTCCTAAATAACTACAATACGCAGTCTTTGGCATTGTTCAGCAAGGTTTGGCAGTGGTTGTCAGTATTTCGGAAAATTTTTCCACTCGGGTACACTTTAATATACAAGCAATATTACTTGTATACGGAAGTTTTTATTTTCTTAATTTTAGAAATTTTTAGCGTTATACATAACGTAAAGTACCATGCATATAACAGTTGTAAAACCAACAAATTTTTTTTTCGGTGTACAATATTTACATTTATATATTAACAGTCAAATTATTGATTAAAGATTATAAAAAAATATTGTGAGAGTCTAACATTAAGGTATTTTGCAAGAGGCCTTAGGAAAGAGTTCACACTGAATGCCACTTATCTGCAGTTAAGTTTTGATCTGCGTAGTAAGTATAGCATGAAGTAGTTTTTGACAATAGTCTTTTCTTCAAACCCACCACAAGAATTTCTGGTGTCTAAGTTTCTATTCCAATACCGGAAAAGTGGGAAACTTACCAAATTCAACAGGTTAATGAGGTAGAAAATACATGTCGTTTGAGTTCCTTTAGAACAATGGGTTTTAAACCAAGCGGTGAAAGGTAAAACTAGATAAAATCTAGAATAGGAGG
The DNA here is from genome assembly GCA_035582975.1 of Ormyrus labotus. Taxonomy (NCBI): domain Eukaryota; kingdom Metazoa; phylum Arthropoda; class Insecta; order Hymenoptera; family Ormyridae; genus Ormyrus; species Ormyrus labotus. The sequence continues at coordinate 21,378,015 of JAWWEO010000001.1, read as the reverse complement.
ACTTTATGAAAATAGGTTGAGACTGAAACTTTAACCAATAGCAACCAAAAAACCGAATAGCCTGTTTAATTGCTGCTTTTCTTAGAAAAAATTTCAAATGAATTTCATGTAAGGATAGTAACTATTTATCTATTATACATAGATAAAATAATTCATTTCTTTTGAACGTTTAACGTAAATCTTAAGTTTAAAATCCATATAATAATTATACAAAGCGTATAAGGTAAGTGATGAAAATAAAAAAATTGAATAAATATTGCAATCGACTATTAAATCATATACGCGACCACCAATATTTCATCCTTCGATAATTCAAAACTGAATAATTTAAAGGTTCACGACGGCTGTCAAGTAAATTTAAAAATTTAATAAACTTTAAAATTACATTGCTTATAAAAACGGAAAGCTCCTTAATAATTCAATATACAGATAAAAAATAAATGTGACGTAAAATCATAAAGTACCCTGTAAAACCGCAATGGTTTCAGTAATGATTTTCGAAATATCATGGTGAAAAATGATCGTTTCTTGCATTAATAATGTAAGCCGTTAATATATAAACCGCAAAATTTTAAAACATACCCTGAAGGAGACATACTCCGAGAAGAGCTAAATGTTACTGCTCCTGTAACTTTTATTACCTATAAGTTAATAGCGTTCGACAATTTTCTATAGAAAAATTGAAGCAGTTTAAAGTAAGCAGCATATTTAAAAAATGGATTAAAAATTGATGATATTTTGACATTGTCAGCAACAAGCCAGTTTTAGATTTTTGTATATTTACTGTACTATACATATACGTGTAAATAGATGCAATATTTATTCAGGTTCATATACTGTTGGATGAATTTCATGAAATATTATCGCGAGTATATTTAGTCAGAACTTTTTAAAAATAGAAAGAATGATATATTTAATAGTCGCTTTTCTAGGTAAGGTGCGTTTGATACACATAAGAATCGTACACGTAAATATTGTACACAATTTAGCACGGGCCAGTATATCTATATATAAATTTCACCAATGTTAAATTGTGTACAATGTTTACGTGTAAGGTTCTTATGTGTATCAAACACACCTTACCCTTTTTTACATATATAATTTACTCAACGGAACATAAATTTATCTATTTTTTGAAACTTTTGCAAAAAAGATGTTGGACGTACTAAAACAAACGATCAAAAAACCAATTATTACAATTTTTAATGTTATTTTAAAGTGAAATTAGAGCCTTTCAAATAAATAAATCAATATTTTTCTAAGCATTGGTAATTTTGAATTATTGCAGTCTACAGTAACAGGTAAGATTGGAAAGGCCTGTAATTCGCTTATATTTCTTAAAAAAATTTTTTCAAACTAATGTAAAAAAAAAATTCTCTTATATTTCATAAAAAAATTTTTTCAAACTAATGTAAAACACGTTATTTGCTAAATTTTTAAGTGCAACCCGTTTACAAAACTGAAAACAATCAACGCTGAAAGCAATACTACCTGATGTTCCCGACAATTGAATAACGATCTAATAGGCAGTGACTCCGCGTCGACTCAATAACTAACTGATTTAAAGGTCTCATGCCCAGCTCCCCTTTCCGAGGAAAAAGCTCTCCCCCCAACGAAGTTACACCTCGAACTTGGTCGGATTTCTTTGTTGCCGCGCACCATAACTCAATGAAACTCCCCGAGCTTTTAGCCAGCCCCGGCCGGCCCCGCCGGCAATCCCGCAAATCTCATAAATCATCCAATTAAATCGTACCGGCTGCGATCCTTTCTCGAACCATCTGGCGTCAGGCTTGACTCCGCCGACGGCGCCGCTGCCGACAGTTTGCATCTTCCCGGCGTCGATGAAGGGCTTCTTCGAGCCTTTGCTCTGATTGCGCCTGACCTTCATGGCGCTCTTGGTCAGCAGTATCAGGTTGTTAAAGTCGACGCCCTGACTCTTGCGACGCTGCTGGTAGTCCTGGCCGGGTTTGCTGGGCCTCTGGTAGACGGGAATGGGCGCCGGCTGGCCCTTGCCGAAGACTTGCTGCTGGGCCCCGGGCTGCTGCTGCAGCTGCTGCTTGCCGACCTGCGGCTCCTGGATGCGGATAGGTCGGTGCACCACCGGGCACATGATCGTCGGGGCCTGGGAGGCCGCCTGGCCCGACGATTGGCCCGCTTGGGCCTGCTGCATCGGCATTGGCTGAGGGGCCGGGGCCTGCGGTGGTGGCGCCATCGTCGTGCAGCTCGGTGGCGGCATCTGGTGCAGCTGGATCGGCGTCGGGAGGATACGCTGGTGCGTCGTCCAGCCCTGCGACGGCCAGACCATCGCGCTTACGATTGGCGTCGGAACCATCGGGATCACTGTGTTCTGTATCGTTAGAATAGTGCAGTTCTTTTGTACAAATTTACATTTTCCAATGTTTTTCCGCGTTTTTCTCGAAAATTATTTCGAAATACTGTTATAGTTATTTGTGTAAAAAATCAAAGACGATTGGAGTAGAAACATTTTTATCTTTAAAGCAATTTCACGAAATTTTTGTTTACCTAATGCAGAAAAGGCTTTGAAAATGTTTTTAGAATTTTTTAGTCGTATATCGACTGCACGAACTTTCTTTGTGAAGCATTTTCGTTAAGTTTCTCCTTTCATCGGATATAATCGATACAAACGGCAGTTTAATTAATTTATGACTGGCACAAAAATAAGTTTATAACGAAGAACGCGTGGTGGAACTTTATTTAATTTGCGTTCTAGTAGCTTCGACTATAAATTTCAATTTAGTCAAGTATAAAATTTGAAAATAATTCGCAAAAAAAATTGTGCGTAACTGAACGTTTTTTAAATAAAATATTTTATGATAAAATGAACAATTTACCTTGTTGCAGATTATAAATAAGGAACAGAAATTTATATGTACATTTTTTTTGAATTGCAAATCTAATATTTGGTTAATTAAACTAACCTTTGTATTTCTTCGAAGTTACAATTAACACTCTGTTGGTTAATACTAAACTACTACGAAATTAATATTTTTGCAATAAGTTTTTTTTAGAAATATTATAATCTAAAGTCTAAACAATTTATAACTGATATTATTTTTTTTTACAGAAGTGCTACTTACATATACATATCATGTACGCATTTGAATCTAATATTAATTAACCACCATAAATAATATTATTTACAATCACGGATTAGAAACAAAATTTTTTTCTAAATATTCACTGTCATAAACATTTTTAGTGAAACATTAGATATTTCACGCACAAATTTTATTTAATGTATTAAGAATATTAAAAAAATTAATATATATTTCGAAGAAATGCAAAGGTTAGTTTTTGAAGAGTTTGTCTTTTGTTAATTGAAATTAAAAATTATTATGCATATAGTCACGTTATTATATACGTAGTCATCAAATGAGAAGCTAATATTGTGTTTTCAAAATATTTAAAAAATGAAGTCACAAATCGAAAAGTATATAACTTAATCTCGCTCACAAATGATAAAATATTATTCTTTGTGATGAATTTCATGAATTTATATGAATTTAATATGTGTTGATATATATAAACTTTTTATCTAAACTATGACGAAGTCCCTTTTATTCGAAATCCGATTATATAATCTTTCAAGAGAGTTTGCGTCATTCCTAAAAATAGATCCTGAAGCTTGAAGTTTTAAGCTTTGGAGTTGAACCTGTTATTATAAGATTTTGGTTTTAGTTTCAACTGGACAAAGAATTTTGTTTTTATTCACTTGAATTTATTTTGCAGAGAAATAACGATTTCTGTAGTAAAATTTCCATCGTCAGAAATAACTAAACGAATAAAATTTTCTCAAATAAATCTATCAACTGTTAAAAGCTAAATGTATCGCTTTAATATATTAAAAAGTGGTTTTTATAGACTTATTAAAATAATTTCAATATTTTATCGTATTAAAGTATATAAAATTTATTTTTGAACCGACGCGCACAAACTCTTCTGAAAATAAGGAAAACTTGATATTCCTTTGATCCATAAATACTTAGCATCAAACTCAAGAAAAAGAAATAAGTCTTTTTATAAGCTTACATAATGTATCTATACGATATGTTGACACACACATATATATATATATATATATATACTTTGTATTAAATATCAAAGTCAAAAGTTAAAGCAAAAATATCGCTTAGAAGCTTCCAACGGCAAATAGAATATAAAATATTGCAAAATTTAACAGTAAATGCTTTTTGCCATTAAGATTTTTTCCACCGTTAGTTTATCGTTCTTTTTATCCAAGAACAATTCCAAGTTTGTTCGCTTCATTAAGTTTCTCTTTTTTTGTTCGCGTAACCTTCAGTTTCTTGTTTCTCATCGGGCCAATGAACTTTCTCTCGAGAATTACAGGATGTAGATTTTAATTTAAAATTCCTTTGAATACATTAGGTTGCATGGCAATTGAGGCACTTCGCGTTACAGCAGTTGTAGAATGATGAATACGTCCCTTTAATCCAACCGTCTTTCACTTTAGTAACTAACAAAAATGGTTAGGTTCTTTTGCTTGTCTGGCACATGCATCATTGAATAAAATAGTAAAAATTCTAGAATATACTTTTGCATTAACTCGATTTAGTTACTATATTATATTTTAATACATACTTTTAAACTTTATTACATTTACCTAAATTTTTCACATTAACTTTAATACATTTATTGAAATTAGTTTCAGTTAACTAACAGTTAAAGTATATTATTCTTAAATTTATATGCAGGCGTAACTTAAATGTTTATTAAATTTTTGACAGTCAATACATGAAGACTTTTTAACTCTGCGAGTAAATAATAATTAATTTAAAAAACGCTTTTTACTCTCCACAATTTTCGGAGTTTACTAATAGTCTCTCTTTAATAGTATATCCTACCCGATAAGATCGCAAAAATGACTTTGAGCAAATGCGGATCAATATATAAGTATATCAAAGTACGCCTATCGCATAAGCCCCTCTCTATTCTCATCCACAACTCGTAACCAAGAGCAAAAAAAAGCGATGACCAACTCCCCAGAAAGTGATATAAAGGCCAAAGCCGGCTAAAGCCATCAACTTAACATTAACGATTTTCTTACTTGATAGACGGTGACGGTCTTCCTGCTGGCGGCGTGTCCCTTGTAGGGGAAGACTTCCTCTTGATAGGGATTGTCGGCGCTGACCGGGTAAAACTGCAGGGGCTTCGAAGCGTGCTCCTCGATGGGCCATGTCCCCGGTCCCTTGGGGAAGAATTCCGGGACGTCGACGCATAACGGGGCGAGGGGCCGATGGACCATGTTGATCGCCTGGACGTACGAGTACTGGCACCGACTCCTATAAGGCGGGTCCCGCGGGAAACAAACGTTAGAATCGCTGTCGAATGGGGGGATGGTGCAAAAGATCGTCAGGCATTTGACTTATAGGATGGAGAAATGGATAAATGGATTGGGGATCTTCGGAAGGACAAAGGGATGCCACGATTCTGATTTAATTATAAGGGTTATGCCTCTGAGATATCCCTTTTTTCAGTACTAACTTTTTTCTTTTTATTTGGAGGATACTTATACAGGATGTTCCGACAATGTATGTGGAAAAGTATATCATGGGATAGAGGGTAACTTTCTGAACAAAAAATGTATATATTGTAATGACTGTACATAGATGTACAGTTAACATTTTGAATATCTGTAGAACTAATTAGCAGATTAAAAGTGTTAACAGAATCTTTTATTCGGGATATGGCCCTCTATCTCATGATCTACTTTCGGTACACATTTTCGAAATAGTCTGTATAATCGTAAAATAGTCTCTTTATTATAGTAAATTAAAATTTTTCTAGGGAATAACAGACTTCTAATTGAAAGTGTGCAAATATTATTTACGAGAATTATTTCAACGAAACCCGTTGTTCATAAATACTAGTTATACATAATAAGCGGTTGTTAATACATTAAATTGAAGGGCCCAATCTTCCTACGTGGAATTTAAGTCGGTTAAATGGGTTTTATAAGTATATAAATATAGAGTGTACGAAATGTAAAACAGATTCGATACTCGTTAATTGAATCGTCCTCCTCTGGATAATGTCAAAATGCTGACGAATTTCAAGGAATTCGACAAATTGTATAATTGAAGGTGATTGACTGATGTATAATGAATTAAAGTGCTGATTTTTATGCAAAACTTTATTGTTGTAACGAAGTTTAGCGTTCGTATAGAAGTATCATGTCTCAGTTTAAAGTATATTCGAATAGAAGTCTTTTGAAGTTAGCATAAAATTTAAATATTTAACAGGAAGACGTTAAATAATAATGAAACATTAACATACAAAGCTAATTTATTTAAGAGGCTCATGTTTTCGAAAATTAATTTTGTTTTTTAATTCAGTATTTAAATTTTACAAACGCTCAGTAAGTAAATTGTAAAATAAATTTACTTAAAAAATTACTTTTTATACAGCAATATTTAAAAGATCTCGTATTTTACGCTTTTAATTGTAATTGCTAATGATTGATGCTTTTTTCAAAATAATGCAGAAAATATTTATGAAAGATTAAAAATAAACCTAAATAATAAATTGTTTATGGTATATCTTCACCTGCTTATTTGATGCTTTTATTAGTTTGGTAAACCACAACATGTGGTTAAAGTCTCTAGCTAACAATGGGTTAATTATATCATAAAAAATTGGATAAACAGCCAGAATCTTAAACAGTTATTCTCAGTAAATAAAATATTTATATATTGTCCTTGATTGCATTTGATAAAGAATCTTTTCTTATTTGATACTAATATAATGTGTATGTCTAGTATTATACATAAATTATGAAACAAAATTATATAAAGATATTATGTGAGAAATTCCAATCAAGTGAGTACTGTTATGTTCTTTGTTCTTAAAGAAACCCCTTTATAAGCTCAACTGTATCCAATTAAAAGTAGTTAGTGATCGTAAAAAGAATATTTTCATTTTATGAGCAGTAATTTACATTAATTTAGCTGATTTTCAAAGCCTTAAAGGGATCTAAACCATAACGACTTTTCTAGAAATCATAGAGATTTATTTTGAATTAGTTTATTTCGTAGAAGAAATATGATGACTACCTTGACCTCTTTTTTGATGTACTGTTTTAAGTTAATGACGAGCTCAATCAAGAGGTTTTAGAAATGCAGGATTATTGCGTATTTAGATTTGTACTGGTTTTGATGTAAACTACATTTTAAAATTTTACAAAGTAAATTTTTATTTGTATAATAAACAAAATTACATTAATAACATTTGTTAAATGATTTCTTAATAATATATATTATATAAAGTCTCAGAAACATAATTCAGTTTTAAATATTAATTTTTCTGTACTTTTTAAATATTATTCATCTGAAAATTTTACTTGAATTTTGGAAATATCATATAAGAGCCCATGTATTTTGGTTGCAAGAAACTAATGAATTAAATAATGTATCCTTAATTATTTTTAATTATCAAGTGCAAAATGTAAAAACTAGTCTCGAACAGTTTAAAACGTTTGTGAATGAGTAAAAATAATTCTTGAAATCTAATTGAATTCACAACATTTATATTTAGTACAGAATTTATAAATGCGATCAGTAAAGAGTAACGAAATGTACGCATATCTATCATGTATAATTACTTTCAAACCGGGAAGGTGGTAATTGAGTCAGCTAATAAGTTTAGCACTATTATGTAAATTGAAGTATTTTAATCAAGTCTCACTTACTATTTCTTCACCTAAAATTGTGGTTGGCGTTCTCAAAATTGGCTTAATTATTCTACTAAATTTGCTAACATCACTCATTATAAATAAATAATACTCAAATATATATCCTGCACAAAGTATTTAGGACGATATTCAAAAATTTTACACGCCACGAGCCAGGTAGAAAAGCTAACTTTGAATATTCTTGTTTTTTGGTTTATTTTACCATCCCAATACATTTTACCTGGCCTGGGGATGAAGGTCGTTTTTATAGCGGCTATAAAAATACTTCTAACTTATAAACCTACAAATGAGTGTAAAGGTGTTATTTTTTTTCTATTGAATTTTTACTAAAATCATGTAGATTAAAAACTGATGGCTAATTGTTTTAAATTCTTTTGAAAAAGGAAACTATTCATATAACTAAAAAGAAGCAAGAATATTTTAAATTTTTACTCGGTTATTCAAAATTTTACTTTTTAATATGATTTTATTCAAATAAAATTTCTCATATTAAAATATATACTGCACTAATTTTTAATGTTTTACTTATTAATGTATTATTATATAAAAAAATTAAAATCAATATTCTGCCAGTATCAAATGAACATAATATATTTTATGTTAAATATTGTTCGAAAATTAAAGTAAACAATACCTTTCGTGAAATCAAACTGATATTATTGATCTAGTTAGTTATAAAATATCATTTGCAGTGTAAAATAGGATATTATATTACCTGATGCACAAAAATTTTTAAATTAAGTATGAATCGAATTTTTTCTTCGTGCTGATTCTTTCTTTTTTATGTTTTTTTTTTTGTTAAAGTAAACGAAATAATCGAAATGGTTGGAAAAATTATGATGACACAGTTACGTTTTTTTAATATTTTCTCGAAATTCTCAAAATATGTGAAGAATTTGAGTTTCTTATCAATTAATTACGATCCTAGTTTGATTTTTAAAGCCACACTTTTCGAATACAGTCTTTATACGGATTCATAGACAAAATTTTAATTTAAAACCAATAACCGTAAAAGTACAGCGTATAGTAATCCACAATTTCTTACCTATATTTTATAGAAAATAACTCACTATCAAAGCCCTAATTTATTATTTTTTATAGTTATTTTCTAAAATATAGGTAAGAAATTGTGGATTACTATGTTGTACTTTTATTCGTACGATTCTTTGTTTCAAATTAAAATGTTTACAGCTCTACTGTAATAGTGAGTTATTTTCTAAAATATAGGTAAGTAATTGTAGATTACTAAGCTACACTTTTACGGCAAGCCGTACTTAACAAAAGTCTACGAAATCCCGACAGCTTAAAAACCTAATCCCTAAGGCCTCTTGGCCAGGCCTAACCCGGGGCCAGAACCAAGCGACGGACGCTCCTATCAGGGGTCAGTGATGATAAGCAGGAGCATGAGTGTGGCGCAGTTAATAACGAAAATGAACGCGACTATATACGGCATTCTCAAGCGCTCGTTCTGGAAGCTGCTGTGGGTCTGCTGCACATCGTTGCCCCTCTTCTGCTGTTGCTGCTGCTGCTGCTGGCTGGGCCTCATCAGTCCCAGCTCCCGCTGCAGCTCGCTGTGGCAGTGACGCAAACCGCGAGCCAATTGAGGCGGCCGCTGCCCGCTCCCGGAGCTCGTCGGCACCGGACTCGGACTCCGCCACAGGTTACGCACGGCGTCGTTGAAAATGCGGCCCTGCAGCTGCGCCTCCGACACGTTCATCACGCGGAAACGAGGCGGCACCGGGACCTCCCGACTCGCCTCCGACGTCTCCTCCCCCGGCGAGGATTTCTCTGGGGAGGTATAAGAGCTGAGTGAACTAGTGGACGATCGCTGAGGAGAATGGTAATGGCATATCGGTCGCTCCTATCTTCTCCGAATCTTTTCATTTCAAATAAAAAAGTATTATTGATTGAATCTGAATTGTGATTTTAAAGTCGAATTTTGTATCGATATGGCTGTTTTCTGAATTTTCAGCGTTTGGATCTTTGGATTTTTGTAAGTATTTTTTGATAAGTAGAAACTGCTACATCGGTAATTATGTGTAAATGTTATATAATATAGTGTCCTTCTAAATTGAAGAAATAACTTCAATTCGAGAGAGTTCTGTTCGAGTACCAATTATTTATACCATTAAACTTGACTACAGACAGATTATTTCGTTAATACAAAAATACAATAGGCAGAAAATAAAAATAAATAAATACAATTTTTACGAATATTTTTGAGGTAAAAAAAAAATAAAACAAATAAATTGAATAATATAATAATAAATTATAAATAAAAATACTTTTGCTACCATTGAAATGAACTGTATGAAAATACCTTTTTTTCTTTTACCAATAGCCTATCCCAAGTCTTAACATGTTTTTAGTCATTAGTCATCCGACAACTTGAAATATGTTTTTGTTCGTCATTTTCTTTGATTTAGTCTCTGGTTGTATGATGTAGCAATTTTTTAAAAAGAATGCTTCGTAAAAGCACAATTATTGCGTACTCTTAGTCATATTGCACAGTGTAACAAAATCGTATTGATTTCTTTTTACGTTTATTACGAAAAATAACATTCATATATTTGTTTTGCAAAATTAAATTTAACATTTAAAAAATATAATATGTTTTATAATTTAAATATTAATGTGCATTAAATACTTATTATTAAACCCAAACGAGATCAATTTACTATTTCATACATTTTGATATGAGAATATAAATAGAAGAATATGGTAGTAAATATATATATGTAGTAGAATAATTATCCTCTATTAAAAAAGTGATCGCGGAAAAATGAAGCCGAAAATGGATTGGGTTAATTCTGATGAATTAACAAATGTAATTGGTTCAAATGACGTTACTATATTTGACTTAAAGATTTAGTTTGATTGGTTAGAGAGTAACGTAAGGTTAGGTCACAGTATAAGAGATAAAATTTAAAATGAACAAATTTTGTAATCAAGTTTCAAGGATATTGATGGAACTATACACGCAAAATGTTTTTTGATAATAAAAAATTAAAATTAAAATTAATCCTTATTTAAATGTTAGCATAAATTAAAGATAAAAAAACATAACTTATTGGATACATGTATCAAATATAAAGATGAATGCGAACTAAAAGGAAGAAGAATTCGTATTTATATAATGGAATAAATATAAAGTGCGCATGAATGCACTTAGTAGTAGAAAAAAAAGGTAGAATGATTACTTTTTTCTTCTTGGAATGAAGTCACATGATTAGTCTTGTTCTGGGATTCCTTTGAAGTTCCATCACATTTCAATAATCTAAAAAATTATTTAATTCTAAGTTTTCTGATTAATTATTATTAGTTAAGTTGAAATTGCCTTCTATTTTTAATTTGGCGTATAATTGATCAACTGGAAGTAAATAACGAATCAAAAAATCATTGATTTTGTAACGACGTGTTCAAGTCTTCAACTAAAGCTAAAAGGACCTACTCCAAATAAAACACTGCCATTCCCACACAGCATGAAAGGTTGCTGCAAGGTTTCAAACGTTTACTAAAGCCTTAAGAAACCTTGCAGCAAGCTTTCGTGCTGTGTGGGTTTTTTAACATTTAATCTTTAAATAAAGGAATTTGATGAGGTCAGTCAACGCTAAACGCCGTTAAAAAATCAAAAGATCTATTACGTATCAAATTCTAATTATTATTATTTTACAATCATTATTATAATTCAAATGAATTTTAGTTTGATTTATTATATTTTAGCCTAATAAAATGAATTCTTACACGAAGCAAAATGGGTTAGTAAAAATTACTGTACTCTTCGGTAAAGCAATCACAGACTGTCATAAACACAAAAAATTACCATGCTTTATAGTAAATTTTGCTAAAAGTTTTGTAGATTTTACTATTCAGTACTGTAATTTTTACTAAACCATTTTTCTCCGTGTATTAATAAACGAAATAACATAAATAGTTTTGTCTCTGAAACTTTTTTAGTGTATAAATCTTTATTTGAGTCCTCTCGTTTTGCTTTTCACCATTAATGGAACAATCCATCATTCGAATGTCCTTCATATTAAAACTTCATATGCTTTTATAGTGAAAAAATAAATTTCTCTGATTGTAAGATAAATAATTATGGTATATATATATATAAACATGTTTATATGTATATTAGGATTTTGTGACTGTGTAACACTCGAAGAGAATTGTTTAGCGAATTATCCCTGTGAATTAGCCCTGTACTAACATAAGTAGAAAAATGGATTGGAATAATTTAGGTTATTTATTTTTATCCTATTATCTCTTACTACAAATCCTCTTATTACCAAAGGAATCCGCTTGTCAGAAAAGGAAATTCTTCTCAATATTTGTCCTAGCGAATTTCCACTTGTGACTCACAGAAAATTCTGTCTAAATCAAGTTGCATGGTCACAAAAATAAATTATTTTGAACGTAAATGTATTTTCAATTTAAAAAATTGATTTACGACAAGAGGAAATCAATTGGTTACTAACCCCATTGAAACGATCTTATAAAAACTAATAAAATCTCATAGATTCTGGTGCAAAAACCGCATAGGTTATGCGGTTTCTGCACCCTTTCTATTGGAATTTATAGGACGCTTGCAACCGGGAAAGGACTTCTATTTGTAATAAAAGGATTGTAATTTTAGAATTAACTCTCTAGAAAGTCAAAAGGCAAAGGGGAAAAAACTTTTTTGAAAACTTTTTCAAAAAAGTCCCGGTAAGCCCCGGAGAAAAAGACCCCGGTACATCCCGCTTTCGGCGGTAAGCCTTTGGCGGGGCTTACCGAGGAGTAGTCTTTTTTCCCCGAAGGGGGTTTACCGGGGTTTTCTTGAGACAGTTTTTTTCTCCTTCGGGGAAAAAAAACTTTTGTAAAACACCCCGGTAAGCCCCACACTGAAAAAAAGGTTCCTCTCCTTAAGAGAAAAATCCTCTCAATATTTACGTCGGCGGAATTTCTATTTATAAGAAAAGGATTCTGCTCTTCTCAAATGGATTTCTATTTAGTTGGAAAAACCACAATTTCGTCTGAAAATTAAATCTATTCCGGATAAACAATATTCCTCTTATTACAAATGAAAATTCCGCTCACGTAAATATTGAAAGGATTTTCAACGTTCCTCTCCTATCCAAGAGGATCGTTTTTTTAGTGTAGCGGACAATTTGATACAATGCGAACTCAGCCGCCAATTTGGTACGATCAAATCTGAAAAATACGTGCAGCATTATCGTAATTCCATAATCGAAAGAATAATTAAAATAATTAATTTGATACATTTATGGATTTATTAAAAATTATTTGTAGAATAAAAATTATTTTTTTAAAATTATTTATGCTTCTAAATTTTTGAGATTCAATTATACCGAATTGGCGGCTGAGTTGAGATTATACCGAATTGGCCGCTGAATTACGATTATACTGAAATGCGATTGAGATTCGATTATACCGATAGGCTGCGTCGAAAAGTCATTTGATCATTACTGCGGAAGTATATATATAGATATAAATGAAAATAAGCACTAACGATTCTCTAGCGGGCCTACGACGCTTGACGGTCGCAGTCTGGGTTATCCTGGCGAATAGTTGCTCGACCTCGTCGAGCATCCAGGGCTCCTTGTCGGCGAGGCTGCCCTCGTCCTCGAGGCTCCCGTCGCCGTTGGTCGTGGCCGTCGGCGCCGCCTCTTCCTGCACCACCTTGTCTCCGTCCTCGTCGTCGGCCTCCTCCTCGTCGTCGTTGCTGTTCTCGGCGTCGATTCCGCGAGCGAGGAACAGGCAGGAGGAGGACTCGAGGCCGTCCTTGTACTCGAAGTCGCCGTACGTCGCCAGGCGGGACTCGGGTATGACATCGCGCACCCGCTTCTTCTTCGGGCGAGCGCCCGCCGAAAGCTCAGCGTAGTTAGCGGCTATCTTGCAACTCTGTTCCGGGACTTCGAGTTAGTTAGTTCGCCGTTTAGTTAGCGATATTAGCTCGGGGCTTCATGTGCACGCGACTTTTAAAAACGAACTTTTAAAAACGGGTGTAGGGGAGGAGATTTTACTGACGAAAAGAGCTGACCATTGTTAAGGGTTTAAAATATACAGTTTCATCTCAAGTTACAAATAAAATTTAACAACGAATGAAACTAAGAATATTTGAAACTAATAAAATGGATAATTATTGATTGATCTGAGGAGTCCACGAACTAAGCTCGAATTGCAATATAATTTAAGAGGAAATTAAAACAGACAGCTTTTGTAGTAATAATAACAATTAGTATAATAACATTATCTATTTTATATTGCAATGAAATATAATTTGTATACACGCCAAATTAAGTTCGTTCTATTGCTTCACTGAGAAAAAAATTTCTTGAAATCAACGAAAGCTTCATCGCGGACAATCGGTTAAATATTTTTTTGTTTCAAGCATTATTTAATTTAATCAACTCCTTTTTGATGGGAAGAACGTTTTCTTTCAATGGAAAAAATATTTAACCAATTGCCCGCAATGAAGCTTTCTTTGATTTCAAGAAAGTTTTTTCTCAGTGTTCCAATAAAAACAGTCACATTATTAAAAGCCATCCTCGACTACAAAGCTACCTTATTTGCCAGTCGTAATATGTTTCCGTTTTGTTTAATATTTCCCATTTATTTACTTTTTGCCATCGAAACTAAACCAATTAATTAATTCAATTTGTCTTTATTTAAATAAAAAAATTGATAATTAAATGATCATCTATCGTGTAAGAAGCAAAATAAAAAGATTTTTTTTTAAATTCTAGGAAATTTTGTACGAAGTACGTTGAAATCGATTTGAAACTTTTATCATGCACCCTCAATTTAGTTCACTTCATCTATAGGAAGTTCATCCTCAGCGAATAGAACTTTACTTGCTCTCAAACTTTCAACTTCAAATATCACCGACGGCCCTTGTACCCATTTTGATTAATTATCAAGATTTTAATTTTCAAAATTTGAATGTAATTAAACCAGTTATATTAGCAATATGATTTATTTTATAATTTATCAAAATAATACAGAAATCAAATTAATATTTGGTTTTGTGAATCAAATTGAAATATTATCATATTGCATAGAATAAATTGAATGAAAGTCATAAAAGTATAATGGAGCTATAAAAATTTTAAAAATTTATGAATTTCAATCAGTGTCAAATTGTCAAAATCTTCATCCCCCGAAATAACTCTCAAAGAGTAAACTTTGCACTAAAGATAACGACCGATGTTACGCTCAACTTTTGAAGCAAGCAAACTTTGGAAGAATCCAAGTTCTTTTTTTTTTAAATAACTTCTGTTCGTGATAAAAATAACACAAAATTTCAAAGTGCTCAATAAAAAGTTAAAACGTACAATAATCCGTGAAAATGTTGAAGTATATAAAGAAACTTAATTATAGCAAATTGAATACATAAATGAAAAAAGGAAGACTGCAAAATATATTGAATATAAAACACAAAGTAGATCATGATTTGTGAATTCTAGATATGGTAGTACAAAAAGATAAATCAGAATGTTGAGCATATATAAACTAGAGCTTATCGATAAGATAAAACAAGTTCGGTCAACGGAAACAGGTGATAAATCAGTTATAGTTCTCAGTGAAATTAAGTTTTTGTATCAACTACGCATTTTGTAAAAGAAGAAAAACTGAAAAGGTCTCTTCAGAATTTTATATTTTTTAAATTACTAGAACTTAAAACAATTATATTAATAAAACTTTACACTGGAATATTTTCAATGCAATAAATAACTCGAGGAATTGTTATTTTAAAATTATTTATATTTAGTTTAGAGATATTAAAAATTTGCTGAATCTATATTTTGGTGGAGCAATTCGCCTAAAAATAAACTTGATATAGCTTGAAACACCATAAGTACTTTCGTAATTTAAAAATGGCTGTGCCTATTCGCACGTAATTATTATTTTTTTTTTACGCATTTACTCAAGGTAATTAAACGACTTTGAATCTCTTTTTACGATGGCGTAAATAACCGCATCTATCCTATTGAATTATTTTATTCCCACGCGCGGTGCCTTAACTGCATCGTAAAATCTTTAAATTATCCAAAGCAATCGGCAACATTTAAGAAGCTAATTTTTCATTTACTCCTAGCGGGACAAAATCAAAAATCGTTAACCTCATTTGCCGGAAAAAGAAAGAGCGATTAACCTCTCCTCGCTCAGCCAGCAGGAACGAGCGTGAATCCCAGGGTTTGTTGTTCTTCGAAAGCGATAAAGCAGGTACCTGCTCTCCACTCACCCTTATCCATAAAGTGCGGTTCAGTTTACGATAGGGATCGTCCCGATCGCGGGGCGCCCAGATCGTGTCGCCGATGAGGCCGATGTTCGCGCAGGCGCCGTTCAGAAGCTCGTCCTGATCGTCATGCGACAGGACCGATGATAGCATTATATCCGATCATGGTAGCAGACTATCATAAGCACCTCAAAGCGTCCCGGGAAACGGCATCTTTCTCCACTGCTTTATCAATTATTCCTTCGCGGCTACGACCTTTCAACTTTTGCTTCGTTCGCGCGGTCAGGATTGCCTTTTTATCGGTAATGTAATTGTTTGCGCGCGCGCGCCTCTTTCTGGGGCTCGAGAGAGAAAGAGAACGGTTCGCCGAGAAAAATGACAGGGGAGGCTGGGATTTTATTTGAACGCCGCCATTCATGGCTGGCTTCAATTTGTATATATGCTGGGGTGGAAGGAATTTTGGAGCTCGGGATTTCTGTCGTTATTTTCGTTAGGATTTGCATTCAACGTTTTTCTGAGTCTCGATGAAAGTCTCGAAAATTATATGTATACTGTACGTGCATAAGTTTGTAAACAAAGACAATTTAAGAAGGTATCGAAATTCCGTGCTTGAGGTTAATTTTTTTTTTATTGAATTTTTTTATAAAGTTATCGATTAAAACTTTTAAGTTCATATTGTACTGTAAATTAAATGCAATTCGAAAAATTATTCAGTCAGAAATATGTTATTTCAATTTAAAAATCAATATCCTACATACATATCAATTTAAAATTCAATATCCTACAACTTCACTAATATTTTTTAAGTTCCAAAGTTAAAGCTCAAAAATTTCGTTAGCGCAAAAGTCTATATTACGTATACTCAAGAAAGTAGCTAAAACTTCAGTTTTCAATATTTTTATTTTACATTTGAAATTATGATCAATGCTTTTTTAGTTAAATATGTTATTTTGTTTATTATCAAGGTGCTTTTACATTTATAAAGTAAATAAATTCGAAATAATAATAAAAAGGAACGCTTTTATTATTTAAGTATAAAAAAGAAATAAACACATCTGCAATTCCCATTAAAAGTTTGAAATGTTACAAATGCAGTAAAAATTTAAATTTAAATTGTAAACTATTATAAAAATACAATTTAAAAAAAAACTTTGTTTCCTCAACATTTTTACGAATTTACAGATTTATTGTATTTCAAAAGCACGACTAAAAAAATCTGCTTCTGACTTGTTTATGATGATTATAATAATCTTGTTGTTTCGGAAATCTTTTGTTTATGAAAGCTGTTTCGAAAATTTAAGATATGCGAGAGTGCAGCAAACACAAAAATATAATTTTTTTGCTAACGAAAATAAGTTTTTTTACTGATATTTCTGAATACAAATATTTGAGAAGGTTACTGCGATGCTTGCTTTGACTTTTTCTATTTTGAAATTAAAAAAGAACATGTTACGAAATTTTTATATCTAAAAATAGAACGTAAAAATAAAAATGACTATATTCCTTACATTAATATTAAAATTTAAGAATGTCTCAAGAAACCATTATTTTTTAATCCTTTCAACATCAATAAAAGTTATAAAAGTTATAGCTATACTGTATCAAAACATGCTTCTATTGCAGAAACTAAGGAAAATCTTTAAATGACTCATCCTTGCTTGCCTGCATATACTTTTCAATGCTTTTGGAAGAGTTACAAAGGACTTGGTTGAGTCACATCAGCACGCCGTTGCTTTAACGTCATGCTTATTATCGCAGCAATGAAGTAGTAAGGATTAACTGAATGATTTGTTTACTGTTTTTGCTGTATTACCTTAAAAACAAATGTAAACATTATTGCAGTTTCTAAACAAATTATTAATATTAAATTTATTCATTATTTTGTTAGATTGAGAACTTTAAAAAAAAGCGAAAATTTAAATATCAAAGTATTCGTATGCTTGCAGAATTTCTTTTAGCGTTTTAATAAAAAGATATGGAAACGTAGAATCGCATTTCATAAAGGATACTTTGAATTCTATACCCATAGTAAAAAATATCAATAAATCTAAGAGTAATAACTTAAAAGTTTGAAAATATTAATTTAAACAGCATTAGAAAATATTATTTGTTAATAAAAACGAAATAGGATATTCAAAACATTTATCTGATACTTTAATAATCGAAACATTATTACAATTAAGTTTAACTAAAGTACTAAGTTTTTATTCCCAATGAACACTATAGTAATTGAAAATTCAACTTCAATTTTCAATCAATAAAATCTTAAAGAAGTTGTCCCGATTTTAACTTTTAATTAAATTAGCTATAGACCATGATTATATTGCACCAGCGCCGACGAAAACTATCACGCTCAGAAATGCCTCGAAAACTATCCTCCCTCAGCATATTCGCCATGAAAAGACTCTTAGCTAAAAAACGCCACGAAATTATCCTCCATCGGCATTCGCTACGAAAAGAATCCTATCTACAAAAGTACCGCGAAAACTATCCCGAACGAGTGCGAGATAGTTTTCGTCGGTATACCGACTTACTGATTATTTCAGTGCAAAAATACGATTAATTATTAAATATTTAATTACAACAGTCTTTCCATCTTTAATTAAATTAATCGCTCTTTAATTAAAGCCTCATCTGAATTCATGAACAAGGCATTATTCCTTTTGGTTTTTCCACGAATTATTTTTGGTATTAATTGACATATTATCAGCATCAGGACAAGTTTTTAATACCCAAAATTACTAAAATTTTTTTCTATTTATAAACCATTAATATCTTACGTGAAAAAGTGAAAAACTGCTTTGCATTATCCCGGTATTTTCTGTGTTAAAATAAAAAAAAAAGTCATTTCTATGTTACTTGAAATGTTTAACATTGAAAACTATTCCCATTTTTATTAATTTCGCTGCAAATTCGATCACGTAAGCTATATATACATGTTTAATTAAAAAAAAGTGTAATAAAAATTTTAATATATTCGCAGAGTGCTGAATAGTTGAGAGAAAATCGTTATCGAATGTCCGTGTTATTCCGAAAGATGAATTCAAATTATTTACGCATACTTTGCATTTTAATTACATAAAATAAAAAGTAGAAGATATAAAAAAATGAAAAATAATAAAGATTTTTTACGACAATTAAGAAAAATGCAGTTTTAGTAACTTTTACTATTGGATTTCCTGCTTATTATCAAAAAAATCAGTATCTTATTTATTCTTTTTATCTATCATGCTCTAATATATTTAGCTTGAAAAGGGTTGTGAAAATCGATATTTTTATAGTAAAATTAAAAACTGTATATTCTTATATATGATTAAAAAAAATATTTTTTATAAGTTACAAGTATATATACAATTTATACCCATCATATCGTTGTTGTTAGTGAATAATTTAATGTAAAAAATTTTCGTGTCTATATATTAAACAAAATGAATATAAAGCTTATACGTGCTATAAAAATATATAATTTATGATCTACGACACGAAAACTAGACAATATATTATTTAGCGAAAAAATCAGAAAGATTGGTGTGTGTTCGATCGAGAACTCCAAACTGCCAATTATATTTTCGGTCTGCGGTGTTATTTTTTTTTTTCGAAAAAGCATATAGAACTGATGCTTTGCTTGCATGATTCATCTCATATAGTATATCTATTGTGCACATTTGCCTTTGACGTATAGGAGAGTATGTGACACAGCTGGTAGCTCGCTTAGACAATTGATGTTTTTGCTGTAAATTTACAAAAAAAACGCAACTTTTTCGATTTCAGTCGTTTACACAGTCTCATTTATAATTTAAGCCTTGGACTAAAATATAGTAAAAACTGCGTTTAATGCGAAATGTAAAAGAGCTATCGATCTGTAGCAATAAAAAAAGTCGTGCTTATAATAATTATATGCTGAACAAAATTAAGATCTGATTATACTATATCTATAGTATATTTTTACTAATTGTTTTAACCAAGTCTTTATCAGTAGCTGAAGTAATAAAATATTTACAGATATATATATATAGTCTTTCATATACATTAGAAATAATCAAATTTATTTTTCTTCTTTCTCAATTTTAATGCATTCATAATAAAAGCCTCACGTGTTTGCGTCACATATTATTCTGTAACTTTAAAATATAATATACTAAAAAAATTTGAAAAAACTTTTTAACAGCTATTCGTTCTTTTCGTTATAATTTCAAAACAATCAGTAGCTTTATCTATTTGAAAGTTGAGATTAAAACCCATCGATTAAAACAGATTATCGAAAAATTTTTATTTGTTCAAAAGAATAATTCATTAGCCTCTTTCCTGAAATTTTCCCCATGGGAGACTACATCGTAATCTCTTCAAACGAGGCTTATTTATATAGTTGTGATCGAACTTTAACTGTGAAAATAAATCAACATTTTTTTACAACTTTTGAATAAAACATAATGAATGGATGTGGCTTCCTTATAAAGCAGATTCTTACTTCTGTTACGTGTGTGCACAGCTTCATCAATCCGCGCGCGGACACCGGACTCGGTTTACGTGCGGTGCTGATTCGGCACTCCAGGTGCTGAGGCAGCGTGGGTAATAATGTTTCGTCTCCCGCCACGACAAAGGCAGCCCTTTTATCGCTGCCTTTGTTTTGCCACTGATGAGGCTGCGTCCGAGCAACGGCTAGCGCAGAGCGCGGTTACTCGTCGACCGGACTCCAGCGAATTTATATTCCAGTAGGTAGTCAAAGTGACACGACCCCCATCGGCCATCCCGATCTCCAGCGCAGACCACGAGAACCGCACGCAACACTGTAAGATCTTAATTACTTTTTAATACTTTATTGAATTATTATTTTTTGAACTTGTGCTTACGGAGTTTCATATTTTTATACAAGAAAACTTAGAAAGTTGCAACAAAATTCGTAATCCTTGTCAGTAATCATCGCAATGATATATTCATTTTTTGATGTTAATAAGATGATCATTTTTTCACTCGCAAATATAAGATTAAGATTACCAGTAAAAAATGTATTTTACGATAAAAATTTCGACGTTTCGATAATAATATTTATTTCAATAAATAATCAATGCGACATTCATTAAATATAATAAATATAAGTGTATATTATATAAACTTTATTTGAAAATTGATAGTATTAATCGAATTATTTTATAATCAATTAAATTATTATCCAAAAAAATATACGGTTACATGCTTAATTTTATTATGAAAGTACGAAAACGTGCACAAAAAATTAAACAAACAGTTGTTCGGTACATATTTTTTCTGTCAAAATAAATATTCTTTTTCTTATTAAAACCTCAAGTCTAAAGTATCGCAGTTTTTTTACATAATTGTATAATTACTCACTTCTACATTTTTTGAAACCAAAGCTATACATAATTGTTCGTTACTAAAGAAATGAATTTTTCTAGCTTGCGGTACGCTTTGTGAGTCTCGCATTGAAATGAGTGCATCATCATCCCCACTTCGCTTCTAAAACTTCCCCTGGCCGCTGAACCGTAAATAACTCTCGCAGTCTAGCGTCGGTTTGCATGCTGCGCGGATGCAGCGTCGGTTAACAGATTGTCAAAAAGGAGGACTTGAGTGCATCGATTCACAACATGCCCAGGTCGAGGAGAGGATAAGCAGACTGAATGAGAAAGGTAGAGTCTTTTAGAACACTCATTTTGACTTGTCATCAGCTTCTAGCCGAACTGAAAGCGCGTTGTTTGTCATGTTGCGAGGTTATGATTCATTGTTTTGCCAGTGCCAAATCAGAATGTTGGTTCCCCTCTTCGCTTTCGCTAGCTGTCCTTATATCTGTCAGTCAGGGCCTCATTTTAAGAGCGGCCTTCCGCCGTGTTGCAGTGACAGTCGGATGAAGGTACACTCAAAGTCCTTTTAGCATTCTTTGTTTCCAAACTTCATTGTTTACTTTCTCCTTTCGATAATTTGTAATTAGCGAGAGTTATCGTTTGTGCAAAAAATAATTTATGTTTGAAAAAATATTCGCATGGCAAATAATAACTAGACATGTAATTGAACTTCGTTATCAATTCCTTATCAGTAAAAGAAAAAACAACTCCGCCGCTTCACGTAGTTTGTGCATGCTGCCTGTCAATTCAGCCACTTGTGGAATGCTGTATAGAAAAAAGTAATATTATCTTTTTGTTAAAGTGCTCTTCTTTTGGATGGACAATGTCGTCTCAAGAATTCATCGTAGAAGTACAGAGTTGTGGAAATTGAAGATATGAGCGCTTGCAACAGTTGCAGGAAGAAGAGAAAGGAAATCCAAGGTAGTTTTGTAACAGTAAAGAAAAAATGACTGGCAATATGAGAGATGCCCCTAATGGCTTGAGAGTATTAGAATGGCTAGCAAAAAAATGCTTCAATGGGAGAACTAATCGTATGACGTGGTATAGAGCCAGTGTATTGGGTCTGACTTATTTGGCTTACACTTGCTATCACTTGACTCGAAAACCGATTTCAGTAGTTAAGAACGTGCTTAATCATAATTGTTCTGGCTTACCACAACCACCAGATATATTTATAAATGGGAGTAATCGAGATACATGGTGTGATTGGGTACCATTTGGTAAGTACATTCATTTACAATCTTTATTTTAATTACATTTGAAATTCATGTTAACATACGTGTTATAGAATTGAATCAGTACTTATTTTTATAAAACTTAAAATTTTAAAAATCTTATTCATTACTGTTTCATAATTGTTTATTTTAATATTTACAGTTTAATATTTACAGTTTAACTCTTTTGTGATGTAAAATTTAATTATCTTTTAAATTTCTTTGTTCTGTAGGCTCACAATTTCAAGTTAGATAAGATACTCATTTCTTATGTAAAGAAATTTATAAAAATAATATTGTGAAAAATATATATTGTTTAGAAAATATATATAAATAGTATTGTAAAAATATATTATTAATATAAAAATTAATTTACAATATTTTATTATCACAGATAGACCAGATGCTCCAGCTTTGTTAGGAACACTAGATTCTGCATTTTTATTCAGTTATGCTGCTGCTATGTTTGTTAGGTATTTATCTATTTGTATAAATGTAATCTTAAAATTAATTCAGTGTGTACGTCATTCTTATTTATCTTTATATTTTAGTGGCTTTGTTGCAGAAAGAGTTAATCTTCGCTATTTTTTAGCTCTTGGAATGCTTGGAACAGGCATTTTTACTTACCTTTTTGGTATTGCAAAACCCTACGATATCCATAATTTATGGTATTTTATATTTGTACAGGTAAAATCAATTTTTAATTAAATGCGTTTTAGTATTAAATGTTTTAACGAAAATAAGAATTTACATTTTTCAGTGTGTTAGTGGAGTTCTGCAAACGTCTGGCTGGCCAGGCGTGGTAACTGTTGTAGGAAATTGGTTTGGTAAAGGCAAACGAGGTCTCATATTTGGTATCTGGAATTCACATACTTCATTGGGCAACATTTTGGGTAGCTTAATTGCTGCTGAATATGTGGAACTTGATTGGGGTTACAGTTTCATGGTACCTGGTGCTATAATGGGAGTAGCTGGCTTCCTCATATTTTTATTCCTAGCTCCAAATCCAGTAGATGTTGGTTGCATTCCTGCCAGACCTTATGGTTATAGAAAAATAGATGCTACTGACAGTTCTGATGAAGAAAAAGAAGACGATCCAGAAGCAATTCTTCAGGAAGATAGCGTAAGTATCTAATATTGAAATTTTTATTTTTAATAAAATAAAATAATAAGCTTGCCTTGTTATACAATTTTTAAGTCTGATGTAAAAAAATTCATTTCTCTGACATTAAATTATTTTTATTAGTTTAATTGAAATTTTTATTGATATTCGTGACTTAAAAATTGACAGATTAATAGTACTTTTAAAAGGTTTCGTTTGATTAATTTTATTGATTTGTAAATAATATGTAGAATTAGCTTGTGTAGATGTAACACTAGTAAACTAGTAGTAAAATAGTAGATGGATTCTAATATTTTAATTAATTTCTTTAACACTTGAAATAGTTTTTGCAAATTTGATATCACATGCTTTGTAGAACTGTGTAACCCTTTATTTATCCTTTCATCTTAGCAAGTCACCTATCGAAATATTGGGCGTCAGGAGTACGCTGTTACTGTAAGTGCATGACTTCTCATTTTCTTTTCTTTTTATTTTTGCACATTTACATATTTAATTGCTTTTTAAAATGAGAATACGAAATTTAATTTTTTTTATACAATTAATATTTGTATTTTAATAATTACGCCAAACTTTATTTAACATTTTGACAAAATATACGCAAATTAATACAAATTTCGTATTCTTTCACTTACTCTTCTCTCACCAGCATATCTTTTAACAGCATGTCGATTTAATCACATTTACACGTACTTATTAAGAAAAGGTAAAAGAACTAGTATATAAAGATTGTTTTAGTAATTTTATGTATATTCTACTAAAGGAACAGCGGACGGAAAGGAGTCCCATGCTATCTGTAAATCACTCTCGGCATTCTGCTGATAGGGCGATCGGATTTCTTGGTGCAATCGGTATTCCTGGTGTTATAGAGTATTCTCTATCTCTATTCTTCGCGAAACTTGTAAGCTATACATTCCTCTTCTGGCTGCCACTATATATTTCAGCTTCAAGTAAGTATTTCATTCTTGCAATTCTTATTATTTTCATTTTTTCCATTTTATTTTGACACTAATTTTTAAAGGCAAACAAAATTGCAAGACTTTTCAATTGCTTAGAGTATTTTGTACGGTTTTAATTTAAATTTTGTACGTAACAACTTTAAAGAATTTTCATATTCTTTTTTTAAAAAATTATTTAAGGTATATTTATCGTTACCTTTTTTTCAATAGCAAAATATGGTCCTTCCTTGAGTGCTGATTTGTCAACTCTCTTTGACGTCGGTGGTATAATTGGTGCAATAATTGCGGGCGTATTATCCGATTATTCGGGTATGAGTGCATTGACCTGTGCGGCTATGTTAAGTCTCTCTGTTCCAACGGTTAGTATATTTTTGTACATAATCAACTTCAATTAAAGTTAATAGTGGTAAATTGATATGTACCGAAGGTTTAATTCTTAGATTATTTATAGAATTATTTTATAAAATACTTTATTGAAAGTATAATTCAAATTAAAATTTTAAGTAATATAATGCAATAATTCAGTTTTAAATTTCAAAAAATAAGTTGAATATTTATCCAGTTACTGATTCTTTTCTGATTAAAAGAAAGATACTAAACTTATAAATATCAATTTGAATTAAATTTTGAAGAATAATTTGCAGCCAAATGATTATCATCTCTGATATAAAGGATTAAACTTATTTTGTTGTACACTAAAATGTCATACTAGATTATATGTAATTATTAATAAGTTTATAAATAAAATTTGACATAATCTATCTAGATCATCATTTAGATAATCATTTAATACTGAATAAAATAAAAAAATTACAACTATGCATTTCTAGATGTTAAAATCAGATTAAATTTAAGCAATTCGAAAAATTACTCGGAATTCAGCATACCATTATCTTAATTTTTTACATATAATTTTTTATAAAAATTTCTAATTAAATCGCAATTAAATTATATATTCAAAAATAAAAATTCATCTCTTTTTTACATTTTCAGTTGCTGATCTACAACTACATTGGCAGTTGGAGTTTAGCAACTAATGTAATACTCTTGATACTGGCTGGCCTTTTAGTAAACGGCCCGTACGCCCTAATAACGACAGCTGTCTCTGCCGAACTCGGAACGCATCCGAGCCTCGGCGAAAATTCGAAGGCCCTCGCAACCGTAACCGCTATAATTGACGGTACGGGCAGTATTGGTGCTGCTGTCGGACCTTTGCTCGCCGGTTTTGTTTCGAGCCGAGGAGATCCGAAAAATGGTTGGAGTAATGTTTATTACATGCTCATGGTTTCGGAGTGTTTGGCCCTGGTGGTAAGTGGTTTAATTTATCTTTTAGTGTTTCATTTAAAAAGTTTAAAAGTCATATTCAGTTAGAGAAAACAATTTCATTTATTATTTTTTACGTTACAGTAGTAAAAATAACAATGATATTACAAACTTTTATATATAAAAACATTTTCTTTTATTGAAAAGCCAATTAAATCTAACAATGGTTATGCATACAATTATTGTATTGTATTGTTTCAAATGTACAATACTAATATGAATGAGATAAATAAATAAATGATAATATTTCTTAAAAAATATGATTATAAGTATAAATTTTATTTACAGCTACTATCAAAACTCGTGTACAAGGATCTGAAAAATTATGTGCAAAGGCGAAGGGCTATCTGAAGGAGCACAAGTCATTAAGGAAATGAAGATAAAGTGCGCGATAAATCGCATACTAATTTTAAAATTAGAAATATTAATGTGAATGTATTTTTATATTATATTATGTACCGACTGTCTCAGGAAATAAGAAAAGAGAATGAAGATATGAACTTTTACAGTCCAGAAATTGACACTAGCATATAAAGCAAAAAATAGTTAGACAAATGATTATAAAAATAAAAATATTTTTCGTTTTTTTATATGATCTCTTTCACTGTCCTTAAATTGTCGCACAAAATTAAATTTATTCACTTATATTGTTAATATGTATAAAAGTCCTAGGGGATGCCAGCAGGAATAATGTAGCTAATGCTATCTGCAAATTCACCCCACTCAACTCTATGCGTTTGGAATACTATAATCCACGTTATATATGCAGAAAAAGATAATATTGCTCCAATTCCCGAGAATATAACATCTGAAATAAATCATATCATCCTTAATACCATTTTTATTAATTTTTTTAGCTAATTAGATTGAAGAATAAAGTTTAAATATTTATATCCACTACATTATTGTAAATTATTTTTACAAAGACAAGTAATTTTTACAATTTTTTAATTTGATTGATTTTTACATTAAAATTAATTTATCAATTTAATTCAACAATTTTACAATATGTTTTACAAAACATTTTTTATAAAACTTATAATATACAATTAGAATAATAAATTTTTAATTTTTAATTTTTAGAATAAAAAGTGTATTGAGCGATAAAGAATAAATTGAGATTTTACTATATTTATTTGGTTGCAAGTGGTTATTCACAAAATTAATACAGTTACTGGTGTACAAGTAAAATTAGATTTACATATTACCTATTTAAATAAAATAAATATTCTTCAGAATTGATTAATGAATTGTTAAATAAGCAGGTTCTATTATAAAGAAACTTACACTTTTTTATTTGTTTCTGTTCTTCGAAAGGTGGAGCACAGAAGGCTTGCTTAGCAAACCAGATAGCATTGACTGCCCATAAAAAAGGAAGCAGTGCAAATCCAGCTAAAACATAAAACATTCTTTCATGTAAAAAAAAAACAAATTTTAATTTCATCACACTGTGTAGTTTATCAAATTTGGGTGAATCATAGCAACTTTTCTATTGTCGTGTCAAAATATTCTAACCAACAAACTCAAAGTAAAGGTAAAAAAAATCCTGAAAAGCTCACCATAAAAGTACCATTTGCAAAGGTACAATTTCCTCTCGTTAGGCATCTTCGAGAGATCCATTTTCGCAAAATTTTTACAAACCACACTAATTAATCGTTTGTATTAAAAAACTGTTGACACGGCACACGGACAACTTGTCATTTGGAAAACAGCATTTTCTATGTGCGCATGCGTGTCCTGCAGCTGGCCAAACGGCGCACGGGCGCAGGCGCGGAGTTGTTCCATTTAACCTTTCATCTCAACTCGTCTGCTTTTTCCAAAATACTTTGGCGAACGAGATCATCTGGATTTTCAGTACAATATCCCGCGAGACAAATTTCGCGTGTCTAGCGGGATAATTCGGTCGTTTTAAGTAAAAACAACGGCTGAAGATGTTTATCGCTTTGAGAAGCGGCTTAGTCGCTAAACTGCCTTCCACTGGAATCGCTAAGGAGTTATGTAAGGTTAGTATGCACAGTAATCCTTATTTTTATACTGACATCTCATATACGCCTCATGGTTTTCATTATTAGTTTCTAAAGTAAATATATGTATATTTACTTTTCACTACAAATTAAATTATAATATCATATTCATAAATTATTTCGTGTTTTCATTAATTAAATTTTTAATTCTTTTTAGGCACCAAAGAATGTTTCTAAATATCAGGTAGCAACTTTAACCAGGGTTGCTTATCGAAATCCAGATGAAGTTCCAAATATCAAACCTTTTCCGTATCATGAGAAGCCTTACAATGTCTTAAACATGCTACTAGATATACACAAATCCAGAGTTCACAAACATAATAAGCTAATTGTAATAGATGGTCAAGTGGCATCTGGAAAATCTAAGTTGGCTCAAGACTTAGCAAAAGAATTTGACTTTCTGTACCTACCTCAACCAACATTTGATGATTTGTATGTTACACCTTGGGGTTTTGATGTAAGAACATTGGATTCTAAACTGCCAAAGGCTGCACAAACATGGGATATTGAAAGATTTTTGCAATGTCCTCATGATGTTAATACTGCTGCAATGCAAATGTATATGTATCTTTTACGGCAAGTTAGGTACATGGATGCATTGGCTCATGTTTTGGCTGCTGGACAAGGAGTTGTTACTGTAAGGTCTCCCTGGAGTGATCGTGTATTTGCTAAGACTATGGCTCAAAATAAATACATTTCAGCAGGAGCTTTAGAAGCCTATACAGATGCATTTCTAGCTTCAAATTTCTACTACTTAAAACCACATTTAATTATCTACTTGGATGTTCCAGTAGACATAACCATAGTAAGAAGTTCAAAAGAATTAATGCTTATAAATTAAACTTTTATACTTTTATAATTCATATAAATTATAATAATATTTTTTGTAATTTATATAAAATTTTTTTATTAAATTTTTTTGTTAACAGAATAATATCAAGAAACGTGGTCGATGTCACGAACTGAATTCAAAAGTTTTAAATGAAAAATACTTAAGTGATTTAGAGGAAAATTATAAAAGAGATTATTTAAGTAAACTTGGTGACAAATGTCACTTGTTGATTTATGATTGGTCACAAGGAGGTGATATTGAGGTTGTATTAGATGATATTGAAAATTTGCAGTTTGAGGATCAGATAAGTGATGATGATCATACTCCAAAACTGGAAGATTGGAGATTTGCCCCATTTCAGTACAAGGTCCATATTAAACATTACACGTATGATGCAGATATGTTACTATGTAATATGGATATCTTCAGAACAGATGTACCAGAATTAAACATTTCTGGTAATGATTTTGAGGCATGGGATAATGTGTGGCGACAAGTAAGTGTTATTTATGGGTTCCCTATTGAAAATGTTTTACAGAAGCTGATAAAATTGGGTCCTTTTAGAAGGTTTAATTTATGAATTTGTATCAGGATGGACTCCATTTTATATGTTCTGGTAGAATCTCTTTTTTTATAAGTTCGGTGTAGCAGGATCTTTGATACTTGTAAAAATTTTAATTTTGTAAAACAAATAATTCTGTAAACAATATTTATAACATTTTTGTAAATATAAATTCATTTAATATTTGACAAACAAATGTGTAAAGCATTTATAAAACTTAAATTTTATATGATTAATTTGATGATATTAATAATTCTTTCTATTTTTTGTAGATTCCAGATTCTAAATATAGTGAAGGCTACAACGTTTTGAAAGGCGATAAAAATGTTTTATGGAAGAATAAGTACTATGCAACTAAAGATTATGTAACGCCTCTAATGAAAAAATATTATGAAAGAAAAAGGGCATCAAGAAATTAAAAGCAAAAAGAAAAAAAACGAATGGAAATCCGCAAAAACGATTTATTGTAAATTTACGAATAAAGTTATTGGTTATTAAAATAACTTATAGGCTGAATAAATTAGATTAAAATTTATTTAGGAAATTATAAAACGAATTTCCCTTTTTACATTTCTTTTATGGCAATAATTTTACTTGATTTAAAAACATAAGGCAATGTGAATTTATATATTCAATCGATTATTAAATCTTTATTTACTAAAAAAAATAACGTTTTTAATTCGGCTATTTTGCATAAGTACAATATCAATCATATATTTTCAATGATTTTCTTAAAATTATTAAAATAATTTAAGATTCTTTAATTCCTTAACAATTGATGTCAAAGAATCTCACAAAGTATTGAAAATGGCACAAGAGCAGTTTTCTTGGCAGTTAAAGGGATAATAGTTGACAAATAAATTCAATAAAAGATGTATTTAATTTTTTTTAACGCTGGAAAATATATTGTTATATTTTTTAATCATATTATATTTTATATATAAGATTATTCACAATTAAAATTGAACAATATTTATATATTTATTATTTTACATAGAAGTCAAATATGTGTGCAAAATTGCAGACACATACAAACATGGACAGACACAATAAATTAAAAATTTCTTTATATATATATATATATATAATTTTACATTATACAAACATCCATGTTGCAAAACGCATACTAAAATTCGCGAATTCCTTTTGAAAATATTAAAATACGCTATTGCACCTGTATTCAACATCATGTACATACTCATGCAGTTAATGCATAACTTAGAAACCTTTTACACATTCTTCTTACAAAGGTACAATAGTTTTTGGAATAGTTGAGAATGCACATATTCAATTAAAAAAATTCAAATGTTATAAAGTAACTTTTTTATTTGTTAGGTCTTTGAGCTTTATTATTTTACGCAGATAAAAATGTTTAAATACACAATTTTTCATTTTTTCTAAACAATATTTAATAACAAAAAAATAGTTTTAAAAATATAAAAAAAACTTCCTTTTTGTCAATACTGTATGTTCTCACTGTCAAAGATAATATCTTTAATTACTATTCAACATTTTGTGTTGGTTTTAAAATTGCAAATTTTATTACATTTATTATTCGTTTATAAATTTTTTTAATCAAATAAAAGTAGAAAACAATCCAAGTGAGAGAAGTGTTCTCATATTCTTTTAACAGGTGAAAAATACTTTTTTTTCTAATAATTCTTTTTTAATAGTTAACTAATACAATAAATTTACATTTATCAATAAACTTTTGATCTTTATTATCTATTATGAATAATTAATTAATAAATCGTCTTCATCCGTTAAAACAAATCGTAAAAGTTCAAAGATGTTGGTAAATTTGTTGCAAAAGTAACTAATCATTAATAACCATCTAAGTCTTAAGAAGTATGCAAAAAAAAGCTACGAAATAAAAATTAATGAAAATTTTTGTAAACTCAATGTCAATGATTTAGAGCCTTTATGGTGAAATTTAAGTATTCTTTTTTATAATTTGCATTTTATTTTTTCATAATTATTATTTTTTTCTATCTCATCCACTCAATTTTTCTGTTAATATCTCTGAGTCATTCTAGCCCCTTCTATATTCCCTTGAAAATGTAGCTAACTATCAAAATTAACTGGCAGTGAATCTTCAACTCTGGCGCCAGAGAAACAAAGGGGCAACATTTAAAGTTGATGCGTGAAATTGCTATGCATATTATTTACAGGTTTAACATTGAAGTCTTACAAAATAAGACAGATGAGCCTTTAAGTTTAACAAACATTCATTTCTAGCGACTCATGAACATTCAGTAGTTCAAAAACTGCAGAACGGTTATAAAAATCAACGAAAATGCTTTGCAATTTACATTTCATCTTAAGCAGTAAGACTACAACATGAGTTTGTCTTGCGAGCTGTTTTGTAAAAAGCTTTTGACTGAATACTCAAACCTTCAGATTTTTGAACAAGGTCATCCAACTTTTCTCCTCTTTGCAGAACAGCTTCTAATGTATTGTGCTACAAATAATACATACAAATTGAAAGGAACTCAAGGTTTGTTAAAATAAATGATATATTAGTAAAAAATAAAATCTTAAAACTATCAATATTTTTTAGCTTGTATAAATTATATTATATATAAAAGAAAAATCATTGGACTTACTAAAATAATTTTAGTTTCATCTAAATCTTCTTGCATTTTAGTCAAAGCATCAGCTTCTCTGGGATTTTGATACTTGGCCAAATAAACATTTATTTGGTTAAAGTCAGTTGTTGCTTCTTTCAATGTTGGCCATGTATGAGGAGGATATTTTGCTGCAAATTCATCAAGTACTTTTGTGATTAAAGTATGAGACACTCTATTTGGGTACTCATGATCTGAAATAAGAACTCCAGCTAAACTGTCTCCCCTAACATAAACATGACACATGTAATCTGAAAGAAAATGAAAACATTCAATAATTTGTATGGCATTTTAATTACATTTCAATATTAAAACATCAATTACCTCCTTCTTTTACGCTCTGCCTGGCAGCAATTTGTGTTCTTTCTGTTATTGTTTTACTGACAAATGCCATGAACTCTTTAACACTGCCTCTTTGAAAATATGAAAAAGAATCCACCTCATATCCTGATTTTATTGCAGTCGCAGATGTTGGACCCTTGTAAAGGACTGTCAGAGCATACAACTTAACCATGTTACCTATAAATAATAACTCTAAACATTAATTATAAAGAAAAAAACAGTTTTCAATGAACAATTTCTAACGAAAAGTACTATGTACTTAAAGTAATAATCTTAGGTAAAACTAGGGTTATCTTTAACAAAAAATAAAAACATGCTAATTAAAAATTTAACTAAAAAATAGTATACCATCAAATATTCTCCTATCCAAGCAACGAAAAAAAAGTCTGACTTACACAAAGTGCAGACGTAAGAAGTGGCTAACTAAGAAATGTGTGCAACAAAGCTATCTACTGACTCCGCGCAGTTACGTCGTTCGTAAACAAAAAGGGAAAAAATCAATGACAACAGAAGACGCTGACAATCAGTCGTATGTCGATTATTTGCGCTTTTTCCCCAAGGAAGAAGGCGAAACGAAAGTGCAATCACCTGTCAGAGTTCCGTTTTTCAATTTTCAAGGAAGACGCGTCACGCGACTTTCTCTTCACGAAATCACGATCGTCAGAAAATCTTCTTTCCCTCTCTCTCGGTGCGATCTCTTTATCGATGGTATCCCAACGATTTTGCCACCGATGTCGAACGGAGTTGCAGCGTTGAGTCACGCTGGGAACATCACAGATATTTGTAATGGCCTGCGTCTGTGTATACGTGTTGGTTTGCTGCGTGTTCGTTCGTTTCTTCTCGCGGATATTAGTGACGTTAATTTCGCGACGCCATTTGCTTTTTTGACGATGCGGGCGTGCGCGAGGAAACCCGACTACTTGATTGGTCGATGCTCGTCTGCTATATGGAATTTAAACTATGTCTGGTCTTTTAATTTGCCCTGACTATTGTACTTTTAATTAAAGTAAACAATGTCATTTAAAGGGAACGCTTACGATCGTTTCCAAGTCGAGGAGTGTGATCCCTCTCCGAATGCAAGTATGGAAAAAGCCTGAGGACGGCCGTGCTACTATAAATACATATACTTTACATTCCCTATTGCAAAGACCTCATAAATCCCGATAAAAAGGAGCAGAAACCTCATAGAACCCGATAAAATTTTATCGGA
>JAWWEO010000001.1:21299938-21344374 GCA_035582975.1 Ormyrus labotus | reverse complement strand
TTAGAATCGATAAAGTTTTATTTTTGTTAAAGTCGATTTATGCGAATTGAAGTTCTATTGTCATTAGCTGTATTAAAGTTGATTAAATAATTTGTTGATTGGAGTCAATTGAAATCTATTTAATATTAATTGTCATTTATCGCATTAAAATCATTATAATTACAAATCAATTGAAAAGCGATTGATTACAATTCATTTGAATACGTAAATTGTTTATTAAACTTGACTGCAATTGGAATCGATCGAAAACGATCATTTCGTAATCGAGCGAATTTAAAAAGTCAATAAGGATCATTTAAATCGATTGAAAAAGATTAAATTTATATCGGCTTTTATCGATTTCTATAAACCTTTTCCAGCAGGGCAGCTTTATTAAACACCTAATTGAAATTTTAAACTAAAATCATTGCAAAAAGAACACAACCTTTTTCTCAGAGTATTAAAATACTCCTTAAAAGCTCCGACTAAAGTACAATCGCGGATCCCTTAGGACCAAACATAATCATGGCAAACTTCGGATCTGCACCTCAG
This sequence comes from Ormyrus labotus, assembly GCA_035582975.1. Lineage (NCBI taxonomy): Eukaryota > Metazoa > Arthropoda > Insecta > Hymenoptera > Ormyridae > Ormyrus > Ormyrus labotus. The sequence continues at coordinate 21,343,843 of JAWWEO010000001.1, read as the reverse complement.
TCCGCGAACTGCCCTCACTGCAATAGTAGCGTCACCACGAGGGTCAAGAGAAAAGCGTCTATGATGACGCACATCGTGGCCTTGCTGCTCTGCCTTTTTTTGTAAGTATCCAGTAAACAATTCCTTCTTAAAGATGTCTAATGTCCATTCGAAAGAGTTCTTTAAGATATCTTTCTTCTTAAAGATTTCTTTTGGACGGACATTATATTTCTTACTGTTTATTGGGTATATTTATTTTTACGAGGCTTCGATTAATTTTGAATCTAGGACAAGTTTGTCGTTTTCGCTTACAGCAAGTTATGACTTATCGAGGAATTTCGAAAAACTTGAAGGATGGTCGGAAGGATATGTTTGCATGTCTTCACCATAATAGGTTATACAATAGGGTGAACAATCCAGTAATTCCGAGTAATTCACTGTAACCATATTTTTCTTCTCTATATACTTTCGAAAATTAAATTTTATGCAAGCCTAAATTTCATTTAATATCAAAATGTGCGCAATTTTATTTTTTTAAATTGAAAGTAATAAAATAGTTTAATTAAGCGAGTTGTAAATAAAAAGTGTAATATTTAAAAAAGAATTCTTACGACACTTTCTACAATCTACAAAATTATTGCTGAAAACGTATTTTTCATTACTGAAAGAAGTCATTGTTTAAGAACCGCAAAACACTGAAGTACGTATTTAGAGTGATATTAAAACAACTATCTACCTAGAAAAAATTAATATTCATGTGATAAAACTTATTCCTTCGACATATTCTATTTATGAAATTCAATGCTCCAAAAAGCATCTCTAATTTTCAAAGCGAGCAAATAAGATACTAATTAAAAGATTCCTTTCTAGTTGCTGGCCATGCGTAGTATGTCCTTACTGCATAGACAGCTGCCTTGTAAGTAAGCACTACTGCCCAAATTGCGGTCGCTACCTCGGAACGCACGGCAACTAATGAAGAACGTTGGATGCAGCAAGCACGAACGGAATCTCCACCGACTCTTCTTTCCTTCGTCGCGTTCGCGCGGAGCTGGCGATTGTCCACATTTTGCCTCTTTATTTTTTCATAATTACGCTTTAAGAGTGGCTTACGCATAAAATTTTTCAAAAAATTGATTTTTTATTTGTTATTTTGCTTCTATACACAGATTACCCAAAACTTTTAAACAAAATTTTGATACGAAAATTAAAAAAATGTTTAAAATTATGAATCAAAATATAATTTTTAATAACACAAAAATTTTTGTTTGCCAAAGAAATCACTGTCGAAATATTTTTATTGCTATTTTAGCATTATCAAACATTTTTATATTATTTGCTGCATCGATTTTGGATAATTTGACAAAAGAATTTCAATTTTGAAATTTTGTCTATAGCGCGCTCATAATTGCGCCTCATTCGTTAATCTCAAATTACTCTAAACTAATTATTTTTATGAATTATTATCTATATTATACGCACGCCTACATACACTAATTTCTTGTCGCGCGAGCCTCGGCAATATTTTCCTCTTGCCGACTAAAAATTTTAATTTTAAAATTTAAGAGTTTAAAAATTGTTTGTGCATGGCAAAACAGTCGGTAGCGAAATCACTTAAAGCTATCTTTCAAAAATTCTTAAGACTAAATTAATGATTTGAACAATCACAAATATTGTACAGCTATTGCTTCATAGCTTTAGCTACTACGAAAGTTGTATTAGTATTTAATTATTTTTTACAACATTATAAATTACTTTTTAAAAGGATGAAATAGCTTTTTTATAATAGTACAAAAGCTATTAGAAATTTTATCAAATAATTTTAATCTTAAAAGCGGATCATTTCCGACAAAAAATTGTGCCTAATGTGAAATTGATGTGCACTGTTTGCCTTCTTGGTACTGAATAAAATCGAAGTCACATTTACCTGTCAATATCTACAACCGTACAAATCTAACGTGGAACAAGCGTTCTGTCAGTTTGTATATATATATATATATATATATATATCTTTTGTTTCTTCATACTGTTAGATTCTAAGACATAATAATGCAATTATGTATTATATAATATTGCAGGTTTTGTGACCTAAATTTTAATTATAAGCAGAAAAAACTGACAAGCCGTTTATAATTATGATGTTTTACAAGTAAAATGTTTAAAAATTATAAATTGTTGCTTCTACATTTAATTAAGTTACATAATTTTTTGTTAAATTATAATTATATTGCATTTTTAATATACAATAAAACAATAGTTTTTCTACAAAACGTACAATATTACTTTATAATTAGTTATAAAAATAAATATAATCAAATACTAAGTCATTTTCCTTCAATATTCATTTTAGTACTTTAAAATTAATACAGTTGTTTATATTAACTATACTTACCTTATTTTTTTACTTTCGTAGAAAGTATAAGTGTTACTAGAATTTTAGAAATAATAATGTAAAAAATATTTTCGTCTATATTTATGATTATAAAACGAATTTCAAGTAGGAAGCTTTCGCAGCAAGGGCGTAATATTTTACATCCACATGAGTAATCGTAGTATGTCCGTGTGGCATACATTAATTTTTGATTCAGTGAGCGTGAAATTATATTTTGTAAAATTCGAAAGCGAACTCTGTAAAAATGAATAAGTGAAATTAGTTTTAATTATTCAAAATGAAATAAATTTACAAATATGTTGATTTAAGTAATAGGTCCATTTTCTTTCAAATCATGCAAATCGAACACACTTGTAAAATAATTTAACCATTACATTTCGATTTCAGATTTTGAAGCAATAGAAAGTGTAATCTCGAAAATTTAATTATTATCTTAGTAAGAAATCCAAATTTAAATAAATCTTTTAATTTTGAAAAAGAAATTAATATTTTTATTTTAAGAATAGAATTTCACAAAAGCATTTTATTCATATTTATGTTAACATAAATAAAAATACTTGTTTAACTTTTAGTGCGCGATTTGCGGTCAAAAAGTGGGTATTGTTTTGGGAGATTTAACTACTTTATAATGGATATGTGAGCGACGTACTCTCGCGAATTTTTGGCCGGTCCCATACGGAGCCAGGCCGGCAGGACACGGAACGGCGTCAGATAAATTTTTAAGCCTTTTTTTTAAGCCTAACGCAGGATATTTGAACGACCGGCCCCAGGCGGGGCCAAGTCGGCAATCTAGAGGTTAAAGAAAACTTTTACCATGTACTTCAATAAATATATAACTTTAATAATTGTAAAATACTAATTTTGAAAATTTTAAATTTGCGTAATTTTTTTCTTCGGAAAATTTGACTTTTCATTTAGGAATTATTTAAATTATATATTTTTTTTTATTTATGAATTCATAAATGTTTACAACTTCAACAAAAGATAAAAGGTAAAATTCAACAAAGTAATCTTTTTTGTTGCCATTTATTTAGTTAGTATTATGCATTTTAAACTCACAGACTTTCACACATATACATATATTCATTACGTTCTGTATAGCTTTACTTGCATTGCCGACAGTATAATCTTTTCTTCTCTATGATCACCCGTAAGTGTAAAAATACATATACATACATATTACGTCCTACACTATGATGTATAGAAAAAGGAGACAGTGATGCATTTCAACTTGAGCAACAAGTCTACAAGATACTATTGTTTTTGCTTCTTTAATTAGAGAATCGAAAGTTCCAGGGGAAAATCGGTGCGCTCCAGTAACATTGTATAAGATTTATAAACATTTTGTAAATGTACTTTTTTATTTCTTATTTTTAATTTTTATACATTTGATTGGGCAAGAGAGAAAAATAGTATAAAGTAAAGGAATCAGCAAAATTAAATGCACCTTATTAAATGCCATTCGACGAATGTATTTTATCATACTTTATAATAAAAATCTTAAAAGTACTTCTTTAATAAAACTTTTGACATTTTTAATTTTATTTGAAGTCTTAGGATTCAAAATCTTATTCATGATATGTGATTACATATTATGCAATTAAACTTAAATCATGTATGAATCATATAATTTATTAACATTTTATAAATTCTGTATTTGGTGTTTAATTCGTGTATAGGAATGAATAAAATTTTAGCAATTTTTTTTAAGAAGAGTTTTATGATTTATATATAATTCATGAATTGATATATATATTTACATATATATGTTTCACGATCTTTTACACATAATTTAATTATAATCATGTTTTTTATTAGCTTATTTATGCAAAATTGCGGAAAAAGATAGTAAAAATGTTAGTTATCAAAGAAGCACTTTGAATATCGCAGAATTAATATGGAAAAAAACAATGTGAACGAACATTTCGTGCATTGTGTGTATATATTATTGTAATTTGTTCCTTTTCGAAAAACGAGTTAACGTACAAAAAATGATAAATACAAAACAAAGGACAATTCAAAGCAATATATGCTTATATATTTTGGTTTTGCTTTCTTTTTATTTTACTGTAATCGAAAACTTTCTGATTTATTTATTACATTAGAAGTCCTTGAGTAAATAAACATATCAAAAGATCTTCTACAAATATGTACATAGCATAATCATCAATAATAATTAGGCCGCATTAAACGACCTGGTAAAAGATAGAATAAGCTTTATTATTCGAATACCTGTCAAAACGATTTTGGGTCGGTTGACTTCATTAGACTTTTTTTTTTAGCAAATAAAAAAAAATTTAGTTTCATGTTAAGACGAAAGAATTTATCGTCTTCGACTACACATTACTTTTTCTTTAAATACTTGCTGAGCTCCTTGAGCTTACAAAAATTCTATTTACAGAGTGATATATAATAACTGCTAGCAAGAGCAAGGCACGATCGATTTGAAATGTCGTCATTCATTCACAGCAAATAATCAACCGATTATCTATCAATTGATTATTATCCCGTTAGCAAAGAATAGGGGAACAATCCGGTTTACTTAGAATAAATTTAGTTTGCACTTTTCCAATTTTAATCGACATGTACAAAATTACAATCAGGGATCTACACGTAATAAATGAAAAGACTAAAAAATGTTTTTCTCCACTAAATGAAAACTACTATTTGAATTCTTAAAGGAAGTAAAAGTTGAATAATTCGAAAAAAAATTAATGCAAACAGAATTGTTTCTTTTTTTCTTTGCCAAGTACCTCTTTTTTATCTTTTTTCGAGGTTTAATATTTAGTCTTATTGAAAAATCACTTTCACATAGGAAAACGAATGTCCTGATAAAAATTTAACGCAAGGACAAACTTCCAATCACAATGGTTTTTCATTAGATTATTGTATACAAAAAACCTTGGCATAAACTTTAGCGTAGATTTTAATAAAAAATAATCATTTAAAAAATCTTCCTTAGAATAATTTTTTTCTGTCACTGTATGTATGTGTGATGTTGACGTTGCAGATAAAATATTTTTTTTTGCCATTATATGAAAATTGTTATAATTATCTGTACTGCAATGACATTACGAATTATTTCTTTTACAATATAATTCGTAATTTTATTGGCTTATAATATCTGATATAAACTTTTCTTAATTTGTTTTCTTTTGATTTTTTTCGCTGTAATTTCTATTTTTTTACATGCGATATATAATTAACTTTAAATACTGTGTGAAAACACGTTCATGCCTTATATAAAAAAAGGTTAACGTCCCTTTTAAATGTAGGAACTTAATTTTATATGCACGAAGTCAAGTACAAATAGTTAGTTATGTTGTGAAAAATACACGTTTTTAAATTCATTGAATTTTTTGAACATTACAATCATTCAATTAATTTAATGTGCGGTTAATGCATCTTTCAATGTTTTGAGTCTATCATTTCTTACTTTTAAGGCAGAAATTCTTTAAGCTATCTATTTGAATTTGCATTACCTATTTAAAAACCTTGAAAATTTGCAAAGCTTTTATAAAAAATGTTTACTTTAAAAGCCAATATTTAAAGTATTTTATTGTAATCATGTTTCTTATATGTAATGGAAAACCAACTATAAATTATAAACACGTTTCAAACTTTTTATCTACATTTAAATTTTAAATCGAAAAAAAATGTTGATGCGTAACGCTTTACAGCATTACATTAATACAACCACTCAAAAGCATTACTTCAACAGAGTTTTCAATCTCTGTATTCAGTAATATTGTTCAGCTGCATCAAAATATAAACTCTTTAAAAGTCCATTTTTAAAGAGTTGGTTTAGGGTGTATAAAATTACCAGATAAAAGATAACACATAAGAAAACATATTGTAATGAATGTAACTAGAGGTTATGAAAAACAAATGGAGGACTAGGAAACGCAAGGGATCTTGTTGAACCTTTGAACCGTCTAAATCGGCTTGTTGTGTACCAATGAAGGTTCCGTGCCGATAAAAGTTTTCTAAAAGTTCTTCCTTCTCAGCCCACCTGTCGTACAACCAATGTGATAATTGATCGGGTTCTTTAGGAACCTGAAATTTTTATTTAATTTTAGAAAACGAATTTAGTTTTTAAAATTTATCTTTTAGTTAAAATGTTAAAATTCATGTTAGAATATATAAGGTAAAAAAATAAAAATTTTAACTTGATGCCAATATTCATTTAAAAGTAGTTTCTTAAAAAAAAAAGATTGTTTAATTTTAAATAAAGATAAAAAAAGATCTCACCGTTGATGTAGGATATATTCTATAGAAAAGAACAGTTTTGCATGGGGGTCTTGAACCAGTTATAATCGTTGGTAAGTCTAATGGTTTTCCTTGGGGATATGCAATCGTGATATCGAGTATCCACCTGATTTCAGCTCTTGCTACTTCTAAAATTAAACAGACAATGCATTAATTTTTTAAAAAAAGCAACTTATTTTTTGTCATTAAAATTAAATAATCTTGGTTTTCTTACCTGATCTACAGTTGGGTTGTTCAGAATTATTATTCTGTAAAGGTCCAACGATATCAAAGATAGTTTGCAGAGCTCCTACTCTTGGCAAACTAACATTCTCTAAGATAGGTAGATTATTCTGTCTAGCGTATTTTTGCGAGGTTTCACGTCTTTTACAAAGAAAACCTCCTTCTGGAAAGAGAACCATCCACTTTCTTTCTCGCGGGATGTATGATTCTTTCAAATGCTTTTCCAATTGTCGTAAACTTTCTTCTCTTTTTTTACGACCCTAAAAATTTCGAAATAACCGTAAATCCGTTTTTGCTAATGATTACTTGATAATGTTAAAAATGAAATAAACGGATTTTTAAAATTAAACAGAATTAATTACACATGTCGACGATTTGAAAAATACCACAAAAAGTTTGACTCTTTTTATGAAAAAAGATAAAACTAAGATGTACTTACAGACACAATGAAAAAGTCCTGATGTAATAAGGAAACAACTCCAAAATTGGTAAACTTAAATACCCTGTCCATAATCCACATGAGATTGGGCAGCACATTTTGCTTAGCATTAAAAGTGGTCATTAAAATAGGAACATCACCAGTGCTCTGATGATTAGCAATAACCAAAGTCCTATCATTTATGATTCTGTTAATATCATCCCCTTCTTCAAACACTGCAAAATAATACAAATTATTTACTAACTTTATTACTTAATTATCTTTTTTTTTTTAAATTTATTTGAAAATGCAATTTATTAAATTTTTGGTAAAAATATACCTTATTTTTTGTGAAACAGATTCTTTCTGAGAAAAGTCTAGATAATTGTGCATTATAAACATTCATAGTAAATTACATAATATTTACCATCATATCCAGAAGACCATGTCCACATAGATACCATTGCTAAAAGCCAGTGAAAGAAGAGACCCTCGATACGCCAATACACTTGTGGATAATATGCTTTCACTGGAAGAAGTAGCATCATCCAAATAACATAGGTTGGTATGCAATATAAGTTGTTCATAAGAACGAATACAACTCTGGCCAGACATTTCAAAAAATGAGGAATGTTTCCAACTAGCCTGAAACAAAAAGAAAAATTAGAATACTATGATGTCTTCAAATTATTTCATCAGAAAAAGACTAGCGATTTCAATGAGGTCATCTATGAAAATAAAGTATACAGTATGATGTCAGTAATAGATATACAGTGACAAGTACTTTCTAAGGATTCAATACTTTATCCATTGACTTTGGAGACTTGTATTAAATAAAAAGTATAATTTTTTTATTTTTATAATAATATCAATTATAATTTTTTTGTATACTTTTACATACTCTTAAACAGTTTGATATAAAAAAAGTACAAAAATTTATAATAATTTGTAGATAAATATTAATTTTAAAAGATTTCTTAAATTTATACTCTTCTTAATTGTACACATTCACCAAATATTTAAAAAATCAGCTATTAGAAAGCCTTTGGCCAGTCCACTTATGCAATTATATTGTTAAGAATCAAGGCAACTCTTACGAGACGATTTAAGTTGAATTTGACTTATATCTCCCACTTATCTCTAGTTCGTGCGAGACTGATGAAGTAAATGACCCTGTTGTCAATATGAGACGTTAAAAACAACTTTGTACATATAGCATTAAAAACCTTATTCATTTACATCTGCAAAGGACTTTTTCCACTGATATTTTGTTTTCTAAATGTGAGAAAATCATTGTAAAAAACGTAACATTTGTAATCTTAACTAGAGTAATTTAGACCATTTAAATAATTATTCTGTTGTAAGTTTTATTTACCTACTTCTAAACATTAATTTTTTTAATCTTGTTTTGAGCCATAAACTTTTCTAACAATTTCACTTTACAATGTGCCTCATTTAGTTAGCATAGATTAACATGTATATGGATATGCATGATATTGTTAGATGATATTCATTTATCAAAGATCTTTCAAACTAGATATTATTGGTTGCTTATTTTTTTTATGTAATACCTAAAATCTTTTGCAAGATTTGGATGCTCCGTTTAATGATACAGTAAGTAGTGGAACTAAAATTAGATATGTTTGTCATTAATTCATAATGAGATCAAGATCTAAGAAAATTGCACCAGATAGAAAAATATTTTTTTACAAAAAAGTAATTATTACTTCACTCTTTCCTTGAATTTTTCAGTCTGTGACAAACTTGTCTAATTAGTATGCAAGAGATGACAATAATATATTTTTAAATTTCAGTCATGGAAATCATTAAAATATAAATTCCTGTGTTGTAAATAAAATTTTCTAAAAAGTTGATTCTTTTTGCTATAGCTTAAAAAAAGTAATTAATTAGGCGAGCTAAATATATGGAGGATAAAAATAATTAGATGAAAATTATAAGTAAAATAATTTAAATGAGTGCAAATGATTTCAGTATCACCTAAAAAGTAATTGCAGTTGTAATGTTATTCAATGACTTTCGATTGTTTCACATGAATGAAGTGATATAAGTTTTCATAATCATGGGAACCTACAATTCAACTTAGGTAAGGCAATGTTTTCAAACAGCTTTTACTTTATTACTGTAACATTTCAAAATCAAAACTATACATATTAGAAATGTAAAAAAGTTTTAATTGGAAAAAACTGCTTATCAGTAGTTCCTATTTTTTTTCCATTGCAATTTTCCAAAAGATACATATAATTAACTAAACATTTAACACATTTATTTATGTTTTCTCGTGTTCGGCTTTTTCTTCCGCAAATGATTCAAAATTCAGCAAGCGAAAAACGCGATTTTCAGTTGAAAACCCTGCATAAAGATTATAAAATATTTCTCCGCCTCATCCGATCACGCAGGCAGAATCACGAGACGAAACCAACTAAACTTAGCACGCGATTACTCATCAACTTTTCTGCAAAGTTTTTTATCCGGCGAAGAACGGACGGGCGCCAGACGCATTCACGCCATAAGACAAAAACTACCCAAGCCCCTGTGAAAAGCGTGAGTGCAGAAGTCGCGTAAAAAAAACAGCAGAAAAGCAGATTTTCGTTGACGCAGCAGAGTTCTAGCCAGGGAATGACTCACCTAACGAAGAGAGCCGACGAGGGCGAAGGCAAGGGCTCGGTGGTCGTCGTCGTCGTCATTTTCTCGTGCGCGCCGGACGACGGAAGCCGTTAACCTCACTTTCGCTCATCGGCGGCGCATATCCTCGCAGCGGCGGCGGCACGCGTATTCTACTCCCATCTGCCGCTGCTTCAGCAATGGCATGCTTCGCTTGGCGTTTCGCTTTTTAAAAAATTACATAATGAGACATCGTGTGTGTTCTGTCTCTCTTACTGTCTCCCTCTCACTCCCTCGCTGGCTGTAGTGGCTGTATACTTTGCTGGCTGTGTCGTGAATTTTCGAAAGCACAATAACGATCGCACGCGGGATATACTATGTTGCACGGCTGTAACGAGCGTTCAGCGAGCTGTGTTTTCAACTGCCATTTTCCATCGGCAACGCACTGTGTGTCCTGTCAGCAGCCGCGACTGCGAGTTCTCGAATTAGCGTTTCGCTTTTTATTTTCTTAACGTTCACTTTACGACTTGAGCTGCCGTTTCCCGTTTGTCACCGAAGGAACGAACGCAGAGAGAATCCGAGCGGGACAGTACTGTGTGCTAAACTGCCGTGCATATCAAATCTCGAAGCGAGCTCGAGCGACTGTGCGGTTTTCGTGCGCGCGACTGCTGGTGCCTGGTAGGCTTCTCTGTGTCTGTGTCAGTGTGTGTTTACGTCCGTGAGCATCGGCCGAGGATGCATCTGTATTAGCGACAAGCTTTTTGAGAGAGCACAAGACCGTTCGAGGGCGTTTTACGAGGGTTCGGCGAGCTGCTTTTGAAAATTCTAGCTGGCTTCGGTTTAGTAACAGCTGTGTCCTTTCGGGGAAAGGCAACGGTTGAGGAAGCAGGCGTGGGAGAGTGTAGAATGGTCCTTCATGCTTTCTATTTATGCGCGAGGAGAGTTTGAACAAATGCGATTAAATTACATTACACATATATAAGTAAGCACATCGTGAAATATTTACTTTAGCGTTATTGGTTGATGGTTCATTGGTTTAGAAAATGGTTCGTCGTTGCGGATTTTATAAAGATCGCTTTTATTGCGTTATGCGGAACAAGTTGAACACTTGTAGAAAAATAAAAAAATGCAATGTTATCCTTTTTATCGACTATACAAAGGGACAACTACGTTATTCGAATTGCACATCGTGCTGTTTAAAAAAAGATATTGGTTTTATTATAGACGCTCCTGAGAAGGCCACTGTATTTCATTTTTATAAAACACGCCAAGTCTCTCTCACTTATCATTATAATAATTATTTAAGTGAAATAATCGATTACGCTGACAAGACGGGATTCATTCATTAACGCTAAAGCACGCACGTGAGATTTTTCAAAAGAATCTATCAATCTGCATTTTATAATAGCGTATCGCATTTTTTAAGAAAACAATTTAAATGCACCAGACATGCAAATCGAGCATGTTTTTAAAACGCCAGAAAAATACGTTTACCTTAATTAGAATAAATGCATTCTCCGTTTCTTTATACATATATTAAGTATCCTATTTTAATGGAGGCAGTCAATTATAACGTTTCATTCAAGGTAATATTTTGTATAATTTCACATTATATCAGTCACTAAATTAGCATTTAGCGACCTATTGGTCTTTAATGTATTCACAGGTCGTTGCTCAATTTCCGCCGACTCAAGACTTATTTTTTTCTATATTTACCGTCCGGTTTAGTCATCACTCTATATTCAAGGAACTACCACCTACTCAGTATCGTCTAGTAGGCACGAACTCCTCACCTCCGTTATCACATAAAATTCGAGCGAGTCTTTCGATTCTAGGACTGATCGATGCATCTTTTAAGTGTTCTTGTGTAAATTTCAATTCTAGTTAATATAAATAACATAATTGGATTATCTGGGGGGTGATTTTCGAGTTATTATCTAGAGAATTGTTTTAAAAAATATGAAAGACGATATATTAGATCGGTAAATATTAGGCGACAGTTGTTTAAGATGAATGGAGATTTTAGTGCGCTGAAGTGATACATTATAAATTTATTATTTACTCAATTTTTTATTTTGTTCTATATATGAAAATTCTAGTTTTTGTGCTGTAGTTTCTGTGGGAGAACGTCCGTATTTTTTAAAAAGCTTTTCATAATATTTGAATTTCTCCAAAATCCAATTCTAACTGCAGGTTTGAAAATTTCAAATCCAATTTTTTTTTAAATTTAACCTACAGTATTAAATTATTTAAATGAGATTACTAAGCGTTAGTTTTGCCGGATTTTGAAGCACTAAATAATGAATAGCTATATTCGCGTGTTTCAAGGATTTTGACTCGCAAAGACATTCTCCAAGATGATGAATGTCAAAGTTTTAAATCTGCAAATTTCATTATACTTTCACGCACATCAATATTCTGTTGTTAAAGTTTATCATATGAATAAACTATTATACCTCTGCAGTTTTACAAAGGTAAAATTTTTTTAACAATAATTTTGAAAATTCCTTCATATTTTTTCATACGCTACTTTTTGTTATTTACTCTGATGTAATTCAAATTTTAAAAATTCGCTGTCATAAAATGTGATTACTATCATACCATTGTTCCAGTTGTGCAGGGAATGAATCTCGTGCCGGCAATTATTGTACAGCGTTAATAAGTGTAACCGTAAGTCCTGCCACAGTTCCCCAGCGGCTTTTCCTTTCATCTAAAAAACTGCTGCATTTAGAAGCAAAAGTAGTTTTTCAAAAATTTCCTTCATAAAGTAACATTGTAAGTCGATCGATTAAATCATTAAATATAAAGGCATAAAGCTTAAAAAAGCAATCTATTTATTATTTAAGAAACTGTATAATCTTTCCGATTAGTTATAATCAGCCCGGAACAATTTTAGAACATGAATCGTAAAAATTTCGCAAAAGCAAAACGCTGCCAGATAAAACTTTATTTCTTGGTTTTGAAGCACGAACGATAACACGGTTAGTGATACTACCAAAAATTTTTGACACAAATAAGAACGCCCGATACGTTTTATCGAGCCGGACGATTTTTCCGTCTTGCGCGCTTAATTTCGCGATGTAATTGTGGCCTGATTTTGTACGTTACCATAAATCAGGAGACAAACAGTTCTTCTGCGCTTTGCGCTTTTTGCATCGGATCTGCAGTCGAGTCCAATGCAGTAGCGGTTAAGCCTTAATAAGTTCAAAACTGCAGAGTTTAAGAATCAAGAAAACGGGAGTAATTTTTCGTTTGAGGAACTTCGCGTTGGAATGGATTCAACAATAAATATTGAATAATAGTTTTCGTCTAAAATATCGATGATCTGTTATCAGTTATAGACAAAACAATGTTCTTGAGATAATTGAGCTTTGAAAAAATATAGTTGATGGTCAGATCGTTTTATATATTGATTTTACTTTTTTAAACTACTCACTTTTTCGAAGCAAATTCAAATTCAATTATAAAATTTTTCTAGATTGCAAATTTCATTAATAGATGTAAATATTTTCATATGTTTGATAAAAAATCGAGTTTTTGTTTGTTGACAATTCGATCAGACCATCTGCAATGTATTGAGACATAGTGGCTATTTTAATATCTATCACTACTGTTATTCTCTTTTAAAACAAAGATTAAATGTGATTCATTGCAAATTTTAGATATCTTTTAACAACAAAGAATTTATAAATTTATATCATTATTTATTATTATACAATTTTCAACTCACGCTGAAGAGTTATGCTTTCTAAAAATCTTATTATTATAATCGTTTTTTTGATCTGTTATCTGCATTTTTCTCGATGCAATTGTCTTTATTAATTACGTTGTTGCTTTCTGATATCGGCAGTCTTGTTGAACTATCATTGCTATTGTATCTTTCCGAACATAACGAAGAAAGCTACTGAGTATTTTATAATTATTCTGTATTATAAAAAAGAATTTATCATACTGTGACATGCGTGATCAAAAAATCTTAATTTAATAGATAAATTTTATAGATAAAAATCTTATCTTGAATAGATTTAAATATTTTTTAGTTCTGATAATAGCTTTCTTATTATAAAGTAAAATGAAAAATATTACATTAGAATGCTTTTTTAGCATCGCCATATGTTGGGATTTTCGATAAGAATTTCAATCAGTTTTTATTAAACAGTATCATATTATTATTAATTATTGCAATTCTTTGGATTCATAAATTCCAATAAATATTCGAAACAATTGATTAACGATTGTTGAATTTACGAGAATTCCCTTTATCCCCTATATTGGAGAAATATTCGATTTTAATAAAGCAAGTACAATAGTCTGGTATGCCGTAAATTAACGTTAAATCGATAAACTGGTAAATACGACAGCAATAAATTTGAAGCCCTCCCTCGATCAATTATTAGAGAACGAACCGCGTACCCAATTGATTGTTCAAATACCGTTCTCTCAAAATACAACTTCCGCCCTCACAATCAACGAAATTTAAGTTCGCAATAAGTAAAAGTATATAACGAGCGAAAAAAGCGAGCCCGTTCATTAAACAGAGCATTCTCTATTATATCGAAGAGCGCAAACGAGCGCCGGCCGAAATAAGACTTGGCTCGTCTCAAAAATACGCTCTAAGGTCGCCTCCAAAATTTCCGCATGCTCGCCGCATGCGACTGTCAGGGGCTCGACGGCCTCGAGAGCCGGTAGCTTCAGCCTCGCTCGCGAGCCTCCGACCTTGTCCGCTCTCGTGTGTGTATACTCGGGCAATAATGCTCGCGGTCGAGTGTGTAAATATCGCGGGCTCTTACAAATTATATGCGCGCGCGCGTCTTTATGGATTTTGAGCCGGCTACTCGAATCTCTATACCTACGCCGATGTGTGAATGGCTCTGCTTGGCCTGGATATACGAGCATAAGTTGCGGTGGGAGCAGTGCGCAGGCGCGATTAACACGTGGTGCGGGGTCGAAAACATAACATGGCGCCTGCTTGTTTTGCACGTGCACGTCGGCGTGAGCTTTTTCTTGATGATTGCCTTGACGTTTATGAGGCTTTTGCGCGGTTCTGAAACGTTTTTGAGGGGACTGTATTTTTAGAGTTTATTATTTGCTGGATCGTTGCTCAAAATGACAGGTATTTTACTTTTTATAGTTTAATGAGGCAATTTTAGAAGTAATGGAGATGCACATGTAATAGAGGAAAGGTAGTAAATCGAATGCCTAAATTAAAAGTTGAGTGTTTTTTTATATAGAAATATGACTATTCTGTTTCTACAACACTAAATGTTCAAATTTGAAAGATTATGATTTTTTTTTTAAAAGATATTTAAATATACCTACTTATTAAATAATGCAATACAACAATGAATAAAAATATTAAAAATTTATATTTTCAAATAACAGAATTTGAAGAAATAGAAAGAAGTTTTTTAATCATGAATTTATTTTTCAGGTAACTGTGATTTAACAAATAAGGATCTTTACCAAATTCTTGAGTGTCCACCAGATTCAACACAAGAACAACTTAAGCAGGCATATCACCGCAAGATTTTAGAAACTCATCCAGATAAAACTAAAAATAAATCACAAGACTCTAAACTCTTTCAAGAGATCCTTTCTGCCTGGGAAATCTTAGGCCATCCAGATCTCAGAAAAGAATATGACAATAAATGTAGGCAAGCAGATTTAGAAGCTCAGGGTGCTCTGATTTATGCCAGATTGACTCCTGCAGATTTAAATGAAACTACAGATGAAGAAGAGCTTTCATATCAGTGCAGGTGTGGAAATTATTATTTAGTACAAAAGTCAGATTTAGAAGAAAGAAACTGTGTTATACATGTTCCTTGCCAAGACTGTACATTTGTTATAGCAATTGAAACGTGATATAAAATAAAAAATTATTTTTGCCTAAGGGGCCGGAAGTACCATTTTCCCGCCCTGCGCCGGATCGAGAACGTTGTATTTTAGTTTGTATATAGATGCGTAATAATATAGTAATACGTATAACATGTGCGTGTAGGTGTTTTCCGCACTCGTCTTTTACATAAATGTCACCCTCGTTGCGCTTGGGTAAAAAATCCGATTTATGCGAGAAACACCTATTTGCGCATTTATTATGTAATTTACTATTAAAAGAAAAGTATTTTTTTTGTAAATTTGGAAATATTGTTAAATGTATATTTATGAAGGATAAGTTGGTAAAACATTAAAAACTTTTTAAAATGCAGCAACATTTTCTATTTCTTATAAAAAATGATACAACAGATAACACATTCTTATAATATAAACTATTGAGCAATATACAAATAAAAGACGGCCTGTAAATGATCTGGGCCCAATAACAGTTGATGCCTACAAAGTATTTGCATCTCATCCAAAATTTGTTAGTTTATTGATTGGATTTTCTTCTTTTAAAAGAAAAAAATATTTGATATTAAGCTCATAAAATATCCTACATTAAACAAAATAGTTCATCAGTAATTAATAAAAATATTGAGTATATCACCACCTACAGTGTAAATTCTGTCGTAATATTGCACAAAATAAATAAGTCTCTGCATTCACTGTTATTGGACTATGGCAAACCAGACTTTTACAGATGTTTAAAAATCGATGCTTATCGCTTGGACACGCAACTTCTTTGCTGATATTAACTCAACAGTTCATTCGGTACGTTTACTATGTTTTTTTGCCTGTTCCATTATTCACATCTTTTTTTTTCTTCTTGATTGTGGATTATTACTACAAATGGAGTAAATTTCAAGAACCCAAAATTGTTCATAAATAAAAAAAGTACAATATACGATTACTACGTGTCACAGTTGTGGGAGATCTTAAAAATGTTCTCATTTCATTTTTTCTCACCAATTTAGCAATTTTTGTTTAAATGCAAGTTAAGTATGACAAAGTCTTCACTTACGTACTAAAATTTCCAATTATAGCTTACAGAAAGATTTCTATCAAATTTATTCTAAGAAATTTAATTATTTACAGAAAGAATGCAGTGTCAATTTTTCCCATATTGACTTTTATACAGAGTAAAGGTTAATTTTCTTAACGATAATATACAAATTAAAAGTCATAACAATTTCCATAGTAGAACTAAATGTACAATACTTGTTATTAAGCTACTGCAATATTTGAGTTGTCTTTAAAAAAAATTCTACTTTTTATGAGAAATTATAATTGGCTTACGATGTCACACGCTTGTGACACGTCTCTGACGTGCATATGATAACGCAAAAAATTTTAACACAATCTAAATTTGATAATAAACATCACAATAACCCATCCAATCTAATTTCTTTGTTTTCAGACTCAATGCTCTCAAGTATGATACAATATCTTGGTAAATATAGCTCGTCGTTTAAGTATAATTCATGCAAGCAAATCTAAAAAAATTTTTGAAAGACATTTCTAAGAGTTCTTGAGATCGAAATTTGATTAATTAACTTAAAAAAGTTTAGTCCATTAAACTATTTTCATCCTACAAAAATTTTTACAAAGCAGTTATTTAACATGAAATCTTTTGGCCCTAAAATGCCTGCATGAATTATCAAAAGAGAACTGCTCGGCACATTGTAGGAAAAAATTGCCCTCTGCATACCAGTACATCAGTCCACAAAACGTCAGAGAGCTTCTTACCTATAACGATTCTATAACTGCAGCATAAAGTAAAAAATAAGTTTTTAATTTTTCAAGATCTCTTTCTTCATTGCGTTAATTATGTATATATATTAACACTGCTTAACACCCAGAAAAAAATTTAGCACATTTAATTTAAACCGTTCAAAATTACGGAAAGTTATAAATAAATTTCTGTTAGTGTTAGAACAGTCTTTGACAATTTTTTTTCAAATTATTTAAAAGAATGAAAATTGAATTTAAGAAGTTCTAAGCTTTGGGGACTTCAAATAAATTAGAAGCTTTATCAAGAGTACTTTGAACTGCAAAAGTACTATTGTTATAAGTAAATTGAGCTAACGAAATATGTTCAAGCCATCTAAATTGATCCATAGAAATTAATTTATAATTTATTTTGTACATATTAAACTATAGAAATTATCTACTTAGAAGGAAAAATTGGTTTGCAGTTAAATCGACATATATGTATAGCACAAAGCTTTTAAAATAGTTTCCTGGGGTTATTCTTTAGCAATTATTACAGGACTTGTCGAACACATTCGAGTAACTCAAGTTGTAATGGTAAATACAGAAACTTGATACGTAACTTGTTGTGGGAACAAGAAAATAGAATTATTTCACGATTTACTGCTCCACTGCTTCAGACATGGGCATCTTGCGTCATTTTGAAATTTGTTTGCTTTATATTTGAGAACTTTAATTGATTGATTAAACCTGTTCATTTATTTAGAAAGTGAGTTTTTTAAAATTTTATAACCTTATAAAAGCTAAAGAAAAGATTTTAACATAGTTTTCGTTTTACTTCTCTAATAAAACTTAACGTGTATCTGAGAAGATAAAACTATTTGAATGAAAGATATTAGATATAAATTATGATAAAGATATTTATAAATAAATCATGAATGTCGTTCAAAAATATTCATTGAATTTCTCTCAGCTCAGGCTCAGATTAAATAAGCATATAGTTTTGTAAAGGTTTCATGTTTTTCAAAATGACAGAAGGTGCCTTAAACCTGTCTGTACGGCTCGTGTGTACATTACAGTTTACTTTTATTATCTGGACTGTCATTCATTTTACTATGTCTCCTTACCATGCCTCTCCGGATTGCCCACTTAGAAGCGCAGCCACAAGCAGTCTTATTCACAATCACACATGACGCCATACACGAACATTGTACAGTAGATTGGTTATGCTATCTAAGTTAAAGTATTTACAGAAGTCACATGAGGAAAATTGTTCTTCTCTTCTCTCTAAACTTCCACTCTTTAGCGCTTTTTTCCTTTTTTTGATTCGAGTGACGAGCAGTAACATCACACTTACATCTCCATTTTTACCGTTTTGTAATTAATTAATAATCGTTAGCGTTAAATTTGTTGTTTTTTTTGTTTGTTTATGTTTATATTTAATTATTTCACTTCAACGTCGAAGTCAAGAACAAGGAGTTTCGTCTCCTCGGTGCCGTTACGACTTCCTACCGCGCAAACGAGCTTCGTGTCACTTGCGCGGATTCGCCAGACAACGCCGCCACTTCCGCCGCTTTCTAAAGCAACGAGGTTTCTTATAAATTCACCTGTAAAACGAAAGCAAAATTGAATTAATTTTTTCAGACACTCAAATTAAGTAAAAAATTTACATCAATAAAAATAATCTATAAATTTTTACGCTAAAAAAATTTTATTTTATAATTTTTCTTTTTCATTTACGAAGAAAAATTAAAAAATCTTTAAGTATATATAATTTCTTAAAGATTTTGTGTCGTTATTAATATAATGACACATTACTGCTATTTATTTATTATCTTTATAAATTAAAAACCGTGTAGTTTATTTATTCATTGAAATTGCAAAATTTTTTCAAAAGCTGTGATTTACAAAAAGAGAAAATTAGTGAAAATAGAATAAAATTTAGGGTCCTTACCAGTCTTAACATCCCAGAGTTTAACGGTGCCATCGTCGGATGAGGTAATGACGAAATGGCTATTGAACTGGAGGCAGGTAACGGCTGATTGATGTTTGTTTGGCCCGGAGAGGGTTTGCAGGCAGTGTCCAGTAACAATGTCCCAGACCTTGACTGTGGAATCAGCATTCCCCGACACTAGTATATGATTGCGCAGCTCCATACCTGAGGTCAGGCTCTGATGGCCCATGAGAGTATGCCGGCAGGCACCCGTCTCGACGTCCCACACCCGGATGCTCGTGTCCAGTGAGCCACTCACAACATGCAGTCCATCAAACTGCCCGATTTATAATAATAATCAATGAGATTAGTGATTTTGAATAAATTACTACATTTGTATAGTTTTACCAGAAAAGTATTTGTTGATAAGAATCTGCATTTAAAGGATAAAAAATACAATTGAATTTTTGTTTTTAATTTAATAATTTCTTATAAAAATCTACTAACTTTCAGTAAAACCATAAAATACTAAATTAAATTAAGTTAAATAATTACACGGTAAAATTATTTATGACTAAATTATTAATTCAACAAAAATGAAGAAATTCTATTTTTTATCGTGACAGCTAAATTATTTAAAGATAATTTTTAATTTTGTTATGGTATTTATGCTAATAATAATTAATATACACGTGTTAACGAATTAAAAAAGTGTAACAAAGCGTGCTAAAAGATAGCAAAAGTGGGTTATTTAGAAAAAAATTAAAGTAATAGTGATAATTCTTCTAAAATTATTTTTGGACTCAAATAAAATAAACTCTTTTATTATAAAAATGAATACTGAAATAATACTACAAAAACGGAATACTAACAATATTGTTACAATATTATAAGCTTCGTCAATATGTGAGTTTTTTACTTTAACAATAAAAAAATAAATTGTACAAAAGGTGTGAGAATCGTAACTGACCTGGAGCGAATAAACCCTGTTCGTATGTCCCTGCAGCGTATGCAGGCACTCCTCTCTCTCCGGATTCCAGACCTTGACCATGTAGTCGTAGGCACCGCTGACTACCAATTTCCCGTCGTATTGCACACATCTAACGGCGGCCAGATGTCCGACGAGCACGTGGAGGCACTCGCCGGTGTCTATCCGCCAGACCCTCAGGGTCGCGTCCCTACTGCCGCTGACAACTTTGTTGCCGTGCAGGTGCATGCAGCGCACCGTCGACGTGTGGCCGAACAGCGTGTGTATGCATTCGCCCGTTTCGGCGTTCCACACCTTCAAGGTGCGGTCGGTACTGCCGCTAATCACCGTCGTTCCAGACATCTGTGACGACCAGACGCCACCCGTGTGACCGCACAGCGTTCGCAGGCACTGTTCAGGAAAAATATTTATATAAGTTTCATTACTTAATAGAATTAAATTGTAATTCTAATTATAGAATAAATTAAACAATTTTCAATTTATTTTCGATGATAGTTTTAATAATTTCTCGTTTACCCAAATTCTTTTTAATTACTAAGGAATATCAAAAATTTTCATTTTTTTTAAGCAATCAAGTCATATTTATTTATTTTTAAAAATAAAAAAAAATTTTGTAAATTGAAAATTATAAAAATTTTAAATTAATTGTAACTAACTTTATTTTGTAATAGATGAATTTTAAATTTGTACATTTTTACTACTTGTTTTTTGCTAGTTGCATAATAAAAATCTTCTAAACTTCTTAGCTCATCAAAATGAGACATGGAATACTACCATAACATTACATCAGACAAGACGTTGAAATATAATATCTTGAAAAAAAATTTTTTTGATGTTATTTTAATATCTTTTTACTTGACTAAATAATTGTCATGAGATTTAAAATTTTTTTAATTGTATACAAAATTTAAAATATCATTGGTTTACACATGAGATTTAATCAAAAAAATAATAAATAAACATGAATTTGAAAATGGCAACAGCACGTTTGAAAATACTTACTTTGCCCGTAACCGCTGACCACACTTTGAGGGTATTATCATCAGAACCACTAACAATTCTGTTCCCTGAAAACTGGAGGCACGTGATGACATGATCATCGTGACCCTTGAGCACCTTCGGTGGCCGTATGGGTTTCGTTCTCCAGTTCATTTTAATATTATGCTGCCTCATATAAGCCTGTTTCCAGGGTGAGGCACTATTAATGGAGGCGGCACCACCATTTCCCATAACGCATTTGGTGCTCTTACGCTTATGCACATCTTTAAGGTCGTCAATGCCAGCGGCTCGACATTTTTCCTTCCACAAAAGATTGTCGTCGGCGAGGAAACGCCACGATCGGCAGGTTTGGGCGGCGCGAAGTAGGTCACGAGGCTCAAGGAAAGCCAGCACCGAAAGCGCCAACTCTTTAGGCAAGAGAGAAATAAAGTCACGCTGGAACTGAGGCTCAATCACCTGCATCATATGCCGAACTTGGGTTGGCTCACAACGCTCGATTAGTTCATCAATGGCCAGCATCCGTTCAGCATTTGACCACCTCTGAAAAATACAAAAAATCACTTTTTATAAAATAAATTTGTAATATATTTACACAGCTATTGAGTACGACTAAATTTGCCTTGATATTTTTATTTTTGATTATTATCTTATTACAAACATTAACAAAACTATACAAAAAAATAGAATTAAAAATTAGTTGAATTTTAAATTTACTATTTTTAAACTTGGACCGACATTGTGTATACTAATGTGGAATTATTTCATATTTCTATTGTTGTTCAAACAATAAATTTTTGTAAATTTTCATATAATTAAAGAACGAACATAAAGAAAGTAAAAAAAAATATACACAAATTGTTTACATACTTGAAATTGAAGTAACCAATCACTCATTTCTGGTGGAGGATTATCTTTTGTTGGTATGACTGGTCTGACATGTTTTCCTTTTTCGTCAACCCGCTTGAGGCTGTAATAATTGTTTAAAAATATAATAAATTATTTAAAAATATAATATTTTTCCTCTTGTTTTGTTTTAATAGAAAGAATTAAATAAAATTATTTTTATATCAGTGAAAACTGTTTAATTTTTTAAAATTTTACAGTTTGGGTAATTTTGAGGTTAATGTTTTTTCTAATCCACAGATATAAGTATAATTGTGAGTTGTATAAAAAATGAAAATAAGGTCTTACATTTTATCTTCAGGGTTGGACTTTTTACAAGGTACAGTGGATTCAGTCTCGCTTTTACGCTTCCTTGGAGGTAAAACAACATCCAAGGGTACACATGTTTCCAAACTGGGACTTTGTATACGCTGTGGCAATTGTGACTGTCTTTGGAGGGCCAATGATGGACAGTCTGATTCATCAATGTCCTCCTCTCCTTCTCCATCACAATACAGTCCTGAGTCACTGATCTGAAAAAGGAGGTTATGTCACCACTTATTCACAAGTCTTCACTAAGCATTATGCACCCCCAAAATGTAAACAATAAATCACCTCGCAATCCTCCTCTGTGCTTTCTTCCTCCTCTTCGTCAGCCGTTTCTTCATAATCATCCAATTCTTCATTCGGAGGTAAAGGAATTTGATCTAATGAACTAGGACCTGGTACAACTTCGACTCCTTCTGTAGGACTTGGACTTGTACCACCTGGTTTATCGCTGGTTATTCCCTTGGACGACGATGGAGGGGCAGACATTACTAGTGTCTACTATATAACCAATAATGTTAAAAAATTATTAATTTGAAGTTATAAATATAAATATAAATATAATACATATAAAATATTGTAAGACTTTAAAAGTCTTCCAATAATATTTTATTAGGTTTATTTTTAAATGTTTTAAAGTAAATATTTTTCTTTTTAAACAAACAGATCAACATTTAAAAAATTAGGTCTTTAAGAGTTCCTTAGTTGTTTCTTAGCAACAAAAAAGATTATCATAACACTCTATGTAATGTAGAATAATTTAAAGGCATTCAATAATATAAGAGAGTCTAAGTTTAATCTAGATTTTTAAGTGAATTTGTTAATCAAGCTTTTTTTCTTATTCTTTAATGTTTTCTTATTTCTGAAACTGTGAAAAACCTACTGGAACATTTTTTTACATAAAAGCACGTTAGATAAAAAAAAAAGCAATTTCGAATTAAAATACTTGAAGATATTAAAAACGATCATACAATAGATCTGTAGTTTATTTTTCCATTCCTGCAACAAACGTGAGCAACGATTAAAACGTTGTACGACGCACGGTGAGAATCTGACCTAACCTCTTCGCCACACGAGTCTCGTGGCTTCCAATTTTTTTTTTTTGAACCGTTCCAAACTCAAACTTCTTTTCCGAAATTCAAAGCAAAAGTTCTAAACTGATGTATAACCGAACCACACCCCGGAGATAGAGCAGAAGGTACGCACACCGCAAAGTTAAGATCCGCAAGCAAGGGGTTGGGGGACGTACTGATCTCTTGCGGCTCCAGAGAAGGTAATATTGCTTGGAGTTCCGGTCGGCTTTTCCTGCGCGCCAGCATGTGATCGAGGAGCGATAACAACAACAATAAAGGCGCCGCTGCTGCACAAATCCTGGTGTGGCCGACGAGCAGCAGCACACCGACCTGTGTATTTTAAATAACTCGTCTCAAGAGAGAGATAAAGAGAGAAGCGTGCGTGTATGCGTATAGAGCTCCAATACGTATTAAAGTCGCTCTCCTCTTTTTATTCTCTCCTCCGCTTCTTCGTCTTTCTCTTTCCTCTCTCGCGGCGCGAGAACGAGAGGAGAGACACTTTTCCCAGGGACCGTGGGAGAGGAGAGAGAGAAAGAGGAGCTCGTACGTGTGCACAGCGCCGCACACACACGCGTGCACGCTTTCTATTATAACCTTTTCGAGCGACTGCCTTGTAGGGAGGCCGAGAAAATTGCCCTTTTGCCCGCACTTTCCAGTTCAATATTAAAAACTACTACCGCTAAACTGGCTACGAACCTAACCTCGTGGTGGCGGTGGTTTTCGTCGTCGTCGCGCTCGTGGTGCTCCGTCGTCGTCCTCGCGCTCGTGCCCGTCGTGCCCCCCAGCTTGAAACTGATCCTGTCTGTGTGCACCTTTCCTCTCTACTCGCGTATACAGTATGCACGTATGCTGCTCAACGAGGGGAGAGAGGAGAGAAGATCCGCGCGCGCGCACTGCACCACTTACAAGTCTGTATTTCCCATGGATGATGTGTATGTGTAGAGCCGTTCGTTCTTGTCTGACCACTGCTCTTTTCAATGGACCCTCAGAATTCAGATCGCTCTGTCCTTCTTGTAAAGTGGTGTGTGCGTGCGTGGATTGTCGGCTGCTGGCGGCATCTGCACCGGAGGTTTGGATCGTGGCGCGCGTTTACGGAGCCGCTGTGATGTCCAACGTTATTTTTTGACTTTTCGCTGAGTAGGTAAATTATTTTTCTTTATACAGGAATTGTTTGTAAATTTTTGAGGTAAAATATTGCTGGATAGTGCAATTCGATATGGCATTATATTATGTAACGATTGTACTTACGATCTTTGATTTTTCGAACATGAAGTTTTGTAATTCAATAAGTTTATTCTTTTGATAAATTAGAAAATCAAAAGTTTTTATAGGTAAAGTAAAAATTACCTTTTTTATTATGCAGAGATAATATTTAAAAGAATTTAAAATACATAAAAAACATAATGATTTAATTTTTCAAATGAAATTAAAAATTTTAATTTGATCTATTAAATATATTTATTTACCCAACTGTTTTTAAAATTATATGATTGTTTTTAATATTAATAATTAATAAAATTAATAAAATTAATAAAAATATATCCTTTTAAAAATTGATTTTTAATAACAAATAAATTAAGAAGTATTAATTTGGTAATAATTTTTACATTGTTGTTATATTGTTACGCCTACGGCCTATTATTATTGACTGTAGCAGATATGCAGTCGTGTGGATGTGTGTGATCTGTGACGTAGTAGTCCAGTAGAGAATATGTGGTACCGCGTGGTCAGGGTGCACTTAACGCAAACCTAACCTCGATAGTACGCGTTTGTACACAAACGATGTTTTGTGACATTTAAATTCAGGATGACGAAGGTTGTTAAAAAGAAAAAAGTTTTAACCAGAGAAGAATTAGAACTATTAGAAAAACCTGTAAAATAATCATTTTATTGTATTCTTTTTAATGTTTACATTTAATACTTATTATATTTCTTATTGTAGCAACTGATTGACAAAATAATACAACTGGAGGCCCATAATCTTCAATTGAAACAAATTATTGAAAAGAGGACTGGAGCTGTAGAAAATACCAAGTCGCAACCTATAAATAAAAAATTTGATTTTACCAAGTAAATATAAGATAAATATAGTTCAATTTTATTATCATGCAATTATTTCACAACTAGGTTTTTTTTAGGTGCTATAAAAGACATATTCTTTTAAAATTATACTATTTAGGATGGGATTATCAAGGATTTGCTTCACAAGAAGATACAACAAATACCATTGAATATCATTTGTTTAAAGCTTTGAAAAAATGCTGTTTAATAGAATGTCGAGAAACCTCGAATTATCATAGATGTGGTAGAACTGACAAAGGTGTAAGTGCATTTTCACAAGTAATTTCTCTTGATATTAGAAGTTGCCTGAAGCCAGACAAGCAGGAGAATATTTCAGAGGAATTACCTTATTGTAAAATTTTGAATAGACTGCTTCCAAAAAATATTCGTTGTATAAGCTGGAGTCCTGCCTTACCAGAGACTTCTGCTAGGTTTAACTGTAAATGGAGAAGCTACAGGTATTATTTTCCCAGAGGCAACTTGAATATTGAAGCTATGGACAAAGCTGTGAAATATACAATTGGTAGTCATGACTTTCGGAATCTTTGTAAAATGGATGTAGCAAATGGTGTAGTAAACTTTTTAAGAACTATAATGGATGCTGAAGTAACATGTATTACTAAAAGTAACAGTGATAAAAATAAAGGTGAATTTAAATGATTTTATTTGTATTCTAAAAGAAATATGAAATTTTGTAATGTTATTCAAATTTTAGAAACTTTCTGTAGGTTTATTAAATAAAAAAATTTTTCATCTTATTTTAGGGTATGACATGTGTGAATTATCCATTAAAAGTAATGCTTTCTTATGGCATCAAATTCGTTGTATAATGGGAGTTTTATTACTTGTTGGAAGTGAAAAAGAAAAACCAGAAATTATTAAAGAACTATTAGATGTTGAACAAAATCCATGTAAACCACAATATAATTTATCTCATTATCTTCCTTTAAATTTATTTTATTGTGAATTTGATGGTGCAAATTGGCACACAGATAAAGAAGAATTACAAAAAGTAATTAAAGATCTACAAGAAGAATGGACTTATGCTACAGTAAAGTTAGTTATATTAAGTAAATTTTTTTTTATGTTAAACTTAATTTTTTAATGAGAATTGCTTTTTAGATCTACAATGACAATAAACATGTTAAAAAATTTAGAACAATTAGTAGGTGAAGAAGCTCCTAGTTTAAACTTTCAAAGTGATTGTCTGTTACAAGGTGTTGAATCGAAAATTTACCGTCCTCTTATGCAACGAGATACTTGCGGTAAATTGAATTTTTCCATTTTACTTTAGTAAGCACTATTATTATTTTAAAATTTGTAATAAAAATATATGATCGACTTCAAAAATTCAGAAAGATTGTCAAAATTGTAAAAAAAAATTCTAAAAACTTTATAACTTATTGAAGTTTTTTAAACATTTTTTTAAATTTAAAATTGTAGTGATCGTTTTAGTCCTAACAAAAAAATTTTTAAATTTTCTAAACATTGGAGTTCTGAAACCTTAAAATTTTTCCATAAGATTCAAATAAATAATACATACTTAAAGTATAATTCAATTATATAAAAAAAATATAAAAAGTAATAAGATAATAATTCGTTCTTAGGAAAAATGGCAATAATCAATCATCTTTCACACATCCTTTAAATTTCAATATAAGTGTTTACAAAACAATAAACAAACTAAAAAGTTATCATTATCACCCAAACATTTCATTTTTTTCAGAGAGTCTGGAAGATCGAATTGAGCACTACACCAAAAAGCGTAGGATAGAAAAAACAAGTTGATAATAAAGTTTCGTGACTTCAAGTTAAGTAACGGCCGGGCAAAAAACCTCCCTTAACAATCGTCCAGATGTTCTCTTTTTTGCGTGAGAGAAAAAGTGAGTTTTATATTTCATTCCATTTCGAAATAGAGTTAACAAAAAGTTTGCAAATCTTGGATGATAAGACGTATCTGGTGAACAACAAAAAAGGGCAAAGCACTGGTGTACTTGTATATAATGTAAAAATGTTGCGAAAATTCGCAAAAAACTTAAACTTTGTAATCAGCAGCAGACAACCGTCTTTTTGGAGTGTTATGACTGCTAATGCTATATTGCATTATTTAATTATTTATATATTAAATAAAAAGTTTTTTTAATGTATGCAGTTGATCTCTACTTATTTTAATAGTAAATCTGCTAGATCTGATCTCCCTAATCTTTCTAATTTTTATTTTAAAAATTTATGTAAAACTGTCAAAGGTAATAAAAAGCTAAGAATATCTTATTTTAATATTAATATTTAAAAAATTTGAAAAAATTGTATTTAATCAAAGTGTATAAGATATAATTTAGCAAAACTTAATTAGTTTTTCAACTGTTGAAAAATTCATATTTTTATCGTTTACAAAATAATATTTAGTTGCTTTTTTTTTTAAATTAATTGACGTTATTCGTATGAAATATTTAAAATTGCAAAAGATTATATTATTAAAAATATTTTCTTTTTTATAATTTTATTGGTATCTGTTCAAACACTATATAGTATGTATAGCTCACGCGTTAAAATCATCCAGCAAACGCTGTACCGCGTTATCAATATCATTCGAAATACATCCTGTAATTTAGAGAATATTGTAAAATGCTTTATAGTTTTCTGTATACATTTTAAAACTTGAATAAATTTATTTCTTGGTTTATAAATTGTAACGGGTGTTACAAAAACGATATTGTTACAAAATATTACTTTTTTTATTAGTTTTTTATGGTTAAACGATTCTTAAAGAGAAACTATGATACTGATAAATATCCTTCTTGTATGATAAAAATAGAAAAATGTCTAAATTTGTTTCTTTTATATATAGTTATTTGTAAAGGTCATGAATTTAATCGAACATCAACGTGTTTTGTCACGTCTTGAGAAAAATTTTTTATACATAATAATTTTTTGCCGATGGAAAATTACGGATTTTATTCGTACACGGACGAGATAACATTTATGGGAACAGGTTGCCACGGAATATAAAAATTAAATTGCTATAATTAAGATAAGTATGTTAATTTGGTTTCAGACGCCATGGAAATTTTCTGATTTACTATACAAATCTCTGCAAGTTTATTTTTAATTTTTAGTTGCACTTAAGAGCGCCTAAAACGTCAATTTGTGTATTATGAATGTCCATTTAACTCAAATTTAATTTTGCTTATTTGTATTACAAATTGTATTAGAAGATGAAGAAATTTAAAGTATAATGTTAATTTTATATTAAATAATTTTGTACAATAATTTTATTATTATAGTATTTCAGATAAAATAGTCAAATTCAACATAAAATTGAGAATCCTTATTTACAAGGCAGTAAGCACCAAGCTTCCAACAAAAAAAAAAAAAATATCTAACCATCCATAGAAGGAAAATTAAAAAAAGTTGCATAACACCAACGACGCCTTCATTTCCACTCCACCAAGTAGAAGTAGTCATGTTCGATCAGACAGGAACACTCGACCCGATCTTACTCAATTACTCCCGCATTTTTACCAGCCATTAAGGATTCCTTAAAGCTTCTAGCAGCCTTACGCAACGCCAACTGCATTTCTCCTATCCTCTCGATAAGCCCGTCAATTCAGAACTTCCTATACATATCTCAATTCGCTATCCAAAGTCCAGCTACTCCACTTTCAGAGGAAATTTCGTGCACAGCTCTGAATAACTGCACTTTTCTCTGCCAGGTGCAGAGCAATTATAAAGCAGTACAACTGCTTATTCCGAGGCGTTGTGCAATGCTTGCTCTCCGCGAGTTTCATAACGTCGAGAGCTAAGTTAATGAGTGTCCACCTTTGGCGAACTTTTTTCGATGCGCTTTTCTATATAGCTACTAGGCACCGGAAGCTAAGTGGAAAAGCGGAAAAATGAAAGAAACGTTAACAGAATTAATATCCTTTGAAATTTTTTTTTTTAAATTTTTTTTTACACTATTGGATCAATATTTAAGTAACTTAAAAGGTTTCTGTAAAATAACTTGTATAAAGCTAATTTGAGAAAGCAAAAAATTCATTGTAATATGTGCGTAAAACTCGTACAATATTATAATAGGCATTTAATAACTGTTCGATATAACAAACTAAATTTTTTTTTACAATTATTTTCGTAATGAGATTAATAATTCATTTACATTAATTTACATAATAATTCAAATCATATCCGAATTTTACAAAATTAGAAGCTTAAATATATTGTATAAATTAATTTCTTTTAATGGTCCGGAAAAATTTGAACTTTAGTTACTTATTCACACGGTTAAATATTCACACTTCAAATTAAACTAAGCAATGCTTTGGGTACTATCGTAACAGATAATGATTGAGATATAAATACCTGGATTACACGCAGTTTTACAATAAAAAAAAAACTAAGTTTGAAAGCAGTGAATTTATAGCTAATAATTTCAGTGTCGAGGTTAAAGGTTACAAAAAATGTATGAATATGTAAATACTGCACCTACTGAGTATAATAAATCGTAGCATTTGTGGTTTGCGTCGCAATAATTATAAGATATTCAAATTTGCGCTGACAAACAATAATTTTTTTGTATACGTAAATTTCTGAAAATATTTTCAGTCCCTCTTTCCTTCTATTTTCATTTTTGTTAAATTATGAGTATTGCAATTACTTTTAAGGGATCACCAAGCAAATGTTATATTCTAAATGAGGAAAGTACAAGATTAATAGTGCATACTAGTAAGATAACATGTGTCAAGTATAAACAATATTGTCCCTATACTATTGATTTGATTTCTAAAAATTGATAATTATAGAGTTAATGAAATGGTTCCAAAAAAATGTTTGTAAAATGTATGTTAGAGAAATATATTTATTAGGTATAGTTTATCATTGATTACAATGTATTTGAGATAGTTAAAGAAAAGGCTAATGAACTGAATTGAATTAAGTTATAATTATTAGAGCAATTCGATCTTTAAAAGAAAATTAAAAATACTAAATACAAGCTTTCGAAATTATCTGAACTTTTTGCAAGTGAAAAAAGCGCAACAAATATATATATACGATTTTCTTTGTAGTTGTTTTAGTGCACATTCAGCAGTAGAATTGAAAGTTTATATAATAAATTGAGTAAACTTAGATAATGAATTAATTGAAAAACTAATTTGATGTGACCAAAGATTAAACTCCTACTCTGAATAACATCGTGAATGTCAGTGAAACATTACGATAAAGATTACACAGTACACAGTATAAGTCGCAAAACATACCGATCTAATTTTATGTGCGAATATACGAACTAAATACGACATTAATCTAATTCAAATTGTTAACTGTTGATTGAACTAACGGAAAAATGATCTATTTAGTAATTGGAAATTTAATTTAAAAATTTAAAGGTATGATAAAAAAATACGACCAGTTTAACTTTGTCGAACTTGATATTCGGTAACATTGCCATAATAAATAGTCTCCCGCAGAACATTAATACAACGTTTTTCAAATAAATGTCAAAATAATAAAAAATCCATGACGGATTACTGACAATTTGTTTACCAACACGCCTATTAATAATAAATTTATCAGAACTCGTAAAAACTACTCTGGCAGCGCGAACTTACAGGGGAACTAACAAGAAAATTTTTAAAACTGCCGATAACCAAAGGAAATGTAACAGGTTAAAGTCCGAAGCGAAAGAATTGCGGACAGAACAAAAAGCTGGCAATAAATAAGAGTAGTAGTATGACGAAAGGATCGCAGCAATTCAGAGGTGATGAGTAATAAAATGATAAAAATGACAAAAACTTTGGAGATATAATTCTTGGCTGCAGAGCGACTAACGAAACTATTAGCGATTCAGTGTAAAAATCACGAGACATTGACAACGTTGCGAGATTTCGCAGAAATGTTTGGACGTATTGTTTGAAGTCCGGGTAATGGATTATTTTTTAACGACCTTTTCGGCAGCACAGTTAAGTAAAATCGTTTTTGTAATTTATTTCGAAATGCAAGTGAACATTTTTATAGAATTCGCATTTTAGTAAATTATTTTAAAAGCTTTGATTTACATACATAGTAATCAACGTTCAATTGTATTATAGAGTTGAATATATACGATAAAAAGTGAATGCAGTTTCAAAAAAATCTGATACGTAGTATCAAAAAAGTGATAACACAATATGATTAGTGGTTATAATAGACTCAAGTAATTAATGGATTTAATGTTACAAGTATACCACTAATAAAGTGTTATTCATC
This sequence comes from Ormyrus labotus, assembly GCA_035582975.1. Taxonomy (NCBI): domain Eukaryota; kingdom Metazoa; phylum Arthropoda; class Insecta; order Hymenoptera; family Ormyridae; genus Ormyrus; species Ormyrus labotus. The sequence continues at coordinate 21,311,851 of JAWWEO010000001.1, read as the reverse complement.
AGTAAGTCTTAGTTATATTTAAATTTTGAATAATTATTGATTTTTTAAGACTTTAAAAAATTTTTTAAGCAACGCGTGCTTACCTTATCTGTTTAGAAGCCGATTTAAAACAAGTCATAGATACCGATTAGTTTAGAGAAGAACAAAACAGAAGAAAAAAGGGAATTTGATATATTTAGGTCAATTCTTAGAGTATGAAAACGGGGTGATAATACTAATTACAGGCATAATCAAATTAAAGTTGAAAAAAAAACACTGTGAAGGAAACTTTTAAGTCACTTTACATAAGCAATCTTTATAATAATTCTTAGAATATATATATTTGATCAGATTATCAAGTTATTTATCAAGTTCTTTGCTTTTATTAATATTACAGTTAAGATATTTCGAATCGCCGATTTAACGGCTGATTTCTTTTATAATCGGTGTATTTATATTAGAATTTTTTGCATTTCAAAAATCGACAGGCTAATATTAATTTATTGAAAAGAGGAAGTCTAAAAATACATGTCTTGTTAATCGTCAGTTTTTAATTTTGAAAGAAATAATTCAATGCGTATCATGAATGTTTCATTGATTCACGGCCGATTACCAAGAGATATTTCACAAAATGATTGAATTAATGTGTACCTAAAACATATATTGCTTCAATTAACAGAAGAAAACTTTTAAGCACGTTAACTGAAAAATTTGTTTTTATAAAAATGAATTAATGGTTTATTGTTATGTTATTGTAATTTTATTTATTATCAGCAATTAGAAAAATTACAAGAATATGAAATGCTCTCAATTCATTTAGTTTTCTTACTATTAATTTGGAATTGGAATAATCCTCCCTTTCTATTCTCTATTTTGCAATATAAGCATAGTTTGATCGAGGTGAATTCCGCAAAGACAAACCATCTCGTCGCATTTGACTTTACAAACGCTCTCTTCGCCGTATTCAATTGTAAAATAATTATGTAAACGCGGGAGCATTCATCTCGCACTTTCGAACTCGCACTCTACTTTTCCAAGCAATTATCTGACCGTTACATAAAACAATTCCATCTTGAAACGAGCCAAAAACCAATTGCCCCGGTGCCCAAAATCGAAACTTAGCCGCGAGCCGACCCCCGCAAAAAGTGATCGCTCACGCCTCGGGCCCATGTGCCTCGCAAAAACCCAGCTTATCGGCTCCCTTACAAAAAAACGACAACAAAAAAAAAAAAAAAAGGCGTCGAAATCAGCTGGGCCCGGCTTGGGAAGGGAGGGAATCGCGGCGGCGGCGAGCGGAACGACAAAGGCGAGCGACAGAGACAAAGCGAGAGAGCGCTTTGCCGGCACACACAGTCCGTCACTCGCGACTTTTCTTCGAGGCACGCGGACACTCGGTGGCCAGTTGTGCTCGACAGGCGGAATCGTTCGGACACGCGCCGCTAATATATATATTACACCTGCTTCTTCCGTTTTCTCGTTGTGCCGCACAATCGAGCATCGCTTTTTTTTCGATATATCGAGAGAGGGCTTGTACACTTTGCCGCGGCTGTGTCGACGGTTTTCAGGAGTGAAAGTTGAGCGCCTGCTTTTTGAAAGTCCCGCGTCACATGCGCCTCCGGTGCTGACTGCAGCTGCACTCCTTCGCCTGGTGAGTACTTTGCGGAAACTGGGATTTTTGGCTAGCTTTTTTTTAAGTGGTAGTTTCTTTTGACCTGCGGTTGGTTTTTCTAATCTCAATATTCAGTAGAGAAATTATTGGAAATATGTAGCGAATGATGAATTTTTTGTATCTATCTCGGAAAGAAGAGATATACTATGAACTTTTAAATTATGTTTGATGCATTCTTTTTAATGATTATAAAAACAGAGTGAATTTTTATAATACTCTTTTCAGTGAAGCAATGAACGCATTATTGTACTTCGAATACACATTTATTGATATTACAAAGTAATTTATTGCGATACAGTTCAAAGCGTATCGCGGACAGTGAGCTCTCTCAATTATAACGCGTGTAAACACTTGAGAAGAGCTCGCGTAGATTTTCGAGCCTATACAGTAATTCTAGTCCGTAATTAATTTCCGCCCTATCGACAGCCGAATCGAACTGTTGCGCCGTTTTCTTTATTCCAGCGAGAAATTCCGCGCTGCATATCAATCACGCAAACTGATAAAAGTGCAAGTGGGCCTCTGCGCCTCCGATCCGAAGAGCTGCGTGACGTAACTTTCTTGTACTTTGCGCCTCGATTTTTGCCCGCGGGGGAGTAGATTAATCGGCTAATGAATTCCCTGTATTGAGATATCGGAGACGCGAATTTCATTGTTTTAAAGCGCGCTCCTCCGCGCAGATAGCAGCACAGATCGATGCACCGGGATCTAAAATGATGCTTTGAAGCAGGATCTTGCATGAGAATTTGAGAATGCGTCTGTGACATTTTTAATTATTTGACATGTGCTGGATGTTATATCCTTCTGCCGTGTAAATTTTGAAGTAATTGCATGAACTTTTTTAGGATCATGATGGGAAAAACTATAGTAAAGTTAAATATTTGCAAAACGTGATCGATTGTTTATTCATGTAATATAAAATATATGAACTCAAAGAAAAAAGCTTCCTCTTTCAGATCACATTTCGTAAATTACTCGTAGCCGTGGAAAATACTGAGATATTATCTGCTTGAAGTAAGATCTGCTTAAACTTTTGTTACATCCGGATATCCGAGGTAAAGCTCTCTATTGTACTATACTTGCTCATTGACTAATTGGGAAGGGTCGATGTCTTATTTATTTTAAAAATAAACAACAAACATTAAAAATCGTTTTGCGGTTTTCAAGCCCAAATATGCACATAAATATTTGCGGTAATATTCTGTTAAATTTTGCTTCCTTAAGGCAGGAAACTCGGTGTCATAAAAGCGACACTACTTGTTATTCAGAAGCATCGTATTAGTAGTAGTCGAAGCGTGGTTTCAAAGTTCAATGCGCAAGATTGTAAAAGCAGCAACAAAGTGACATGTGCATAATATCTTGATGCAACATCATCGCTAATTCACGCATGCGAAAGTGTGTCTGTAGGTTACGGAAATCGTCCGCTGACAATTTATGCGTATTTAACGTTATCAACTGCATAAAGTTTTGAGAAGCTCTCGCGGCAGTGACAATTTATCTCCTTCTTTGTTACTCGGGCAAGAGTCGCCTTTGTTTTCTGAAAATGTATGGAGATTCGCGAGGTTTCATCAGTCGAGCCTTTTGAGAACGAGATATTGTGCGTTTTGCATGGGAGGTTTTTTTTTTTTAAATTCGAAAAAAGTTCGAAAACGAATGAATGCGTCATGATGCTTGCACTGTGAATTTCCATTCGAACAATTGCAGTATAGGCAAATAACAACATAGATATCACTATTTCCAATGCGAGAAAGCTGCTTGCATCTGGTCTTTTCGAACGCACAAATTCAAAGCAAGATTTACACTCTCGAGGACAAAAAGATTCGGATTCGTTCGCATATTATATTGATAATTTTAAGCGCGGAGAAAGGAAATTTCAAGTGTACGCTATTTGATGATTAGCGAATGTTTATTCAATTACTGCCTTTCAAGGAAAGAATAATACGAGTTTCTGAGGACAGTTTTAAGATGAATAATAGTTTTCGTAATTGCACGCAAATATTGATTACCGATGAATCAAAGTTTTCTCAAAACAACAGTAAACTATTTTCTACGTGCAGGCGGTAACGTCAGTACTTTTTACTCCAGTCTTTACGTTCATCAATCTCCAGATTATTTATAAATCAAAATTAACGCTCAATCAACACTCAAGGTGTTTTATTCACTACAAATAGACTCAATGCGTCCACGCATGACATTTTACTACTTTGAAACTTTCTATATTCCATTTACGCACAAATAAACTTAACCAGTAAAGTAAAAAAAAAAAAAGCGCAAAAACACAAACTTCCACGCGGAAGTCCACGCATGTACAAAAGCCCCGAGCTGCCGCTCCTTCCCAAAGTCGACTTCGAGGCAATTCCGACTTCTCGGAGTGCACCGAGCAGGAAGCAGTATCCGCCGGGCGGATTGCGGCATTCGCGCGCATTAGTCCGGAGAGAGACGTAATCGAGCATTATGCGAGCGGCACGGATTGGAAAGGAACGAATCGCCGCTGTCGAAATGCCCCTCTTTTCATCTTTTTGCCGATCTCGTTCGAGCGCGGCAATTTGAGAGCGCGATTCTAACGAGGGACGGGCAGTGTCGCCCGGTTTCGAAAAGGAAACATTCGAAGCTAACAGATGCGGGCGACTCTTGTTGAGATAATCAATCCGTATCGACATCAGCTTCAAGTTCATCTTTCGCGCAGTTTTTTTTTTTTTGAGGCTTGGAGACATTTTTCATTAGAAGCCAAGGCCTGCCGAGGAATCGATTTATCGAGAGATGCTGCGATATTTTTTTAGTTCGGAGATTAGATTTACAAGCAGAGCCTTGTTAACGATCCTCTCTAATAAAACCTTTTACAACGACGATTAATTATTTTATTGGCGCAAGCGCGCAGATCCCAGTGGTTTTTAAATAGCCGTAGAAGAGCTCGGCCTCGCTCTCTTGATATCTTCGCAAAGAGACAATTTTGTTTTCGTTCGTAGCGTCACAAAGGGGGCCACGCGAACCGAACGCAGATATCGGTAGGAAAGCTGTTTGTTAGATTATGATTGTTCTCGAGATGCTTCGAGCTGTTTTTAAGAGAAGCGGCGAGCTTCCTTTTTTATTGGAATTTCTGTATAAATTTTATCATTTTTGCTGATCAACTTGCTAATTGATAATTGAAACTCGATAAAAACTGTTTGAAATTATCGAGAGTTTTAAAGACTCTCACGTCAAGCAAACTGGAAACGATTAATCCGCGATTACTAAATGAGTCGCTCTGATTTCTTCGTGGCAAGAAAAACGTATCTACGCCAATATTTGCACAGATGTAAAATTTTCCCAGTAAGAACCGGAAGTGACCGGCATAACTCGCAGCGAAATCATTCTTCGAAGAATTAATCTAAATAGCAAATGCACCTCCATTAGAGAATTAGTGTCAATTTCGCGGTAACACCAAAATTGCCATGAATATTCCCAGTGTGTCGCTGCACGCGTCCAATCACTCGGCCGCATATAGAAATTGCTTTTCTCATTGCGCAAACAGAATTTCTCTCCTCTCCCGCCATGCACGCATTTACAAGGCAAGAATCCGCACCGAGAATAATCGAGGAATTTCGTTCATTATTTGCTTTGCCCGCCGATCAGATAAAATCCCTATCGTTCATCCAGCTCGCGATCCACGGTTATTATTAACTCGCTGTCATACGCAGCAAAGTGAACCGAAAAGTGAAAACGATAAATGCCGAGTTCCAATCTCTTGTATAATCGGCGAGTGTTGCAATACACCGCGGTGCTCGCGTGTCTTCGAGCGGCTGCTTTCCTTACCCCTCGACGAAGTGTCCCTTTGTCTTCGCTTATCGGGGCCCCGCCGATTAGATATTCGGGAGTTATCTGCTTTATTCATCTCCCGAGATGGGCTGGAAAAAAGTAGATTAGCGAGCGGTCGTCCGATAAAAATGCATTGAACCAATGCCGTGATTGAGTTTCGGCCTTTGATTCTAGGTGGTTTTCCAGAGCGCCACTGGAGATGACTGAGTCACTTGTTATATAGGCGTTCTAAATTCATTTTTTATTTTATACAGGTTCGCTTGTAATAGGTGGTAAAAATGGGTCTATATTTACGTTAAGGTTAATGCTTGCTACCTTGAGCGTTGCCAGGTTTATTTAGTTTGTAGCGAAAGTATTCGTTTATTCCATTTCCTTATTTCTTGAAATTTTTAAAGCATTTTTTGCTTAATCAGCTTACGTGTTTTATTAAGAAATTATTCTGATATTTATTTTTAATTATAGTTATATAAGGAAATAATTTAATAAGGGACGGATCATGCAGATAAATGCTACGAGGTTAATGTCAAATTTGATTTTAAAAACTGGTTTTAAAAGCTCAAGCCCAACTAGTTCGTTGACAAATTAATGTGTATAAAAATACTCACCTATCATCAAGCATAATTGATGTTTAAAAACACCTTATTCAGTCAGAGACTAAAAACAAAATTTCCACTCGAGACACCTTAGCATTCTTGCAAAATGACGTATTAATTTTCAAATCGGTTGTATAAGTTGCGGTGGCAACAAAATGTTTCTCTTTTTCAATTTAATATTGATTGGACCGTTTGCGCACTGAAAAAAGGTCGTTAAAGTCAGTTGGTGTAATTTAACGACTTACCATCACCCAAGATTTTGATATTTTCTCATGACGTAAATTTTTAACGAATAAATTTTTGAAATGTATATGTTGTTATCGTTTTTTAACGCTCGCAGTTCCATTTAATTAAACAACCAAATCAGATTCCGTCTCGACACAATGAAATAAGCGATGTACAAAAAACATCTGATATTAAAAGCTTGACCTTCGATACGACCAATCAAGCTCCGATAAGTCAAGCGAATTTCGTTACATTCCTCTTCGCTCCGCTCCTCCGCCTCAGCTCCTCTAATTTCGCTCGTTTACAATACATTTTTTGCCCGAACGTCTTACTTATCGTCACTGCTGGGCCACGTAGTTATCACGAAACTTACATTATTCGAGAAACGTGATCCTGTTCTTTTTTCTCTCATCGGCCGGCTCGATTCACCAAGTTTTCCCGACCGACTTGAATACCGTTTAAGAATTTTTTCCGATTTGTGGATATAAAGAGGACACGTTTTTACCCTCTCGGCGGTCATTCGCATGTAAAGTTCATAATTAGATTGCGCGCTTTGACCGATAGTTTACGATTTTCGAGAGTTCTTTTCAATAATTCAAAGATTAGTATATGGTTTCGATTGCGTAAAGTATAATAAGGAAACTAAAGTGTTTTAATTGCGACGTGCACTTTGCGAGAGATATGCTTATAAAGTGGCGGAGAAAAAAAAGGGAGACAAATAAATTTTTGTGATTAGAGGAGAATTTACATTTTTACTGGACCGATTGTTTAATTAACACGATCCGTTGTATTTTATACTTATGCAATGGCTTTTTTACGCAAAAAAAATCGCTTGTAGATTGATAACGAGACATTAATTATAACTTTACTAGATAACGAAAAGTGTGTGTTCTTAAAAATATTTTCAAATGAGGGTTTAATAATAATTTAGAGAAGATTAGAACTTTTATTCACAAATTATCATCCGAGAAATCTAAAACTCTGCCATCTATTCGAGAATCGAAAATACCCGTATGGATATACAATAAGGTAGCAAGCCTCAATTAAAAAGTAATCATTACATATTCACCAGCCATCGAGCTTATACTTTTTCCGTTCGACTCGATCCATGGCAATTAACTCCCTTCTAAATACCATAAATTCATGCCGCGTATTAATATAATTTAAAAATCCGGCGCTAAGCAAAGCTTATCTCTCAGCAGGCAGCTTTGTTTACGCCACTGAATCCTCGAAACAAAAGCATCGAGAAATCAAACTATCGCTCTCTCTCTCTCTGTCCAATTACACCTCGTCCGTCGAAATTGCCCGAGCACTTACGGGGGCCCCGGATAAACAAATTACGCAATTTTACAGCCCCGGTCGGGCCTTATTTTCTCTCTCCGTCCGAAGAAAGTGAAAGAATCTCGCGAGAGCCGAGGGAGAGGCGTCGACGTATTTATACATATATACACGCTGCTGCACGCGAAAATCTTGCGGAATCGAAAGTGCATCATCTGCCTCGAGTGCGCCGTCGCGCGGGTCTTGATGGCAATAACGAGGATAATAACGACGGGACGAGAGAGCCGCTGCATAAATTCGATAAACGCCCCGGCCGCTTTCGATCTCCGGCTTTCGTTTTTGTTGCTCCGCGCCGAATGCAATTATTTGCGACGAGGGAGCTAGTTTTTCGTGTCTCTAAGTGTGCGGCTTTTTCTCGCTTCGCTCGTTTTTTCTTTAAACGCTAATATGAATATTCGCGGAAAAGATTTGATCCGATTTTAAAGCTTCTTTGTACGGAGGTGTAATGAGTATGCGCGTATAATTGTCTTCGCCGAGTAAAAACCATTGACAATTCGCAGTTTTGCGCGGTTTACTTTGGTAGCTTGTGCTTCTTAAAAATAATAATCATCATTTCTCCGTTTCTTTTAAAATAACAATTCTTTAAAATAAAGATATGTTTCAGCTAAAATACGCCGAGCATTCAATTAACTTTTCAAACACAGCATCTATATTTAATAACGACCTTATAAACACTATTGTGTACATTTATTATCTTCAGAGCTGCACTTTGCCACTAATCTACTTGGATAAGATACAGCCACCGAATCGACTATTGAATTCCGTCCGTTTCCATTTGTTTACCCAGCACCGGCCGTATGTACTCGAAGAAAGCTCGCCGCTTTCGTTAAAACTTTCCCGCTCGTCTATCGCAAGTTCAACCGAGGAATCGTTCGATTACTCACGCTCACCGTTTTTCAGTAAATAATAATCGTTTTCGCCCGAGATAGCACGTTTATCAATCGCTCCGCGCAGCGCGCTGCAACAAAGGAGTTCTTTTCGTTCGTTTCCCTGCTAACGGAGCGAAATTCACATCGGGATCCGTCGTTTTCACGACGATATCATTTATCTGCCTCGCCGCGCGCTGCGCAACAAAGCCTTTATACATGCGCCTGCTGGTGCTTATTGTTATTTCGCTGCGGCAGTTTCGCGAGACGAGGCCGCGGCGAAATATCGCGAATATACGCCGCGTACGTGCGGATTTCGACGACGGGCGTGCGCTGATTTTATGAAGTAATGACCGTGCGCGCGCTGCCGTTTTTCTTGTTGTTCTCCCGAATTCGCCGGGAAAAAAGCGGCCGACAATGTTTCTTTTATTCATTTTTCTTTCGCAATGCGCGCGCGCGCGGTTTCTATTTGCGCGACTCTTCATATTCATGCGCGCAATGCGGTCGTGCACAGGTCTTTTTGCGAGATTCGACGTCGGGAAAGGAGAGAACGTAACTAGGCTGTCGAAGATTATTTTCGTTATCGGCGAGAAATTAGCACGTACCAACGGTCGAGCTCGGATAAATCTAGCGCCTTAATCGCGAACGATATTGAATTCCCGGTTTATCGAGCTTTTTCCCTTTCGGCAAGATGCCATACACGTGAATTCTTTCGCGTATTATTTCGCGCCTCTGCGTGCCCCTGGGTATGCGCCGCCGGAGAAATTAATGCTCGCGCATTAATTATGTAAATAGAGAGAGAAAAAGACGGCTGGATCGTGCCGTGTTTTTGCTTTTACCGAGTCGCGGTAACGTTAAAATACACTTATACTCGAGCGCAAAGTGCGTCGCCTCGCGTGGAAATCAGCGGAGCTTCAACGCAGACGACAAAGACGCGTTTCGCGGTAGTCGTAATTAGGTGGCTCGAGGGAAGCGGTTATGCGCGATTGATGGGGATTTATGGTGTGGTGAAATACGTGTGACATAAGGCTTTTTTCCAGCGTAATGTAGAAAAACAAAGACTATTTTAAATGCTGTCAACAGATATTAATTTCTTTTTTATTATTAAAAATATTATTCTAAAGAAGAAAAGAAAATAAGTAAAAAAAGATGATTATGATAAAAGCTTAGACAATTGAAAAAAGATGATTTATTTTCAAAATAATTTAATGATAATCGGATGAATAAACGATCATCTATACATACATGAAAAAAATACAAAAAAAATTACGTAATACGTATAGGCTGCCGAAATTGTCCACGTCAATGTTCGCCTCCAATAACTACTTTGAAAAATGGCCATAAAAACTAACAAAAAAAAAAAGAAAAAAAAAACGTTTCCGCCCGAGCCGAAAAAAGTTTCCTCCTAGAAGCGAATAAATAATCCTTCGGCGGTACCGCTGCGCGCATATCATTCAGAATCCCGAAAAAAAATCTGAGGAGATCGGTTCCCAGCGGCCGTGGGCCGCTCTCGAGCACGCGAGGCGCATGACAATGAAAGGGAACGAAACGCCCGGCGTCCAGAGAGAGAGTCGGTCATTATCTCGGCGCGCATATAAGTGCAAAACCGCGCGCGCGAAAAGAAGGCACAAAGAGCCGTGTGTCAGTTAGGGAATCCGCTCGGTTCGCGTGCGCGCGAGCGAAGAGCGCCTGAGTCACGCGGACTTTGACCGATGCGCGCCGCCGGCTTTTATATCAGCACGTGCTGAGAGCTGCGGAGTACGGCCGAGGCGAGAGCTTTGTTTTGGCAGTCGCGAGTAAGAGGCGACGGGAGGGTTTGCTCGAGTTTCTGCGAATGGATTCGGTGAACTAGAGGCTCAATGCGTTTTTCGGGAAAATCGAAGTATGGCATATATTAATTTAATGCGGAAATTTTGTCGAATACAGCAGGCTGAGGGAATGAAAAATTAGTTTGGTTGATTATAAATGTACAAATTATAATTTAATTTATAAAATTTAATCGTGCAGTTTAAGCTGTTTTATGAAATAGACTTTTTATTACTTCAAAAATATCAACTATTCCGAAAGCAACATTTTCGAGTCTACCTTCCAAACTGTTATAGTCTTGGTAGCGACGATACTTCCCCTACCTTTACTGCCACAACTATTTGCGAAAGTCCCTTACAACCATGTGCCTACGTCTTCTAATTGTACTCTAAAAAATACCGATGCGCTTATGACAAGCTACCAGTTTCCCTATCGACCGTGCAGGTAGCCGTTTTATAAAATCATTATGATTGTTTATATTTTTCTTGATAGTTGATGAAGACCTTGATATTTACAATAGACGCGTCGTATAAATAGTATTTGGAATCCATTTATGAAAAGGAAAACTGCACGTACGCATTAGGCGTCGGGTCGGATCAGGTCATAAAATCTCGGTGAAGGAAAAGCATCTGATTGGGGAATTGTGCCCCGTCCTGAAAGGGCAAGCTTACCTGGCTTGCAATACGCCGCTTTGCCGGTCAGTTCTTCTTGAAATCTGGCATCGAACAGAACTTCCTTCCTTCCTTCGATATATTTGCACAGATTAGCTGTCAGTAAAAACCTACATTTTCAACCTAAAATTCAACGGGCGAATCGTAGATAAACAACAACATGTAAGTACAACGCCTACTTATCATCTAGCACAGCGCAATGTTTTACCGGAAGGACCTTCCGTTTTTGCACGCGGCTCACTCGAGGGCGACAGCCTAATTAGCGTCGGTATAGCGTCAGGCGGGTTCTCTTCCGAGGCGAAAGCCGCTCGTTTTCGGCCGATAAGCTCCACGGGTTCCGCCCAAGAGGAGGCGATATTGTCCCGCGCAGAAAACAAACACGCGGAGGCGCCTTAGAACACGTGTTTAGCAAGAGGCGATATCTGGGCTTAGATAAACCGGGGGAGGGGAAATAGGTCAGCGAGATGAATTTTGTCAACATTGCAGAAGGTCTATGTTGAAAGTACAGAGTTTTTCCCGGCGGATTATGCCGGAGACTGGTTCTGAGATCGAATTTTGATTTGAGACGCCGAGGAATATTAGATTGCCAAGGTTTTCCATTTTGTTACGAGGCCTTTGAGTTTTTATTTTTATGATCAACATACGTGCAGATTAGAGGGGAGACTGAAATTGCTGCATGACATTTCTAATTTTACGTTAACGAACTTTTTTTTTTTTTTTTTTTTTTTTATTTTAGCAGGCACAGTAGCACTTTACATCTACATTTGAAACGGCTTTTAAAAGTTTCGTTGTTAAAAATAACTATTTTCATAAAATTTGTGATAATTATGCAATAATTTTGTTTACAAATTATTATAGAAAATTGAAAAAAAAAATAGTATTTACTTTTTAATGACAGTACACTGAGAAAAATTATTTTTAAAAATTAAGATTTTTTTTCTAAAAATTACTATTTTAATGGTACTTCTGGGACA
>JAWWEO010000001.1:21284664-21299838 GCA_035582975.1 Ormyrus labotus | reverse complement strand
GAAGCCGTGGGTCAATATATTTTTGCGGGTTAGTAGATCACGAATTTTCGTGTATCATACTCCCATCAGGCTAAGACATGACATTTTCCCCCCGCACCGCATACGTCCCGCGGCCGGTATCGAACCGAACCTCCTTAAGATCCTATACACCAAAGATTTCTGCCCAATTTTTAGTCTGAGCTGTTTTGATTAATTTTCTATAGTTGATTGAAAAATTAAGTTTAACATTTTTTACTTGTGCCTTTTGAAAAGATATAAATAATGGGTAATCAGTTATAGCATTAGTTAGTTTATAAGTATCAATTTTTAAATCATTTGACTTGATATATGCATTATTTATACAGGATCCTTTACAGTTTGCAATAGCCGGCCTAGTAAAATCAGTAAAGCCTGGTATATAATCCTTTTCTAATAGATTAAATAAGAAATCCTGGTTTACACTATAAAGATCAAAAGAAAATCGAAATTAAAATTACCTACTATAACATGATTTGTGGTTTTATTTTTATCAACTAGAAATTTTTTTAAATCACAAATTCTAGTTTAGGGATGCGGTGAGATCTAATTCAGATAGAGGAGACGGTTGTGGTTTTCCCATCGACTAATTTAATTTTGGTGTCTAATATTCTTATCCTACCGTATATAACAGTCTGCGTGGTTTGAACTTAAATCCCTATTGCATTTTATCAAGTCATATTTTTATTATTAATTTCAAATTATTGATTTAATATTTAATGTCTTACTTGTTTTGAATTTACTTTATAAAATAATTCAATGTTATCAATTACTTTAAAATAATAATAATCTTTCTTGTACTTTTCTTTTATTTAATACATTTATTATTATTATTCACTAGCTGCGGTAATTCGACTTTCAAATTTTCTATTTTTTTAAACTAAATAATCGAGGAATTTAGTCTCGACGACAGCTTCGAAAACATATTGTCGATATTAGATAAAAAATCGTAGAAAAATATTATTAGATGAATTACGTGTAAGTTATTATAACTCTTTCGAAAAACAAATCTAGAGACAAAACTTTAAATTTTTACGCTCTTTTCATGCTCAACCGATCACAACGTTGGATGTCGGCGACTCACCCTTAATTCTTTTACCATAAAAAAAAATCAAATCAAAACAACTTAATACAACTTAACAACTTACAACTTAATTAATTAATTTTATCAAACAAATTGTAAACAATTTAAATTAATAAAAATCTATAAAAAGCAATATAAATACGGGGATTTAAATAAATTGTATACTTCTTTATCACATCGATTTATATTTTCGAGCATAATTTCATTATCTAGAAATAAACAAAAAATTAAAAATTCTTACAGAAAGATTTTTACAGCTTTAAGCATGATAATAATATGTTAAACGATCTAATATTCTTTGAATAATGATTATAAATCGCTTTATATTTTAATATTGAACCGCAATACACAAACGTTAATAAAATCTATTCTATTTAATTTGTTTACTTAATCGAAATATTAGTTCGTCTTTCTTGCATTATGTAAGCGAATCTTTTTTTTTAAATCACATTGCGTGAAAACATTGATGTTTTACATTTAATTTTACGTTGCAATTATAATTTTTGTTTCATATCCGACGTAAGCTCAGGCTTTTCGTTGTATACACGATAATTCGATTTCATAAGAAACGTTGGATTTGATTTAAATATACTTTCTGTTAAAATAAGCAAATTTTTATGTAATTTACTAAATGTATCTTCACTCAAGGATCAAATTAATAAATATAAAATTAATACTAGAAATTAATTATGGTTAATAATACAATATAGTTTATCTATTAAGAAAAGATAAAGTGACTCAATTCTATTTTGAATTTTAAAAATCAATTTTTTATCTGCTACGGTGATTTATTTACAAGAAATACTAGACGCAAATTTTAAGTTATAAACATTGATTTTCAAAAAATTATGATGTAAAATAGGTGTTTGCAAAATAATAGAATATAACAATAATTTTTGTATTATGAAAATTATTTTTAATAAATAAAAGAATGATTAGAAAAAAATCAATCAATCTTTTCTGATGTATGACAACACCTTCAAATTAATTTGTAAATAGTTAATAAATACAAGCAGTTCTTTCAAGTTTATTGTGGATAAATTGTCAATGGAAATATTATAAACAGATAATCTATTTTTTTTTTACAATTTTAAAAATCTTAAAAAAAGTTTGACATTGAAGAAGGCCCTTTAAGAAGGATATTAAAAACGATCTAAGTTTGGCCTATGGAAAGCATAATAATTTATAATTTTTATTAAATTTTAATTTTTGAGAAATAAAATCTAAAAATGTTATATTAAAGATTGAAGGAAAGTAGAAAAACTGACTACAAATAAAGGAATATTTTACCTTATACGTGTTTTCAACTTTCAAACACTTATAATAGAAATTTTTTAATTTTATAAAAGTGCTTTTTACATACGTTTACTTAGCTGTTTTCTTTAACAGACCATTGATATTATTTTTAACACCCTCCTTTTCTTACTATAAACGTAATGGAACTATGTAAATAAGTTACTATTTATAACAAAAAGCTTACTCTTAAACATCGTATTTTTTATATCACAATCTGATATATAGATTACAGTTACTATCTAGCTAAATTTAAGTACAATAAGAAGCCATTGTAAAGTAATATTGTGCGCAGCCTCATTGGAAAGTATCATTACATTTTTTCAAAAATTAATTCTAGTTGTCAACATTTGTTTTATTAGAATATAACAAGCAAAGTATTACTGAACAATAAATTATAAAATTTTTTAATAGAATATTATTACATTAAATTTACGATATTTCAGAATCTTAATGAAAAATCAAAATTTTTTAAATTTTATTTAATATAACAGCACAATTGTACAAAACTAGTTTTTTTATTTAATATGAACACAAGTTTTTCTCTTTAGTGAATTAGCTCAATCAAAATTAGCTTTTATATATTTATTCAATGTTCATATTTTATTAATTATTTTTATGAATTCTAATATCCTTTATAAGTGAGATTGAATAATACAAATTATTTTTAAATATACCAGAATCATTTGATTTTTATTTTATAGTATGGTTTCTAAATTCTGTGATCTAAATTATGAATATATTTTAAATAATGTACTAAAACGATATACAAAATTTTTTATTTAATGTATGAAATAATATAAGTAACAGAAATTCAATAATCCAATATATTATAACATTTACATTATAACTGTAATATAACATAAAAAATGTATTTGACATTTGCATATCATTAGTAATTACAAAAGATTAATCAGATAAAAATGTTTCAAATTTTTATATTTGCTTAGCAAGGAACAACTAGGATTTTCTATCAATGTAGATTTACAACTACTTATTTTCAGTTTTATAAATACAAAATATTTTGTTATAATAAGTTTTCAAAAAATGTATTATATTAATGAATTGATAAAAAATTGTATTAACTAGAGTTATAAACTTAAGGCAAAAATTTGACTCTAAATGTATATCATGTATACATTGTAACTCTATAAACAAACTAACCGTTTCTTTTCTTAAAAAATTTGTTTATTTTACGACTTTTTGTCTTATTTTAAAGAACCTATCTAATTAAGTATACAATAAATATAACTCATCTTTTGTGCTCCTTTCAAAACTATTCATTTAATAAAAATGCTACAATCAATTCACTGCTTTATGGTATTAAACTTGCTTTATAAAACAGATTTCATCTAACATAATTTTGTTTCACTTCTTTCCTATTAAATATACGTATATCAAACTCCTATACAAGGAATTTTACCTATATAATACTGTGAATGGACTTTATATCGATACATAATTATTACCTTACATAATTATTATAAAGCTTAAGGGGACCTAGAGTCAAAATCATATTCTATATTTTTTAATCTAAAAATTTTGTTTATTTTTTATGTGATCTTTATATTATAGAGTAATTATGGAAATATAATAAAAATATGGCTAGTACTGAATTTCAGTCACGATAATTAAGTACTTCTTGCATTAAATGTAAAAATACACATTTTATTTAAATTTTTTATGGTATTTATTTATTTTATCAACATATGCATCATAAAACGTTAATGTATTAAATAAATTTTGTTTCTTAAAAAATTTGTAATCTCTTGAATTATTTATTTTTTTTTTAATACAAAGAATGTTACTCTTTAAAAACTGATAAAGATGTTATTAAAGATTTACCAGAAACTAAAAATTCTTAAAAAAAATTGACCACAGTCCCATCTTAAACATTCTTATGAAAATATATGATAAAATTCGTATTTGACCAAAAGTTAAAGACTTATATTGTAATACTTTTAGCACTAATTTTAGATGGAATGTAGAAACACTTTCTTATCCAGCTTAATGATTCATATTAAGACTGTATTTTGAAATGTATATATAGAAAAATTGGCATCCAATATGAGTCAAGATTTGAAATAAATCGTTATTTTTGATAAAGTACATTAATAATTAATATTTCAAATTCGTAGTAGTATTTTTATTTGTTTTTTACTGCACGTTTTTTTGATTTATGAATGTAACCTTTTTTAACTCATTAATATCAAATAAAAGTCCATTCTTTATTGGTTCAGCTGGTAAATGTTATTAAAAAATGAGATATTACGGTTAAAGTAAGCAATAAAATCTTGTTCTAATTTAACTTATTTCTTTCAAATATAAATATAAATTTAAAGTTTAAAATGAAATTGTATTAATGTCAAAAGTGGCCTTATTTATTAGATTTACGAATCAATGCATTTAAAATACAGAGATAAATTAAAAATTATGATTTTAAACAAACAAAAATAAAATCATGTTTTTGATTTTTACAATTCACACTAATAAATAAAAAAGATAAAAAATTCTTACTAGAAAAATAACAAGATTAGATCGTTCCATTATTTTTTTAGAAAATGTATCCCTAGTATCTTGATTGCAATTATTGCCTACTTATTATATTTTAAATTCGGTCTATGTTGTCATTCGCTTCCCCATTGGCGGCAATTTTGTGCTTCTTGTGTGGTAAGTTATACATTGTTTGTAGTGGCACATGTAATAATTCCATTATTTGAATATAATTAGGTTCTGAAAATTAAGAAATAATTATTAAGACAATTTTTAAGCTTTAAATTTTTTTTTTTTACTATTAAAAAATTAATTAATTTTTTGCTTTAATTTCTTAAAATACAAACTGAAAGTCTAAATTATGTCATTTTTTAGCTTTATTAGTTTATAATTAAAATTATTTTATTTAAATGAAAAATTACCATTTTCTGGAGTGATGTGACCATGTCTAATTAAAAAATCTATTGAAACTGGAACGGATGTAGTTTTAAAGTGCGACGAAAGGACCCTTTCGAGACACTCACTTGCAGGCAGTAATTCAAAAGTCTCTACTTCTCCATCCTCATTCCTGGGTACAAAGTCTAAAGGAAGTTCTAAATCGTATACAAATTCTGTATTGGGAAATAATCCTCTTTCACTTTCAAAAAACAGTGATACACAGCCTGCACTCTTTAAATTTGATAGCAAGTGATTTGGTATACCAGCTTCTTCACTGGCTTCTTTTATTGCAGTTTCATTAATACCATAGCCTACACTTAATCCACCACTGACACAATTATCCCAATAACCTGGCCAAGTTTGCTTACTGGGACTTCTTTTCTGCAGCCATATTGATAAACCTTTTACTGGATCCATAACATAGCCATTTATGTCAACTCCATATTTTCGAATTCCAAATAAACCTGAAAAAGCATCAATTAAATAAAAATAAATCAATATTTTATCAAATATTTTTTAATATTTCCATTTTCTCAATAAAATGTTGAAAACTTACATGTTGCAGACCTATCCATTTTAAACAATGGAGGGGTATTAAATTGTGCTCTAACATCATAATATTCTTCTCGCCAACCACGCAAAGCAATAAATTTTCCTCCTCCTCTCCATTCCCTGAGTACCTCATCAACTTTAGCACTTCTTTCAGAATAATCTCTAAAAGCTGGGTTGAGTTGAATATATTCTGGATGAACTTGAAACACCTAAGAAATCAAATAAAACTTATTGCTGTAAATTTAGTGAAGTTAAAATGAATTATTTTTTAAAAAGTAAAAAATATTTTTTGTTTAAATGATAAAATTTATTACAAAAATATTAATTAATTACTTGATAAAAATTGAATTACCTGTGGATGATTCAGGAGTTCCTTCATCACATCAGGTCGAACAAGACCAATTTGTTGTCCATCGACAACAAAAGCTCGGCAATCACCTGCATGAAAGCCTATCATACAGATAATATCAATTATGTGTTAAGTTACTATTTCTTTGTAAAGGTATTTCAAATATAAAGAATATCAGAAAGAGAATAACTGTAAATATGTTTTTGGATGCAAGCCAAATATTTGAGCCACTTGCATAGTTCATGTCAAATTACTATTTTTACTTCTTAGACTTAGCCTTGATTAGATTTGAATGTCTGCTAATAATTTTATTACACTACTTAACATTTATTGTAGTTTTTTATTCGCAATGTTTATCTCTGTTAAGTCGTCATTAAATTTTTCTGCTGATAAGCTTTATGTAAGTTTTATACTTCAAAATTTAATTAGGAAAATTTATGATGTTAGCATAAATTATTTCTTGGTAAGTAATTAATTGATATCATATTCAAAAAGCTTCCAAAAATTGCAAAGTACTGAAATTGCTATTTTCATGTTAACATTGATTAAAAGTTTAAACAAAATGTTTTAATTAAACTATAGTTTTGAATGACTTTATAAATATTCTAAATAATCTCGTTAGTCAATAGTAATTAGTAAAAAGTAATAACTTCAAATTAATTAAATTATCATATAACATAATCCTTAAAACGTCAATTTTTTTAAATTGCAACAAGGGATGTTGATACACGAGATAGCGAGAGAGATAACAAGAAGATGAATGCAATCGACCCACAACCCAATATTGGGAAAGCCCTTCACTTCCATCTTCAAAAAAGGGCCTTCTTTCGCAAAAAAAGCAATGCGGCGATATTCGACGTTGACAACAACAAAACCTCGAAATCAATAACGGAATTCTGTGTAGTATCCGAACGACGGAGCACTGCCTTCCCCTCGGCCATTTAGTCAGCCTCTAAGGATCGATAATCATAGGTTTAAGGGCTCACAGGGCTTACCTGACAGGTAAAAGCAGTTGAACTTCTTAGCGAGCTTGAGTAGACGTGACATCGGCTCTCCGTCTTGATTCGCCATGATGATTCTTCCCCGTTCGTGACGCAAGGAGAGAGATAATACACAGACGGGCGGGAGGGCGGTGTGTGATACCAGCGACTCTCCGTATACTCGCGTATACAGCTCGCGGAGCCCCGAGAAAAAAATCTGGCGCGGCGCGCTGCACGCCAAAGGAAAGAAAGATAGATCTCTGTGCTTTGAGTCGCGCGCGAATCGCAGGAGCTAAGCGAAATATCCACCCGCTGCTACTCTGCACTGCGCTAAGACCCGATCAAACAGAGACAGAGAGAGGCAAGTATACGCCCGCGCAGGTATATATACGGGTACAGCTAGTCTGTACACAAACGCAAGCACACACGTGTGCGCCCCTTTTCTCCGATTCTGCGCGCTGCTGCTATTGTATATGTATTTTCTTTTTGCCCCTTTTCGCGGCGACGCGCGTCCTTATTGTTGCTGCTCGCCTTGCTTCGCTGGAGAGCCAATTGCCACTGATCCTGTTTTGCACTTGGCACGCGCGTGACTTTTATCGAAAGCCGTTCGCGAATCGCTTTGTCCTTTCGGTGCAAGCTGATAAGAATTAATGCAGCGCGATGACAATGAAATAGAACGTGGCGTTCGGCTTTTCAAATGTTGCACACGCTTCACGCTTCAACTACTTTTCTGATGTTCGCCAGCTGTCTGATGTATGCGCTTTGCTGTGAGAATGACGTCTGAGACTTTTACTTGGTTTTTCGGAACCACGGGCACTGCCTTGTTTTTAGCTGCTCGATCGTTATGCGCAACTCTCAAGGAAAAGGTAGAAAGTTCAAAAGAGAAAGCAACCGGTCATCGATGAACTTAATTAATTCTTTAGTCGACGTCCTTTTCTTAATTCAATCTAGGATCTTTATGCATTTTGAGTTCGATTTACGATGCTTCAAATTTGAAATTAAAGACGGAGATTGGAGTTACAACTTATTGATCGATTTGTAAGTGTATGGGTGCACGTGTAAGCTGATACATGCTTTGAAAGTCGAGCTTCCAATGCAAGCGCAATCTCTACTTTTGCATTCGTCGAGTGTAATTTGATTGTCACATTATCGGTTGTTATTTAATTTTAATTGATTCTCTTTTTCAAACGTAAATTTATTAAGAATGTAATCCAATATGATGTCCCCATAAGCGCAACGTCAAAAAAGAAGAAGACTGATACTTTAATTAAAACTACGTATATTAATTATCGAATCCCTATTTGAAACAGTTTTTTTTACCCAGATAGATTCAGAAAAAACAATTGAATTGTCTGCTCTTATTTTTTTTATTATTTGTCAGATACAACATTAGGATTAAGATGGTTCTAAATTAAATAATTTATATAATACAAACCGTTGTAAAATTAATTTAATTAATACCATTGTTTTATTTTAATTAAGATCAAATATGTATAAGAATAATAATTTTTGGGAAATTATTCGAAAAATCAATGTTAAATTATTTTATAATGAATTTTAACAAATTTTAACTTAATACAAGTATAATAATTAGTTCAAAAATAGTTATCTTAAAATTGTATACAATATTTAAAATTGACATTTAAAATTAAGGATTCTTTATAAGTATAATTCTAAATAGTTTTTAACGATTTCGATTACAGAAAGTTAACTTACTTTCAATTAACATTTAAAAAATAATATTTTTTCTGAATTTAATGTTCAGTTGAACGATATACGTATTAAAAGTTTTTTACGTCTTTTAAATATGAGTTTGGCGTTTTGCTTTTGACGCTGTAACCAACGTCCAACCACTCGCACTCGCACGTGGCGCCCACATAATCCCTGTGGCGGTATATATAGTCGCAGACTTGTATTCATGCAATTGCAGTCTTCTTGTAGTACAATTTGTTTACTAAAACGTTTAGAAGTATTTAAAAAATAGTTTAATTTTTAAAACATGTCTAGTGAGTCCGAGTCCGAATACAATTCCTCTGATGAAGAAGTAAGTTACAAAATTTTTTTAATTGAGTTTTGAATTAACTATTTTATATTTCTAACCTAAAATTTTCACGTGTTTTTTGCAGTTGCGAGAAGCATTTGCTAAGGGTCTATTAAAACCTGGATTAAATATTATTGAAGGAATTAAAAGAGAGTACAAAAATGATGTGGTAAGTTTTAATAGAGTAGTTACATTTTTAAAAAACTAGTTAAGTGCAATAGTGACATTTAAATTTGTTATCCCCTTCAATTTATTTTATATTTATTTATATTTTTAAAATTATATTATTATTACAATTTTACATCAATTTTTAGAAAGGATTGAACAAAAAACTTGAACAATTTCAATCAAAACTACCATGGATTGAGCGACTTGTCTTAATAAATGCTCCAGCACCATTAGCTCCAGAATTGGCTCTTCAAATGCATGAACAAGAAACTCGTCGGGCAAGACAGTTAAAGGGGAATAAAAAGTTACCACAGTTCAGCCCGTCTGAGGATCCAGTTTTAAATGATTTCAGAAGAGAAACTATGTTTCATAGACAAGCTCAAAGTGCAGTTATTGAAGGAATTGCTAGATTAAAATCATTGAATATTCTTACAAAAAGACCAGAAGACTATTTCGCTGAAATGGCTAAATCTGATGCTCATATGCTTAAAGTTAAAGAAAATCTTGTTAAAAAACAAACAGAAGCACAGCGCTCTGAGAAAACTAGACAAATGAGACAACAACGTAAAGTAGCAAAACAGATGCAAGTAGAAGCTACATTGAAAAAACATGCTGAAAAGAGGAAATTAATGGAAGAGGTAAAGAAGTACCGTAAAGGAATAAGAAATGATCTAGATTTCTTGGATGACAAGAAGAAATCAGCTCCAGTTAAAGGGAAAGACGGAAAATATTTAAGCAAAAAAGCTTTAGAGAAAAGAAATCTTAAGAATTCAAAGTTTGGTTTTGGTGGTAAGAAACGTGGTATAAAGAAAAATACAAGAGATAGTGCAGCAGATGTCTCTGAATATCGTAGACCAGCAAAACCAGGGAGAGCTGGTAAATTTGGAAAAGGAAAAACTGATCAAGGAAAGCAAAGACCAGGCAAAAATAGAAGAGTACAAATGAAAGCTAAACGAAAATAATTATAGTGAAGAATAAGAACTGTGATTGATTTGTGAGAATGAATGATGAATGTGCAGAATGTAAGAAAAACTCTTCAATAAATTGTATGTAACATTTAAATGAATACTGCATTATTTTAAAAATTTTAAATAAGAAACAAATTTATATTTTTTGAATAACTAGTGTTTCTTCAAAAGTCTATACGTTTGAATATATTTAAATAATAAAAATCTATTGCTTAATTTTTTACTGCTTTATTGGATAAAATCTGATTTTATTAACAATTAGCTTCTTTAAGTGCTGAGGATTAAGTGCTAAAAAGTATTGCAAAATTGAAAATAAAAAAATATTTTATTATTATTTCATGACAAATACTTTTTTGAAACTTTTTGTTTCTAGAAAAAAGTGAAAGCAGTATTATTACTTTAAAATAAAAAATATAATTATGAGATATCTAAATATATCTAAATAAATTTTTCATTTTTATATTCGGAAAAAGGTTTCAATTTTTTAAATTGAAAAACTACATTTTTCAAAAAAATTAATCTTTTTATTAATTTTTTTCAAATTTACGTAACACACACTTTATAGATGGTTCTTTTTTTTATTAAGCTTCAAATCAACATAAAGATTTATTTGCTCTACAAAATGTTATAGATGGTTCATTTTATTTGTCCAAACAAAATCTTCAACTCTACGTTTTTATTTTATTAAGGCTTGTGAAATAAGAACATCTGTATACGATATTTTAAGTTAATTGAAATCGGATACGGAAATAGTTGTATTTTTTTATAAAATTAGAAAAATATGACTATCGATTTCAATCAAAATTGGCGCGCCTCAAATTTTGTCTTATAATTTTTAATTGGATGCACACCAACGTGTATAATTATGTTTTCGGGACATAAACAACATTTTTAAAAAAAAAATTGTATTTAAAAATTATCCATGAAACGTTTTCTTTGACATTTTTGTTATAGACTAAAAAATAAAAAACATGTATTTCTTTTACCAAACGAAAACATTTCTAAGCGAGAAACAACCCCTCATAGTTGAGGTTTTTTGAGCGTGACTTTGTGATTCCACATATAATCTTTTAAAAAATTTCTAGGCGTGATTTTAAACAAGAACCTCGCATGGAAAACTCACATTGATTATCTCAAAACAAGCTTTGTGCTTCCAATTACTATAATAATATACACAATAGCCCAACTATCTATAATGCACACAGTTCATATACGAATATTCAACTAATCTAATATTTGGGCACAATTTTCAACAAATAGAGATTGATGCTAATATTATATAAATATTGTATAATCAGGCGAAATTAATACCAATGATTTCTTCTGCCAAAAAAATTGGTTTTTATTTTACTAACAAAACCGCGCAATGTTTCAACCCCAATGGTCCTTTTCAAGAAATTCTTGTTTTGACTGTCTCTGCCTTAAATTAAATTATTATTATCTTGAAAAGGATCTCAATTGAAAAGGGTTGAAACGTCGATTTTGTTAATGAATTAATGAAAAATCAATTTTTTTGACAGAAACCATTGGTATTAATTTCACATAAGTTCAACAGATCCTTAATTTTGACATGTTACGAAAATTATAGTTTGACTCTTTTTACAAATTTCCGTTTAACGATATGTTTGTTAGTCATAATTGTAATACTAAACTTAGACAAAAAAGTCTAAAATCTGCCAATCCCAAAGAAGAATTTGAAGATTATTAAGTTATACCCACCCGAGTGGAAAAATTTTTTTTGACAAATTTTCCGAAACACTATCAAACACTGCCAATCCTTGCTGAACAATGCCAAAGGCTGCGTATTATAGTTATTTCATGCATTTAGCAGTGTTAGGCAGTAATATAAAAAATTTGACAAGAATTTGCTCTATTTGGCAGTGTTTCTCAAAGTTTGCAGTAAAGAACAGTACCGATAAAAATTATACAATAGGAAAATATTAGTCTTCCACAAATATTATTATGTTCACTATTAAACATTACCAATACTAATAAGATGCAGACTCTCCGCTAAACTACTGGAAAGAAGCATAATAAAAATGAGTCTTTTGGATAACCTCCCTTCAAAGTCTATAGATAAATCAGCCAAGGAAGCCGCTCTTAAGGTAGTCGTATACCAAGATATAGAAATTTAAAAAAAAATTCTTAGCAGGCTTATCTATCATCTGATTAAGTAAGGAATGATGTGTGTTATAAAGTTAACTTTTATGAACTGAAAACAAAATTAAGAAGTCAAATTTTGATATTATAAATTCACCCAAAAAAAGTTTTTCAAAGTAATGAATTTTTGTCATTTTTAAATTTATTTGGACGTAAAGGGGCTCATTTTACTCGTTAAACATCAATTATCTAGAAATTCACCATGAAAAAAGTTTGAAATAATTAATTTGCAAGGAATGAAAATCAATTGTTTGTGTCCTAGTAAACAAAAGCTTATAAACAATTGGAGTTTGCTTTTGGAAAATTAATTATTTCAACATTTTTTCATGGAGAATCTCTAGATAATTTTTTAACGAGTAAAATGACATATTAACTCTATTATTAGAATAAAATTGTAATGTACTCAAAATTATATTCTATTTTATTATGAGCATGGATTTTAAGATCGAAACTTTAGATAAATGTAATATTTTTTATATAATTAATTTATATATTCATAATTTAAATCAAATCTAAGTATGTATATCTAATCTTACTTATACTTCATGTAAAATACCAAGACAATAAAAATTCTACAAGTTTACTACCACAAAGTTTTGGGCTGTGGGGTGGGTCCCGCCTGATCTCGCCACTACAAATAGTGGTGGGGGTGGCACTTTTGGGTAAGTAGCAGCTGACTGCTAGCAGTCTGAAATTCAGACTCTGAATGCCAGCCAGTAGCGTCCTCGACATGGGAAAAGAGTCGCACTAAAATATAGAGGGCGTTGCGTCTTGTATTCTTTTCCTCGTATCTAATAAACTGATTCTGACGAAAAAAAAAAAATAGTCAACAGATGTATGCACTCTGCTTAAGAACGTGAGATTGGACTTCGTGATATTTTAACCAAAATTGTAAAATAAGTTTTCATCAACATTCATATAGTTTAATTTAAATTTATCAACAGTATGAAAACATTTTGTTATCAAATAATCGTAAGAAAAATATATTAAAAAAGGCCTGGTTTGAAGAATTTTCTATACTTCATTTATACGGTAAGAGGTAAATCAAATAAATTTATATAGGCATGATTTTACTAATAATCTAAATTGTTACACATTTTATTCATGTAACCTCCTGTCGGCCTGACACCTCCGTGTGCGATTCCTATATTTTATACTATAAATAGCTAAAATCAGGCTCGCTACGCGCGCTCTATTTTTTTATTACGCATATTAGGAATTTAAATATTAAATAAAATTTGAATTAGTTATTAAATAGAAAATAAAAACCTTTTACTTTTAAATCTTTTTGCTTTCTCATAGAGAAAGCTTTGGATCGGTGAAATTTTTCGAGTCTCATATTTTAACGTAGAAGCACATTTTTAGATTCAGAAAGTTCAAAAAAGTAGTTCTTAAAAAATTTCCGGATGTATGTACGTATGTACTTACGTACGTACGTACGTATGTATATATTTAGCTTTCCCTTATCTACTTTTAAACGACGCCGTGGATTCGCTTCAAATTTCGCGCACAAGTTTCATTTCATTTTTGTGAGGGGGCTTAAAAATTAGAACCACTTCTATGGATTAGTTTTTGTTTTATCGTCAATTTTCGATTTTTGAAAAATTTAATTTTTGAAAAATTTTAATGATAGGATTGAGATATTTTAATCGAACAAAAAACATTTTAAAGAGCATAAAAATACCAACGATTTCAGAGAAAAAAAATTACTTTATTTCTTATGTTTCTTTTGTTTTTAATAAAAATGTGTTTTTTTAAAAAAGATTATCTCTTAAATTAAATTATCAATTGCTCTGAAAAAAATTTTGATAATTAACAATATGTAGAACTATAATCTATACAAATTTCAAGCGATTTCGTCAATTAGTTTTCGAGAAAAAAGTTGAAAACTGAAAAAATGAGATTCCTATGTCCAACTATTACGGAAGTAAAAAGGCTTCAATTGACTTGAAATTTTGAGAAAAGGTAGATCTTTTGTATGTTTAGAGCTGTGTAGTTTGTATGCTTATAAAACTTATTAGTTCAAAAGATATGAAGATTTTATTTATTTTTTTTTCGATTTATTGAATATCTGCACCTTATTAAATAATCGACCACTTATTTTTTTCGTCTTTAACTAAATTTTTAAGATTTAGAAATTTTCATTAACTATTTAGTCTTTCAAAACTGGCCATTAACTAATAATTGTTTCATTGTTTTAATGTTCTCTATGAGAATGCATTGTGCCAAAATCGGTTGGCAGCGTTTTTTTATTTTCTACTTTTTTATTTTCTACTAGTAAAATCCAATGCACTTCGCGCATTCTTTTTTTGAGGTTATACACGAAATTTTTCAGTATGATTTTACTTGATTTAAACATATGATAAGAAAGTCTACTAATGTTAAAAATACTAATATTAAAAATAAAATATTAATCCTTTTATTTTAAGTATTTCAATTTAATTATTTAGTTTCAAATATTTATGAAAATTCAAATTTAGGGAATGTAGCAAATTCTTGAGCATATTCTTCACCGACCAATCAAAATCAGTCTTTAAATGCTTCACAAGATCAGGCCAGTGATGCCGCTGGAAAAATTGCGTCTAGGGTCCCCAAATTATTTTATTCGGTCATCTGCTCCAAGTTGCAAACTT
>JAWWEO010000001.1:21261749-21284564 GCA_035582975.1 Ormyrus labotus | reverse complement strand
AGATAGATTCTATCTAGCAGATCTATCTGGAATCTAGAATTCTGGCTAGAATTTATCGGAAACTTGCTACCAGGGTAATAACTTTTTGTAAGTTGAAAAGCTTAATAAAAAAAAAAAAAAAAAAAAATGCGATTCCTTGTTAAAAAAAATACGTTGCAATGTATAGTAGCTGATAAAAAAAATTTCATTTATAATACTTTGGTAAGCTATTTTTGAGTTTGAAATGAAAAATATCTCTTAATTTCTGTAAAGGGTGTCGTTACAACATTTATTGTTGTTGAAAATAAGTTTTAAATGAGAAAATATCCTATTATTTCTGCAGAGGCAGCTGTATTATAGTTATAACATTTATCGTTCTTAGAGAAAGTTTTAATGCTAAAGTAAGATATTTAACGCTGGTATATATATAGCTTGGTGACGGCAGCTCCGTACCAGTTACAAGGTTCGAGCGTAGACAGCAAGTTGAAACAACTTTGGTCCTCAGCCGATGTTCATACAGTTTAGCCTTTTTTTCAGTCGATTCTGTGCCTGCGTTTGATTCAAAACTCGTAGCAAAATCGTCATCATATTTCAGGTCAAGTTACGCGAGGTTAAGGACGCGTCAATTCGAGATAGTTTAAAAACCAGCTTCAGCGCCCTCAGCAGTGTTACCGGTGTCGTGTCAGTGAAAGCACGTGGCGCGGTTCCAATACATCGCGGCGTCACAGCGATTGTACTAATGTGTACACATTGCGATTGAGTAAAAAACAACGTGTTCCTTTTGTAAAATTTTGTGAAGTGTTATAATAGTTATTCACGATGGCGGAATTCGTTCACAAAAAATTGGAGAACCTTCGACCAGTTTTGGAAAAAATGTCAAAATTGGAATTATTCACGAAAACCGAAATAGCGTAAGTCTTAAATCACAGTTTTACTTAGTATTATGTTAAAGTTTTCAGAATTATTCTATATTTTAATTGTTACCAAACTTGTACTTATTGTAAATGTTGCATTTTGTATTTAAATACCTGCTATATTTACTTTTTAGAGGCACAGCTTGCAAAATTATTTATTCTTTTAAATTTTTTCTATTTTTTACAATTAAATTTTTGGCTTAATATTATAAAATATAATCTATTTGCAGATCAATAATTAAAAAACTAATGCAATATGAATATAAGCTTCAGAGGAAAACTAAATCGAAGGAAGATTATTTAAAATATATTCAGTACGGAATGGATTTACTGAAACTTGTAAAGCAACGCAGAGATGTAAGTATTAATAAATGCTTAGAATTTAATTATAATTACGATTCTATTTTAAATTATTTTTACTGATATTTACTATTTTTGTTTATTATAGAAATACAAAGTCACAAAAAAGAAATCTGATATAGATTTCACGATCGCCAACAAAATTAATTCTATTTTCAAAGAAGCGCTAAAGAAATATTCTGATGATATGAAATTTTGGATTTCATATCTTACATTTTGTAAGCATGTTGTAAGTACAATGTATATAGAAATATATATTTAACATTCATCTATTAAATGTTTATTAAATGGTTATTTTAAAAAAATTTTCAGGGTTTTAAGGACTGCATTAATAGGACAGTATATGAGATGGCGAGAGTTCATCAAGATAGACCTAAATGTTGGCATATAGCAGCACAATGGGAAATTGAAGAGACTAAAAATCTTTCAAATGCTAAACTCTTTCTTATAAAAGGCTTACGATTTCATCCTAAATCAAAATTGCTTTATACTGATTTAATAAAGTAAGTTTAAAACAAAATCAATAAATTAGTATTTCTTTCTAATTAAATTAAAATTAACTATTATTTGTTTTATTTAGATTAGAATTAGATAGGGCTTATAAAAAGAAAGGTGCCATAGTAACGAAAAAGGAACCTACAGATGAATCTACAGAGAAAGAGCCAAATTTAACAAAAATGACTGTTATGTATGAAGAAGCTTTTAAAAATATAGAAGATTTAAGTTTCTATATTGGACTAATGGAGATGTTGGATCAATATGAAAACACATCTCCCCTTGTACTTAGAATATACGAGTAAGTTACAAAATTCAAAAAGATCTTGTTTCTTCATATAAAGTTATAACTTAATGATTTATTATTGTTCATGATATTTTCAGTGATTTAAAAACGCATTTTGCAAATGAGCCACTACTGATTGACTATGAAGCTCGTAGAAGTTTAAAGATAGATGATGAAACTGATGATGAAATGACTTTGGGACTTAATGTTATACAAAAGTGCTATGATATATACACAAAAGCTATAGAAACTGTTAAAGACGAAAAAGCTGAAGAACTGTGGGACTTTTTCATAAAATTCATGTTTGAAATACAGAATTTCCAAAAAGATAGCCACAGAAAGCATAAAAGAAAGTTCTTGAAAGATGCTTTGCTTCTTGGTGATAATGAGAAAAAATTAAAAGAGGAACATTATTTACAATGGGTAAGAACCATTATTTGTGCAAATTATGTACTAAAAATAAATTAAATTTTTGTAATTGGTATTTTTATTATAAAATTTTGTATTGCAGATTAATTGGCTCAATACTGATGAAGCAAGTAACCCTACGACTGTAAAGAAGGAATTAAATGATGTTCTTTGTCGAGCTACAGAAGCTATACCACAAAGTGAAACTTTGTGGCTAGCTCGATATAACTTTCTCCTTTGCATAAATGAAACTAATTTAGCACACAAAATATTCGAAAATGTAAGTTATACTTTTTTCCAAGTGTAATATTACAAAATATATTTTGTTCTTACATTAAACTTACATATTTTTAGGCCATAGCTGCTTTAGGAGAAAAGTCACTTGAATTATGGGAGTTACGTCTTGAGCATATTCGCACACATAATCCTGAAGATCTTGGCAAATTCTTTAAAGAAGCTTTAAATCAAGGAGGTACTATTTGTAATGCTATGAAACCAATTTACCTAGAATGGGTATTATCAGATAAAGGTAAAAATCAATCCTATTTAGAAATTAATTTAATGTTAATAAAAAATTGTTCTAATTATAATGTCAAATTTATAGGTATCTCTGCTGCACGTCAAGTTTATCATCAACTATGTCTTCAACCACCTCTATGCTTGGAGCTTCATCAAAAAATGATAGATCTTGAATTTCTACAAATTCATGTCTCAGTAGAAGATGTCAGAAAGGCCTATGAAATGGCAATCCTGCAATTTGGTGGAAACACTGTCAAACTATGGATAGATTTTATAGCTTTCGAAATGAAGCATGGTAATGTGACAAAAGTCTCAAATATATATAACAAAGCAATCGAAACTTTAAAATCCGATCTATCACAGCAATTTTTGGCCGAATTTACTCTCTTCAAAGCGAATCATAAATAATTCAGACGTTTCATGTAAATAAATTATTAGGAATTCTTGTAAATAAATGTGTTCAGTATAATTTTTGTCGAATTATACCGTTTGCATTCCATTATATATCATTTTAATTCTTACATCCATTTTTATTGAATCGTTGAATAGTTGCTGTAGCTGCATCTTGTGAAGAAAAATTATGTAATTCTACTCTAAAGATAAAAATGATTGCTATTTCTGTAAGATGATTCCAAAATCGCAATTATCTAAAAATGAACAGCAGAAATGGATTAGGTTGTAGTTAATGTTTTGATAAATTTAACCAACCTAAAATATAATGTTCATTTATGTATTGATAAAATAAATTTATAAAATTCTACTAAATAAGTAAAGTTAGAATGTTATTTATTTAAAGCACTTTATATTTAATATCTCCAACCCATAAATTTTTAATAACATCCAAATAAAAAATAAATTTCACATTTGGATATTTAAATTGAAAAGTATTAAACATTCATAGAGGTTTCTAAAACTACTTTTTACTTATATTTCGTATTTAAGAACCATATGATTATTTTGATATTTTACAGTCATCTTCGTCTATTTTCTTGTCAAAAAGGGAATTAACCAATTTATATCCATTAACTACGTTTTACAGGGTTGAGACCATCGTTTAATAATCAACTTTTAATCTATTTCAATTATAGTTTTAACATTATAATTAATGAAAAATCATTTCGAGTTAATTTGAATATTTGATGGTATTCCTTATTTTCAAGATCCAAAAACATTTTTTAGTAATATTTAGCTCGTGACTTTTAAATTACGTTTTCAATTTTATGAATTTAACTATCTTCTTCAGAAATAATTCAATATTAAGTTAAAAGATATTTAATCTTACTTAAACTTTATATTTTAAACTAGTATATACAAAAAAAATCGACAGCTGTTGGCGCGATCGGTGCACCCTCACGATCATTATCAGATTGGGTAATATTACGGGTGGATTGATACCTATAATGCTCGAAATATTTATATTATCAGATTGGTTAATATTACGGATGGATTGATATAATGCTCGAAATATTTATAGTTAAAGTGAGTTAAGTAAAAGCGTTCAGTTTCTTTTCGGACTGTGTCATGAAAGAGTATTTCTTCTCTTATATAAAAATTGTTCAAGCTCATTAAATTGTCTTGTCTTAGTTTTTTTCTCTTAAATGATTTTAAAACGAGTTCATGTGTACAACAAACTAAAACAAATAGCTAATCCAACCCGGTTGCAAAGAACTTGATACAAAACCAATAAAATAAGTGAAAAACTCATCCCATTAGGTTTTTTTACCCTTCTCACCAGGAGAGGACCAGGGGTCTGGGTCACGGATTTTCTTAAAATTTCGGTATATGTTTTCTAATGTTAAAATATGAAAGAAGCCGCGACCATTCGGTCTAACGCTCAATTTTTCAAAAGTTATGAGCTGTCGTAGCGAAAATCTAAGAAAAATCAATTTTTGTTCAATCACTTATAATTTTTCATCTGCTTTCTGTACAGTATTTTAAATATCGGCATTCGAAAGGTGAGATCGAATCCTATCGATTAAAAAAAAGATCATCTAAAAATCTTTATTTGTTCAAAAGTTATAGTCAAATAAAAAATGACCATTAAAATTACATTAAAAAATTACAAAAATTCACCGACGTAATTTTAGCTTATTTTTATTGTAAATTTTTATTTAGCTATTTTTGAACAAATAAAGATTTTTGGATGATCTTTTTTTTAATCGATAGGATTTGATTTCACCTTTCGAATGCCGATATTTAAAATACTGTACAGAAAGCAGATGAAAAATTATAAGTGATTGAACAAAAATTGATTTTTCTTAGATTTTCGCTACGAAAGCTCATAACTTTTGAAAAATTGAGCGTTAGACCGAATGGACGCGGGCTTCTTTCATATTTTAACATTAGAAAATATATACCGAAGTTTTAAGAAAATCCGTGACCCGGACCCCTGGTTCTATCCTGGTCAGTACACAATTCCTCCTTAAAGTTGTCTAATGTCCCTCCGAAAGAGGTCTTTAAGATGAAAGATATGTGAAAGCCCAATAAGCACACAATTCTAGACTACCAATCAAGTACTCTTCTAGTACTCTTTTAGAAGTCTGGAGTGTCTGTGGACACTAAAGAATTGGAAAAGAATACTAGAAGTATACTTTTTTGAAGGTGTGCTTATTGGGAGGGCTCTTTCGGATGAATATTAGACAATTTTAAGGAGGAATTGTTTACTGGGTTTCTATTAAATTTTATAGGATGTTTGCAACCAGGAAATTTTAAACCAGAAAAATGTTATTTTCCTAATGCAATTATTTATTTATTTATTTTTAATTTTGTAGGTAACAAACTAATTCTTCAATTAATTCTACAAAAAAATTGATATGAAGGAAAGAACAGCTCTGCAGTACGAGTCGCATTATCATGGTCAAATCTAATAAACTTATTATGAATTAATTGAATTAAGATTATTAATTCTATCATTTAATAAACGGAAGAATAAACTATAAGGTTTCTAAAAATTGTAAAAGAAACAAAAGCTACGTTATGTAGTCAAGTAAAAATAATCAAAGTTTTGCGTATTAGTAAATATAAGAGCAAAAGACCGGTCGCAAGTCATGTCAACCGACATCAAAATCAGTGGATCGCTCTCTCGACCTATTATTTTCTTTTTTCCAGAGTTCAGTTAGTAAAGAAGTTTTGTTGAACTTCTATGGTGATATAGAATCATAATATAACCCGTTTTTATTAACAAATTCAACTTTTTCAAATTTAATACGAATCTAAATGAATCATCTTTTTTTCGGCACTAAAAAATAATTTAAGAGTACATTGTGCAACAAGGGGAAAAAGTAATTTATTTCTAGCGAGGGTGATGTGTTCTGCACGACACAGAGATGAGTACTGAAAACCTCACCCGAGTCTGAAATAGTTTTCCTCTCCGTGTTGCACATCGTGTTACAAATCATGCACAGAATTCGTAAAAAATAGTTTAAAACAGAGAATAAAAAAATTTTTTTTAAATTGAAAAAAGTGACTTCCCCGGTAAGCCCCGCCGTAGGTGGGTAAAAAAAACACAGCTGGGAAAAGGTCATTATTCCCCGCTTGGATAAACAATTTTGTCAAACACTTGAAATGCTCGATTTTCTACGCTACTTTCTAACGTGAAATGAGGGCCATTTTAAACGTTTTCTAGATGTCGGACAACAAATTATTTTCGCAAAGCTCGAGACACAAGACAAAAAACAAGGCGGAATCAAACGTGGAAAGCGCGAAAATTCATGCAAGCATTAAGCATGGGCGAAAGCGAACTCTTACGCAAATGTATAGAAGTACGTTTCGGTGAGTGGCCACTAGATAGCGCAACAGCGCATCGAGCGTACTCGCAGAAAAACTAGCGCACCAAAAATATTTCAGCGGCCTGCCAATTCGAATCTAGGGTTTAATCTATTAATGATATGCATCCCGATTAGTATTTGTTGACTAAGAGTCAAAACCACATAGAACTTGCATACTAATGATTTTCCTAAAAATCTTAAATCTACCAGTCATACTGTAGTCTATTCTGACTGGGTTACCATGCGCTAATGCTGACGTTGTTCTTTTTTTTCCATTTATTCTTCCTGCACATTTTTACTGTTTCCTCGCTTATATACGAGCTTACTGTACCAGAATCTATTCTAGAGCTTTTTTAGTACAAGATCCTACTTTTTTCGCTGCTCCATTGTATTTGTTTAGTCTTCCGCTATCAATCCTGTTTTCCTTTAATCCTTGTTTTAATGTTTCTTCGACTCGCTCTACTTTCTTAACTAAATCTATCTGTGACGTTACATTTTCTCGTGCTATATGCAAACGCAGCTCCGGTTTCATGTTATAATATAAATTATCAATTTGACTCTCCACATCGATTCCTCCGAGGCATCTCATTAAGGTCGACAAAGTTGTAACATACGAACGAATTGATTCTGTTCGATATAGTTTTCTAAAAGATATTGTTTTCTTTAAATTTTGCATTGTTATCTAAAATTTACGCTTCGGAGAATTCTTAGGCTAATCTAAGTTCGTTTATGCATTCTAAGAATGAATACACATCCCTGTCATCAAAGTGACAATTCCACTTTCGCATTTGATCTAACTCTCTTCGATCAACTATTTCCTCCACGTTAACCTGTTTACTTCTCAAATGTTCTAGACATTGGCGGAAGAAAATAATTTCTCCTTCTAAATTCTCGACCCTAGCGAACAAGTGAAATATCAATTTGTTCGCCTCTTGGAGGTTATCGGAGACCCCAGATATGATATCATACTATAACTAACTAAATACTACCTAAAAAAAATTTATTAACTATAAATTTTGAATATTAAAATTTTAAATTTACACTAGCAAGAAACTCCAAAAAAAAAAAAAAAAATCAATAAAATTAAACAAACTCACGAGTTGTCTTTATTCTTTCTGTTTAGGGCCTGTAACGAAATGAACTTTAATTTGTTCATAACAATTCAGCGCAGCCTACACTAAATTGTTATTTCGCGTGAAGGAGCGGCAATATAACACAGCCCTTCTAGTGAAAAATACAGCTGACCGTATTTACACTCAGCTGTTCGGGAAATGGGAGTTTTACTCGGGTTTTGTAAAAATAATTAAGTTCAGAGTTTATATATTTAACTAAATCTAATTAATATTTATTTTAAAAGATAAACTTATTATGTACAATCAGACTACACGCTTTATCTCTTCAGATCGATCTGTAACAAAAATTAATATTCGCAAAATCATAGTTCACTCGTCTTCTAGTAGGTCCGCGAGAACGAGGGAGTGTAGGAAACGACCCGGGCGCATCTACACCGGGGTGGCTTCCTTCTAGTACCAGTTCGGCAAGAGTTCACCGAAGACTCTGTCAAACTCACGAAAACGCGCTAATTTATACAGTTTCGGGGAGAGGGGATTTTGCACTAAAACCCCTCTACTCGAAATTATTAATTTAACGAAAGAAGGGAGCGAGCGCGGAGAGGGGACTCTCCGGGTTCATTCATCCCTGAACTATCACGGCTTAAACTATTAACTAATACATATAAAATAATTTAAATCGCTAATGCTTGTGCAGAGCTACTTACTGCTGTCACAAGCGGAATGACTTATTTTAATGAAAAAATTCAGTTTGTTGATTTTAGTCTACAAGGACCTGGGTATTCCACGGCGCAAAATCGAGGAGTCACGTTTGATCAGCTGTAGCGCCACCATTTTGTTTTCTTCACTCATAAAAAAAAATTGCGTGCATACATTTGAACGTCAATATTATTATGTAATTTTATTTTTTCCAATACGCTGGTTTTTTTTTTTTTTTTTTTGTAAAAAATTGAAAAACTTCTCTGGAAGAGGTTCCCCCCCCCCCTTAAATCCAAAAAAGCTAATTTTACTCAAATGAAAATCGATTATTCAATTTTTTTAAGTTTTGAACCTAAAAAAGAACGCCCCCGGGTGGGCTCGAACCACCAACCTTTCGGTTAACAGCCGAACGCGCTAGCCGATTGCGCCACGGAGGCTCGGATCAGCTGTTCCTTAAATGGCTAGAAAAATTTAGATTTTAATTAATGTGAACAAATTTTTATATTTCATTAAAATTAATAATACATTTGAAATTTTAAGTATATATTTAAAGCATAAAGTTTTAATGTGTTTTTTTTTTAAATATACAATAATATATAAAACTGTACATTTTGTATATAGCAACCCGTCACACACCGATGCACTTTGGGTTGCAATTTCAAAGTAATGAAGCAGTTATTTTGAGAATATATCGATACCATTTTATCAAAAAATATATTTAAAAGATGCAAGCCTTGGAGTGATTTTTAACAAAGTTCAAAAATATCATTCTATTGATTGTTCGTACATATTATTAAATTAATATTATGTTTGGTCATTACATTACAATAACAAACAACTAAATAGAAAAAAAAATAAAATTTATGTTGTTAATATAACTTATTTGTGCAACAGATAATAAGTTTTATTATTTCTTTATATTGTTTTCTGTTTTAAACTGCATTTGTTCTT
Organism: Ormyrus labotus; assembly: GCA_035582975.1. NCBI lineage: Eukaryota > Metazoa > Arthropoda > Insecta > Hymenoptera > Ormyridae > Ormyrus > Ormyrus labotus. The sequence goes on along the minus strand of JAWWEO010000001.1, from coordinate 21,275,116 downwards.
TGAATATTATTTTGTTTGTTCACTTTTGGGTCACGGATTTCCTTGTAACTTCGGGATATGTTTTCTAATTTAAAATATGAAGAAAGCCGCGTTCATTCGGTCTAACGTTCGATTTTTCAAAAGTTATGAGCTCTTTTACTGAAAATCTAAAAAAAATAAAAAAAAGATCATTAAAATAGCATAAAAACTTCATTGGCATAATTTTAGTTTATTTTAACGGTTATTCTTTGTTTGACTATAACTTTGGAATAAATAAAGACTTTTAGACAACATTTTTTTTAATCAATAGGATTTGATCTCACCTGTCAAATGCCGGGAGTTAAATTATCTGTTCATTAAAAGTTATTCATAATTATTTTATGTATAAATCTATCGGAAATTCAGTTAATAATGAAATGCCAATCGAATTTCGAATTTATCCTGTAAACAAGAAACTATTTGCAAAATACAAATTGGTTAAATCGGTTCTGCGGTGAAGTTGTGCGACTGTATGAAGATGAGATATTATTTTTACCTACCGCTCGATATTCAATTGCGATAAGCAAATAGGCTGGATCGAGTCATTACGCCATATACATACACAAAAGGGGCTCCTTTAAAACGATCGATTAAGGACGATAGATTTGCATTTAAGCGTAACTAACCTAATGGAAGTCACGGGGTGCATATAATATATATGCAAACAGACACCGAGCGCGTTTTTGCATCGAGAATTAAGTTGCGAACTACACCATACACCAGGCTATCTTTGTTAACTTTCGCCACAAACAAATTTTATACTATCTATACGCTTTGATTGTATTTAAAACTTTTTTATTACATTTTTGTTTGACTAAAGAAAAATAACGTTCAAATAATTTACACAATATATCAGTTGGCACTGGCATAATATTGCGCATCAGATATCGTAGACATAGTGAGCTTAACTTTCATTTTTTTAACTTTCGTTTTAACTTCAAGATATTTCCGCGATCTTTAATCGTAAATTGTTATTGAGCTGCAACATTTTTTAGAGGGAGTGCACTGAAAGAGCTAGCGACGTGAAAATACAAATAGGAGTATAGAATGCAATCAGTAGCGGTCACCTGCATCGCTAATTGCAGTGGCTCGCGAAATCGACGGTTATCTTCAGGCGCCAGTTAGCCCCCCGCTGCTGCGAAGGGAAGATATGCCATCGGTACAGCTGCTAACTAGAAACAAGTGGCGTGACGTTTCAGTTAAGGCTTACTTACGCTTTTGCTTCGGATCTTTTTCTTTCCCTCGATTATTCCACCTACGCTTTTTTCATCTGCTTCTCTGGATCGATGCATTGATCGGCTGATTAAAGGGCCTCGGTATTATTCAGATTACAATAAAATGTAAATGAGATTTGCTTAAATTTGAATCAAATTGTATTTCACAATGTTTATCCGAAGTTCTGCTGCAAATTCTCTTTGATAGTTTGGTAAAAAAAAAAAAAAAAAAAACCCCGGCAAATGCTGTGGGAACATTCTTGAACCTTAGCGCATTCAAAATGCGTACACATAAATTCGAATCTCAGCTAGAATTCCTTAGAACCTTGTCACCGAGTCAGCTCCAAAAGCGTCTGCTAACCTACTAATTACCTTTCTATTAACTCATTGCACATTTCCGCAAGAACCAGCACGACAGTTGACACTGACCCTAGACTGAATTCGGGTCGCGCGAGCCTTTTAGGACGGCGCGAGGCGCGTTTCCTGATCGCACCAGCAATGCGTCTCAATCCCGCTCGAACAAATGGACAAATGGCGCGCTTCTTGCTGGAGCTCCTTGCGATTTATAGCGCCGCGATCTGGCGTTTATAAGGAGTTGCGTTATATTAAAAGGAGGTCGTAAACGAGGCGCATCTCATCTCGCTTGATGACAAATTGTGCCGCGACAAAGAGAAAGCAGGCGTGACCCGATTTCGTTGATAATTTACCGTGTCATTTTACAATGGTGTTTTAAATAATGCGTTAAAGATGTTTATGGTTTACATTGTGAGTTTGAAAGAAGTGTGCGCGAGAAATAAATTTCAGTAAGAATAAGTTGAGACAGTTTCTTGTGAATTATATTTTCTTTTTAAATTAGCATTCTTATTTATTTATTGATTTATTAAATATTCATGTTAATTTAAAAAATATTTATATCTTATTTAAAAATATAGTTTTTACCTTCTTGCTTTTTAAGAGCACGTATTATATAATTTGAGTTACTATATAGAGACTTTTCTGCTCGAGCTTCTTTACGTGACAGTTCATACTTTTTATTTTCATTTGCTTAAATTCTTTCTCAATGTTGAATTCTGCACTCGGTCGTTCCTTTTCAAGTAGATTTTACTTGAAGCATTTGGCACTTTGAAACGATTGCATACAGTAACAATTATTAATTTTCCTAAAGTTCTCAGAGTAAAAATAAGTGAAATAAATAAATAGCTATACATATAGATTTGTATAAGTTTTCAATTTTAAGTTCTACGACATCAAAGCATTTAAAAAAGGTGTATCGTGTGTATCATTCCTTGAAAAATGCATAAATTACGCTCGCATAATTCATTACTCACGCTTAGCTTGCACTCAATGTAGTTCTTAAGTAAAACTGTCTAATTCTTTCGGGCCTAACAGCATCAAATCAGCGCGCCTAGCCATCGGCATAAATCGATTAAAGCCCCTCTCTCTCTCTCTCGAACCCGCTCAAGTGAGTTATAAAGATTCGTAGCGGATAATCGGCGTGGCGCGAGGGATCTCTAATTCATTAATAGCGCGGTGCGCGAAATATTAATTTTTCCGACGCGCATAATTGCAGCGCTCCGAGGATGGATGTTAGGGGTTGGCGCAAGTCGGAAATACTGGCCTTTCGCTAAGCGGAGTGAAGGCTCGATTATTGAATTTTACGATGGAAAAATCGCCAGCTAGTTGTTTATAGGCAAAACAGTCGGAAAAGGGTTTTGAGTTATCACCGAACTTTTTTTTTTTCTTGCTTTGCGGATAATTTCTCTTTGAGTTATTGGTTTACTAACTTCATGCGCAAAGTGGAGGTTATAAAGTGCATCTATTAGTCAATGTTAAAGTTTCACTTATTCAGCCATTTTTTAGCTTAGTTAAAAATTTATATTGAATTTAAAGCTTACTATCTTGTATTTGCGATAACTAACCTGTTATACAATTGAAAGTATTTTAATAATAACTATAACATATCATGCAAGCATATATTTAAAACTTATATATGCAGTTTTGAATACTGCACATGGCTGTTGCCGCGACTAAGAACTACAATTTTCTGCTAAGCATTAAATAAATTAATGACCAGTGTAATCTTGGTATCGATAAAGTACTCGCGAAATAAGCCTTATCGCTTTTCCCACTTCGTAAAGCCGCATTCAATTACACTTGCGCAGCTAAGTACCACGTCCAGATAAAATAATCATGCCCGCTGACCTTTGATCTCCCCTGCACACTTCGGCCACGTATGAGCATAATTAGCGTTAGATGCGCGATGAGGGAAAGAGCTAAATCAATCATCAATCTGAGCATAACTGTTTGAGCATATGTAAGCTTATTTTTTAAACATTTTGCTCGACTGATTTTTTTTATGCTACGAATTTTCCTTATGCATAATAGAAAACATCGTAGGTATTATTTAAATATTTTTTTGAGTTTAATATATACGTTTACTTCCATCAATATAAAATTCATTATTTTATATAGTTTTTGCTTCTAATTCTCTTCCTTGTTTTCTAAATCACACGAAAATATGTTCATTAAGACCTTTAAGAATATGTTAGACACGTCCAAGAAAAGAGCTTTGAAGACTTTCTTACACTGCACAACCTTTACAGCAGCTGGTTTATTCGAGAGAGCAACAAGCTTGTTAGGCCGTTACAAAACGTACGACAAAAGATAGCATCTCGAGAAAAAGGCGATTCTATTCGGGCCGATTAGCACTATTGCGCGCATGAAAGGAAATACGCGCTGCGAACTAAAAACCATTCGCTCCTCTCTCGCAATGTGGGCCAGTGCGCGCGCGCACACACATGCATATGCGCGATCGCCGCGAATTCCCGCATATATTTTCATAACCGCGCGGGTCGACTCGCGCTTACCTCATACGGAGCGTTTATAGCGTAATTCGTTGCGGCGGCGCGCACCGCTCGAAAAAGCGTCCATTAGAGATCGCTGCCGAGTCCAGGCGTGTGTATACGATACGAGGGTGACTGTCGATCGCCCGAGAGATATTCATCAAGTCCGCCGACGTTCGCTGCCGGCGACGCCGAAGTATACGGGTACAAATAAGGCGAGAATATATACGTACGGCCGATTTTTCAGAATTGGTTAAATACCTTATTTGCTTTTTTTTTCGGTTCGAAGTCTGAGAAGCGGAAGTTTGTCAAAAGAATTGCTTTATTTTATTATACAATTGCATGATTTGATTAAATTAAATATTGAACATTGCAATTTTCAGAAGCTTATTTTAAAAATTTTTACGCCTTTGGTACATCTTGTTATTATAAAATTTTAAGTTGATTGTTTGAGCTGCTATAGGTTTTTCAAAGTTATTTTAGAGTATTTTTACTTAAGTACTTAAGAGGGGAACCTCCTCCAGACAACAAGTTTTTCAATAATTATTTACAAAAAAACTGAGAGCATTTATTGCAATAAATAAAATTGCATATTAATATTGACGTTCAAATGTATACACACAAATTTTATTTATGAGTGAAAAAAAAACAAATTGGTGACGCTACAGTTGATCAAACGTGCCCAGGTCCTTGTAGTTAACTGAAATCAACGAACTAAATTTTTTTCATTAAAATAAGTCATTCCGCTCTGCATGAACCTAAATTTAACAAAAAAAGACGGTTTGCTTATAAAATAGTGTTTCTTTTTTCTGTCTGTCCTCAAATGTTCATTTTTTCTTTTCTTTTGTAAAATTCGAGGAATCAAGTTTGATCAGCTGTAGCGCCACCATTTTGTTTTTTTCATCTGTAAAAAATTTGTGTGTATAATACATTTAAACGTGAATATTATGATGTAATTTTATTCATTTCAATAAATGCTCTCAGTTTTTTGTAACCAATTATTGAAAAACCTGTCCAGAATTTGTTGTCTGGAGAAGGTTCCCTCCTTGAGTAACTCAGGGGCACACAAAAACAAACGAGGAAAACGGAACAAAATGTAGCTCCGTAATGTGAGGAGCGGTCAAAGAGATGCTTACACTTCAATTTCAAGCCATCTGTATACCTAGGAAATTTTTCACCGTCTTATAATACATTTTGCATAAAATGAAAGGAACGTCGATTTTTTTAAGTAACTAAACTCGGCAGACTCGGCATTTAAATAACGCGCTCCACGGCGTTTCTCCTTTTATAAAACTAAAAGCGCGGCGGCGACAAAACAGCGATATAAATCACGGTGCCCGCGCGCGCCTTTGAGGAAAAATGCTTTCCTGGTGTAGGTATATTCCCTGCGAAGCCGAGCCTTTGAGATCGGCGCTCGATTTCTTGCGCGCTCGCGGCCGAGCGGGCTTTTCTCTTATTATCATAAAGGCCGCGAGAGTCTATCGATCTGCGGCGCGGAAAAAGCCGCACGTGAAACCTGCCGAGAGGTGCTGGATCGATGGTTCAATCGTTAATTGATCGCTTTCTTTCGCGAGCTCCTGAATCGATGCTCTTTGGCCGTAGATAGATTAAACGGACACCGGTGTCGCGGAAGTTTCGTTTTTTTGGTGCACCAGGTCTACTTAGAGAAATTAGAATGCCAGGCTGATATGATTTTATAGATCTATAAGTTAAAATTGACTTAGTTGATAGTAAGTTTTTTTATGTTCATTGTTTTTGTGATGCTGACGGAAACTTGGACAACTCAATTTTTCTGATTGTATTGAATTTTTATTTTTATAGTAATATTAAAATAATTTTGTTATTCTTTTATTGTGATTCATAGTATACGAATTTTATGGATTGATTGATTGGGAGGTCAAGGAATAAATAGCGTATCATGTTCTTTTTATATGAATTTTAATTGTCATAACCCTGCCAAATACATTAATAATATTAATAGTAAACATAATAGTACCAATGATAGCAGTAATGATAATAATAATCATAATATTACCTAAAATATTTAACCGTCATATTTCCTTTATCTTTGCAATAAAAGTGAAGCCTTTTGTTCTTATAGTCATAGTAAACATGCGTCGATATAATAATATCTTTCTAGATGCCCGATACATTTATATACTAAAAATACGAAATATTATACAACTTACGGATACATTAAATCCTTCATTTTCTCGAGAATAAACTATAGGAATATAGTCCTTCATATCGAGGGGCATACTTCTCAAACATCTCCTAAGCCTGCTTGTGAGGCATTGGCTCCCCAATTTAAAAAAAAAAAAGAAAAAAAAAACGTTTCGATTCAGCGTTTTCGACAACCTTTATATTATGTTCATTTATATATTAAATATATAAACATATCGATTTTTTTTCTTTATTAAACCTTGAATGTACACAACTCTGCCCTAATCGCAAAGCCAATAATTAATAAATAAATATATTCGAATTCCACGCACTTCTTACGAAGTCCCATATTACATCGCAATTCTCAATGTTACTTTATAAACGCTTTTATTTTAAGCGCCGAATTCTACAATCGATTATAGCATAACGCAAAGTCAAGTGCTTGAACTAGGATTTAATATGATATACTTTTTATATTGTAATCGCTTTAAATAAAATTTGCGCATACTGCTTTGTTGAAATTTTTTTAAAAATAAATATTAGATCGTCCTTTTTGTACGTAATCTGTCAAAAGTGTGTAATTTTTAGAAACATGCCCAAATAATACTAAAATCACAATTCAAGCACTTCACTCAAAATACAACAAAAACATAATTATTTCTCTACCCGCCATAACGAAGATTTTCCCTAATAATGCACTTGAGCATAGATTGCATGAAAAAAGTAAAGAATTAAAAGAAGGATAAAGAAAAAAAAAACTAAAAAATGATAAAAGATATAAAGAAAGAAGTATCATGCGAAATGTATTGTAAAACTGCATAACTTAAGAATAAAATGAAAAGAAATAGACTTCTTGCAGAGTAATGCCTTTTCTGTTTACACAGTAAGTTTATAATAAGACTATCGATATTTATAATTATGCGCGACATACATAAATTTACATTCTTCTTAACGCTTAATAGTTTACGGCGCATGAAAGTTCTATTTGCACCACTTGAAAATTTTAGTTCTTTTTTTTATTCTTAAACCGATTGATTTTGAAGAAAAATAATTATAAATCTTTTTTACGTACTTAAAAATCAGTAATAAATTTTGTCATTTATAAATAAACATTATTCTCACGTATCCAATAGTAAACATCGATTTCAAGTAGTAAAACCTTCGTAAAACTTTCAGCGCTCCTCGCAATACATAAATCCGTACGAGATCCAAGAGAATTACTGGCCCCCATTGGTTATTATTATTTATACTTGTGAAAATTATATACACTGTTGCGTAGGCAAACTACTGAAAACTTTTTGTCGATGCTCGATATGAAATAGAGGGAGAAAGAGAAAAATCTATCTTTCGCATTTCCTTCTTCTTTACGTATGTTACGTACTTACGTACTCGTGATCGAGCGAGACACCAACAACTTCAAGTGTCTTTATTGCTTATTGTTCACGTGACGTTGATTTTTTTTTTTTTTTTGCTGAAATCGGCGCGCTGCATTTCACTAAAACTACGCTTTTTTTTTTCGTAAATTCCTATGTTGTTACGCGCGAAATTTTTTATAGGATATTTCGGTACGAGGCGATGCTCGAATTGCGGTATAAGAAACCTTGTAATAATTACGTTTACAGTTTATGCGTTTGTACAGTAGCAACTCTACTTTGGCCAAATAGAATAGATGGTAGATTGTTAACTTTTTCTGGTTTAGTACAGATTTGGCACGAGGTTCGTAAGTGTGACGAATAAAATGTTTAAGATATGATTTGAGTCTACTGTAAATTATACAAGTTTATAGTATGTAATTATTAATAGTGTGCTTTATCGTAGGCTGCGTAACTGTAGCAAGGAATTTTGCAAATTCAGCTGTTTTTTTATAGTGAGAAGAGCACCAGTAATTTTTTGAGCATCATACAAGATGGGCACATAAATGTCTTTAATAACTGTTTTAATTAGACATTGTTACAATCAATTTTTTTTTATTCTTTACGTGTTTTTTTTATATTATTAACTCTGCTTTTTTAAACGTACTTTGGAAATTTTCAATAGAAACAGCATAATTGTGATGCTAGTTAATAAATTTTTATACATTAAGGCACTGAGATGCTTGAGATTTTTATTGAGAACTTATTTATGACCTGCAAATACACGACAATTAATCGGCAACTATTGACATCTTCTAAACTTTTGTGAATAATTATTTTTGTATTGTATTCTTTAAAAAGATTTTTAATAATTTATTATTTTTCTTAATGGGGCACTGCTTAATTTTCTTAGACAGTTTTAGTCAGAGCCTTTTTTTAAGAAAATACAATATTTTTATACAAAACCGCCATCGTCTAGATTTCCGCTTCAATTTTCAGATTGAACTTTAAAATCAGCTTCGTTGAATTTAAAAAGGTTTTCTTCAAAATAATACATTTGATTAAATCTTTAATAATAATTAACAAAAATTTAGAAGATGTTTGGCATTTTAATAACACAAATTTTCTATTCCAATAAGTTGTAAGCGGTTTTTTATGCAATTAGTGTAGTGAAATTAAAGCATCGTAACTTTAATTTTAGCATTTATTTAATATTAGTTTCAAATGCAGTATATTTAGTCGCAATACATTGATTTGTAATCAAAGAGATGCAAAATATTTTGTTCGTTAAGAATAGTATTCAGTTTTTTATAGTTTAAATCACAGAAACGTAATTTTCTTAATAATAAAGTTTTACTAATATTTGTTTTTTTATTATTTACAAGTGATAAAAATTTTGTTTCTTAAATAATATGCAATTGCTTTATTCTTATCGCAAATGTACGCTTTAAGTTCATAATTCACTAACACAGATCCCCTGTAATTTTGTTACTTTTATAACTAACAATAATAAATATTTAACGAAATAACAAACGAAATTAATGGCTAAACAATATTTATATCAGCCAAACATTTCCAAACTCGCTCACAGAATTTTTTTAAGGCACTATTATGAACTTAAGGCCTAAATACGCGAATTTTTTTCCCAATATATTATTTTCATGAAGGCACTAAAAATATCTACTTTGTCGATCACTTTTATAAAAAAAAAAAAAAACTTATTTAACGTCGAGCTCTTGTACTTATCCTAAGATAAAATTTCTAGTTCCGCCATCGTATTAACGTAAACTGGCTCTAAGGTATACTGGCATCTCGTTCTAAATTTCAACCTGCTGTTGAATAATTGCAAAAAAGCATTCTTACAATGTATGTCTTCATCCATAGTTGAACAATTTACTACAGAAAATCAGAAAGTTACAATGTAATAGAAACCAATAGTGGTGGATGCCTAATGAATTGCTATTTTATATTAGCAACAGAGGCTTTGAAAACTTGGCGTTTTATATATATTGCACGTAAAATGAAATTCGTTAATACTTAAAACTTTACTGAGTTCTTATCCGCAGAAGAATCAGATATAATTTTAATTTATTGAACAAACGAAATTTAAACAGATATTAAAAACGCCTTTTTTTCAAGGGTCCCTTTATGTTTTGTATAAAAATAAACTATAACTGATATGAAAATAAAATTTTTAAATGTAGCAAAAATTAAGTCAACGTTCATATCGATAAGACAATTTGCTATTAGATTTTTCATCTTAGTTCGTAAATTTTTTGTACAGTATAGGTAATTTTCTCTATAAATTTTCCTATTTATTTACACGTTACACACTGAATCGGTGCGCTATTCTCTCACCATATATTTCGAGCAACTGAAATTCGAAATCAGATTCGGGAATCGACGGACGAATTTTCAATGTTCGAAAGCTGAAATCATATATATATATATTCCTCCAATCCCAAATTTCGTCAAGTTCCAGTCCGCGACGTAGAAAAAGATTTTCGTACAAAAATATATGTATAGTCAGTCCGTCGATTCGCGAACAGCGCTTCTCTCTAAGATTCTAAAACGAAAAAGTGGCTTAAGAAACATGATATCCTTACATTGACGTACATTAGGATTTCGGGGATCATCATTAGTTTTTTCCCCTGCTTGTTTTTCTCTTCTCCATCGAGATAGGAAAAATCTTCCGCGATCGAGCACCTTTAAACTTCAGCATCGACATTATATTTATACACACAATGTATCAGCGACGCGCGGGGAAAAGAAACAAAAAAAAAGGATCGCTTTACTCGCACGCACAAAACTAAAAACAACGCCGTTTAACGACACTGAATATAGGTCCATAGCACGATGCACGTGGGTAATACTGGCTTCTCGTAATCATAAAGTTATTCGAATATATTCACAATGATACATTTGTAATCTTCGCACGGACTAATAAGAACTCCGACGGCGAGCGGTCTGGATTTTGATTCGTATTTCTTCGGTGAAAATGAATTGTTAAGAAATTGCTTGCTCGTGACGATGCGAATTTTGTATTAATAATACGCAATCTATTTTTAAATAATGTTCACGTCTATGATACAATAACCGATAAGCTCAAAGGTTTGATAAAAATCCAGAGCCCGCGCGCCTGGAGTGTTCAGTGCATGCGTCTTTACTGTACCAACTAAAAAACTTGTCGCGTAATTAGAAAGTCGTCACAGCTAATAGAGTAAAGACAGCAAAGTCCGCTTCGTTCCCTTACAATTAATATACAATAATAATTCGCGTCGTCGAGTCGACGGCTGATTGTCCTTCTCTAAACGCGAAATTCTTTGTGCAGTACAGTGAAAATACACACACGTTTGCTAACGAAATCGGTTCTCTCGATTGCTTGTTTTTCATTATTATCATACAAACGCTCGCGATTACGATCATTCGTCTAGATTTTCTCGCTTTTTTATTTTGTTTAACTGAGCATGCTAAGTCCCAAGCTCCGTCACCGGAGGTCCTATATAATTCGCATTAACTATGTAATAAATCTTATGACCACAATATTTTTTTTATACTTTTATATGTATATATATATATATATATAGATTCTCTTATTATCCCATTATCATTAATATTTTCGCTAAGAAGTAGACAACTTACAATTAGCTCCTAGGCGCTTACTGGCTCTAAGTTCATTTTCACAATTGTTTTTATTTTCACTCGATTGCAAGTAAGAAATAAAAAGTTGATGTATATTGTTTTTTTTTTTTAGTTTGCTCTAGACTAGTTGAGCTGGCCCTTATATTGCGACGCATTTAAATTAGGAAATTGGAATTTCTCAACAAAGTAAAATTCGCTAAAAAAACACAAATAATATAATAATATAATAATATAATATTAATAATAATGATAATAATGCTCTTTTTTTTATTCACTCTAGCTGAACCCGCAGCGCTTTGTATCTCCCTCTCTTGTCCGCGGAGAAAAGCATCCTTCTCCGTATTCGCTCGCTTTGTCCCCTAATAATTCAATTTTCAAATTCGAAGCTTTCTTAGGCCAAAATGTAGATTAATCACAGAAGCGATGAAAATTTTCTCACCCCCCTCCCCTCCCCTCCCTCCCGCTTATTTTTTTTTTTTTTTTGCTGCGTCAACGCACGATTCTTCGCTCCGCGCAAAGGGCGAAAAAAGATATCGTTCAGGTCCCGAATGTACGTGATAGTGTTTGTTGGTTTGTTTGTTTTTTTATCTGTTTTACGTGCTGCTGCTGCTGCTGCTGCTGCTTCTTCTGGGTGGTTTTCGTGGTCGGAGGCGTCGGAGGCGTCGAGGCGGCGGCGTCGGCGACGATCAGTGCCTCTTCATGTGCAGCGAGAGGTGGTCGCTGCGCGAGAACGAGCGCTGGCAGAGGTGACACTTGAACGGCTTCTGGCCCGTGTGTTTGCGGTAGTGCCGCGTCAGTTCATCCGAGCGCGCGAACTTCCACGTGCAGCCCTCCCATGTGCACTGGTACGGCTTCTCGCCTGAAAAAGTCCACGAGTTTTTCTGTTATTAATAAAATACTTCGTTTTATTAGCCTAGTAGAATATTTGGCGGGTTCTAAAATATTTAAATGTTAAATTAACCGATATTATTATAAGTGATTTATAGTTATTTATAGTTAAAAATTCAGTTAAAAACCACAGAGTTTTAACAAATAAGGGAGTTTTTTTTCTTTCAATTAACTGCTTAAGGTGTCATTCACACGAAAAGGAATGTATAAATATACATCCGTGAGCATATGAAACTGATTACTACTAAAAATGTGTAGTTACTGCTTAGTATAGCAAAAGAATCCAAATTTTTTTATTATAAGCCTCACAGATGACAGATACCCTTTGGCGCTTATAAATAGATAAAAATTCTAAAAATTCTGTTCTGTTCCTCAAAAAATTCCCGATTAAATCTCATCGTCAATTAAAAAATTATCAACAAAAAAAAAAAAAAAACATAGACAGATGCCCATAAGGTTACGTGTTAAAATAGTAAAAACAAAATTAATTATTTCAAGGCTCTGAGATACTTTAACTTAGAGCTGCATGATATTACGATATAATATCGATATCGTATAGATTTTCGAGACAATATCGATACGATATCCAGCTAAACTATTCGAGACTATATTGATAGTTTTATTACGATATTTTCGATATTATCGATCTCGATTAAATAACAATAAACTAGTTAATTCGGGCACGCATTGCGCGCCGACCTTCTCTGTTTGGAATTTTTATAATAAGGACAAATAACCACTTTAACCCCAACTGTTGCATACTGGCACGAACCCTTAATAATCTACCTTTATTTATATTTCAAGTTCTCAATGACGAAACACATCTATTCGTCCAAAACATTGCATACCCTAATAACTTGAGAAAATACGCAAATAAGTATTTTGGGTATTTATTTGAAAGCAACTTAAGAAGTTTTATATATGTTAGAACTAATATTTATTTTTAAAAAATAGCAAGTATAAACTATATTATCATTTATTTTATTATAAATAGTATTTTCAATAACGTTTTTAATGAACTTTTTTAACTAGAAGTTAATTTCACAAATTTGTACTCTTAACTTTGATTTCATCCATGAGTGTATAAGTACGAGGTTTTTGAATATATATTAAGCGATCTATAAAGCAATATCGCTTTTCAGCGAATATCTTTTATAAGTCATTACATGATATAACGTTTTTAGAAATTATTTCAAAAAATCTAAAATTAAAAATTTTCGTGTTATGTGCTATTACTTCTTTAATTT
>JAWWEO010000001.1:21242806-21254806 GCA_035582975.1 Ormyrus labotus | reverse complement strand
TGTCCTCGCGTTACTATAAAATATAGTAATTTTTATTATATGATATATTAAATTTTCGTATGACATTTTTCTCAGTGCATCTAAATCAGTTCCTCCCCAACGTCTCGCGATCAATCGACACTGAAAAAAAAAAAAAAAAAAATGCTACTCACCGGTGTGGGTCCTCTTGTGCGCCTTTAGGTGCGAGCTCTTGGTGTAGACCTTGTCGCAGCCGGCGACGTCGCACCTGTGCACCTTGCGCCGCTTGAGGGCGTCGCCGCACTCGGCCTCGACGACGCCGAGGCTCGTGCCGTTGCCGCCCACCACGGCCGCGTTGTTGTCCCTGCCGCTGAGGCTCAGGCCGGACGCCAGCGCCGGCCGCTTGTTGTGGAACGTCCTGCTGGCGGGAGACGGTACCAAATTTGTAGCGAATTTTAAGTGATTTAATTTTATTGCTCGGGGATTGTTTCATGCGGGAGTTGTATTTGTTTTGGATTGGAAGTCGAGTGGGTATTGGCTTTCAAGGTAATTTAATCAAATGGTAATTTATGATTTTGATTTGTATTAAATGTATAAATAATATTGAACAACATATTTATTCATCTTTCAATTAAAATTTCTTATGAATTAAGATTTAAAAAAAAACTACAAGCAGTCTGGCTTTCCTTTCTCATTTTATACAGAAGCATAAAACTAATCGAGAACAGCATTATTAATGAAATACCGAAGCACAGATACTTTCTCGGCCAACTCCTGCAAAATTCTCCTCCACATTAAATCCAAAGCTCTCGCGGCCGTCCTCGACATTGATTACGCCGATGCGGAGAAAAGCGGCTCGCAAAACCCGCGGCCGCCGTCGGTGTGTTATCCCGATATTGGCTCTCGAATTCCCCGCGCGATGTCTTCATCCGTCATTCGCGAGTTTGCGCTCGTTCGCGGGGGCTTTTCTTGCCCGCCGCTCTCGCGATCGGCCCGGAGGTCTAAGCGGTCATATGGGCTCCGGCGCCGTTTCCATCAGAAGTATGAAAAATTCATCGATCCGCCGCGTCGCGGGGGCCCGTTTTTCTCGCCGCGCTTTCGTAAGACGGCGGCCGTCGTTCTTGTAATTGTTTCGCGAAGTCGGCGCGCGCTGCGTTTGTCGTTTCGATTGTGCCTTTGATTCGGAACACGGCTGGTGAATGAATTAAGTCCCTTTATGGCTTTTTGATTGCTCTGCGCGATAACTAATTTTTAAAGCTTCCTTTAATGGGGCGGTAGATTTGTTTGAGTTTCATTGCTCGCTGATTGATATAAAAAATATTTAATTAATCCTATAATGATTGCACGTGCATGAGTTTTTAGTTATTACATTAGCCTGTTAATGCATGCAGTTAAGATCTAGGGAATAAACGATAATGTTCCGATTAGGTGTATTTCATTATTATATCAAATGTTTGCACTTTCTTTGTTTTTATCTTGACGGTTATTATGTGCTAACTAATTCAGTAAACAGTTTTATATTTTCATTTATTCTATCTCAAGAGTTACGCATCCGTTTTCCTTCAAATTACTTGTACACGCCCGCGAAATTCCTTAAAAAAATACATCTTCCGAGGGCAACGAACTATATATTCCACGAAATCTCTCGACAAACGAAGAGGCAGGACTCGGCCTCGTAATTTCGCGCGGAACCCATATCTTTCGCATGATTTTCCAGTGCGGCGAGGCTCCTCTCTCGTGCCGGGATCGAAGCCGCCTTAAAAATTGGGCGCAAAGAGGGAAGCTCTCGCGCGGTCTTCATCATATCCTTTTAACAATTACGACTTGACACTCCATTTCGGGGCTCTCGGGCGTAAAAAGGCAGCCCGCGCGCCTCTTCCCCGAAATTACACGCGGCGGCGCGGAGCCGACTATCAGCCGGAATCATTATGTATCCCCGGCTTCGGCCGAGAGTGAAATTGAGCCCGAGAGTAATACCCGGGCGGTGTGGGTATTTAATGATCGCGAGAGAGCGACGATGTTAAGGTGGTACGTACGCGTAATCTGCGCAGAGGCGGAACCGAATCCGCTCCGGTCTTCTCGGGGCGCGGGCGCGCACGCGCGCAGAGGCGGGTAATGATATCGACGTGTTACTTTATGAGATCGCGAATAACGGTCTTGGCGCCCGACCCTCGAGTTTCGGTGAGACGAGCCGCTTGGGTGGCCGCCGGGGATGTATGATGGAGAATCGTGCGGATTGGATTTTTCGAGTTTTCGAGCGGCTCCTTGCGATCGGGCTATCGCCGTTTAGCGAGAAAGAAGCTGCTGCTTCTTTTTAAGTGCATTTGCGGGGGGAATTGATTGGGTTTGAAATGGTAGTTTGGAGTTTGCCGAGTGGTAATTGCAGGGCTTGGCTTGTAGTTTTCGATTGTAAATTCGCAATTTTGAGCTCTCGTGGTAGGCTGATTGCGGTTTAAAACATGAGTTAAGAAGAAACAATCGGGTTATTTCGAAAAATATGTTTGTAGAATCCGAATCCATTTTTAAGAATGAATTTTTTTCGTATGAATTTACTATATATAGTTTATATATGTTTTCTCAAGTTTATTATTAAAAATCAAAACAACAAATCTTAACAAAACGATCAAATCAACAATTCCGCAGTTCCGCGTCCCGGCAACGAACCAATTTGTACCTCCTCGGCAATAACTCCGCCGCCGTCGCGGATATAAGACAGAAGCAGCGCGGAGCCGCGGCGGCGACAAGCCATAAAGCTCAGTTTCCGGTTCTTGCGAAACGGCATCGGCCGCGGCGCCGCGGGAAAAAGTCGAAATCACCATAAGCGCGGCGCGGGGGCTCCAGGCGCATGCGCGGCCAAAGAAGCGTGATTTATCGGCGAGTCGCGCGTATTACCCGTACGTTTTTCCCCGCAATTTTTCACTCATTAAAACTGTTCCGGCTGTCGGGCCGCCTTTTTCTCCCGGCCTCGTTAATGGCGCTTGTTCTCGCTTTTAACGCGCGTCTTTGGAGCTGAGGGAGAGCCGATGTCGCAGAGGCGTAAGAAAGAAGCTAAAGCGGGGCAGAACCGGACGGAAGAATGCGCGAGGAATAAAGTTACGCGACAAATTTCTACGTCTTTTGTATCGGGGGTAGGCTGATTTATGTGTTTCGGTGCGACGGGGAGAAGAGTTTTGTAAAGAAACGGCATTGATATTTTGATTCCTAGCTTTTACTTGCGGGAATTGTATGGACATAGTTAACTTTTTAAGCAGAAAACATCTCGAAATTTTTCTAGATTTTCTCTTTTATTACAGTACTTTATTTTTCGTCCGCCGTCACAGAATCAATACAAAGAATATTGTTTTTATTATCTTTGTAAATACTGGTAAAAAAGATCTTAAAAATTTTATCTTTTATTAACAGTTATAAAAATCATTTTCCGGTAAAAAAAGTTACTTATTGCATTGATGAAGAAAATAATGTCAATGCTGCATTATGCTTTGGACATTTATTTTAGCCGGGTATGTATAGTCACTGTAGTACTTCAGAAAAATAATTTATAATCAGCATTAATTACCTGCATGCTTATTTAATTTGACAAGACGTTGGACGGAGATTAAAATTACCAGCGCAATTTATGGTTACTGTCTGAGCGCATTGTCTTATGAGTAGTATGTAAAAATTCAATTAATGAAAGGAATTTGCTTACGAAGAACCAGTTTAAGACTAGATGGAATTACCATTCATAATATGAAAATACGATGCTGCTGCTGCTGCGTGACATAAATTTTTGTTTGTAATTTAATAAGCATAAATCTTTCTTGATTGTATAGAATCTTTTATTTATTAACTGTTACGGGGAATTTTTCAGAACACAATAAAAATTTAAAATCACGTACGCGGTAAATTGATAATTGTAAACTGATAGTCTACGATATTTTACTCATTACTTTATGAAAGCATTTTCAAAAAGAAAGTCTATTTTTTATTAAAAAAGCACGTACAAAAAAAAATATCGTATATATATGATAGTTTTAATAACGTTCAGCTAATCAACTCTGATAAGTGCAATTCCATTTATATCAATCTATTCAACGCGGCAAAATTCTCTCCCAACCTGCTCACTACTCACTCCACTTCCCTTCCGGCAATAACCCTCTCACGCGTACCCAATCCAGAAGCCCAGTAAACTTACCAAGAGGCCGCCTTGATCTTCTGCAGCGCGAAGAGCGTCGCGGAGGAGGAGACGAAGACGGGGTCGGGCGGCTCGATGGAGCAGACGGAGGAGACGTCCCTCTGGCGGTCCCGTTCCCGCTGCCGCTCGACCCGACTCCTCGTCATCGCCTCGGCGCGCTCGCACTCCACCACAGCCGTCGAGGTGGGCCGGTGCGCCGCCGCCGCCGCCGCCGCAGCCGCCGCAGCCGCTGTCCGCTCCCTGATGTGCTCCTGCTGGTCGCGCTCCCGCTCCATGTCCGTCAACGGCAGGCTCGGCGACACTGTGGCGGAAAATTACGGGGCTGTTAGTTTGTTTCGAGAGGGGTGTGATTTTGGGAAATGCGAAAATTTCGTGTGACATTATTTTGGGGGTAATCGTGATGGCGGCGGGCTGTAAAGTGGAAAATTTGTTTTTGTATAGAAGAAAAAAAGGATTATTTTTATTTTAGGATGTATCGATTTTAAATAAATGGTAAGGAGTTAAAAAGAAAAAATTGTCGCCGAAGGTACGTCCTTCCGGGCTCGATTTTGAACTGAGAAGAGCGACTTTTGCAGCTTGTTTCGGCTAACCGCGCGCTCTAATTGGTGCAAAACTTTCGTGACTCGTTCGACGTTTTTTTCGCCTTGTCACGTAAACTGTACTCAATCTCGCAAGCTTAATTCCACCAAAATAGGTGAATTTTCATCCATGCAACGTAGTTTCAGCGAGGAATTAAGAAAAATATCACGCACGCCGGGAAATCCAACTTTCTGGACATGGGTCGTAATACATACTTCTGGAAATTTATTATATTTTGTCTTTAGCTTTGCGTAAACTTGTTTAATCCGATATTTCTGTTTTTGAGTTAGTAGCAGTAAATTTGGGCTTTCCATTTAATGCTTATGCACAAAATTATCAATACACGAGTATTGCGTCAGTTATGTTGAATAACTGCTTATGAAATATGGAATTCTCATCTGCAAAAAGTGGATATGCCCAAAAAATTTATTACTCTTCTCCAAAAAAATCTTTAATCAATATGGGTCACATCTAAATAAAAAGAAAAATTGCAAGTAAATGTTCCAGTGAAATCATTTTCTCAAATTTTCATCATTGCACGTTAAGTATGTCAACAAAACTATAATTACAAGCTGAATGTGATAATTATAAGAATTAATCGGGAACATTCGTGCCTTAGAGGCTGTATCATTTTATCTTCTTTTATAAATAAAAACTTTACGTAACTTTTTAGGATTACTATAAGTATCTTATTAGTGAGTAGACGAGAAAGCCCGGTTTTCGATAAAACTAAATTTCATACGAATAATAATTCCTCAAAATGTTCGATATTTAATATTCAGTTCAGTTCGAGATAACGCTCGCTTAAGATAAATGCATGTGATAAATGGCCTATAAAGCAGCTTTTGTAACTGCGTCACTTTCAGTTTCTTATTCCTCTTAGTTTATTATGCACAAGACCTATCCGCTATCTAAAAATGATTTTTAACACGTTTAAATTTTTGGTGCTTATTAGTGTTACTGTTGTGTCAATTCATGGATATTTATTAAACAGTTGCTCCTTAAACTGTAAGTACTACTAATGGTAAATATTCTTTGGAAAAATATTTTTTTAAATTATTATTCTTCCTTTGAATAGATGAAAAAGATGTTGAGGATCAGCCAAATCTTTTTATTGTAACCGCTCTTCAACCAGGAATATGTCGAATCCTTACCAATGAAAGTTCATCAAATTTCAATTATAGAATACAAGAAATACCCGAAGATTTAAAAGATGAATCACCGAATTGGGGCAGCGGCACTGCTCTTTTTAATACACGTTCATTTTTACAATCCACGTATATGTGGATATTCAACACGTTAAAGTGTGATGCAAATGAAGGCAAATTATTATACTTGAACGTTCCTTTTATCGGTGACACTCCACAGTTAGTTAAACAGGGACTTGAATCGCGGGAATGCTTCGAAAACGTCTATCCTTCTAATATCCCTGAAGAACAAATACCACCCGAAATTCATGACAAAAACATATACAGCTTTGCCTACGACTGGATCACAAAAAACGTTTATATGAATTTTGGAAGGTCAATTGCTGTTATGAATATTGACAGGCCAAGAGATTTTATCATAATAGTGTCAGACAGAAAGGAGATTCGGGATATGGCTGTACATCCAAATGAGGGTTATTTATTTTTCATTGATTACAATGTAACGGTATTAAGCGATCCTGAAGCATTTCCACCTGACACCATAGAAACATATGAATTCTACAGAGTAAACTTAGACGGCTCAAATCTGGTTAAAATTCGTGATCAGGATGCTGGTGCAGGAAACGAAGTTACGACTTTTACAATTGATTATTACACCAACCGACTTTACTGGATCACAACAAAATTCATACCAAGAGAATCCACAGTCAGGAATATGCATTTTGATGGCTCGAACGTGAAGATGTTAAAGAATACGGCTTCTGTATACGGCGGACATTACAGATCACAATTGTTAGCTTTCGACAAAGACTATGTATACTACGTTTCCCGGCTAGGAGAGCCGTCAAGTTCGGATCACTCGCTAGCCCTTCGCAGATTCCGAAAAGTGGACGGAAAACACGACAAAGACTTCATGCTGCGGAACACTGATAATTCTCCTTTTAAAGAAATTGAACTTTGCGATAAGGGGGCTCAAACGGTGCGGGAAGATCATCCGTGTAAAAGTGGAAGCTATAATTGTAACTTCTGTTTTGCAGTCCCAGTTGGAAGTAAATTATCAAAAGTCTGCAAATGTGGGACTGATAGTAAACTTTCTGATGATGGAAATAATTGCGTTTCGCTCGGCAGCAAAGATGCAGATGTATAAACGTTCATTATTTTTTTATATATAAAAATAACTTTAAAAAGATAAAAGTGAAATTGGGCAGTTTTATATTTGTTTATTAACTTAAATCATGTTCCCGGTCAACGAAATATTTTTATTACCGGCGTGAAATAAGTTTCAGAATTAGATTTACTACTTTTAAATGTATTTGTTCCCAGACTGCGTATATCTAATTTTATTGTAAACAGCTTATTAAACAAGTTAATTGTGACTATGTTTCGGCATTTAATTGTTCACGCTAACAATTGTGTAGATAGTAGGACAAGTGTAATATTGATTAATCAAATTTTAATTAATTTTTGTTTTAATTATCAAAATTGAATGTGCTCAAGTTCCAATTGCGTAAGAGGTGGCCGATTGCGAGCTCCAGATCATTCCATTTCTATATCATATCTTAAATTGGAAATTATTTTACTATTTTATTCGTACAAAACAATAAATGTTTTCGTTTTAATTAGTGAAACCAGAAAATGAAAGAATATTTTCTTTTACATACAAGTAAAAATAATTATACTTTTATACATATGCTTTTTTAATTAATGAAATAATTGGAAAAATACTTTCTGGTAAAGTAAAAGCTTCTGGTATTTAATTTTAAGTTTCTTTTAAATTTTATTTAAAAATTTTTATTTTTATATAAATAAAATCTAAATTGAGATTAAATTAGAAATAAGAAATTTAGATTTTCCATTTTATAAACATATGCAAAATGGTCAATATACGATAACCTTTAATTCTACTGAATAAGCATTTTGATAAAATGTAAATTATGTATGTATAATTTACTCACTTTTATTTGTACGATGAATATTTTCTCTAATGAATAGTTCTTAAAACATTTTTGTATTAGACTGTCAAACGGAAATTTAATGTGCAAATTAATTTCTTTTGGCTTGTGATCTTTGAAGGAGAATAAAATTGTGAGTAATTTACGTGTAATCATGTTTTTGTTTTTTTTACATGCTATTGCATTAACATAACTTTTCTTATTTTAAACATCAATTTAGTTTTACTAAATCGTTATTTAGTAAACAAATCGTAAGAAATATATCTCAATGAATCGTAAGTATTTTGGTGAATGCATCATTTATCCTTTTTTTATTTGGTACTGAAAAACTCTCTTGCTCAAAAAACTTGAAAAATTTGTATAATTTATATTTTATTGATAGTATGAGCGGCAAAGCTAAAATTTTACGTAAATAATAATTTATCAAAATATTTGCTAGTCAATATTCAGTCCACTGTGAGATAAAGTAGGTGATAATATTACTGCGAGACAAATCCCTGTGATAAAATGTCTATGTAAAGCAGCGTTAGTAAGTGTTGTATTTTAGCTGCTTATTCCAAAGTTTATTATATACAAAACCTACTGACTTTTTAAAAATGAATTTCAATATATTTAAACTTTTCATCTTTATTAGTGCTACTATTGTATCGATTCACGGATATTTAATAAATAATTGCTCTTTAAACTGTAAGTACTATTAATTATTAATGATCTTTTGTAAAATATTTTTTAACTATAAACTTTAATGTAGATGCAAAAGATGTTAAGGATAAGCCAAACCTTTATATTATAACTGATCAACCAGAAATATGTTGAATTCTTAGCGATGAAAATCTATCAACCCAGGTCATTCATAGATTTAAAAGTTTACAATGTGATGTTAATGAAGACAAGTTATTGTATTTACAGGATCCGCCTTATGAAATTTATTCGCAGCTCGTTAAATAAGGACTTAAATCACGCGAATGCTTTGAGAGAATTAATTACCTTGATAATAATGTAAAAGTAGATTCTAAATATGACAGAGGACATCCGGCTGGCATTGCTTATGATTGGATTACAAAAAATCTTTACACTAATTTTCAGGATTCGATCGCGGTTATAAATATTGACAGGCCAGGAAATTTTATCACAGTAGTATTCAACAGATATAATATTCGGAGCTTACTTATACATCCAAACGAGGGCTATCTCTTCTTTTTTGAAGCTTATCCGACAATGTCATTTGATTTCTGCAGAGTAAACTTAGATGGTTCAAATCTGATTAAACTTCGAAATTTAAACTTCGTTTGTGGAGATAGTGTTCCCAGTTTCGCCATCGATTATTACTCGAACAAAGTTTACTGGATTACAAAAAACATCGGTGAAGTCACGATCAGCAACATGAACTTAGATGATACGAATGTGAAAACGATAAAGATTGAGACTGTCGTATACGGCGGGGATTCTTCTAAAGACACTTTGTTGGCTTTTGACAAAAACTATGTATACTACGTTTCTCGACTAGAAGAGTCACCAAATTCGGATCGCTCGTTGGCTCTTCGTAGATTTCATAAGATCGACGAAAAACATGACGTAGATTTCCTACTGATTAACAATAGCACTTCTCTTATCATAGAAATTAAGCTCTGCGATAGAGAGGTTCAGAAGGTGCGAGAAGATCATCCGTGTAAAAGCAGCAATAACTGTCATTTCTGCTTCGCAGTTCCAATTGGAAATAAATTGTCAAAAATTTGCAAATTTGGTATTGGCAGTAAACTTTCTGATAATGGAATAAGCGGTTTCCAGCTAGCAGCTCGAATGAAACAAGAAAAGTATATCCCATTATTTACTTAGCCTGCTAGACTGGTTAATTTTCCACAAGGGACGTTTTATGTAAATAATATTTTTTATTTATTATTATAAATATGCCCCCATATATGCCAAAAATGTAATGTCCAATTTGTTGAAAATAAATTAGGTTATTAAAATTTTATGTCTAACTCCTGCATATCAAATCCTTCTAAATAAGTTAATACACATTCTATATGTAAAATTAAAATGTGTCATTTACTTGGTTCCTTATTTTAATTTTACAATGTGCCAGACGGTTACTTTGAGCAAGGTATTAATAAAAAATCAATATCTAATTTATTCTTGTACAAATTTTGTGAAAGAAGATTAAAATTATGTTGTTCTTGAAAAACAATTATTCGATGTATTACCATATCGAATTATGAGTAACATGGGCCATAATATGCTGTGTGGAAAATCCGAGGGGAACTCCACTTGATAGAGAGTTTATAAAGCAGATTTGCTAAGCTTTATTTTCAGTTTCTTACGCCACACAGTCCACTGTGGCCAAAATTTATTGACTTAAAAATGTGTATCACTGTAATGAAAATCTTTGGGCTTCTTAGTGTTACTGTTGTTTTCATACAAGGATCTTTATTTAACGGTTGCTCTCTATATTGTAAGTGCTACTTTTACTGACATTTCAAAAGGTTCTATTATTAAATATAAATGTTTTTTAATAGATGAAAAAGCCGTCGAGAATAAACCAAACCTTTACATTGCTACTGCTCTTCAACCGGGAGTATGTCGAATTCTCAGCCATCAAAATTCTTCAAAATTCAATTATAGATTACACAAGTGCTTTAACGAAGTGTCAAATTTAAAAAAGTCAACTGAATCAACGCATACATTGTCATTCAATAGTTTAAGCTGTGATGCTAATGACGGCAAATTATTATATTTAAACAATCATCTTGATCTGCATAACTATCACATAATCAAGCAAGAGCTTCGTGCGCGAAAACGCTTTTATCATATTTATCCTTTTGGTAGGCAAGGATATTTTAATTCAATTCCTGTTGAAATCCGTGACAAACGTTTGCAAGGCATTGCTTATAACTGGATTACAAAAAACTTTTATCTAAATTTTGGAGACTTAATCGTTGTACCGTTTACGAATCACTATTATAGTTCAAGAAATTTTATTACAATAGTATCCAACAGAACGGTGATTCGGAACTTGGTTATACATCCAAACGAAGGCTACTTATTCTTTGTTGATTATAATCTGACATTATCTAGCCTCTTAGATCCTGACGAATTTGTACCTGTCGCCACCGAAACTTACGAATTCTGCAGAGCAAACTTAGATGGTTCAAACTTGGTTAAAATTCGAGATGTGGAAGTTACTGCAGGAAATCATATAACCAGCTTGACCATTGACTATTACACCAACAGGCTGTACTGGATTGAAACAAGATTATCGCCAGGTGCAGCAGCAATTAAACATATGAACTTTGATGGAACGGATGTGCGAACGTCGAAGAGAGATAATTCTGTGTACGCCGGATTGCGCAATTCGCGGATGTTGGCTATTGACAAAGACTACGTTTATTACGTTTCTCAACTACCTAAGACGTCGAATTCTGATCGACCGTTGCATCTTCGTAGATTTCAAAAGTACAGTGGAAAAGACGACGAAGACTTTGTACTGACTACTAAAGATGGATCACCCATCGAAGAAATTGAACTCTGCGATAAAGAAACTCAGAAGGTCCGAGAGGATCACCCGTGCAAATTTGGAAGCCGCAAGTGCGACATATGCTTGGCAGTTCCTATTGGAAATAAACTGACCAAAGTATGTAAATATAATAAATCTTCGCCGAACGTTGTTCTTCATAATTTTATATTGAAAAAACGTGAAGACTCTGAGGAAACCAGATCTGCAACGGTTCCGTACGGATCATGTTTTTAACCGAACCAATTTTAAAACGATTAGTAGTACGCAAACAATGATTTAATTATTTTTAAAATGTGAATAATTGAATATGAATATAAAAATAAAAATTTAATACTATTAAATTACATTTTATTTAATTGCATTTTAAAATTATCTACTTTTTATTCAAAATTTTATTTTACTATTATCAACTCCTATTGTTGTATAATAGAATAAAATAACCCTGGTAGAAAAAGGAGCAGACTTTCTACAGTATTTGAATAAGACAGTCGACAGAATCTGTTTAATCTAAATAATAATAACAAAATAAGCGGCTTATGCTTTCGAAGGCCGGAACACGATAAATAATTTGTTATTTAAAACAATACTATTCGATAAAAGTACACTGAGAAAAATGTTATTTCAATATTTACTATAACCGTATTAAAAATTACTATTTTTTGTGATAAAACGAGT
>JAWWEO010000001.1:21171151-21242706 GCA_035582975.1 Ormyrus labotus | reverse complement strand
TATGGCAAGCGTTACACTCCTTGTTGGGGCCTCGCGTGGTTGCCTCAGGAGGGCCAGACCGGAGTTTTGGCAACCCATAGGAGGCCCTCGTGAGGCATCTATCAAAATTTCTAATCGGGTACATAATAAAAATTGATAAAATTTGAACATGCATTCGCTTTACCACATAAATATAGTAATTTTTAATGAATTTATAGTAAATTTTGAAATAACATTTTTCTCAGTGTATGGGTTAGCATAGTTACGAGACGTAGAATGCAAACGATTTTGAAGATTTTGAAAAGGAGATTTGATTGATTTCCTTGATTACTTCCAATTATATCTTACTATGTATAATAAGACAAGAACATTCATGGTTAGACATAAAACAATGTATATTTTATTTATAAAAAAAAAAAAAAAAACTGAATATTTCTTTACTTTGCTCGCATAAATTGTCAGTAAAACGCGTTCCCCCATACGAACGATTCACACACGAAAAGCTCCATCATTCTCCGGGTAGAAAATAAGACATCATGGGGGTGAATTACAAGTGCATCCACACGCGAAAAAGGGACGAGATTTATGCCGAGGACCGCACGTCACGCGACGAAGAGGCGAATAAAAGCGGCGAGGAGAGAATGAAGACGCGAAATAGGCGAGAGGAGGGCTTCCTCCTCTCCCTCTAGGCGACATCCGCGTTAAGCGAACTCGCGAAAACTATTTATGGCGCCCGTATGAGTGCGCCAAGGTGTACGATTTCGCGTTTCGCTTTACCCGAAGAGCACCTTGATTTCTTATTTAAACGCCCGGCGACTTCCTCGCGTGAACGCTGCGTTTAATGCTAAGATCATAGTAAAGCGATTCTCTTTACTGTTTTAACTTCATGCGTTTCGTTTTGAAGATTAAACAGGGTGAGCGGTGGAAATCCTATTTCTTTTTTTTATATATAGTTAGATCTTTTGAAATGGACTCGTTGACAGGCCAAAAATAGAGTCAACTCTATATCTCCAAGATGGAGGTGACAAAATGACGACGAGACGAAACGAATAAATCCTCTAATTTCTCAAAAATCTCAGCCCCAACTCGCGCGAGAGGCGCAGAGCAAGTCGGCACGGCGAGCTTGAAAACGGCACCGTCGTCCCTAACCGCTCACCGGCTTCTGCCTCGCGTTTATGAACCGTCCACCGGCGGCTCTCTCACGATAGACGCGAAATCCGATCCGGAGCCCGCGGCCCCTCGCGGAAATCCGCGAATCGTAAAGACGCGCCATTATCCGGCGATAATTCAGCCGCGCGCGGCGAATTATCCTCGCCGGAGCGTTTAGCGAAAATTGACCGGCGGAGGTCCGTTCCCGACAGGCAGCGCGCGCGCTAATTTATTTTACGGCGTATCGTTTTTCACCTAACGCCGCGCGCGCGCGCGCGCGCACGGCGCTTTGCCTTTAATTTCATTAGAAAGGTGGATGGGAATCAGTTTTGATGAGGGGGAACGAGGCCTTTGTGGATTTTTATTTGACGGCTTCGCGAGGAGGCCCTCGTACGTTTAATTTGAAGATCTATCTTTCCCGTTCGTGCATTTTAAATTGGACACTTGAGAAGTTCAGTGCCAGAAAAGTTTAACTGTACTTCGCGTTTACTTTACGATAAATATTTGTGTATACTATATATTAGTAATCTGAAAAATTTTAATAAAATACTTTTATCGAAAAACAAAAAAAAAGGCAGGAAAAATCTATCTGTTTAGCCTCACATACGACCTGGCCTAAATTCACGGTCCGTGCATGCGACTGGGTAATTGATAAAGTTAAACGCCGGCAGTGGGTAAGAAGGGCTTAATTCCCGGATTTATGGGCGGCTGTTTCTTTTCGCGTCTTCCGAATAATTGAAGGATAATCGCGCCGTCTAGGCAAGTGTAAGGCTAAACCGAACGGCATGTATTTCATGCTGAATTACGCGCACGACGAATATAATACACGCGCGCGCGTACCGCCGTGCACGCGGACAGGCTAATCTCCGCACGTGGGACGCGCTCGCACGGAGCGGCGGGCATTCTTAAGCGGAGAATGATCGCTTCTGCGGCTTCTTACCGACTGCTCGTGAGAAACAGATTATCGACGTTTTTTGCGGGAAGTCCGTTTTCGAACAATTTTTAAGTTTTTGTCCTTTTCTATATGCATTTTTCAACGTTTATTAAAAAAAATTAAGCTTAATTGGCGAAGAAGGTTGTATTTTTTTAAGGCTCTATCGATCAATTTCTTTTTTCCGTCGAAAGCTTCTTTTTTACAATAAAAAATTCCGATAACAGTCCGTCCTTTTCCGATCTGCGCCAATCACACATCACACAAACCCCTGAAACAGCTTTCAAACAATTTAGACGAAACAGCTATTCATCCACTATAGCATAAGTAGCCTTCGCCCTAATCTAAAGCTCGGATCTCCCTTCAAGAATTTTCTCGCGCTCCGCGACGCGTCGCTCGGCGCGCTATCTTCCTCCTCGCGTCTTAGCGAAGAATTCGCGAGAGGATTAAAGTCCCGGCTCATAAATTACGCGCTTTCCCGCGACAGCTCGCGCACTTGGCTCTAACTCACCTGTTGCGGAATCCCTCCCTTTTTCCCGATCCCTCGCCCTATCCGTCTCTCTCTCTCTCTCTCTCCCTCTCTCTCGTACTCGGCTTTATATCGAACCCGCATCTGCAGGATGCTTTATTGCTTTATCGCGCGCTCATAATCTACTCGCGCCGGTGTAACTTCGCTGCGACGCTCTCGGTGTTTTTTTTCTAAGGACTTACTTATGGGAAGGGATTGGAAGAGCGCCACCCGTGTAGAGGGAGGCTCGCCGTCCCGGGTATGATAAGTGTAATGGGAGATGGATTTACGCATGGGAAACAGTGAGTTTGTATGAGTCTAAGGGTTGGAATGAACAGAAACAGCCAATGAATCTATTTCGCGCGTCTGTTTACTCGCTTTTCGACCTAACTCTTACATAGCCATGCTGAGGTAAAGGATTAAATGCGTTAAAGCTCTTGGATAAATTACATGTACTTATTAGATGAAGAAGTAGATGGGTTAACATAACAAAGACCGCGAAAGCAAGTTACCATAGAATTATATTTAAAACTTTTAATTCCCGTACACTTAATTTATTATAAATTAGTATTAATTTTCTACAATAATTTAGAGCCTTATAACTTTCTTTAATGACATACGCAAATAATAGCTGAGAAGACTGTTATTAAAAAAAAAGAAATGGAGATACCGTAATCCGCGAACTAAAGACCCGTCCAGCAACGCTCTCGAAATGCACACCAAGAACAACTATCAATCGAAGTCCCGATCTGCCTATTTCGCCATCCCCCGCGACATTTCCCTCGCAACAGATCCCGATATCGAAAAGCAGTCAGCCTCTTTGTAAGTACAACGGCGACACGCGATACTCGCTCGTAAAAACGCGCGTAAAACACTTCTCCCTCTCCCCCGCTCGGCGGCGGCTCTCGTGGGAACATCAAGCGTAGCGTGGGCGGCGTCATAAACCGTCATCGCGGGGGCCGCGCTAAGTACGTAGCTGGAAATCCGATACACATCGGCCGCCGTGGTGGTGGGCGGCGCGCTGCCGTGAGGCCGAAATTGCTCAATCGCTTTTCGTCGCGTTCCGCCTGGAAAGAGAGAAACACTTCCGCGGCCGAATAAATCATCGGATCGCTCGTAAATCAGCGGGGAAGCCTGTCCGATTAAACGGCTCTATAATGGAATTAGCCGCGCGGCTATTGTCTTGACTCGCGGAGAACAGCGCTAAAAGGGTGTGCTGAGCAGTTGATGGGCTTGCGAAATTTGCTGGTTAGTCGGGACAGGGGAGTTTGTGGTTTTTCTCTAATTAAGAACTTTTCTTTTTTTTGATTGAGTTTTTTTGATGGATTGGAAAATTATGAGCAAAATGAATGCCTGCACGTTGGCAAAATTAAAATTGAACTTGAAATTAAACATTTCTGTAGGTTCATTGTGGATATCTAAATATCAGTTTAATTATTTTTATTGCTGTTTGTATAAAAACATAAGAAATGTTAGTAAAACAACAGATGCATTTACACGAGACACTTAAATAATTTTAAAAAATTTAATCTTGTCAGTATTAAAATGATGATTTATGTTTGTATTCAATGACAAATTTGAAACAACTTTATTACTCAAAATTATGACTCGAATAAAGAGCATGTCAAAATAAATTGTGTGACTTTTTTTCAGTTCTTGATAATTTACGACTAAACATGTCAATGTTTTTTATCAAGTCGTCGAGCGTAGCTTTTAAGGAAATATCAGATATGCAAAGAGGTGTGTTTTACGACCTCCAAGTATGTGCGGAAATGCTAAAACGAATTTTCTCGGTTAATCGAGGGAGTTATGCAAAATTTATGATTTAATTTCCAAGAGGTTTCGCGCGAGGCAAGGCGAGACTCTTTGTCGGCGAATCGCCATCGCTCAAAATTGGTAATCCATTACGAGCGGCCGAAAGAGCGACAATTTAATCTATGTTGATGACGCAAATTGGAAGCGAATAATTATCTCTTTGTCAAGCGGCGGTAATGCGACTCGAGCGGCATTGTTCGTAATTAAACGTTGCCTCTTGCCCCGTAATTGACACGGGGACGTAATTGCGCGTATGGTGAAAGCACGGAATGAAAACTCACGCCTAGTCCTGACTTGCATATGTGAAGGAACGTTTACTGGGTAAAGTACGAAATTTTCGCTGAAGAGTGTATAAAAATATAAATATAGAATAATCGTGACGAGTTATGTTGAGTTTTACTTTTTAATTGAATGATTATTATTTACAATGCACTAAAATTAATTTATTCGAATAATTAATTTTAGTAATTAACCGACCATTAGCACAGACAGCTGCGATAGAGAAAACAACGCTTTGTTTATCATTTCCATGGAATATAGCGCATCTACACTGAAAAAACGGTCTTATTACAAAACTCTTATTACAAAAGGAATCCACTTGTTAGAAGAGGAAATTCTTCTCAATATTTGTCCTAGCGGATTTCCTTATGTGACTCACTGAAAATCCTCTCTAAATCAAGTTGATTGGTCACAAAAGAAAATCATTTTGAACGCAATTAGTTACTAAAGGACTTCTATCTGTAATAAAAGGATTGTAATTTTAGAATTAACACGCTAGAAAGTCAAAAGGCAAAAGGGAAAACAAACTTTTTTGAAAACTTTTTCAAAAAAGCCCCGAAGCTTTTTTACCGGGGCTTTTTTGAGAAATTTTTTCTGAGTGTGGCATAGTTTAAATCTGCAGAATTAATAAAATTAAAAACTTACAAGAAGGTACACGAATATAGAATAATCATGAAGCCGGCTGATATGAATATTATTCTATAAATTGTAATAAAATATTTCCATAAAATAATTATGTTGAGAATAAAATATAATTATAGTAAATTAAACTTTTAATTTTATTCTATGTTTGCCCTGAGAGAACGAATAAATCGGATACATTTAGTTCGCGCATAAAGTAAGTTACTAAAAGCATTACAACGAATGATACGACATCAAGACTAAATATAACCATAATAATCCACATATTAGATTACAACTCAAAAACTTTATTACTCGGCGGTCGAGCGCCGAAATTGCAAAACCCGAAGTCACCGACCGGCGATCAAAGGATAATCACACAGCTCCCATCGATCTTATCTCGCTAATTTTTATGATGTAACATTTTCCCTTTCTCCCCCCGGTCCTCGATACGATTATCCGAAAAGAACATAATTCAAAATAATAATTGACCGGACAAAACTAAAAAGATTCGCGCGGCTATTGGACGCAGCCTCCGCCAAAAAAGAAGGCAAAAAAGCCGCATCGCGGTGTGCTACCATTAAGTGTACTTAAGTGTGTATTATACGAGCGTCCGAGGCTTTGCGATGGGGACTACCACCTCTCTTTCGGCATTTGCATAAGTATGCTATTGCCGCGTGAAAACCGCTTTTAATGCCGCGCGCCGCCGCCGTAATTGATTTAAAGTAGCGGTGAGCGAGTTCATCTCCTTTTTTGCCCTCGAACGTAATTTACGAGATTGCAGAGTATTTTGGGGCAAGATTTTGCGGAGCCCCAAGCCGAGGTAATACGCTCCCGGCATTCCGAGAGATCGCACGATTTTAGGCAGTCCATATCGAGGTGCTTCGCAAAGCCATTTGGCCGGACAGGCTGTCCCTTCCTTATCGGCGCGCGATCGCAAAGTAACTTTTTCCGAAATAAAAGCGCTTTACTACTGCGCCTTGAGTAGGTTTGTGTAATAATGCTCATTTTCGCAAGAGGCGTCGCAGTTACGGTTCTCGGGGGGATTTCACGTTGTTGTTACTTCACGAGGCAGATTTTTATTCGCAAAACACGGCTTGACGATTGCTCGGAAAAATTTCGTACAATGGGTTTCTCTCGTTTTACGAACCGTTTCCAAAAAAGCTTCCAGCGAGATAATAGCATAATCATAATAAAATCGTAAAGCCATCCATTCGAAGCTATAAATCACGAGGTCCTTTACATGAATATGATGTTCAACTGAAACGCGCGGATATTAATACGATCTCGACGAGTGATGTTTGATAGACCTCTCATGCGTTTGGACCGAAAAATCGGCATCCCGAGAAAAAAAAGTCGATTGTAAAATTAGATTACACCTAAACGTCGGCGCAGTTTGTCCCCCCCGATATTTATGCCCTCGCACAAGAGGGGCCCGCGTCCATTCATTCCGTAATTTATGAATCGTAAACGCGTTTGTAAAATCATTCAGCATCGTAAATCTGAGCGCGCGCGCGCGCGGCGCGGTTACAACAATCATAAGCCACTATCTCGCGATTTGCATTTAATTAGTAACCGCTCCTGCGTTTCCTCGAATGCGCGACTTTCGTCTCTACGCGATGATTCACGCGAGAGAGAGAGATCGTTTCGTCACACCGCGGCGGCGGCAGCGGCTCAGCAGCAGCAGCAGCGGCAACAATTAAACTAACTGCGCGTGCGCGGCCGATCGGCGTATATATCGGGTGGCATTAATCGCGAGAGAGAGACTCGACCTACGCAGAGAGGCAGATTCGATCAGACTGCCGAGTCCACAGGTTTCGCCAGCGAAATTTATGCGGTAATTAGGGTTTGTCAAATAATGAAACGCAACGGCAACGCGGCAAAGGATTTCGCGTTATGTAGCGCGACAATTTGTTGGAGCCGAGATAAAGGCAGGGGTTCGCCGCGACAATTAAATCGATCGAATTGCTTCTTGGAAGTAATGTACCGGCCGCCGCGGCATTTTCTCATTGCGCGTACTTTTTATTAGTCCGGTAATTCCAATAAATTTTTCAATGGGAAATATCAGTTTTCGATCGAAGTTGAATTGAAATCGGAGAATGTAAAAATTGCTCGACCGGGTAATATTTTTCGTCGCTGCACTTTTCGCATAACGTACACTTATTACGGATAAATCCAATATACTTCGACAGAATCGGGCGATGAATCTATATGAGGAAGGCAATGCGATCAAAAGCAAACTATCACCAATCTCAATTTATCCGTCGCCCCAACTAGTAACCCCCGACATCTACGCACACTCGCCGAGTCCGAAAACGAAATGTAAAAGCTCGCAACAGGATCGCAAGCCCATATCGCGGACAAACAAAAGCACATCCCCCGGCCGGGATATATAAGTCGGCGCGCAGGTTACGCACAGTCCGCGCTCTCGATATATCCGCTTAGCCGCGTATAAATTCCCCCCAGATCCTCGGGCCCGATAGCGGTATCCGCGTCTCTCTCTCTCTCTCTCTCTCTCTCGATTTATCTCGCGCGCTTTCAAGGTGGCCGCCCCCGTGTGCGCCGCGGCCCGTCATTACGCCGCGCGGAGATTTACGCCCGAAGCGCGCACTCTCTCTCTCTCTCTCTCCCCGGCGAACAATGATTTTCGCGGCCGCGAGATGCGATTCCTCCCTTGGTTCTTTTTTATTTCGACCGGCCGGCCGGCCGGCGCGCGCGCGCGTATTAAGTGATTTCGATTGTTTGTCCGAAGACAATGGGCCGCGAGCGCGGATCCCTCTCTCCCTCTCTTTCTCTCTCCGGCGGGGCTTTTGTTGCGCTCCTTTTTGCCCGGGCAGCACTTTTTCCGATCGCTTTCAACAGGCAGTTTATCATCGCCGTAATTGTTCGACTTGACAAAGTGTAATTTCGAGTCGTACTCGCAAGGTGGAATGCGTACGAGCGCGAGGCGCGAGGGATTTTTTTTCAGATTTTCTATGGATGACATCGAACATGTGTATTACATTGTTTTCGCGCGAAATTTATTGAAGCTCCGGGCGGGAATGAGTGTTTTATGATTTATTTGCTGTTTTTTTTCAGCCTTTCTTGTATAGATATTATACTTTTTTAAGCTCGTAACAAACTAAGCAGGATCACCAAACAATGTTGTTCTCTTTCGAAATAATCTTATTCCCTTTTACCCATCAGCGCCTATCAGTGCTACCCCCGACTAAACTCCCAGGCCAGAGCGTCCGAACAAAAAAAGCTCCAACTTTCCCAGCCTCGCTTCCGCCTCGAAGCAGCTCTCCTCTCTTCGCGGAAAGGCGCATCGCCGCGAGTCACAAATCATCTTTATCAATCGTCTCTCGGGCCTGGCGACGCGTGCGTACACGCAATAAAGAAGCGGCCGACGATAAGGGCTCTCTCTCTCTCGACTCATTCGAATTCAATAAACAAGCGCGCGGTTTCCGCGTCCCCGGCAGATAATCCCCCCCGCGCGAAAATCCCCCCCCCCCCCTTCCGACGAGCGCTAATCAGATACCGATGGGCCATAAGCAAGCGGACATAAATCAGGGAGCTAAGGATTCTGCCGTGGCAGAAGGGGTAGTCGAGATATGATGCTGAATTCGCTTCCGAGGCGATCGGGCTTATTTCGTTGGAATAGCGTAATATCGCCTCCTTTCCGATTTCGAGGGAATCGAGCTGCGGTTCGGTTCTTGCGTGAATTTTTAGAAAAAATTGTTTATATAAATTCAATTAATAAATGCAAATTAATTATTGATTTTACTTCGGTGATTTGCCTTGGAATACACGTAAAGAGCATCTACAATACTATAAAATCATTAAATGATTAAGTAACTCCGGCAATAATCCTAAAAAAAAGTATAAACACGTTCTCGCACCATCTGGAAGCAATTGATTACGAAATCCGGGTAAAATACGGAAAGCACCGACTAAAAGCGATACTCGAACTCGAATCGGGAAGCAACTACTGTTGGAAGAAGAGAAATGAACTGGAAGGGAAAAAAATTCAGAGCTAATTAAAGTCATTCGCAAAATTAGCTAAGCCAATAAAATAAATGCAGCGGCTGATATATATCTCATCGACGCGCACGCGCATTGTGAAAGCCAATGAAATGAAATTCGATGTACTTAACGAGGAAGTTTTCATTCAATTTGTGATTCTCAGTTTTAGATATTCTGCTTGTCGCCTTTTATCCTCATCTCTTGAATTTGATAGTGTTTTTTTATACTTTAAAAACGGATGTAAAGTGCTAAGTCGTTTAGTTATAATTTCTAAATTTGTCCAAATAGAATTGAAATAACAATCAATATTAATTTGATCACGACCGTAAAACTTGTTGGAATTACCATTTCATGCAAACTCAGTAGCTGCCTGGACGGAATGTCTTTAGAATAAACTTAATTAAACGATTTCTATACGTTGCATTCAGCAAAATTGAAACCTTCGCGCTAAAAAGAAAACTTTAATAGTCAATTAAATTTTATTAAGCTTCAATGATTTTTTTCTCCGGCAAAGTAATAAAAAGAAACGAGGAGCTAAACCAGAACTTTCTGAATAAGGACAAATCTAGTTTCAATAAGATACAAACAGCAATTCTAAAAGTGCTACCTCATTGCAAAATACAAAAATTACCATCTCTTGAAAATACAACTTTTATTGCAAAATTTTGGTAAAACATTTTTAGTCAAACGTACATTCCATTCCAGATAAGCGACAATGAAAATTTATAAAATTCTAAGCACAGACAACAATTGAAAAATGTACTAAAATTCAATTTCCAAAAAATTAAAGCAATAAAAAGTATTCACGCCTGCGTTCCTCCAATAACTTTTCACATCGAACCCAGCACCCACTTTTTCACGAAATCAATCAAAACGATCGAAACGGATGATCTCGCAGCAGCATCATATAGCCGCAAAGCTCGCAGGCAGCAGCAGCCGCCGCCGCCGCAAACCCGCGTGGCGCAACCCGCCGCGGAGGAGAAAGAGCCGCGGCAGCAGCAGCAGAGCGCTGCGTGAGATTTATTCCGTTTGCGCGGCCCTAACGAGGTGTGCAATATGGACTAATTAATTGCGCGGATCGGCATATACCCGCGCGCGCCGCTCGCTAATCGCCCGGCTTCGCTTTAACTAGCCTGGCTTCGTTACGTTAGCGAGAGGGGCCCCGTGGAAAATTGCCCGAGCGTTCGTCTCGCATTCTTGACTTTGACACTTTTTCTCGAGCGCCGCGCGCGGCCAAATGAGCTTTGCGTCTAAGTCCTCTCCGGCGTTCTCGTTACGCGCAATAGTAAGAGGTGCTATACGCTTCGACGGCTGCGCTAATCAATTTGGAATTTTAAATACGATATATTATATTTCTTCCCTTTCGAGCTTCGATTCTAATTTTTTTAATCAAAGTCCGCTCGAATTTCATCTCCAACCGCCTAGATCGAACGTAAATTTAAAGCAAAGTTAATTTTTATCTCCCTAAGCGTCTACGATAAATCAACAAGAGCCGATAAAGCGGATTCGTGACAAAAGCAGAGATTTTTTAAACAAAGAGCCGGCGATACCATCTGCCCCTAAATTTTGCGCTTAACAAACAGGCCTTCTCCCCCCCCACCAGCCGGCTGAAGAGGGTCAACGAGAAGCGTTTGATTAACGATAGCCTCGTCCGGATTCCTGCGGACGCGCGTCCGAAAAAAAAAAAAAAAAAAAAAAAACAGAGAAGCGCCGCGCTTATCAGCGGCGCATCTGAGATACGGCCGGCCTTGAACCGCGACTGCGGAAAAGGCGCCAAGTGCGCGCACGACACCTCTCGAGCTATGCGCAAGAGAGTAGAGAGTCCCTCCCCGCGGCATCGCCGCCTAAGGGGAAGAAGAGGATCTTGCGTGCGAGCTAACCTTCGTCGATGGATCCGCGAGTGGACCAGATTATTGTTCCTCGCTCGGGCTGGAGAGGGTGGCGATTTTAGAAAAGGCGGGAGAGTCGGTTTTGAATTACGGGAGAATTATGAAATTGCAAGTTTTGTGGCTTAATTCTTATTGCGTAATTTTACTTACGACACGTGGAGTGCAATGTTAACAGTGTAGCCAAATAATTCACGTACCTGAAACAAAAAGTAAAAATATTTTGTTGACATCGAGTTTTTTTTAGAAATGAAAGTAGATAATTTATAACTAAACTGTATGTATATTTTTAACAATAACATCTTCTCAACGATCCCCCAAGAAAATCCGAGACTTCTCACGCATCTCGGCGAGCCCTGCCTGCATATATACCTTACAGCGTTCACCCATAATTTCCCTTTCGGAATAGAGCAGCTCCCCGCGCCAAACGCCAAAACTGCGCGGTGGCAATCGATCTCGAATGCGTTTTTCCCGCGCTCGATTCTCGGGCGGGCGATTTTTACGCGCGCGCGCGCGCGCGGCGTCCGCATGGCGCTTGAAAAACAGGTAAAACTACTCCCTCGAGAGAGCCGCGGCCTCCGCGTCCATTAGCCCGTAAAAGGTCGACGGTATCTATTATGCGCGCCCCGATTAATTAGATAATCGCTTAATTAATTATGTGAGCCGGTCGGGCGTTGATGAGAACGGTATAGACGAAGCGTCCTGCGCCAGAGAACGTTGATTTTGCAATTTTTTTTAAATTGACAAACTTTACGAAGTTGCTGGTTTTGGCGGGTTTGTAAGGGAATGTTTGGTGCTCGCTTTGGATATATGTAATATTTTTTTTATTGAACGTTGTACTGAACTTGGAAAAAATGCAACATAAAAAATAATTGTGGTAATGTGTATACCAAAGCAACTGTGCACTATATAAAATTTTTAACTTTTATTATACGTAAATATGGAGGTTCTCGAAAACTTCTCTACATATTTACTTAAAATTTATAGATTTAGTACATAGCATACGTAATATTGGTGTGAAATTTTATCAAAATTTGACTATTAGTTTTCGAGAAACTTGAAATAAATTGAACGTGTTTTTTTGTTAAATATCATTTAATTTGGGCAAATGGATGAATTAATTATTTTAATACATAAAACAATAATAATTTTCTTTTGGTTTAATCAACATAAGTATAGCGAAGCCAGCAGTCTCCAAAGCATACATTATGAACTGAATATTTAAGAACCGATCATTTTTTTCTAAAATATCCACATCCATCAATCACCCAGAGTCGAAGTCGCTTTTCTTATACCCTCGATGCCTTTCCGATATCGCTCGGCGTGC
Organism: Ormyrus labotus; assembly: GCA_035582975.1. Classification (NCBI taxonomy): domain Eukaryota; kingdom Metazoa; phylum Arthropoda; class Insecta; order Hymenoptera; family Ormyridae; genus Ormyrus; species Ormyrus labotus. The sequence goes on along the minus strand of JAWWEO010000001.1, from coordinate 21,230,206 downwards.
AGGCGGTGCTCTCTCAATCGATTTGTTCATTTCCAATGACTTAACAATACTTCGTTCATATGCAAAAAAGAATCAGCGAGTTTTCGAAACTTGAGGGAACGGCGGCTTGGGGCTGGAAATAAAAATCGGAAGCCGCGCAACTGCATGGAAACTGTCTCTCGCTCTGGAAATGAAAGATTTATACGAGAATGCGATTTTCATCGCGCCGCTCTATATATAGACTCATAAAAGACGTCGGTGAATGGTGCCGAGATCCTTGGGGAGCATCGGTTTCTTTTATCAGAGACACGAGATTTCTTACTTAAATAGAACAGATTTGTAAGTTTATCTTATTGTAAATGTAAGTTTAGAGTGAAATTCAAATTTTTCAATTTTTAAACCTCTTTTCAACTATAAATTACTCAAAAAGTAATTGTTTTCTTTTGATTAAATGTTACAGATTCATACATGTACATATATTTAGATACTACTTCAATTTTTCGAGGAACAGCATATCTGCCTTAAAAATCGGCATTTTTTTTAAAAATAATTTGCTACAGATACTTTGGATTTAAAAAACTTTTGGGTAGGGGTCAATTTTCCAAAAAAAAACCAAAACTAATTTCTTTATTTTGAATTTCAAAACATAAAATTATGCGTATATCCTACTAAAGTAGACTTTTTTTTCATTTACGGTACTCCACAGGACAAAGTCACTGTGATATAAGTCGAGTGATCTTGGTGGACACCCTAAAAAGGACTAATCATAATTATTGATCTGTAAGCAATGGATACATAATTGGTAAAGTCAAAATTAATAACTGCAGAAAACATCGTGTTTAACAATAATAACAAATCTTTTAGCTTAATTGATCAAACTACAAAAACAAATATATTTTACGGTATCTTTGGTCCACTTATCCTAATCTTTTAATTTGCGCTATCTATAATAAAAACGACTAACCTAATAAAAAATGACCGAACGAGCGCAAAAACTTTGAAATGTTTCGCCGATCGACTGTAAAAAGCGAGCAGCGCCGGCACATGTGCATGCAAAGAATCGAGCCACCTTACGAAACTCGTGCGCGGCGTGGCGGACGGCAGCCGATATATTTGAGATGCAAATGGCCCGATCGCTCGGTTAGTCAAGTCCAAGAAATATGCTCCGCTCTCTTTCGTATACTTTTGCAACCCTCTTTCCGACCTATATTTATTGATTAATGTTTATTTTAATTGGATATGCGTTGGTACCGCTGAAAAGTTATGACTTATTGAGGAATAATTGATTTTTCTTAAATTTTAACCAAAAAAAAACGTTGGTTCTTTCACATTTTTAGGTGAGAAAAGACATTCCAAAATTAGAATATAATCCGTGGCTCGACGTTGAAATACTCTCCTTGTCGAAGATATACGCACAATAAGCGCACGTTGTCTCACAAGTTTTTTGTGCATAAAAAACGATTTTTCGAATACTTATTTTTGATCAACACGAGGTTATCCGATACAAATTATATACAACTCCGTTAAAACGATCATTTAAATGAGGAAACGCGCTAATTCGACGTTTAATATTCCCAACGAAGGAGGACGCAAGAGGCGCGGTTCTCGCGTAACACAAAGAAACCGCCTCGGACAGCCGGCAATTGGCGTCGCTGGAGCTGTATAACTCAATTCCGACTAGTCCACTTGCTAATTGTATATAGAGTTCGCGTCGTAGCTCGGCGCGCGCGCGCGCCACACCGGCGGCAATCCTCCAGACGCATACGCAAGAGCGGAGTCGTCGCTCGGCACTGTGCGAATCAATGTTGATTGAAATTAAGCGTGCCGCAAAGCTCCCTTCTTTTTGTACAGTCTACTTTGGCCTTTCGCTCGAAAATCTTTGCCTCGATTAAGTAAGGGGGTTGCTTCAGTTTTTTATTATTGTGGTATTAAAAGTGCTTGTAATTCAGTATTTTGCATATACTATTTTTCGAGACGAGAAGGAAATTGATACTTTCGACCAGAGTGCGGAGAAAAACTATTATTCTGTCTAGCACCAGGCTAGTTTTGCTATTAATTCATCCGTTATTTATTATCGTATAATTATTATAATATATTCTTTCTTTATAATGATGCATATGGAGTTCGCAACAATGTCTAAACAATTATAATATACAGATAAATTATTTACAGATACATTAATTTTCTGCCAATGCACCACCGATTTTAAATTCACGACTTTCCACCCGAGATATTTTCCAAAAAACTTCAATTACAATAACTAGTATATATTACAATCTAAGTGACCCAAGCATCTCGTCGTCCTTTTTTCAGAAGTAACCCAGTCCGTATACTCGGCGTGTCAGCGCATACTTTGCGCGGTCGGTCGTACAGCGAAACAAACGAAGAAAGAGCGAGGGAGAGAAAACGGAGAAGCTCGCGGAGAGGTTAAAAGTTGTATACGTATAGAAAAGAGCCGCTGCAGCGGCGGCGTCCGCGGCAAAAGGTAGACCTTGTCGCGCGGTTCACCTTGATGCACCCGCCCCAGCGGAGAACGAGAGAGAGAGAGAGAGAGAGAGAGAGAGAGAAGCTATAAGCGTACGTATAGGCTCCGGACATGGAAGTAGTAGCGATAAATCGCCGGCCACGAACTATTCCATTATATAAGCGCCGGCTTTATAGAGGATTCCCTTTACTCTCCGCGGGTCGCGAGGATGCACACACACACACACACACACACACATACACCTACGCGTACGGAAATGACGCCCGACCAATGAATATTCTTCTCTCTCCCGCGATGTAGGAACGTGTGCCCGCGGTATAAATAAGGGGAATATTTTATTATATATGAATGGAGGGAGAGGCGGGGGTGATCATGCGGCTTTTCCTCGCGTTCGGAGATTCAAGGCAAATGTCGTCGGAGATTTTCGATAAAGTTTTAGACTCGCGGCGATGTCGGGGCTTTATAATGCTTTGCGCTGCCAAGAGATGATTCCGAATGATTAGGATCTTTGATTTATAAGCCACGCTTGGGCAAGGAAGTTGAGCGCTGATTGATGATCGGTTAGTTCATATTAAATTTCATTTGCAAAACCGTAAGTTGTTCCATTGTATGTGGAATTCTTGAATGGATCGAGCGTTCTCTTATTCTCCGCGCAAATCGCGGGAAAAGAGTTCGGATAATATTTTTTTCCTTAATATTTAAACAAAAACGTTCAAACAAATAAAATCGCCAACTCGCAGAGCCAAGAATCTATACACAATGGAGTCGCACCTCAGTAAATTGCACGCTTGCATCGATTCGATCCACCTGTGCATTCTCTTCAACCTGCCAATGTCCAATCCACCTGTTACAACGAAACGGCTCGAAATTATATCCATCGCGTCGAGTACAAATTTGCGATCAACGCGGTGCACTCGTATAAATAAAGCGTTTTTCGTCCTGATTCGGAAGACCTCTGCGTTATGCATGAGGGTGCTTGAAGATTTCCCGGAGAGTGGAGAATGGAAACCGAAGGGAAGTTCAGTCCATTCGTCTTTTGAACCGACGTTTTGGTATCGGTACGAGGTCTGTAAATGGAGGGCTTTCGGGTGGAAAGTTAAACTATTAAGATTGTCTTGTTATTAGAGACATTGTTTATTTCGATGTAAAATTTTTTTACATTGTTCTTTACCATCCATAGATTTTGAAGGTTAAAAATAAATTATAAAAATGATTTTTTAACCGAAAATTAAATTTGTATCATTGATTAATATTTAAAATAATATTTCTAAATATTGCGCTAAAATATAGCGATTATATACATCAGATTAATAAAAGCGTTTAAATAACCCAAAAGAAGGCGCACTCAACAAAAAAGACGCTCCAAAAAGCATAAGTGCGCTTCCGAGTCTCGGCGCTCTATTTCTCTCTCTTTCTCTCCTGAATGCAGTACAGCCGCTGCTCGCCGCTTCCTCGATGCGTAAGCGGCAAAAGGAACAACGGCAAAAAGACGGGAGAAAGAGTAGGGAAGGCCTCGGGGTACTTGGACTCTGTTCCTTTTTTTTTTTTTTACCGGAGCGAACGGTAGAGAGGAGAGAACGAATTGATTTACTCCGTTGCGAAGCTTTCGAAGGAGGATTCGTCCAATGGAAAAAGGTCGGTAGTTTGTAGCGCAGCGCTCGAAAAGGCAGAAGCGTTTTAAACGTTAATCGCGAAAAAAGAAGCCTGACAGGCGAGTCCGAAAATGACAGTCGGCAAATGAGAGATTGACGTGGCCGATTAGCATTTTCGTGTGAAAAAAAGTGCTTTAAGGAGTTTCTGTATTTCAGAATGCTGAGCTTCAGTTTTATTTTATTTTGCGTTTCATATAATTGTTTTCTGCTCACTTAAGAGTGTAAATATATAATTATTTTTTTTTCTTAAGTTTTTATTTTTAAGAAAGCAATTTTATAAGATATTCTTAAGGATTATTTTTTTTGAAGAATGAGAAAACAGTCTAAAATATGTGTGATTAATTGCTGATTGCAAAGTTATACGGACAACGATTTTACGCAGTATGTTTCATTTTAAACTCTTTTAGAAGTGTTGTATACGATAAGTATTAATAATGTGGAACTAAAAAAAATTATAGAAAACTAGTTATTTAAAAGCAATTGAGGTCAAAGGAAAAAAGGTTGATGAAATTTTGCTGAAAGATTAATGTTAGACGTAATAATCTCAAGAAATACATTTAAATAAAAGCGATTGAAGAAAAGCACTTTAAAAAAAAAGAGTACTTTAATACCACATTCAAGCATCAAAATACCAGCCTTTTCGCTAACACTGGAAATATTAAAAGTACCGAAAAATGATATTCCCAAATATTTCAGCTACAACTCAGGCTTGAATAAAAAAAAACCCACACGCAGCGATCCTCGGCGCGGTCCATAATTGACGATGCAAATCCCCCCCACTAAATCATCGTCGGAGGAAGGAGCCCGCGAATCCGCGCGAAGGCACCTGTCAGTCGAACATTATTGGAAAGTTCGCGGGAGGTGCGCGCGCGCATATACTATATGCCTCGCGCGTTATTATACATTACGGAGCTGCCCGGCGAGAGCGCGCAGATTGATGGAATATCGGGGAAGCGCTCGTTTCGGCCGGCGAGCGGAATTAATGCGCCGCTATTAATTCCTAGCCACTTGAGAGGATGCGCGAAAAGGCGCCTGTGGGAAGCGCGCGTTTTCGAGAGGATATCTCGGTGCTTTTGCTTCCTCCTAGAGGAAGCTTTGTGATATTAATTTTTGGAGTTGTAAAAACATATTATAATTGCATGATGAGGTATTAGGAGTAAGAATAAATGGTTTTTGAAAAATGTCAGTGTGGATGTATCTGTGTCAATTTTTGATTTTCGAAAAATTTAATTTCTTCATTATTAAACCATGTTTGCAGTATTATTTTTATACGTAGAAGGGCTCAAATGAAAGTTTATGTTACTTTGTTTAAAATGGTACTGCTTTCAAGGGCCGTTCCCCTGTGAGGTTGTATTATGACATTTTTCGATTAACAACCTTTCATCCTCCATAGTTTTTTCATTATTAGACCACGTTTGCACCATTATTTTTATGCGTATAAGGGCTCAAATGAAAGGCTATTTTACTGGCTTTAAAATATATTTCATATTTGAACTATTGCTACAAATATAAGAATAATAAATTAGTTAGGAGGAAGCTACGTGCCAATGCAGCGGTTTTTTATTTGAAAAATGAATTTGAAGGTTTTGCTTATTTGTACAAATTGATAATTTTGTCTTTTACGGCTTTGAAACTGACCGTGCTTGGCTTAATATATTCAGTTATTCCCTAAGTGGAAGGAGCTATAATTAAAAACTTAAATTCAGTATTTTCTGTTCTATATTTTCGGATTCGGCAAGCGGAGAGTGCTTTTAATCAAAGATTATGGGCGCGATCAATGGTATTTTGCTCAATGGTACCAAATTTAATCCACAGGTCTGCCTAAATAAGTTTTTGCCGCTTTACAAAGATACAACCTTGAGCAAATGTGAAAATAAGAAATTCAACGGTAGAAATTATCGGAATCAGGAATGGTTGATACCATTACAGAAGAAATTGAAAAATAAAGGCAGTTACAAATAAATGTATCGAACAGCTCATTGCTGCTCTTTAAAGAAGATACCGACTTTTACGCCGGATTCGAAACTTTCTAAAATGACCGATCAACTTAATGCACCTCTTCCATCTCTAAAAGTCCAAGCCCATCAGCATTAAAGCGCCATCAACACTTTCGAGCCCATACTGCCTTCTGCGCGTCTCGGCGCTTACTCCGAGAGCGGAATCCGCGTCTTCTCCGGCGCTCTGTTCTCCGCGAGTTACAGCCTCGGATAATAAAATAGATAGCATCTCTAGAGAGAGATAGAGAGAGAGCGCGCGCGGGTGTATCATTGTTCGCGAGCGTTTTATATCGAGAGCGCTATGGGAGTAGCGCGCGGTATGTCGCCTTTTAAGAGAGCGCAGCTCCGCGATATCGGCGCCAAGGAGCTGCGAATGTCGGCGAGTTTAGCGAGCATCCTGGAGGCTGGTTTTGGAGCAGGAGGGATGGGCCACGGGGAATGGAGACTATTCGATGGGTGTGAGCTGCGGTGGATGATGTTCGAGCTGCTCTCTATTGATGCGGATCGTTGAGATCGAAGAAGCTGTTTATGTCGTATTGAATAATATAACTATCACGACGGCTAAAAACATTTAGCATAAAATAACAAGTCAGCTTAAGATAAAGCCTGTTGCTAGACGTAAAATTCCTCTCTTTGCAAAACACTTTTACTACGTCTTTTAAGTTCAGTATTACTACTATATAAGGTTGTTGATCAAGCAGTCCACACAAAGATTTTCCCAACAGTAAACAAATAAAACGCAATCCAAGCACCGAACGCTCGCCCGAGTCGATACTCCCCGCTCATTACCCTCCTCGTTCCCGAGCGTCTCGAAAAAACCGTCGACCGACTCTATACGGAACGGAAACGAAAGCGCGGCCGTAGAAAAGCGCACTCGGTGTGTGTGTGCTTTATGAAGCCGTTGCTCGCTCGCCGCAGGGGGTCGTCCCGCGCGCGGAGTCGGGGCGTGCATTGCGCCTCGCGCTTGCCAGCATAAATTACGCGCGATTTTGCATTTAGCCGCGATAGCGATTTAACGCCGCGCGCCGACAGCCGTCAGCCGCCGAGGCCGAGAGGCTGAGATTACGCGAATTTGAGGAAAGGGGGGATTGAGCCGTGATAGATTATGACAAGAGGGACGGGATTTTCTTGAACGGCTCGTCGCTTTTTTTTTTTTTTTTTTAAGCTGCGATTGAATATTTGATTTGGAAGTTTTAAATGTTTGCTTTGGTGTTGAAAGGTGAATAAGTAGGTCGTAATCAATGGTACTAAAATGTGATGATTTTTGATAGATGGACTCGGGACTTTTTATTGCAAAATTATGAATCTATAGATTGGTCTTGCATTATTTTAAATTAATTTTGTAAAGAAACATAAGAAAAGTTTCATACTTTATCGATCATTAGACGAAAATTTAGATTTTTATTTATAAAGCATTAAATCTTTTCAAATCTTATATTAGATACATAAATTTCAAAGTTTCTTCAGAAACTAAAATCTTATACTAATAAATAAGTGCTTTGTTTCCAACGAAATCTATATTATACCAGAGACTCTATATAGAGAGTATTATGGGTATAAAATACCTCGATCAACGTATCATTTACCAATTCAGAAATATACGTATATTTCTTAAATTACAAGAAAGCATAAGTTCCTTTACCCAACAAAGGCGCCATACTTCGGCACACCTAAATCCTCCATCCGTTCTAAAATTTCCACCAACCAAACCAAATCACGAACCAAACATCGATAAAACAGTGCGGCATCACTGCGGAATTTTCGCCTCGCGCTAATCACGTTAAATTAAACGAGCGAGCTTCAACGGCAGAAATTACCACCGAGTATTTACTTCGGTAAGGCTTTTCCACGGCACTGCATATTAATGTGATTTATTACGCGATCCACTTTTGCAATCAAGCGCGCATAAACCGGTTCCTCGGTCAGCGTCAAGTGGATCGAGTGGAAATAACTGAGTCCCTCTCCGTTGGATTTTTGGGAGTCGGTAGGAACGAGTTTACATCGCCTTTTTTGCTCCGCTGGATTTTCGAAAATTCGATACGGAGCGCCTGCCGCTTCTCGCGTAATTGCTCACGTAATTTTAATAAAGCTGCCGTGCGATGAGCTTTCGTTCCTTCTTTTTTTCCTGCTTCTGCGCTGCACGACCGGCTACGAAGAGCATTTTTTTAAGTAGAACTTGGGAAATTAATTTTCGGGCGGTGCTACGGCGATAACAGTTTCAATGCAGGAAGCCAATTTTGGGTAATTGATTTTTGCGAGGCTTGTGTTAACATAGTCGCTCACTTTCATAAATTCAGCTGAATTTTAACCTTGAGAGGGCCGGCATTTGAAGTGCAAGGTTCCCCGAAAGCGAAAAACATTAATAACAACTGCACCCTGTAGCTTATATATTATATTCATCATATTTTTGTATTAAACGATGCATCTTTATTCTTCCAGGGTAATTCATTATTTTGATTTTTACAAATATTATTTTATTTAACTTCTTTTTACCGTTGATATTTAAAAATCTCACTAAAGATCAAAATCGAATTTCTCTCGCCAAATTAAACAAACTGTCAGGCAGTAATATATCAACTTGTTTACCCGTGCAACAAAAAATAAATTATTACTAAACTACCGTTGACGAAAACCGTTAAAACACGCGCCCCAAAATAATTTATCATCGGCGCATCAAAGAGATATAATTTACTATTCTGGGATATATCAAAAGCCATTTTTGTCCCTCCATGAATCAAAGCTCACAATGCCGGTCGTCGCGCCGAGTGCAGCCGCGTCCCGGGTGCATATATTTTACGAGTTCACGTCGCGAGGCGACTCCTCAATTAGAAAACGAATAAAACTACAAGGGCGGCCTGCTTCTTTTTTTTTTTTTTTTTCACGAGCGCCTCGCGAAAAGCGATCCCGCCGAGCCCGACGTCGAAATCTCGCGAGGCCGGGCCTCGACGGAGTCACGTACGCGCGTGCGCGCGGAAGGCTGTTTTTGCGGGCGCGAGAGTTCAGGCGGGGCTTCGGAGCGAGGAGAGCCGCGCCGAGAGCCGGGAAAAAAAGTTTTGACAAATTGTTCGGGTAATTGCAATTGATGGCCGTTGAATTAAAAATGTCGCCGGCCGAAAAAAATGTCGGCGAGGAGATCCCCGCCCATGGAAAAAAGTGGACGTCGTTTGGGGGAAATTAAACGAAATCGAAAATTTGCGGAGTTAATTGATATGGATAATACAAGTTTTAATAGTTTTTTTTTCTGCAAAAAGGTTTATAATGATCATGTGTTCGGTGATTATTATTTATTTATATATTATTCAAAGTGTCTCTAACACTATAGGTTTTGTGTATCCTCTCTTAAAAAAGTGATCCTTTCTTAAAAAATCCTCTCTTAAAAAATTGATGGATGAAATCTGTCATCACAATAAGACTATTTTGATTGGTTGTTCTTGACTAATTCCATTAATCTGCATAGAATAGGCGCTAAAGTTTGAATTTTTAAGATTAAATTTTTGAGTTTGAGTATGTAAAATAGATTAATTAAATTAAAATAATATGAAAACCATTGTTATTTTGTTTATAAGACTTATTAACATTATTATCGTAAGCTTTAAAAATTTCTTGGCCTTCAAAAATAGGAGGTATTATTCTCCTCTGCAGGGTTACAGAACTATATGTAAATGTATGTTTATATATTCTGGATAAATAAATAAATTTAAAGTAATTAAAACATGATCTATACAAAAGGATCGTGCTCGTAATCGCAGAAAGAGAAACATACGCGCGACGCGCGTTGAACATTACTAGTATAGTAAAAAAAACTATTCAATATAAGTAAAAAATATAGAAACTCCTAACCAACTGCTAAATCAAGCATTAATGAAAAATTATAAAAGTAAAAAACGTCGAACTTTCACGATCGTGAACATGAACTTAAACTTGACTCATAATCCAACAGGTTCTTTCCCATAGCGCCTTTTGCTGCAAAATTATTTAAGAATAATTCCTTACTTTTCTTTTCCTCGGATAATAAAAAATAATAACTAACATTTAAACTGCTATCGATTACAAACTCCTCGATACAAGGTATAACACTAAAATTTAATCGCTCGTCGCGCGTCCACCGGTTTTTCATATTCATGAAAGTTTAGCCGTATAGTGCCTGGGCAGCCTATACCGGCGAATGATTCAAAGACTGCTCGCTATCGGCGGCAATTCAAGCGTGAACGTATCGCGAGCCTTGGCGCGCGCTTAAATCGCATGTTAACAAGATAATTTCAATAAGCCGGTAAGTCAAGTCGGCGCGCGGTCGCCGCTCGCCGCTCGCCGCGGAATATCGACTCGACGATAATCGGGGGCGACATCGCGGTCCGGGGCTTCTTCTTCCGCGCTCCCTCTCTCTCTCTCTCTCCACGCCTCGTTAGCGGCGCGTGACCAACGAGGTGTTGCCCCCCTCCCCCCCTGCCGCTCGATAGCGAATCTCCTTGTTCGGTCACTTGTTTTCCGGCGATTGCATCGCTATGTAAATTTATTGTTCCGACGAGCGCGGACCCTCTAAGGCGCTGCATAAGCCCGAGATGCGCCGGTAGGCTGAGAAACTACGGGCGAAGGCGAGGGAGATTTCAGCTAGCCGCTAGCGAGTATTGTTCGGATTTTCAAGTGAATTCGATAAGGGTTGCGAAGGTTAGGCTGGGAGTTGTTCCGTATTTCGGTGCCGTAACGAAACGAGGAGGTTAAAAAGTGCTTTCGCCTATTTCCGTTTGAGGAAGTAGTAGTTATTTATATCATTTTCAAAGAGAAGGATAAAAAAATTACTGTTTTCGTGACAGAAAGTTGTTTAGTTTATAAGCGTGACCGAGAAAATTTTCAAGAAACTTCAACCAGTTTTTACGCGCAATCCATGGAGTCTAGTACTTTTAATTTGAATAAATTTCGATTACACGTACAGTGATATCACATATTTTAGATTTCTTTTTATCGTTCAAGTCCATCTATGTTCCGGACAAAGTCCATTCATAAAATTACGTGAATGAGAGAAGACGATAGAACAGCCTCATAATGACGTATTTCATGCTTTACATGATAAAAATAGTTTCGTAATACGACTGATATTCTAAGCCCGGTAAAATATGAAAGAATTGATATCTGCTGCAAAAAATGTAGGCGGTGGCCTTAAAGTTTTATATTATCTGCAACTCACTCTTTTTTGCTTCCTCCTAGAGGAAGCTTTGTGATAGTAATTTTTGGAGTTGTTCGAAAAACCTGTTATAATTGTATTTTAAGGTGTCAGGAACAAGAATAAATGGTTTTTGAAAAATGTCTGTATGGATGTATGTGTGTGTATGTATGTGTACGCCTGGATCTCAGCTTCTACTGAACGGATTTTCATCGTTCACGGCTCATTTTTTTTGCTTTTTTTGTGATGGCGACAAAAAAAATCTTTTTTTGTTTAGCTTATTTGCTTTTGTTTTATCGCAAATTTTCGATTTTTGAAAAATTTAATTTTACTTTTTTTTCAATGATAGGATTAAGATATTTGAATCGAACAAATACCATTTTAAAGAGCATAAAAATACCTATAATGTAATTAGGTCTGTGTTTTAGAATTTTAAATATTCCAATAACAAAAGTTTTATTTAAGTTTTGTTTGCTGTTCATTAAATTCTAAAATGGACATAGCAAAATTAAAAGAGTAATACAAAAATAAATAATTAATTAAATATAGAATAAATTGAAATTAATTTTGTTGAAATTGATTGTTTTTAATGAATTTCGGAGATAATATTGGAATGATAAATTAGTTAGGAGGAAGCTAAGTGCCAATGAATTGGCAGCGGTTTTTATAATGTAATTCTGTTAAAAATTAGGAGTTGTATATTAGTGTACAAAGCTGCTAATGATTGCAGATATTAAACATATTCTTTCTCTTCTCCCTTAAGAAAGGGACCTACAAATTTTCTACCGTTTTGATGTTTCATCTGATAAGTATAGGTAATCGTCCGTAAGACGCATCCTCGCAACTGCAGGCTTTTACATTAGGCTTCTTATGCATCCACGATCTCATGCGGTGTTGGTAATTACTTCCCCAGGGACGATTTTCCTATTTTTCTCAGGGTACACAAATGTGATTTTTTTAAATTGTACATTACGAGACACATTTTGTGGTAGCCAAGAATTCTCCGACGTAACATAACGATATACTAAAGACTGAATACAATAGCATAAGCGTGGAGAAAAAGTTCCAGATATATCGGTAGAAAATATTGATAGTTAAATGTTAAAGCGATATTTTCAAACTAAAATAAACTGTTACTACCAATATACGTATTTTAAATTAAAATTACAAGTATTTCAAAGTATAAAAATTTTCATAATAGATTTACAAATGTATAAAAACTGTTATGATAAATCAGGGGAAAAAAAATGAAAAAATGAAAAATTAGGTCTTTTATTTTCTTGTGTAAGAGTCTATTTTTAAATAGAGGTAAATTCTTAATCATTCGAGCTACCGGCAGTTTGGTATTTGGGCTTATAGCTGTGCAAGTACTTTGAAAGGAGAAACCGGTATGCCGATCATTTTTTTTTCGTTATCATTTTAAATCCACACGCCTTCCGTTCCCGTTAACGGATTCTCGATTCAATTATACAAACCTCGTGCTTATATGAACTATATGTATGTATTTTTATACACTTGGAAAATTAATTTAACAGATAATCCAGATTGTAAAATTAACATTTATTAATTTTTAACCGTTTAATGAAATTTATCATCGCTTTAAAATAGTAAAAATATATCAGAAATTGTATCCTTTCATCGGAGTATAAGTGCTAATGAAAAAAACTTTTCTACATTTTAAAAAAATCTTAAAATATTAAAATTCTTTTGAAAATGAACCGTTGCGTCGATCCTGCGTATAAAAGAAAAAAGAAAATGTCCGACAAACCTCATTGGTCACTAATAAAATGCGAAGCCGAAGGTTTACTGCTTATAAAAGCAGATGTTTTCAGTTGCCCGTGGAGCAGGCTACCGTTTGGTCGCTTTCAGATACTGATCCTCAAACATTTAAGAACATGAAGCACAAAGCGCACAGATCCGTTATTATTATTATTTTTGTTATTATAATTTTCTTGACAAAATGTGACAGTGGTAGTGGTGTTGTTTCTGATGCTTGTGAATTAAAATGTAAGTATTCTTGAGCTCTTTTCTAACATTTATTTTAAAATTGTGTCATGTCATTAAGAATTATTTATTTCATGCCACAAATTATAGATATTATTAATAATAATAAATAATTTTTTAAACAATACTATTTTTAATTTAGATAAGAACAACGTTGATGAAAAGCCTGATATCTTTTTGACAACATCAAAGAATTACCTTGGCATCTGTCGCATACGGCATGAAAAAACTTCATCGCTTGATTACTACGTAGGTCCAAAATATCCCTATGACGAGGATCCAGAAATAAACATTTATGCTATTCAGTTCGATAGTAAAGAAGACAAAATTTTCTACTTATCAAGAACTCAAACTTCTCTCGTCAAATTATACGAAACTCGCTTAAATGACAGTAGTCGGCAGCTTCTTTTTGATCAAGAAGATTTCCGAAATTTAGGATGGCCAGCCACCAGTTATTTGATTACAAACACTGCTTTCGATTGGATTACAAAAAACTTGTACATCAACCTACACAAATTTATCGGGGTCATAAACGCGGAATATTCGTGGGACGTGAGAAATATAATTGGCGGTAGAAACTACGTCCTGGATTTGGCCATACACCCGAACAAAGGATACTTATACTTCATTGACGAGGCATCTTATGAGTACGACGAAAAACCTCATCGAACCTGGAGTATTTACAGAGTAAAGTCAGACGGATCAAATGTCATCCAATTAACGGCAGCTACGGAAGAATTGATTTCAACGATGGCCATTGACCACTATACGGACAAGCTTTACTGGACCACGATTCAACAGGAATTCCAAGTGATTCATTACTCAGATCTCGACGGCCAAACTGTAAAAAGTATAGATTCAGTGCTTGTTTACTATGACGCCTTGAGAAGTTATTCGCGAATGTTCGCCTTCGATCGAACCTATTTGTATTATCGTTCGGCCGATTCGAACTCGATTCGTCGTATCAATAAGACCAGTAACGAGCTAGACGAGGAATACGAATTGTCGAACAAAGACAACGGGCAAATTAAAGAAGTTATGGTTTTTACTTATGCATCCCAGAAGATCAGACCTGATCATCCTTGCAAAAATGAAAATGGCAACTGCGAAAAGTATTGCTTTGCCCTGCCGGAAAAAGATACTTTAAGGCGCAGTTGTGGATGCAGTATTTTCGAGAAAGTTGCAAAGAACGGAAAATCCTGTACTTAAGTGCGTTGATCGCGACGTATTATGTCATCGTTTTAAATTATTGACTTGGAAACAAGTTGTTGTTCATACAGTAGCGGTATTTTATATATTTTATCGCTGATTAGTGTAGAAATAACAAGCAGTTTTCTGTCGAATCGTAGTTTTTAAGTATCATACATCGTTCATAACATGCATTCTTTTAATTTAAGACATTAACATTAATTTTGTATTCGTTTATAAAACAATTAAAGAATTTCAAAGAAAAAAAATTATCTTTATTTTTTTCAATAAAATCTTCCAATTAAAACGATTACAATTTTCAACAAATGAAAATGCAAAAGAATTAAACACCGAAGAAACAATGAGACCAAAAAAAAACTTATCTTCAAGATATAGTCACTAAAATATTTAAAAAATTTAAATTTAGATATTAAATACCTATAAATCAAGAAAACAGGAGTTTTGAAATATTTTTAAACCATTTCAAAACATGTGTATCAATTTAAAGTCAAGCAAAGATAACCCCGGACATAATCTATTTAATATGTGTACTGATTCACAAGCGCTCACTCAGTCAGTTGTCTACTCAGCGGCGTGGACTCAATTCGTTTTCAAGACTTCACTTGTTAACACGCAATATGAAGTATAAACTTTGGATGTTGAGAGTGATTTTCATTGTGATCTTAATTACGATATGGGACTTTGTCGGTAGTGCGGACTCGTCTAATGGATGTGCATTGAAATGTGAGTTTAAACTTTTACTCTTACTTATATTTTCGCCATACTATAGAATGTGTTTTCTTTGTAAATATTATAGTTTTCTTGCAAAAGTGTATTTACAGTGTATATATATTTATTTTCAAGTATATATTTCTTACGAATATGTCAAATCTTGAAACGTTTTTGTACCTATGTAAATGAAATACTTGTATTTTCTTTGAAACAATAGAATTTCAATAATTAATTAATAAAAATAGCATACGATGAGAAAAATAATGTTCTATTGTACTAAAATCAGTGCTCTCTTAAATTATAATGATTGCATAAAAAAAAGTTCATTTTACTTAGAAAAAGAAAATACTATCTTATTTGGAGTTGCTACAAAGCGGCGGACAACGTAAATAATTTTTTAAAACGCAAATCACCCTGATTACAGACCAAAAGCACGTGGACGACAAGCCAAACTTCTTCTTACTGACAAACAATCTCCCGGGAATCTGTCGTATCCACCACGAAGATAACTCGAGCGTAAACTATCACCTGGACAGGAAGTACGCCGAGCAGATAAGACCGGAGACGGTGATCGGCGGGCTGAATTACGACGCCCGTAACGGCACAGTTCTTTACTGGGCCAAGATCGCGAACGTCGACCACTCGCGCCTCTACAAGGTCCGGTTGAACGACAGCCACTGGGAGCCAGTTCTCGACCAGGACGACGACTTCCGGGACATGGCCTACGACTGGATCTCCAAGAACCTCTACATAATCATGGGCGTGCGCAACCTCATGGTGGCCGTGAACGCCGAGAGCCCCTGGAACCCCACCGTCATCCTCGACGACCGTTCCCAGCTGACCAGCCTGGCGGTCCACCCCAACCGGGGCTACCTCTTCTTCGTGGAGACCAGCTACTGGTACGGCGTTCAGCACCGCATCTTCCGCGCCTACCTCGACGGCTCGAACATCATCGAATTCAATCGATCCGCCTCGGACGTGCGCTACTACATAGCCAGCGTCTGCGTCGATTTCTACAGCGAGCGGCTCTACTGGAGCGTCCCCGGCATGGACAAGATCCAGCACTCTAGTCTCGACGGCCAAGACGTCAGAACGATAAGGGGCGTGCGTGTTTATTCGGGCCAGCTGTACTTGACGGCGCGCTCGCTCGCCGTCGATAAGCATTACGTGTACTATCGCAGCGGCGAGGCCAACGTCGTCAGGCGGGTCGAGAAGACCAGCGAGGCCAAAGACGCCGATTACGAGCTGGCCAACGGCGACGAGGCCCCCATCACCGAGATCCTCGCCTTCACCAACAAGTCCCAGAGGATACGCAACGATCATCCCTGCAGGGAGCGGAGGGGCGGCTGCGAGAAGTACTGCTTCGCCGTGCCCGAGAACGAGTCGAGCCTCAAGAGGGTCTGCAAGTGCAGCTTCAACGACGAGCTGCACGAGGACGCGGTTTCGTGCGTGAGGAGACAGTTTACCGTGGGTTCGAAGTGAATGTGTGACGTATCGAACGAGACAGTGATTTCTCTTTTGGAAAATTGATGCTTAAAGGAACTCTGCGTATTTCTTGGACAATTATTGAAGAAGCCTCGGGACGATGAAGTGCAGGTTCAACTGTCTTAATCGAACTGTGTTCTTATCTGGTTTAAAAGTCTTTCATCAAATGCGTACAAACATGTTGCCAATAAAGCTAATTATGATTTCATAGTTCCTTTAAGCTTGAATCATCTTTTATCGACTCTTTATTGAAAGTTCGATTAGTTTGCAAAAAGTATATAAAAGCGTAATGACTATTTATCTTTTTTACGTCTTGAAAGTTGATATCGTCGAAGTTCAAAATATTTATTCTCGCAAAAAGTGTAATAATTATTGTAGATATAAGATCGCTTAATTTTTAAGATTGTAATGAAAGAGAATGTATAAAATTAATATAACTTGTAAGTAAGAAATTTTTTTAAATCTAATAGACAAACGTCTAATATTTAATTAAGTATTAATTGTAATATACAATAAAATGCTAATAATCGCATAAAACTTATGAAATTTATAGTTCCCTTTTTTAAATATTAATTATTTGAAGACGCTGAATATTGCACCAAAGGATACGGTGTTACAATCTTGCAAGAAAATTGCCGCAACACATATAGTTGCAGTCAACATCTGTTTACGCTGCGCGACAAAGAAATGTCAGTCAAACGTTCGCGAAAACATCGCTTTGAAATTCTAATAAAACAATGCACAACGTAACAATCTCTTTCGATTGCGAAACTTTCAATCACTCATTCCCAAAAATATTATCTCATTACCTCCGTCGCAACGAATCTCTAACGAAGCACCTCTCCGAGAAAACACTGCACACCAACACCATTTTCCACCCGAGACAATGGGCAACAATCGCAATTAATACTTTTCAATTCCCTTTTCCCGAGGCACTCTCTCGCAATTACTCGGTACGCTCTCGGAAAAACGTCGGCGCGGCGCGGCGCTCTTCCACGATTTTCGCGCGCATCTCGCTGTATACGAATACACGCAGCCGCGCGCGGCGGCCCCGCAATATATAGGTGTATAATCTCGCGGACTCGAGCTCTCCAGACAATGAGACGCGGCTAAATATCCGGGTTATCTTCGGCCGCGCTGCCAGGGTGTGCCGGACATTGCGAAGGCAGGCTAAAATTGACGGGGGCGTCGACACCCACTACACCCGGAGCGGGACAATGAAGTGCGCGCGCGCGAGCGCGGGAGGTAACGCGATACTCTTGCGCCCTCGGAAAGAAATGGGACAAACGCTTTCGGAATGGGGATTTTTTTTTTTTTTTTTAAATTCGCGTTCTCGCTTTTTCGTTTCGCGCGGATGGAAATTTTTATTTGTAAAATTCAAATTTGAAATGTTGTTAATTATTGCCACTCCTTGAAAATTCAATTTTTTTTTAACTCCAAATTTAATTATTTGAAAGTTATTTTTACGTAAAAATGATTGGTACTTCACGTACTGATCCATACTTTCTTTTACTTTCTCTGTAATTTTAAGAAACTTTTAGAATTTAATTTATAATAGAACAAAGAAATAAATCTTATTATATTTTTTTCTCGTGTATTTTTGATGTCTTGAATTACTGCTGATTGGTCAAAGTAGAAGTTTCATAGCCAATCTGTTAGAATGTGCGTTTAGTCTTTATCTTCACTTGAAAGTTTTTATCTCTTCTTTTACTTTTCATACATTTGTGTCCTTTCTTGTCAATTCATTTAATACAAACCATGGATCATTAAAGAAGTTTATCCTCAATACACATGTAAAATATTTACGAAAAAAAATTATCCTCGCAAATTTCTGAGAGCAGTAAAAAAAGTATTATGCAAAACCAGTAAAAAAAACTTTCAGAACGCCTGTTTAAAAAATCAATCCTCCTAGGAATAAAAATGATTTATTTTCGAGTTTTACGACGGAAAAGGATAAAGGCATTATATTCTCAAGGTAACAGGCGGTTGAATCATTTCTACTAACTAGCTCAAGAGATCATCAGGTTTATACGCTCGCTCAGTGATATCTTCGGTCTTTCGCCGCAGGCGATCGCGACACGGAGATTCCCCCCTGCCTTTTCGCAGGTGGGGAACAAGAAGCGCTGCATTGTGTTCGAGAATTTTTTTTCGAAAAATGATGAGATTTCATTTGAAAAACATCGAGCGTTACCGCGGCGGGCTGCTCGACGATGCGAACATATTTTCTCTGGCCTTATCTATTTAATTACGGCTATAATTTATTTCGAATGCACATCGCCGCTTGCTCTCGAGCGTTTAATACTCTTGAACTAAATAGTTTGGAAATCTGCGTAGTCGATCTTCGGTATTGAAAGTTATTCATAATTCTACAAATTCCGATAAGCGGACAGAATGCTAACTATGTACTATCGGTTCCAAAGGTCTTTAATACTGTACGAACATTAGGGAAGTGCAGGCCGCGTTTTCTGAAAATAAAGGTCGAAAAAAATGAGCGGTGGTATCGGATATTGCATCGCTTGCACTTTCAGAGCTCACGGTGTGAATAGCCCTTGAGGCTTACGCATTTGGGCGGATCCGAGATTTTAGCCGCGCGATTGGGCCCAGCTTATAATACACGGCAGAATAATTTTCGATTTAAAGACACGTCGAATTCGATATCACTTTGGCTCATCGGGCTTTTCTTGGTTGGTGTAAAAATTAATTTTTACTTAACCTGTGTGTGATGTGTGTTCCTAATTATTTTTAATTTTCACGTTTTTATGAATTAGCCGGGACACAAAGTCGTGCAATTGTGAAAGTATAAATTTTTCAGTTAAACTGAATTACGCGTCAAGTTTTACCACAATTTTAAAATACGAAAACGGATGAAATCATTGTTCGCTTTCTCTCGTTCGAACTCGTTCGAAAATCGGTAGTGTCGCTTAAAGCCGAAGGCGTGTCGCGATATTTATCGAAAGATACACCCAACCGCGATTTATCCGACTCTGCCGCCCGCCGTCCTCGTCGTTCCTCCTCGAATTTGGGCCGCGATTTATCGGCTTTGGAAAAAAAGTATACACCGCTTGCGATTGCGCGTAATCCCCCTTTCTTCGCTGGGTGGAGAGAGAGAGAGCGCATAACGGCCGCGCGGGGATCTCGTAAATTAAATTACTCATATTCGCGCCTTTAATTATCCCGCGCGCGCGCGCGCGACTGTCGGCGAGGTATTTTCCGATACGTATCGACGCGAGAGCCGCTCGACATACTTTCGGCTCGTCGACGGCGGGGATTATTTATTTGGTGTGGCAGGATGCCTTTTTGGAATATGCTTTTTTATGGTTCGTAAATAACGAGTCGCCGACTTGTATGGCTCTGGGGGATCATCGGTTTTTTAAGCTCTTTTCCTGTTTGCGTTGTTGTGAAAGTTTCTTAAGGTATTCGTATTTATGATGTTTTGGGAACAGCAATCGTTAATAATCGACGCATTATTTCTTGTTTAAAATTTTTCTATTTTTCTAACATTTAAAAAGACTAATGAGCACGTTAATATTGACGGTTTATTGTCCATTAATACTACAAAAGTTTAAAAAGTTGGAATCTGAGGCAAGATAATTACACAGACTGTGTGACTGAATTAATCGAGGATATCAAAATTCCGTAATCATAAAAAAAAAACTGAAGTTCTCCAAAGTCCGTCTATCAGCAATGCTCAAAGAATTCAAATCGCATCTTCTAGACGTTTTACGTTACCCAATGTATCATGTCCTCTAAAAATAGACCTCTCCGCTCGTCGAGTCACTAATGCCGATTGTGTTTTCCCGGCTTTCCGCGTTAAAAGCTCGCTCGCTCGCTCAACGGTGTAATCGAAGTAAATCGCCGGCGCGCGGACGCGTACAAAGCGCGCGTATACACCTATTTGCAGGTGAATTACGCAAGCGCGCAAGAGTACATCCTGGCCGCGCGCTTTCCACAATCGTGTGTGTCGTTATCGGCTGCCGATTCTGCGAGCATAAATTCGCCCACGGATTTTTCTTTCCCGCTCGGCGGCGGGGGTGAGGAGGCAGGAGAGCTACGAGGTTAGAGGTTTAATTAGCTCGGAGCGTGTAGACGCCGAGCGCGGCTGTGTACACCCACGTTTCTATTATTTGTGCAGCGAGCTTTGCGCGAGCGCGCGAACAAGCGCCCTGACCGCGCGCGAGAGAGGAAAGTGTGGTACGTCGGAGGAGAGGGACTTTATTGTCTCGTGCTTTGGCGAGACGCCGGCTATTATGACATTTTACGCTTTTTTTTTTTAGCTAGCGAAGACTGATATTTAGGCAGGCTAGAAGAAATTAATGGTGAATTTATAAACTTCGCTGTACCTTTTCTCCTCCAGAGAATTTTTTGGCGGATGAAAAATTTTAAGCAACTGCATATTATCAGTAAAAATCCAATGCTATATAATATTCTCTCGGTCGCTCTTGGACAAGTTGCGTAAATTCTGAAAGGTACAGTTCTGTGAATTTTAACAGCTGTAAATAACAGTCTGTAAAGTAGAATTGAAATGATTCATTTTACATATTTTCCAATTGAAAATTATATTATTTAATAACTATTTCAATATTACTAATTATAAATACATTCTGATAATGACATTCTATTTTTAAAGCAACGCATTATCATCCAAGGACAACTCGATATCATTTCAATCAAACTTTTCCTCCTAAACTTTCAATTATAGCTACCAACTTCTGTCCACGAGCCGAAATCCATTCGCCAAGCGACTCCAGCAGTCGATCGAAGCGCAATAAAAAAAAAAAAAAGCAGCGCGAACGCGAAAAAGAGCCAACGCAGACGCAACCCATATTTCCCCGGCGATAAACCGCAAAAAACAGCAGCGGAGAGCGAGATGCTGATTGCGGCCGGCAAGCGAGAAGCGAGACGTTAGCCCCGGCTATCTCTCGCGCTAGTCTCGCCATTGACGCAAGAACTTCTTTCTCTCCGCGTCTGCTCCCCCCCCCCCTCCCCCTCCGTCTCTCCACGTAGACTTTATTAGCGGCGGCGCAAAAAGCGGCGAATCCGCCGATCTATCACTTCGAATGTACATATACGCGGCGGTGTTCGCATTTCATAAATTCAGGAAGCTGGATTAACATATTGCCGCCTGCCGAGAGGGGAGAGAGCTTTACGAGGGACTTGAGTTATAGGCGCTGGAAAAAATCGTTATTTTGGATTAGCACTGCGCGGAATTGATTTTTTTTTTTTTCTTTTCTTTCTAAGAGGTGTTCGAGGCTGAGATATCGCGAGTCGAGCTTACCGGTCTGTAGGAGCTGTCGAGTGGCGTCGTAAAGATAAAGGGATTGCTCACCTGTAAAAGAAAGAAAAGTGCTTGTATTAATAACTTGAAAATTTCTTGGTGGAATGAAGTTGTAAGTGTAATGGATAATTAACTTATTGGACTAGATTTACGAATGTTTTTTAATCTTGCTTTACATAAACGTTATAATTGTCGTGAAGCTTTAAATAAACTGATTGATTTATGTTGAGGAAAAACCATACGTTCTGTTGATGCAAATGCTAAATTTATTCTTTCTCATTTGGGAGCTGAATATTTACAACTTTCGATCTTGGAGCAAATGTAGGAAATCATTCGTATAGATAAGAAGATACGTGTCTCGCGAATCTTTTTATAGGGCACAGTGAGGGTAAATTAAACCTTTTTATTGATAAACTAAACATTATTTTATTATTAATATTATAATTAATTTTATGAGGAAATGTATATATTTTCTTAATTTTCTTTTTTCAATTTTATTAATAAATATATATATATACATAAATCTAACTAAAAATGAATTGCAAATTATTTGTAAATCATCCATTAATCGTTAAAAAGATCTTCAATCATAAGTAAACGTAATTAAATTACGTAATACATATACAGAACACGTATTACGTACTGTAAGCGATTAACAAAAATATTTCGTCCCGTAAAAAAAAAAAGAACTCCACACAAAGTCCAAACGTCGACTCGCCTCCAATCGATACGCGAACGACGTTGACGTCAGAGAATCAGTTAAACCATCCTCCTCCCCTCCAAAAAAAACGAAGCCTAAATCTAATCGCGCCTCGTCTGCAGCTCCGCGGGCTCGTGCACGTGTAATAAACAATGCCGATAAGGCCGTCTCCGTCCACGCCCGAACGGAATCCCCGTCGGCGATAAACTCCGCTCTCTCTCTCTCGCGGCCGCGTACGTAAGAATTATCTCTTAATTAACCAATTTGCGCGAGAGGCCGCGTTTATTTATCGGACGCGATTACCGATCCGCGCGCGCGCGCGGCGCGGATTAATAAACGCGTAAAGTACCGGCCTGTGCGCCGCGCGGCATAATTTTCCCGCGACTTTTTTTCGTACCGCCCCGGCGGGAAGGGGGGGGGGTGGATATGCTCGGCTTTCCTCGAGAGACTCTCGGGGAAAAAAATGCCGAGCGAGCGCGCGAGAGAGCGAGGCTTCGGTCGTTGGTTTTGCGATGGTTAATTAGGAGGCGAGAGAGATTCGAGGGGTTGATAAAGGATGCTGAATGGATTTGCGTTTCGGATTGATGCGCGAAGGGGCGAGTTACGGTGAAAGTGGTGGAAAAGAATTTAACGCTTTTATCAAAAGTTTATCTTTTTTTTGCGTCAAAGATTAGTTAATGTAAAAGAAAATATAGCTCCGTTACTTATTATTTGATAACTTAATGAAGTCATTACCGCTAAATTTAGATGCAGATTAAAAGCAAATTTTTCTCATATTTATGCAAAAAAAAAGGTTGTAACTGTAAATTATACTTCGCGTATTAACTGGAAAATAGTTTATTCAATTTTTTATCCTGCATTTTTCTCCCCTATATATTTTGGAATTTACAAATTCATAGCGAGAAAATTTGTCCTACATCCTTCTATAAGCTTGAGTTGATGCGCCAACCTTCGCCCCTAAAAGTACTTCCCAACCCAAGTTGAAGCTCGAGCGAGAACGTCGGAGAGAGAGAGAGAGAGCCCGGCCGAAAAACCGTAATTTCCCCGCACGCAAAGGGGCAGCGGGAGGCTTAGCTCTCGCGAAGGGAGCACTTGGCGTAATAATTATTGCCGCCTCGGCTCATCGCGTCCCGGTGTCTTATGCACTCGCGGCGAGGGGCTTACCGGGCATGCGCGCACGATCGGAGGGGTCACGGAGGGGTCAGGGAGTCTAGGCACGCAGGTGCGTGCGAACCCGTGGGAGCCGCTCTCTCTCTCTCTCTCTCTCTCCTCGCCGCGGAAGGGTTTCACCTTCGGAGGAGTTAATTCTTTATGTACTTTATGATTCCCGGCTCCTATTTTTTCGTTTGATCCTGGAAGTAAGTTTTCCGCTGTTTCGCGGCTAATGCGCGAATTGTGCAGCGGGTTTGGGGTCGGAGAGCTTTCGTTTCAGTTGTGTAGGAAATATGACGATTCCTTTGTAGAATTATTATTATTTATTAATAGTATCATCTAATTATTGAAAGTATAAAGAGTCGCGAGTTGGTGCTGGAACACCTATTTCTTATATCGATGATGGAGATCAACCTACATTAAAAAAAAGATTGTTGAATCAAGAAAATAAAAAAATGTTCTACACAGACGTATTATTAAATTCAATCTAAAAACGACGAAAAAAAAAAAACCCGAAAAAACCCCTCGCAAACGAAAGCTCGCATCTAAAAATAGAATCCCCGTCGGAAAAAAAAGGCACACCGCGGCTCCGGTCACGATCCGCGTACAAACAGCGCATTAGCAAGTCGAAAATTGGGTAACGCGATCCCAAGCGAGCGAACAAACGCCGCGCGGCGCAGATGCACGTACGCGCCGCCGCGCGGCTCGTTCATCACGGCCGCGCGCGCGCGCGTGAAATTTTTTCCGCCGTCGCGATTCGCTACTTCCTGGCCCGGGGGAGAGAGAGAGAGAGAGAGAGGGCGCATAATGCATCACGAGCCGCGCGTGGCGCACGTGACGCGCGCCGGGCATCTCCGCGGGCCGGGGCCTCATTGCCGGGCTCTGAAAATACGTGCGAGCCCGATTATTTAGCGGTTCGCGCGCGGGAGAGGATCGAAGTCTATTAGGAGCTGCATAAACAGGGCCGGTCTTTAATGGCGAGTCAAAGAGCCGCACGATCGTAAGGCGAATCAGGGGGAGAGGATTCGAGCCGGAGATTTTTGAGCTTGTTGGGGTGTTGAAGGAGTTTAAGCTCGAAAGAGAAAAACAGTCTCTTATTTCTTATTTAAAAGAGTTGCCAAATTGGTGTGATAATAGGTGGTGAAAACGAAATCATATTCTATAAGATTACGTATTTTTTAAAAGCTGACGAAGAGGGATTGAAATGTAAACTCTGTAATTAATTTGGTAGAATGATTATTTATAAGAACAAGTGGTATTGCAAAACATTTTTTAACTGAAACAGTACTCCCTGCATGTAACTTCAATGGTAAGAGCAGAGATCTGAAATTGTAATGAACAACTGGTAGACATTGATGCATATCTCGTAAATGGTTGTTTAAGACTATAGTATTATTTACGGTAAATATTAATTAATTTTATTACAGTACTTATCATAAAAGTAGGAAAATATAGGAACTATATTTCATTAGCAGGAAAGTGATAATTTGCAAATAAAACGCGTAACTAAATCTTAAGATTTATTATTAACACGGAAATTATCCTACGTCTCATAAGCATTCGTGCAGCTATCAAAATATTTATAAATCTACTTTAAAATGTAGCAACTTTCACTTGCGAAAACCGACTCCCAGTAATAAATCAAGCTTCACTTGAATCTGAAATTCAACGGCAATTCCAATTCCAAATTGATATATTTTATTCCCATTTTTTTATGCGAATTTCAACTTACTGTTCGCATTATAAATTACTCTCCTCCGGTGGACAAATTGTGGCAGGTAATGATTTCAAAACGAGCGTCGAAAGTAATTATAAAACAGGGGAGAGTAGAGAACCTAGGTTTTTTGCTCGGAAAGGTGCGCGCGCATACGATGCTTACCTAATTGAGGTTCATTTAGCGAATTATAACTTAAAAGAGTTGCATATGTATATATACGTCCAAAGGAGATAAAATTAATTAGGCGCCGAGCCGCGGAAGTGAGTATATCTAATTATATTTATGCCGCGGGATGGATACCGCCGGGTAAAAGTTATTTCTATTTTGATAATAAATCGGACATTTTTTCGGCTATCAAAAATCAATTTAGCCAGTTTTCCAGTCGCATCGTCATTGCTGGGTTAATTTAACGCAGCGCTCGTGGCGCCTTTAAGAGGCCTGGAAGGCCCGCTCGTTTTGAAGGATGGAAATGAATTTCTGATACTAATTATAAGTGTGCATTTCATCCAAGTCAGGTTAATTATCAACAGTAGTTACTTTGATGCTAAGCCTGTAATTATCTGCACTTAATGCTGCAACTGTAATAAAGAGGAATATAAGTGCAGAGATTAGTACTACTTTTTACGTGCTTTCCCTCTTACATAAGTATTATATGGGTTAATTTTTTTTTTTTTAAGCGCAACGTAAAATTCTAAAAAAAAAGAATACTATTAAATAAATGAGATAAGAAATATATCCCAGAAGTTGAATAAACTCGCGGCAAGCCTCCACGTTTACATTGTTTCGCAGCAGGTAAAGCAGCGCGAATTCCGCCGAGTAATATCGTTGCGCACTCGGCAAACAAACGCTTAAATCAGATGGCCGTTTGCGCAACGGCGCGCCGTTCATTAAATCCCGGCCCTCGAATCTCCTTTCCGCGTATAAAGTTTCAATATTTCCCGAATGAAAAAAAAAAAAAAAAAAAAAGACCGAGCCGCGGCCCTCCGCGCTCCGGCGGAGAAGGAAAAACGAGGCCGCGCTAATGATATATCATCCCCCCGAATCCATGCCACGCTTCTCGTTTTGCAACGCGCGCGTAAGGTATATATACAAGAGTCGGCGAGCCCGCCGCGCGCGGCTCTCTCGCGTGCCGCGATATCGTTCGCGCCTAATGCTCGCCTTCGGCGCGTACGAGGAGTAGGTGATAAAAAAGGTCCCGTGGATTTTCGAGGCGAAATTGCGTGCTAATTTCTCGTGCGGAGCTGCCCGCGAGGCCGGAGAGTCTCGGGCATGATTGCCGGGCGCCCGGGCATTTTTACGACCCCCCCCCGACCGACGGGAGGGAGAGAGAGGATTGGACGCGTTTTTTTTTTCAGGGGGGGGGGGGGGATATTGAATTTTTTTTCGCGCGGAGATAAGCGATCGGAGGGCCGTGCTTTTTCGCCGAGTTTTTTCGATGGTTAATTCATTTAGGCAAAATAGCCGGTTCCGCTGGAACGTTGCGCGGATGGTACTTTTGGGGCTTCCCGGAAATTGGGAATGGATTTTCGGTAAATTATTATCGGAGGGTGCATAATTTTAAAAAAAATTTTAAATATTTTACGGCAGAGGTCATTTCTGGGATGCGATTTATTTTAAATATTGAAAATCTTTTTTTTTTTTTTTAATGCGGTTGTAAAAAATTTAGTCACGAAGCTGCGGCAATTATTCCTTATTGTTGCAGTATTTGCGGGAGATTTTTGTCTAGTTTTAGAAACTGATGCAAGTAGTCATTATTAAATTTCAATTTTTTAATAGGAAGAAAAAATTTTTCAAATGTGCAGGAAATCGATAAAAAGAATATTTAAGCGAAGTTTATAATATGGTTTGCGTAAGTACTGAATTGTATCAGCAGTAATTAGAAATTATTGTATATAAATAATACCTAATTTTTATCGCTAAACTGTATAAGAACTATAAAAGTTTAGAATCAAAAGTGCGAGAGAAAAATCCTAAAAAAACTCAAGGTATTTGGCCCAGCATAATCATGAAAGAAACGTGAACTGCGGGGACAAATATTATTTCTACAGATAAAAGAAGATCTAATTTTTTCCTACCCACAAACCCCCGAAGCAGGCTACTTCGAATCAATCTAAATGCTGCTACTTTAAAAAAAAAAACTCCCACACCGAGCCGAAATCCAAAAAAAAACCCTCCCGAATTAAAAGAGCAGCGGCCCCCAAGAATTTCATAACGAAAACGAGTCCTGCTAAAGGCGCTATCGGCCGGCGCAATCCAAGCGCTCTCGGGACACACCGCAAAGCTCGTCGGCTCTCTCGGGCGCGTGGCGTCTTAGCTGCGGTTGCATCAGGCGCCGCGGCCAATTAAACACTTTGCGATGCGTGCAGCGGGCACAAGAGCGAAACACGATCGCGTAGTGGCGGCGGCGGCGTTTTATATACGCCGGGAATTCGATATGCTCTTGGGTAAGGAAAGATCGCTCGCGTGCAAGACCTGCGCAGCCTTACCCACCTGTGCCGCCTCCTTTTCCGAGGAGCTGCTGTGAAGCAGAGGCAGTTCGGCTGGCGTGGCGGTTTTGCAAGGGTTGATCAGGAGGTGTAACGAGCTCGTTGGGGGTGAATTTTAAAATTATTTCGCCTTGATTTATTTACTTAATATGAAGTCTAAAATGATCAATAGAAGAGTTCACGCCGGATACTTTTTCATAAAAATTATCGCGAAATGATTGGTTGGATAAAGTGAAACGTTGGAGAAAATGATCTTGTGTCATGGGTAAAAGTTGCGGAACATCGTCATGAATTAGAATATAGAAGACTTCTTATAATTTTTACCATGATGCTCAATAATGTTCTCCAAGATTTTAGCTCGGGGCACAAATACCGTGTATTTCACGATAATTTTTGCAAAAAACTTTTCTCTTCATACAAACCTACAAATTTCGTACAAGCAACTTTAATCTCTGACTTTTATACGAATTCAAAATGATGTACGGATAAGGAGTACGTAAGCTTACGGTCAAATTTTAAACAAACAATCCGTCTACAAGGCAACGATGTATAATTAATAATAACGGCTTATACCGTCTCCCGCGTGTAATTTTCAACGTGAAACTTAGTGTAATTAACCGATTCCATTGTGTTTTCAAAAACTGTCTTTGATTATCGTACGAACCCGCGACACTTTCGAAAAAATTTAATTATCGGGTAAATGTGACCAGCTGTACGCTGTAAAATAAGCGTTAATTACACTGTCATTGCATCGTTCCATTTACATTAGTCACAAGCGCGTCTTTGACTTACGGTACTTTAATTGCACGGGGGACAAGGAATCTACTGAAAAATATACTGAGATGTGTTTATGAATTTTTTTACTATTTTTCTAGCTTTCGGATGCAGCTGAAACTAATGTAATCAATATGCTACTTTTCGAAGGTGATAGTTTATTGCCTGTATTCCGCCCTGCACTCGACTGTATTTATTAGTACTTCTATTCTGGAGAAATTCTAAATTCTGAAGTATTTAATCTGATGTTCTTCATGTATAAAATATGGTTTCTCCACACTTTGTTGAGAGATTAGAATAATTCCGCATTGTTTGCAACCTGGTAATATGATGATTAGTTCATATCAAGACCTTTGTAGTTGTTTGTAGAAATGTGTTCCTCGAATCACGTTACAAATTTATGTTTTAAGAATTTATATGGTAATGATTAATAACTTTACACATAATACGATTAGTGTAGAAAAATTATATCAATCAAATCTCACAAGCATTTTCGTTCTTTCCTGCGCTTAGAACAATTTTCACAATAAAAGAAATCCAAGAAATCTACTTTCTTAATACGCGCTTTAAACTGAAATAAAATTATTCCGCCAGACTTAAACTTGATTCAGATTTAATTAGTCATAAATATCCGCGCGGCGGGCAAAAAGCTCGCGCGGAAATTAAAATTCCGCGTAACGCGAGAACCGCGGCTGCGGCGGCGGCGGCAGAAATCTTTCTCAATTTTTAATTACGCATTATATAAACGAGCTTCTGTCGCAGTCGGCGATCTCTCTTTCTCGCTTTACCTTTAGCAAATGAGCTGAGAACGGGAATCGGCCGCTTATATTGTGCGGCGTAACAGTCAGCCGTAATAATAAAACGGAATTTGCATAATAAGCCGGAGGGGCCCTCCGGCAATTATATTCGCGGGAGAAAAGAAACGCGCGCGGTTTCGTTATTGTAAAAGGGAAGCGCGCGCGAGAGCAAATAATAATCGGGAGAGGGGAGAGGGGAAAAAAAAAACGAATTAATTAACTCGCCGTGAAAAACGAGCGTTTAGCCGGGACGTTTAATTTTCGACGAGTGCGAATAATTGAGAACGCTAGTCGAGAGAGAGCCGTCTTTCTTCCCTCTTTATCGCGATAATTCACAAGCGGCCGCGGGACGGTTCATTAAGATTATCGCGCGGATGAAGAAGTAATTGAAGATTAATTAAATTTATCAACGCATTGGGGATTATTCGCAGCGCCTCTCTCGGCGAATATTGTTTAGGGGCTGTTATTATTTAGCGAGTGGAAGAGGGGAGAGAACGAGAGGAGGAAAATAGCTGCCCTCTGAGTTATTTTATTGAAGTGGAAGATCGAGAAATCGAGGAGATACTACTTGTTGATAGTGGATTTAAAATTATCGCGCGAAACTGCTTTCATTGATTAAAGCACTTAATAAATGTAAAATCAATCGGTGCTTTTTGAATTTCGTAAATTGAATTTTCGCACTTTCGAATTATGTTTTTTTTCCATTTTCGCGAAACGGTAAAAGAATGAATTTTATAATAAATTTCGAAATTACGAAATATTTAACGGCTTGTTTGGAAAATGAAATTTCGCGCGCAGAAATTGATACAGCGCGCTAATTGAACGAGACGACTGGCTTTCAAACATAATATTTACTCACTTATCTTTCATCTGCTTAATTATTTTACATGCGTGTAGTTACAATTTTCTCTAACGCACTGTAATTAGCAAAACAAGTTTTACCACTCGTCAACTCAGTCGACCACGACGTCTCATACGTAAAAGAAATGAACCTTTATCCATGCTAATCGTCTTATTCAAATCAGACGGCGAGATATAAATAAAAATTGAAATCCTCTGCTTTTAAAAGAAAATTAATAACTTTTTATTGATTAGCATTATTAACTATAATTTTTTTTAAGAACAATTGAAAAAACAGTTTGCTCAAAATAGTCGGCATTAATCCAGTAGTCTTCCACTTCCAAGAAATAATTAATCACAATACGAAACAGCATTATCCCTCGCGCTCGAGCCGAGTTTCCAGCTCGCATCGCTAAGCATCCATCCACTTGCTCTGCGGGTACGCGCCTCCAATGCCTCTCTCGAACCTCGCGGGCAGAAAAATCCGCCGACATCATATAGAGGCTAATGTGCCATTAGGCATCGGGAGAGAGGGGGGGAGGGAGGCAATGCAAAAAAGCATCAAAACGAAAGCAATCAATCTGGGCTCTCTCGGCTTTTGCAACGACGCTTCGGCTTGCGAAATCCGCGAAACGGCCTCAGTTATATACCCGAGACGTGTACTCGCGCGCGCGCGCGCGCGCCCGCGGACCAATTATGCCCCTCGAGAAATCAATTAACGTCGGACGCTTGTAATGATCGCGGTGCGCCGAGGCATCGATTTGCTGATTCACCGAGGCGTTAATTGAAAGCGCAAAGACGCGCGCGCGCGCGCCGGCCGGGAAATATTTCATGCTCCTGCGGAGAGAGGTATATCTTTTATGCGGTTCACAGATAATTAATGCGAGTCGGGGAGGCGAATGTCGGATTTACGGTAATTGTTGCGTGCGCTCGAGAGCGAGTCCTTCTCGATTTGAGCGCTCGGCCGTGGAAAACCTGTTGCTCGCCGCGGCTGAGCGGTGATTTTTAGGTTGGGCTTACCCAAGTGTCGCGTGAGTTCATCGTGCCAAGCGATTGCTTGGTGATGAAAGTGAATTTTTTTTTTTTTTACGCCAAGTGGTAAGTTAGTAGGTAGTAAAAGTGGCTCTTTTTTAAAAGAGCCATGACAAAATAGCTAATACAAGGCGTTGAACAAGTATTTTACATGAACAGAACCATCCAATGATACGAAAATATCGCCGAAACTTACGAGGCGCATTTCGACCCGAAATCCAATCCAGCGGCTCTCAAGAAACTCGTCCGGCTTCCTCGGCGGTCAGCCAAGCCTCGACTTGGCTCTCGCGTTGACAGCTATTACACGCATCATTTGCGCGCCTTTAGCCCGCCGGCAAAAGCTCTCTCTCTCTCTCTTACACCAGCCTTCCGCGGGGCAGAACCCGAGAAAAGAGAGAGGCCGCGCGCGGCTCTCTCGAACGGATTACCGACATTATCGATTATCTCGGTGGCGGCTTGCTCGGCGCGATAGATTAACCAGATTAAGCCCGCCGCTCGGACTTGTTATTTGATTTATCAAGGGACTGCATCTCTCTCTCTAAGGCGCGTGCGCTACTGAATTGCGCGGACGAGCGGCTTTTATAATTGCGTATACGCCGCTGTTAATTACCGCCGGGGAGAGGCAGGGGGGGGGGGGGGACGCGAGCTTGCGAAAATGGGAATATGTATAAATCACTGTGAGAACGGAGTTTCCCGGTAATTAGGAACAATGTCCGAGATTTCGGCGCGAGTCCAATTTTTTACGGTTTGCCGCTTTTCTGAATTTTTTTTCAGCTGCGCGTATATTTGCGCAAGCCTCGAGGTTCTCTCCGCTCGGGCGAAGGTTGGAATTTAGAGCGCCGACCGAGGGATATATACATTGTAATTAGGAGAGAGGCGAAACGAGGGCCATTCGAGGTTAATTAAATAATCGACGTTCGGCTGCCTCTCGCGATTGAGGCGGGGGATATCGGCGATAAGCGCGACCGCCGTTTACGCAGTCGTGTGAGAACGAAAGAAGCTACATTGCTTTTGTGCAATATGTCATTTGCGTTCATTACGATATAAAACGCAAATTAAATATTCCATACTTTGGAATTTCAAAGTATATATGCTTCAGTTTTATTACCAAAAATCTAACGTGCAATTGACTGCTAAACGGAATCGCAAAGAAACAGTTCCTGGAATATCCATAATCATAGAAAGTCTCCTCTATTACGCTCGACTCGCAAAAGGGTCCTAAAAATCTCTCGTTCGAAAGAAAGGAAAAGCGTCGGCATTACTTATCGCATGGCCGATTAATTTTCTCCGCGCCTACGGCAATTCCGCGGCTCCATTACCGGGCGAGTAACATTAGCGATTATCGAGCGATAATTCGACGAAAAAGCAGTAAAGCCAAGTGGCGATGTTTACAAAAGCGGCGCAATTAATTTTGCGCAACCGCACACACACATATATACGTATATACTCCTCGTTATTAGCGAAACGATCTCTGACTATTCATCGCGCTCGGCACGCGCGCGCGCAGAGTGTATCGCTGGAAGCCACTTACCATTCCTGCTGCCTTTTTCTCGCTTTCCCCGCCGCGGAACACAACGCGCGCGCGGGGCTTAATGCGCGCGCACCACTTTTTTTTTTTTCACTCGGCCTTTATGCCCGTGTATTACTAATGCCGAATGATCCGAGGGAGATTGCGGGATACGTTGTTAGGCCGCGGGACCGCGCGGAGGACGAGTGTCGTGTAGATGAATTAATCGGCATTTTTCAGCGCGGGGAAGCGTGCAATTGCTCTTGTAAGATGCCTTAATTTTATGTGCGCTCGCGTTCGTTCGACAGAGTGCAATCAACGGGCGCTTAAATATTTAAGCGATTTGTTAAAAAAAAAAAAAAACTATTCTCCCACTAGACGTGCAATTTAATAAAATAAACAAGAAAAAAAGTTTTTAATACAAGAAAAATGACATAAACAGAAATTCTGTTAAATTATAAAATGTATTTATTATACAAAATAAAAATTTTCTCAAAGTTTAGACCACAATCATCTATCGATGAAACTGTTTCACTATTGAAATCTCAATAAAAACACCTCGGTCGCCTCCTGCCCCTTTCCTCATTCTCCAATCAATCACCGTTGATTCAGCATGAAAAAAAAAAAACTCGCTCTAAATGCAACGAAAGAGCGCGCACTTTCGCACCGACTCTCTTTCTCTCGGCGTGTTTACATAAGCACGCGGATCGACAAGCTCTCAAAATAATTGCCGGCACCTAAAAATGCGGACTCTGTGCCGCGCGGCGATGCGATCGCGCGCGAAAGTGCCGCGAGCACGATCGCTTTAACGCGTCTCTCTCTCTCTCTTTCATGCGTGTAATCCGCGCCAGTGTTACATACGGGGGGGAACAGGGGCTACCTGCTGCACTTACGCGCCGCACATCCCGTTCGCATAAATTAATTACGACGCTCCGACGTTTAACGAGCTGTTTTACGAGCTGTCGGACGGAACCGCCGAGGAGAAACGCGCGCGTGTGCGTGTGTGCGTCCGCGAGTGGGATTAGATTTCGAGGAGCGTTCGCGGCCGGGTTTTACGGAGAAAAATTCGCGTTTCGGAGTCGGTTGGAGAGAATTGGATCGTTTTTGTTCCCGGATGGAAGGCCGAATTAAATTGGTCGAAAATTACTGAAACAAGCGGTGTGAACTGGCTAAAAATGAAATCGGTAGTTTTTATCGTCAAATTAATATTCGTGTATTTTAAAATCCAGAATCGATTCATTTGAATAGGTGTATTTTGGTAGGAAGAGGTTTTTATACAAACCTTACGCAAGTTTTTTAGTTTAATTTTCAGATTTCAACAGATACTTTAGTAGCATTCCTTTTTTTCAAATTTTTTCCGTCTCAAAAATACGTTTTACTTCTACTCCCCGCTTCGATCCCAGTTTCGATTGAGAATTGGTTCAGAAAACTCGAAAATTAGCACTGGAAGCATTCTCGAGCGCAGCACACCGCTTCCCATCCCATCCTCTTCCCATTTCGGTCTCCGTATCAGATTCACCGCGGCCGCCTCGGCAGCTCTCGGTGTGTAAAACGCACGCGAGCAAAGACCGCGCCGAAGGAGGGGGGGGGGGGGGGGCGGGGGGACGACGCGGCCTCGTTATCAGCGAGGCTACATCTTATTTTACGCGCTCTTCGGCCGCGCTGACATTTCTATGCTCGGGCTATGACGTCGGCGCTACCCCGACGCTCCGCGCTAGACGCAAATTGACTGCGCTTACCCTACATAGGATGCGGCCGAGCGCACGCGTTCCCACGCGCGCGCGCGCGCGCATCGAAATCTCCCCCCCGCGGGCAGCGAAAAAAGCTCGAGCTTTTTCGAGGGTTAATGCCGCCTTGGCGTGCTTAACGTATACCGAGAGAAGCGGCGAGTCTACCGATCGCGAAGAGGAGCTCTGGATGGGAGAGGGCTGAGAGGACGGTGGATTGCCGAGGAATGACTATGGGTTATTTGAGGATCATCTTGATAGAGGGAGATGGCTGTAACGGTGGGGGGTTTTAACGAGTTTGAGCTTCGGAGAAAGTTTATAACTATTCGCCTGTGAAAATGATCATTTCTTATTTATGAACGTCCGAGTTGCAAAGAACTTAACAATTTTAAAATAAAGGATGGTTTTTTTTGAAAATATTTATTATAAAATAAATTAAATATCATTCAAAATTTAATCAGAAAATCGAAGAAGCGTTTTTGCAATTCTACCAATTTTATAACTAATTTGCATTTCAAAAAAGATCAACTGGCAAATTGAACGAAGCGAGAATCGACGCGAAAAATAATCGGCGCGTAACCCTGCCGGCAGCTCCAATTCGCGCTCGCACCTCTTTACCGCGGAGAGAGAGCGGCTAGTATATACACCCGAGCGAGAAAAGCTTTACGTTTAGAGACGGCCTCATTTGCATAATGGCGGGCGCGACGACAAGAGGACAAGCCTCGGCGAGATGACAGATTCGAGGGGGATATTTTCGCGGGCTGTCCGGCGGGCTGCACTCGGCGACCGCGGCGGCGGCGGCGGCGTCCTCTTGACGGTACAATGAGGCGGACGCACCTGCCGAGCAAATGCGCGGCTTGTAATTGGAGGACTTGCCCCCCCCCTCCCCCTCGCCGCTCGCGCCGATCGCGCGCCCTTTTCATCTTGTTCCCCGCGCGTTCCGCTGCGCTCCTCTCCCGGCCTTCCTTTTTCAAGAGCATTGAAATTCGTCGATTTTTTCGGCGAGGACACCGCTTTGGAGATCCGACTGGATAGGGGGGGATTCTTGTCGGGAGTTAGGATTCGATGGCGTTCGGAATTTGTGAAATTTTCACTGGGCTACTTTGGGATTGTTCGTTGTTTGTTATTGATTCAATTTTGATTAAGATTTTGAGTCAGTTCTTAAAATTGAACAATTACGTTCTTTCTTTGCCAACTATTGTGCAGTTTTTGTGAAAATTTGCGAACTTTATATCACTTCCTTTCATTCAGTTCTGCGGGATTTGAAAATTTACGTAGTCCAAAAGTGGTGGGCGTTTTCAATCGTAAGTCAAAAATATTTTCCGCACAGATTTTTCCCCACAAAAACCCGTCGTTTTTCCCAACCACCACATCCCAAAGAACAGCAGTCAGCTCAGAATCTGACAGCCAATCGTAAAGCACGCAGAGCCACCCTCGCCTGAAGTCGTGGGAAGGATCCGCGGCGGCTCGTGTAGGTAATAAGTGCACTTGCGCGATCGCTTCCCCGGAACGGGAATTCGCGTACACGCGCGCGTCCCTCTCGCCGATAGCATAACGGAATGCCCTCCTCGCGCATCTCTCTCTCTCTCTCTCCCTCTGCATCTCTCGGCTCTCTCCGCGTGCACTTGCGATCGACGCGCGATATTTGCGAGTCATCGCACGTTTCTTCCATTATCGCCCGGCTGTAAATAAAGACCGACTCTGCGCTCCGCGCTCCTCCGCACGCACAAGTGGCCTCTCCTTAAATAAGAGCCTTTTTGCCGCGGCCGCGCTCAAGTGTCGATGGGGCTGACGAATTGGCGCGAGTTTATTCGAGGGGGGCACCGGTCCTTATTTGGCTGTCACGAAATATTGCCGCGCGATTAATTTTGCCGCGTGCTTTAGAAAGGGTATTTAGTAAGGAAAACGGCGCGTGCTTTTGTATAATATATAAGGGTGCACACGAAAGAAAGCGTGTTTACAATTCTCGTGTTCGTAAGAAATGTTTGATAAAGAGAGCGCATACAGATTTAGCGTGTGATGTACGGGGACTACGCATGAACACTGTTTATGATTATTGGAAAGGGCGTTACCTGCGATCGTACATTTGAAGAACGCCTCTGGTGTATCAGTTTAATTTACAAAATAAAGTTATGGTGCCTTTTTATGCAATAAAAAGGTCTGGAATGAAGTTATTGAGATAAAG
Source organism: Ormyrus labotus (assembly GCA_035582975.1). Lineage (NCBI taxonomy): Eukaryota > Metazoa > Arthropoda > Insecta > Hymenoptera > Ormyridae > Ormyrus > Ormyrus labotus. The sequence goes on along the minus strand of JAWWEO010000001.1, from coordinate 21,193,334 downwards.
AGTTGCAGGAATTTTTTCTCGTGAATTAAGCAATGAATAAATAATAAATTACATATTTTTCGAGTACAAATTTCTTACCAAAACCTGTAAAATATAAAGTTTTGGATTAAAATGTATATCAGAAACACAAATCTCGGTCTAATAGTCTATTAGGTACCATTCACACACAAAACCATTTGGAATAGAGTACTAGGTACTTTTTGCGCACTCAGTGACTCAGAAAAGCGACTGGTCCCCCGTGAAAATTGAAATACCAAACCAAGCAGACCGCCATAAACTCCCTCGAAAATAAGCCAACGAAAATAAATCAGGTGCAAATGTGCGCGAAGTTGCGCAGCGGCGCAAAAAGCGAGAAGAAAAAAGGTGCCGGGGGGAGGGGGAGGCGCACGGGAAATTCGAACGAGCGCGCGAAAGTCATCGGGCAGCTTTCTGAACGTCCGGGGCGCGAAGTGCACGAACTTCCGCCCGTAAATCAAAGGCAGCTTTAAACGAACGGCCCTCTCCACCCTTTCTAGTGCGCTCGCTTTTAAAGATGCAATTACGCCTAGGCCTCGGACGCCTTTAAAGCTGCTGCTGCTGCTGCTGCTGCTTCTTCTCCTTTCTCTTCTGGGTTATTTTGCTGTGGGGCTGCCTATTTTTTTGTCGGGGAAAATGCGTTTTACAAATTGAAAAGGCTGCGCGAACTGCTATTGGATGATTGAGTGTTACTAAAGGGAAGTGTAACTTATTTTAAATGTTGAACCATCTAAAATTATTGCAATTTATTTTTTACTGCATGGTTAATGTAAAAATAAATTTATAAATAAAACGACATTTAATATGTCGACTAAAAAATTTTAGTAATACAAGAGACGATGCATTAATTAAAATCACATGTTCTTAGCCGCATCTCTACAAGACTGTTAATCTTTTACGATAAATAAATTCAGTGAATTGAAAAACTATTCTTCTAATTTAAGCATTTCGTCCTTTTGATTCGCAAATTATTAAACAGCGAATCGGTTAAACCGCAAAGAGCGGCTCGGCATTTTTTCGCGAGCAGTCTCGCGGGGTATTCATGAAAAGCATCCCGCGCAAAGAAACGCCGGAAAAGAAAGGGCCGAAAGAAAGAAAGCAAGAAACTTCCTTCAGAAGCACTGCAGGCTCGCGGCATTGTCGGCGGCGGCTCGCGGAAGGCCTTAATTACGCCCGCGGCGAGTTATGCAAATAATTAATTTGAATTACGCGCTCGGCTATCGGTTATAAGCGTGCACATTGCGGCGGGACGTTTGAATGGGCTCTCCGTGCGTTCGTTCCCGGGGAATATCAAAGCCGGCAAAAAACTTAGGCTCTCTCTCTCTCTCCTCTCTTCCTCTCTTTCCGCCTGAGAGTCTCTCTCCGCGTGTACCTCTCTTTCGTTATGTGCGCCGGGAGCTGATTATGCGGATATTTCTTATTTGTAGCAAACGCCGCCGCCGCTTTTTCAGAACGAAAAATACCGCGCGCGGGAGTTTTTAAAGCTTTAATTATATGCGCCGGGTTGTTTCGAGCTTCGCTTTCGATAATTATGCCGGGGCGCTCGCTAAAGCGCCGGCTACCGCCGATGATGCCTTTTATTTGGGATTATTTTGAGAGTTGCGGCAATTCTTATTAAAATTTCTGTGGTAGATGTTTTTGGATGATCGGCTGCAGTGCTATGGGTTCTATTCTGGTTTATGATCTGCTTTTGAATAATTATAAGTGCACGAATCCTCAATCACTCCGCCAATGCTTTTGAAACTTGACACGAGACGTTTTACTCCACCAATAGATAATAATAATAATAATTGAATAAAGGAAAAACTTACTTAAAGTCACCTTTTCAAAACTTTATATTAAAAAAAAAAAAAAAAATCTGACCGCGTCAGAAAATTCTATTACCGCGAAGAAGCCCTTCCAACCGCGGCAGCACATCCCGTCGCGTGTCCGATTAATCACGACGGCCAAAATCCTCGGCTCGCTCGGTGTGTGTGTGTGTGTGTGTGTGTGTGTGTCGCTCTCGCCTCTCGTGGGTGGCCGCGCGGCGCAGCGCTATCGGGACAGGCGCGAAGCCGATGATAAATAGAGCGATTACGCCTGAGAAATAGCGTGCGAGCGAGAGAGAGCTACTCCTCTCCGCCTCTTCGGCTCCTACGTCCTTTCTTTTGAAGGGGCGCATCGATGCCGCGGCGAGGCGAACTGCTACTGCTCTGCCTACGCGGCGCTCGATTTGTATGGGCTACCACTGCGCAATCGCGACTGGGACCGAGAAAAAAAGCGGGAGAGATTCCAAAGTCGCCCGGGTTCGATTGTTTATCGGTTGGCTGAATTATTCATTTCGGGTTGTAAATTGATAAGCTGGTTGAGGAAATTGAAGGATTTTGTAGGACGTCATGACGGTTTTAAGTGGCTTGTTCAAAAGATGGATAGAATTAAATTTTCGGAGAAGTAATGGGGGTTTTCAATTGTATAAAAGGGTATTTATTATTTAAATCGCGTTTGAGAAAGGCTGCGTGCAAAGGAGATGCTGCGAATAATTTATTCATTTCTGAATATTGTTTCTTTTAAGTATATATCTGCGTGGGATTTAAACCGAAATTCGCCGAGGCGATAAAAAGATTTGGGCCTCAATAAGTCTTTGCATCCTTTATTCTTTAGCGTTCTTTATAAAATTGGGTTTATTATTTATTTAATCCTCTTAAGTTTGTGTATAAAGTTATGTATCCTCTTGCCATTGTATTGTGAAATTTTTTAAAAGTACAGGGTGAAAGATTTTACATGCAAAACCCTTTACACCGGTATACTTAAACCATAAGTTAGTCCGTATAAATATCTCTTTTCTCAGTAGGAAACTATATGCTATTTCTAACAATGCTAACATTCATCATTTCATAAATCGCTAAGCGCACTTTTCACGTCGGCACGTCAAATTTATTTGCTACGCGCTTTGACAAGCGGCAAGCAAATATGAACAGAAGCTACCAAACAAACAAACGAACAAACAAACCCGACTTCTCTTCATACTCGGCAATTACGAAAATAACAGTGAATCAATTGTCGTTAACTTTACAGCCCGTCCAAAAATGTTCGGCGAGCGCCGCGCAAGAATCATTCAGCCGACATTCGAAACGCGCGGCCTATCATTAGCCCCCCCTCGTCGAACATTCGTATTTCGAACATATAATGAAATGCAGTTATAATGATTACAAGTGAAAGCTTCAGCGAATCGGCAAATTAAAGAGCGCACGAGGGAACGCAGCCTCGGTAGCACGTGTCATTTGCCGCGTTCTCCTCCTGAGAATCTTTACCTTCGACGTTCGAGCCGCACAACACCGAACGAAAGGCAGGCGGGGGTCAGGTAATGGCGCTAAACACCTTGCACGAACGAATGACGCGGCTCGAAATTTTGCGAATCTCCAAAGTGCCCTCGCGTTTCCACGTCAATTTCTTTTTTTCTTTTTTTCGAGCGGACCGCGATGGAATGCCAAATTATTGCGAATCTTCGGGAAATTAACAATGCCATTTATCTTAATTTCGTGCGATGCTCGACTTCAAATTAGGCAATTCAATCTTTTTTTGCAGTCATTTAAATTACTTTAGAAGCTTTTTAAGTGAGACATTAAAATTAAATAGTTAGATTGAATTTTTGGGCAGATGATAATTGACATTAATAACAAGGTGATTTAAACAAATTTGACATGCTCTGAGAGATATTGGTCCAAACTTGTTATTTGAACTTGTTGGCGCCGCACTTGTCATTTTCAATTAGTATAAACTGTAAAATAACTGTGAAATACATAATCTATTCTGAGAAATAAATAATTTATGTTGAGAATTTACATTTTTAGCAGATTTTTATAATTATAAATAAACTAAAGGAGGTTCCACTTACAGAATACGAATTCAATTCAAACTTTTAGGATAAGCTTTTAAGTATCGGTATGAGCAGAAAGTCAAAGTCATGTAATCAGATATATTACAATAATTTAACCGTTCGAATTTGCATGACATTTTTCTGTTCTTGAAAAAGTAAAGTTTTCTGCACTAATTTTATTAACTTTTTGGAAAATTTAAGTTACATTTTTTTGAGCTCCATCTACAGTTTTTAAATAATTTCTTCAAAAAAACACTAAAAATGTCCGCAAATTTTTTTTTCAGGCGCCTATAATTTTAGTTTTCTTCAAATTTAAGTTTCACGGATCCGTCTTTCTTTATTACAGTGATATACTAATAAAATGTTACAATAATATTTTGTCGTAATTTTCAACGAGAAAACAATCAGTCAGTTTACTTTCCTCAGATAATTGTTTCTCTCGCAGGAACTAAATCACGCATTATAAGCTTAATTTGAAATTAAAGATTTAGTTCAGCACCGGTATACCGCATAGGTCACGGTACGTTAACTTAACAGCTCGCAGGTTCTGATTTATGCTCGCGCTTTAAACAAGGCGGGTCGCAAGTCGGACTAATTTAACTACGCGAATATAAACCCAATGTTAAACTACGCGAATCCGTCCCTTTAGATAATAGCTGCAGGTGAGTCATGCGCTAGAACAACTGTTTCACATTTTGTATAGAAAGTAGTTAATTTTCAAACGTCATTTTCCTCGTTACATTTATTACAAAGCGATTAAAATTTATTCAATATAATTGCATTGAAAAACTGCAATTAAGATCGCGTGAATTTCCAAGTCTCAAAAACATCTTCCAAGACATTATTTTTTAAAATATACTTTTCATTTCGTTCAATGCTACCGGCACGCATCAACGTGAAAATTAATTCAAGAATCAGAGGAGGAGTATAAGCAGAAACTCCGTAACGTTAAATTTACGACGCGCCTTGGAAGTCACAAAATTTCGCTTTAATCGCGAGGCGTCGAAGGCGCGAAACAAGCAGAGGTGCAGCGAATTCCAGCAGCGCGTAAGTGTCTATTGTCGATGATGATTAACAGTAGACTTACCCAGCGGTCAGCGCCGAGCGGAATAAACTTAATAATTTATGAATCTATTAATTCAAGCCCGAGGCGTAATTACAGTGTTATTCACCTCGGAATCGATTTTAAATCGTCTTTTAGCATCGCTTTTACACTTATTACACGAGACACCGAAATCACTTCCCTCCCATCGCTCGTCAATACTTACTCGAGCTTGAAAATAGTTAATTAGAAGCGGATGATGTTTATGCGTGTAAGCTTCTTTTTTGTTTCAGCGCTGAATTGTATTGGGGGTAAGGCTTAAGGACTGCTTTGCGGAGATAAGCTTAAGATCGGAGAATTAATAAATTACTTTTGTCAATAAGTCGTATATCTTGTCGCGGTTAATGCAAATTGGAGGTAAGAATCTATAGTATTTGCAGTAAATAAATTAGATAAATATTTCATCGGGTAATTACGGAGTCGTAAGAAAAAAAAAATTTTCTAAGCGAAGAGTATTAAACGCCGTGCTGAATAATCATAATGTCGGGATAAAAAATATTTTATTAGTTTTTAGCTTAGTCTTAAATATCGATTATAATTTCAATCGTGAGCTTATGGGATTTTACGACACAATAAGAAAACGGAGCTGCATGCAAACGCGGCGATATTAATTTTAAAAACAAAAAAAAAATTGTACTTAAAATTGCTTTCATAAAAATATAGTCATCTATTGTTTAGCCATGAGTAATATTAACCCGATCATTTTAACAAAAATGTTTATGATCAAATTAAAATTTACGCACTATCTTTGAGTTATTTTAAATTACAGTAATTACCCAAACAGTATTCCAATAACATTTAGAATCGTCATCACATTTTAAAATTGTAAGCTCTATTTTGCACCTGATTATACAGTCACAAAAACTGTAGTAACATATAAGCTCACAAGATCCATTTCCATTCCCCAAATTTCAATTCCGCGCGAACTTGCCACTTCACCGAAAGCCCTCCAAATACACACGCGTCTCTCGCTCCGCGACCTGCTTACGCATCCATCTCCCGTCGGCAGGCGCGCGTGCGCACGCGCGGGGTTAATTAAGCCTTACGCGCGCGCGTACAATACTCGAGAGCGGCGATATATCGCAACCGTTAGTCATTCGCGGCCGCGGCGCATTGCGCATGGGATCGGCTCGATTATTATATGCGGGATAATGGCGTTCCGATGGGTCTCTCTCTCTCTCTCCAGCTGCCGCTCTCGCGAGCACAATCGCATTGTAAATTGCCGCGCGGCGCTGCGTCAGGCACCTGTTTTCGTAATTATCCGAGAGGAGGCTAAAGCGAGAGAATGAGATAAAAGCCGCGCGCGGCGGTTAAAAGAGTGCGAGAGCGCCTTTTTTTATCATTTTTTTTTTTTTTTAATCCCCTCGACGACGGCAGCGGCTGAATGAGGGGAGCGACGACGAGCGAGGCCAGAGGGCCCCGTAGTAAAAGAGGAGAGGTGCTACGCGCGAATAAAGCCGCGGATAATGGAAAAATTTCTAATTGATATTTATGGATGCCTGTGCGCGAGATGCCTGCTTTTCACTTTGGCTTATAGGCGAGCGAGGGAATTTTATTGATGCGCCTTGATGGAATATCTTGGGACTTTGAGCATTTTTTTCATAATCCCGCGCTGGATGAGTTATGTTTTAAGACAGGATGGAAGGGAGATTACAGCATATTCTTCGTAATTCTTCGATTAATTGAGGCTTAATTTTCTAACCAATTCAGTTGCCGGGGGCAGCACAGAGATTATATTAAATGTGACTGAAAGTAAGAAAAAATAGCAATTTGAAGATACATTAAAGCTAAGAGATGTGCAAACAGTCTGCATCAGAGGAACCCGCTACGCGTATTAAAAACAAACATCAAAAATGAATCTTAAACAAAAGCAATACAAATATCAACGAGTATCGTCGAGAATCGCTGCGTAGTCTCGAAAAGCAGCGACCCGCGCCCACGCAGCGCGGCGAAGAAAAGCCGCGGCTGTGATTCCGCGCGCGCGGCGCGCACATTTTTTCCGAGCGACGCGCCGCTAAATGGAAGAACGCTGTCCCGACGTAGGAACACTGCCATACGCCCAGGCCACGAGAGAGTGGAGGAGAGCAGCGCTCTCGGATGAAGAGGGTCAGCCGCCGCGGCGCTGTTATCTCCCGCGAAAGCGCGCGCGGACCCAAACGCATTTCTCCGCGCGACGTGTAGCTGACAATCGGGAAATTAATGAACTCTATCTTCCGCGGCTGGTTTCGCTCTCCGGCGCCGGGGGGGGATTTCCGCGGCTGCGTATCGAGGAAGTGGAACGAGGCGAGGTGATCTCGGGATTTGTTTCGTTGAAATCGGTTTAAAAGACTATTTGCTATTTTGTTTGTTTGGTGGGGTGTGGCTGTAGGTTTTAATTCGATGCAAAATGTATTTGAGTAATTTAAGCAGATTATCTGAAAAAAAACTCACTATTGGCCTTTGAGGAATTACTAAAGGAATTTAGTATTTAAGAAAATTCTTCTAGTTTCCTTAATAACTTCGTTTTTCTTTTCGTTTGTCTTACGGCAAACAATTTTCAATTAAAAGCTGAATTAATTTAGGACCGAAGGGACGAAAGAGTACAGATAAAATCAGTTTTGTCGCAAATCATGTGCCCGCAGTCCCTTTAAACAATCGAGTTCCGGTACTGCATTGAAAAAAGCAGGAAAAAGTTGAGTCGCCGGACGATTTGTTTCCGATTAAAACTGGAATTCAATGCCAGTGCTCCGATACAAGTGTGCCGCGTATTCTTCTTACTTTTTGTACACTTGTCTGCATTAATCGGTTAACCAAGAGAGCTTTCACCGCGCGGAACATGAGATAACATCGCGCTTTACGCGTACCGGAGCGGCAGCTTTTGCATGTTGCCGGCGCTGTCGGCGTTGTTTTGTTGTGGTTTTAAATGAATTCTTTGGTTATCGGGCGTTCTTAATGCGGGTGTCAATAATAATTAAGGCTCGCTGAATGAAATCTACCCGTAAACGATAGTTATGAAAATTTGTTTATGTTTCTGTCGAGGTTAGCTGCGATAACTTTATAAATTTATGGAAGGTGGAATTCGTAAATCGTTTTATTTCTTTCTAACAAGTAGTTTTCTTTACCAAAATTGAGAAAGAAATTATTTAGAGAGAAAGAAAATATATCGAGTTGAAATATTACCAGCATCGTTTATTTAAAATCGTCGCATCAATATAGTAACGGACGCTTCGGGCTCTTGTACGATATATTGCTCACAAGGGCGCAATTAATGTTCCGTAATAAGGACATTCGTATCGCATAGCAACAACAAGCACTTCTCCGATTACCTTAATTACTTTGCTATTTGTAACAACAAAGTGAGTAATGCGGAATCCTTAAATTGTTAATTAATGCATCAGCGTGTTTTTGAGTGCACCGATGTAATTACAAGAGAGGACATTAATATTTTCACTGTTTTAAATGTGAGAAATGAGAATATTATGAGATGCGGATCGTTAAAGACAACTTGAACAGCTGCTTATAAGTCTGCGGGCGAGTGCTTACCGACGCTGATTAATTTGATACAATACGAAGCGGACGGGCTTACCCGCAACGAAAAATGTTACGATTGGTTAATTACGAGCTCGGAAGCCGCTTTTTAAAGGGAATGCGTGTTTAATGACGCATCACTTAACAGAAGAAAAACGCTCAATAATGTAAATAAAGACTACAAATAATGATATTTACGATTTTTTAAAATAATAACTTATCTTAAAATATTAAAAAAGCTTTTTATTTATACAAAGCTTAGGTGGTTCACCGAAAATCTAGACTATCTCTGCACAAATCGTCCACTTTCCTAAAAAAAAAGCATCGACACCCTCCGACTTATTAGCCCATATATTCCCGTCCTTCCGCAACCGGCACTTCCTCCGTTCTTCCCGTCCGGGAAGAGTCAAAGCACGAAAGAGAGAGAGAATGAGAGATAAGGGGGGGGGGGGAGAGGTGACCTCTCTTAAGTCGGAGCTTCTACCTTGGCGTCGGTCTCGTTCCGCGGATTTTCTCACGGTGCCGGCAAGTGGCGTATCGGGCGCTCGCGCCGACGCGAGGGTGATTTCCGCGAGATGGATCGGCTGTTGCCGCCGCCGCCGCTTCTTCTTCTCCTCCTGCTGCCGCTGCCGCCGCCGCCGCTGCTTTTCTCTCTTTATTTCCTTCGGAATGGAGAGGAGAGAAAGGCCCCGAGGAGGAGGAAATAATTTAGAGAGCACAGGATATTGAATTAGACGGAATTTATTGCTCTATAAGGACGTGTAAGAGGCTCGAGCGCGCGCTGTTACGTGCGGGGGAGGCTGGAAAAAGACGGAGGATACCGGACTTTATTCAGGGGATTCTCCGCGGAGGAGTTGCTCGGCTGGGAATTATTTAGATGGCCGAGGCTGCAGTTTGGTCTGCTTGACATCCGCTGTGTTCGATGTATTTAAAAAATTGTAGATTCGTGTGGCGACACAGATATTAAAACGGTACGTTTCAGTTGGACTGCGGCTTTATGAGGAATAAATTTAAATATGAATAAGTCGGAGTAAAGCTGGTTCGTGTTAGATTTATATAATGAACAAGGAATATCGAATTTTCGAAGTTGCGTTTGTCAAAAAGAATTATTAATAGTTTAATCAAGTAATCTTTGTTTATAATTTACGGCATTAATTGATCATTGATAATTAATTATCATTTATTTATTATAAAACAATTTTAAAAGAACATTGCATATACTTATTAATTACAACTAATTAGTTGTTTTAGATTTTTCTCCAAATTCGAGTGTGAAATGACACAGTTTCAAGCCAAGAACAATTATTCCATTTCCAGCAAAAAAGCTTCCTCAATAAAAGTCAGTAAACCCAAGCGAATCGGCAACGTTTCCTCCAATTTTGCAAAAAAAAAAAAAAAAACTTTCTCTAAAAGCGCGCAACCAGGAGAAAAAGCGCATCAATAAAGCATCAATCCTCGAAACTAATTACAGAAGCAGCGATCGAAATTTCCACGCCGTTTAAAGCGAAAAGGCTCTTAATTCTCGGATGAAAAAAAAAAAAAAAATAAGACTACCAGAACCATAATACCCCTCGGCGGCCTGCGTCTCTTTTTGCTCCTCTCGACCGACTTCCCGCGCCTTTCGCGCATCCCGCAAGAACAAACGCTTCCGATAATCCTCTCTCGCGCGCCTTACAAAAGGAATCAGCTGGCTCTTTCGGTCGGTGAAAAACCGTTACGCGGCGTCCGAGCGGGGAAAAAGCGCCGCGACTCCGGGACGATTAATGCCGAATTGGAATTTCCAATCACTCGTGTCATTTTTTCGAGCGGCGCGCGCGCGCGCGCCGATGATGGCCGATTACGCCGATTGATTGAGCTACGTGCCCGCAATGCCGGACGATCGCCCGAAAGGCCTTCTTTGAGAGTGCGCGCCGGCTCTTTTTTTTCTTTTTTTTTTTTTTGCCCCCTACCTCTACTCTCCGATTCTTTATTGGACCGGCGTACGTGCGACGATGCAAATTAGCCGTTGCCGCCGCGGCGGAAAGTCGGCGAGCCGAGGTGTATCCGCGCGGGCGTTAAATAAGTTTTGTGATTGCGCTTCTTAATGATAAGCAAGTTTTACTCGGATTTTATGGGCTTCGTTGGCTGTCTTTTTTTTTTTTTTTTTAGTTTGCAGAAGGTGATGCGTGTGTGCGTTGAGGAACGATAGTTTGTACGTTATGTAGAATTTACCGCTATGCTTGTATACTTAAAATAAATTATATTAATGCCTTCGCGAGATTTCACTGGAATTTAATGCTTTCTTTTATTTAAATGCGTAAACTACGCGGAAACGTATAGAATGGAGGAGATAGGAATTAATTGACTTATAACTTCGTGCGTTTCCCTGGTGTTATTAGTTATTTAATATCCGATGCATAATTCTATATCGGTTAATTGAAACTTAGAAAAGGATTGACTGACTCAAACAGAATTAAATCTATACAAAGTTATATCTTTAACGGTTCATTTTAGCCGTAAGTAAAAATGTCCTATAGTATTTTAAATTAAAATTCTTTATTTAATCCACACCTTCAGCTTAAGAAAATCTGAAAAACTTATCGTACCGTATTCGTCCACTGCCCCGCCTAGATTCGACAAATAAATTCCCCCGCAATCTGCAGCAGCCTAATCTTCGCTTTACTCTCTAACCAGCTAGAAAACAGTACCTCGACAATTAATATCCCTTTTCCCGGGCAAAAAGAAGCAATAAAAAAATCCCAAAGCCCAAAGAGCAGCGTCCTAAAAACGAATGCGCGATCGTCGGGAGCAGCGCGCGCGGCAGCGCGGGGCGTGTATTGTACGCCTCTCCCCGCGCGGTATCTTCACGAGTAGCAGAGAGTACACGGGTATCCCATTTCCGAGCTGTTACAGGCGACGCGGCCGCCTTGTAACACGCGCCCGATAGCTGCAATCTGCGCTTCCTACGTTTGTTCGCGCCTATTTTCGCGGCGAGCCTCTCTGACCGGGGCCGCACTTTTATACGGCGGCGACGCGGGACGGTAATGAGAATAGGGGGCCACGGCGGATAAGGACCCGCGGGGTCCTTAATTAATGCTGCCGAGGCTCGTTCGGATAGCCGGGAATTTTATTTGTTGTCGCTTTCGTTTTGGGGCGCTTTTCTTCGCCGAATGCGTTTGTGTAGCTTCGATTTTTTTTTTAGTGTAATTAAAAGCGCTTAAAATTGCTTTTATCCTCGAACTCTTCTCTTCAGAGAGTCTGTTATCCGATGGGTAGTATAACTGCTGCGCGAAATGCATGCTCGTTGAAAAAGCTCATTTTGCTTACTCCTGTAAGTATCTCCTATAGACGTTTCAATATGCTTTGAATTTACGTACTATTATCATTCAAACGAATTCTTGTAAAATCACTTGCAATTAATACTCTAAATACTAAATAACCATTTCCTAAACAATCCACGAATCCTCGACTAAAATTAATACACAGCAGCCGAGAAGCAGCTTTCCGTTCCGATCGACAGCTGAGAGCTATAGAGAGAGAGAGAGAACAAGAGTTGGGTTCGGTCATCTCGCGCTTGCAATAAAATTACCATAATATCGATTCCTGGCGGCGCGAACATAAATCCGCACCGTCGCGGCGGCGGAGGCGGCTCGGTGTAACATCGACCCAACACTCGCGGCTCCGTGTGTCTTTGATTGCGAGCCGCAGCAGGTACGACAAAGCGACGTCCGTATAAATCAGCCGCGCCGCGCGCGGAGTTAAGCGCACTACTACCGTTCATTTCGCAATAAAGGAGGGTTTCCCTTTGTATTCGGAAATTCATTATTACCGCCGAGTTTTCTCCGAGCCTGTCGGTGTGCCACCGATGTGGCCCCCGTCTCGGAGATGAGCCGCGTAAGGAGGCGTGTGGTCGTGTTCGACTGATTGCGCTGTTGAGGTGGAGGTTGATATATTTTTTTTCGTTTTTGCTTTTTACGATTTCTAGTTTTATTTCAATCGATTCTTTTGTAATTGATTACGAACAATATTACTAACGTTTCTACTTGGCGATCGACGTTGCAACAATATCGCAAGAACATTCTTGTAACATTATAACGCGACCTTTAGAGTTAATTCAATCGGCTGAAAGATTCACAAACTAACAAAATCCGAAGCAGAAAATTAAAATACAAAGCGTTCAATCAGCAAAGCGTACACCAACAACTCTGTTTCCCGCTGCGCCAATCAACCGAATTATCACTTCCGAGCAATCGCAAAAAAAAAAAATCCCCGGCAAAACGCTCGAAGCCCTCGCTCGCATCCTCTCGCGCGCTCCACGTGCCTCCCATACACAGTGGCTCTCCCCATTTAACGCCCGCTACTCTCTCTCTCTCTCTCTCCGCGCCGCTTTTCCCCCGGCGGTCGAGTAGTCCAGAGCGATTTACGGCTAATCGGGTCTTTATCGAAAACGCTCGGCGCGTCGTCGCCGCTGGGAAAAACGAGCCCCCCGCTCTTTGAAATTCCCGGCGGCGAATCTCACGAGCTGTATACACTCTTTATTCGCCCGTTCGCTTTCCACGACTTGAGTGCCCGCTGCTGCTGCTGCTGCTTCCCTTTTCTCGTTTCTTTATTTTTTCTTTTTTTTTCGGCGCGGTCGATACGCCGCTGCGGTTGCAGTCCGACCGGGTAGTTTAGATACTGGCGCACCGAGAGCAGAGAGAGAGAGAGAGAGAGAGATTTTTTTTAAGTAGGCCGGCTGATGGTGCTTCGCTGTTGCTGAGTGGTCAGTTCAGTAAATTTAGCGTTCTAATGGGCTGTGACGAAAAACTCGGGGATGTTACTGCTGAGCCGTTACAAATCGATATTGCCGGTTAGAGTTTCAATTGATAATGTCGTTATTAAATGATTTTTGTAATTGTTTTTTTTTAATTTATTTTAATAATAAGACAGGAATTTGGGAATGTTTTAGGATAGAAAAATTATTACTAAAGGCTTTTTCTTTAATTAAAAATGATTTTAAAAATAAAACTGTAAAGCTTTTTTGTAACGCTAGATTAGTAAAACACTTTCGCAATAGAAATTTTATAGAAAACTTTCAAACTCTTTTTACCGCGCAATCCAAACACTTGAACACCCATCAGCGTGCAAAAAAGGTATCTCGGCGCAAAAGTTTTAATAAAGTGTAATAACAATCCCCCCAATCTGACGCAACTTATCATTATAATCCCATAAACGGTACTTGATTGCCCGCGGAACCTCTAGCTCGAAGCTTGTCTAAAAAAACAAGCCCTCCTCCTCGCACGAAAGTCCCTCCCCGTTGAAAAAAAGTCCCGCGAAACGCATATACGATTCCGCGGACCGTTAGCGCGACCACCTCTCTCGGGTTAGGGCGCGCGTTAATTGCAGAGGGGTGAGCTGTGCACACGCGCGATAAGCTCTCGCTACCGTGACCCCTGAGAGAGAGAGAGAGAGAGAGTGTCGTCGTAACAGTAAAACCGACTTCTTTAGCCGCTGCTATTATCTGCTTTTTGGTGGCTGCCAATTAGAGGATAGGAGGGGGAGGCGATGTTTACAATAAGCGCGAGAGCGAATTTTAGCGGCGCGCGAGAGAGGAAACGCTGCTTCGGAAGGCCAGTTTACGAGCGAGGCGAACGAGTCGGGTATACAAGGCGACGGCGCGGGGTATATACGTGCCGACGGGGCTAAATGCGAAGCGCCGATTGCGGATGTTTAGTGGTAGTTTTCCGGAATTTAAGGCGAAGGCTTGATTGACGCTCGCTTTCGGCTTTTCCCGCGCGGGGAACGAGCTGGACTGGAATTTTAATGCGTCGATCCGCCGCGAGGGAGGCGAGAGCGCGTTTTAGGTGTTGGGAAAGTAAAACGCGTTTCTGGGATATTATCGGTGTTAATGAATATCGAGTGCTAATTAAAGGATGCAGAACGCGGCGGATAATTTTAATGTTAGGTCGATGAATATAAGCTCCGCTACGCTATTACCTGTTAGTAAATATAAAAATACTTCGCAGTATGTATAGACTTTTAAAGTTTTATTCGTTTATTTTCAAAGAATTTCACTAATTTAACTAAACTAATAAATGTACCAGATTAAAAGCAATACTTTTGATCGAGATCTTTTCGTCCCTAAAATACTGACAAGGCATAAAAAAATCATATCAATAACAATTAATCACTTACAAACGTAAGTACACTCGGTGTTGTAAAATGTGAATGAATGCGCCTGTTGAGTCGCTTCCTGCATACACGGTTGAGCATGTCACAAAATCCGAATAAGCTTCACTTTTTTTGTGCAACTTAATTTGTACAAAAAACTTCTTATTCTACTATTTATTTAGTAGCAATTTTTCAATCTTATATATAAGTCTTATTACTAGAGTGAATATTTAAAAAATTCAAAAATGAATTTCAATGCAGTAAATCAATTTATCTGCGGGCACAGAATTATTATATAAAACTTGGAATAACATTCAAGCTTCAGATTTTTATTTTTAATAAATGTATTAAATTAGTATCTTCAATGGCAAACTAAAATTATAATCATTATACCAGCTGAACGCAAGATATTTACTTATTAATTTTCTAAACACTTTTAAAATAAAATAATTTACTGTCAACAAATTTTCTAAACCGCACGCACAGACGTCTTATCGATAACGGAGCGTCGCAACAAGATAATTACATTGCGATTTCGAGTTTACATAAGGAACTAACACCGGTGCAATATAAAGAGTCGCAATTTTCGCAGGCGATAATTTTCCGTTTCCCAGAAACTCCTCCGAGAATCTCGTTAAAAGTCCCGTCCGCGAAACCTCCGGCGACGCTCGCAAAAATGGTCACCCCTCGCCTTTTTTTACATCGCGCGCAATTACACGGAGGATTTAGACGTCAAAGCACCTGGAGAATTACGAAAAAAGATCCCGAAACTCCATTAGCATATCCCCGCGGCTCGGGAGACTTATATCTCGCGCCTGGCCGCGGCTGATTTACGCGCCTCGAGAAAAATAGACCTCACGCGCGTTTTCCCCATCGAAACTGCCGCGGGGCAAATTGTCCCGCGCGTCGTTCATCATCGCGGAGGCTTTCGAGTACATAAACAGAGGACTATGTAAATATACATCCAGATTTTTGCCGAGAGATCCAACTAGTTGTAACTCACTTCCTCGGTAAACAAGCCCGCGCGCTCGCGACGATATCCCTTTTACGCGCGGCTGTCAATCTCTCTCTCTCTCGGGAAAGTCCACTCTTCATCGGGCGGCCGCCTAATTGTTTTCCCCTTTTTTTTCGGCGCGCTGCTTTACGGTTATGCCTTCGGAGTAGCCGCGACAATCGCGGCTTTCCGCGAAGGAGGAGGCGAAAAATGCGAATTACGCGCCGGAGGAGACGAGCGCTCTCTCTCTCTCTCTCCGGTAGCTCGGCTTTTATCGCGGCCCTTTCTTCGAGAAATAGACGTTGGGAATGGATGTTTTCATTTTGTGCTTTCAGCGCGCAGAGACGGCGGAACAAGCTTGATAAATACGCGGACGTTTAGGGGGGGGGGGGGGCGGGGGGAGGCTGTAAACGTCGCGGTGATTTATTTTTCTGTAATCTCGGAGAAGAATTGACGAAAAATGGAGGGAGAAGTGCGGCTGCGGACCGCGAGCGCCGAGACGCTCAGGTGAGAAAGTAGCGTAGTTATGCGGTAAGGTTTTTATTGGCTTTTGCTGGTAGTTTCTTTGGGCTCCGATACGGCATTCAATTTCAGTTTTAACTATGTTTAGCTCGAGAAAAGTGATAAAAAATATGTTTAATATTTTTTTTTTTTCTATTGAATAGAAATTTATTATTTTACGGATGTTTATTACATTGCTCTAACCTACTTTTTGCATCAAATAATCGAAGCATGTTAAAAAAAAAAAAAAATTTATGATATTTTTTAGTTGCCGAAAAAATATTCCAACAAATCCATCAAAAAATCGACACCTTAAATATTCAACCAAGTAAACATACGCTTTCGAAATACTCATTTGCCTTTCCGCTGTACGCGTCCTTTAAAAAATATAAAAACCGATCCAACAGCCGTCAGCCTCGTTCAACGAGGCGAACGCCATTTTTCGTAACCGCTGTCGCTTGGCAGCGAAGCGACGCGGGGCTCCTCCCGCGAAAATTAAATAAGCTCGATATAACTCCTCGCGTGACCGGCCGAGCGGTAATGACGGCGATTACAGGCGGGCCAATTGCTTTTTTTTTTTTTGCACGCGCCACTGGACCGCGCCCCGTGTCATCTCAATTAAGGCTGGCCGCGTCGCCCGGCGACTAATTCGAAAATCATGCAGATCGCCGCTGGAAATTGCCGCCGGAATCGAGAGCGGGCTCAAGGAGCTTTTTCGATTATGGGAGAAAAATTATGCGGGGGGTTGAATTTGTTTATAAGTGGGCTTACTGCTTTTATGAACTTTGTGCGAGTTGAAAACTGAAAAAAAATATCGCAAAGGTAATGTCATTTTATTAGTTTGTACAAGATTTTATAATAAAACTAAAAGCCTTTTATTTTGGAATCTTTTATTATTCATTTTCTTTTCAATGAATTATATAATATTCTGACAAATTAATAGCTCCCGTGATCAGCTTTTAGTTCCAAACGCGGCCAAAAAAAAAAACTAAGAAAAATCGTTAAAGACGCGTTAATAGCAGTGATTGCAGCTATTTTGATGATAATTGTAGTAAATGCGAAAATTACGGTAATAATACGATGTACGTTATCGCCTTCGTTACGCGATCAACGGTGCATTAAATTGGATTACAGTCATTACTACGTTATTTAATTCAAAGTGCGCCTCTAAGTGTGATCAAGGAAGTGCGGAACATTGTCTTCCCGCGGCGGTAAGCTCCTTCAATGAAAGAATAATTTACGATTTTTTAAAGGCCAGCGCCGCTGTCAAATCGAAAGATTGATCTTAAGAACAATTTTATGTAATTGAAAAGAGGCTTTAATGATGACCAGCTGCGTGCGCGCAATGGCTCGGAGCTGCTACGCATTAAAGTCATTTTGAACGATAAAATGTTGAATAACAACAAGAGCGAAATAGTAGCAGTTTTTTGTTTGTTTTTTTTTTTAAGTTCTTTTTATCAAAAATGCACGCACTTTCTTATCCCTTTTCGGAGCGTTTAACTGCGCACTTGAATTTATATCCGGCGAAACGTTAAGCCAAAACAACAAAACCGAATCCCATAAACGTTCCCAAGATACATGTGGGTCAGTAAAGTAAGCGCTGCTCCGTAAAATCCGCGGCAAATTAATACGAAGCCATTCGATCGTTGCGGGCAGTCAAGAAAAAAAAAAAAGGCAAACATCGCAAATGGCGCCGAAGAGAAAATTCCAGTCCGCCGCAGTACAAGATGGGAGGTACGCTGCAATGACTCGCCCGGGACTTCCTTCTTTGCGGTCTCGGATTGAAAGCTCCTTCTCTCTCTCTCTCTCCCTCGGCCAGTATCGCTGGGAAAAACGATCCCGAAGTGGCCGCGAGCCGCCGAGAGTCCGAGAGGCGCAAAAAAATCAAGTGATGCAAGAAGCGCTTTCCCAGCCGCGTATATATATCTGGTGCAAATTACCGGACTGGCCGGTATACCTGGTGTATCTAATCGAGATTTTTGTTTACACTCCCCGGGATAAATATGGGTTTTTACGGAGCGCGGCTGTCGATATTTTACAAGGCGCGCGGGGCCTTTTTTTTTTACCGCGCTCGCAGTGTCGAATCGCATTAAAGCGTTGTTGGACACGGCTGGAAAGTTTGATAAAAGGCGCTTTGGCGCAATCGTTGAAGCCGCTTCGGATGGATTGAGAATTTATTCTTAATGTTCTCCATGCTTATTAATTTCGCTTTCTTTATAGAATTTATTATAAAATGGTCTGGCTGAGTTTGTACTGTTTTAAAATTGGTAAACTATTGACTTTGTAAGCTTTATTTTTAGTAATGAAAGCTCTGATTGTGCAATAATTTCAGAATAATTTACCCACTTGTAAAGGTTATTTGTAACTTACTGAACTCCATTGACGGCGCCTTGATTTTGTAAGAAAAAACATCAATTTCCCAACTCCGAGAACCGAAAGAACAGCATAATCCGCTACAGTTTCACGACGCCGAACAGATGAAAAATGAAAATTAAACAGATTTAAATTTATAATTTTCGTCGGCCGATCGATTCTCAAGCGATCGCATAATATACACTCTTATCGCAATCTGCGCGGCGCGCGGCGTATTCTTTTATAATTTTCAATTAGCCATCAGCGTCCCATCTCCGAATTAGCCCGGGGCTCCGCTCCGTCGTAATTCTGCGAAACTCTCTCGGCTCTCGCCTCGAAGACGACGATCCAGTTCGCCGTTTCCTCGCCGCGCTCTTCGGCGCTGTTCCGAGGGGGCGCGCGCTCCGACATTCATCTCCATTCTTCATTTGGGACGGCACACGCGGCTGTTATTAAGATGCGAGACTTTTTTTCGGAAAGTTCGTTGGTAATTGCCGCCTTTATCCCCAAAGTTTCTGCGTGCAGTTTTGTAAAAAAAAATGTTTTTGACGTGCTTGAATTTATATTGTTATTGAAATTAGTTTATGGGAAGAATGTGATTTGTAAATAGTTACTTCGATCGAGAATTTTAAGAATATTACTTGTAATAGAAACATCGATGTATTTTTAACATAGTTTTCAGTCAGTTTTTCAACTACTTTTAGCTACACGCACCTAATATTAGCTACGAGAGCAGTTATTTGATAAACTAAAATCTTAGCCAAAAAAATCAGTTAATTCTCAAGCAGGATAAAAAAAAAAGTCATCCAAATTGCTTTCAAAAGCAAAAGGAATCCGGCGAGCCTCCCGAAACAAATGAACTCAATAAAATTCTCCTGTGCCTCTCTCCATAACCGTCTCTCCCCGTCCGAAGAAACATGTCCGCATTAGTAATTCCCTCTCCTCTCGCGACAAACGCGCGCCGCGGCGGCCCGTTCATCGGGAATCGGTACGCGCGCGGCTCATGCGGGCTCGTTTAATTCTCGCCGGATTTCGGCGTACGCGCGCTCTCGAGAGCATTAAGCGAAACATCTCCTCGGAACGACGAGATCTTAATCGACCACACAGGGCCGCGAGCGAGTCCGCGTGGCCGACGGCGCGGGCACGTGAAAAATTGAACGGACATCAATCTCCGTTGTTTCCCCGCTTTTTTCACCGAGCGGAAATGATAGGGAGGCTGAGGGGGGAGGAGGGATCGTTTCGAGTCCGAATGCATCGCCCGGCGAATTATGACGTTTTTTGCGAGAGTCGGCTGGGGTTGTTGTTGACTTGGTACGAAAGGTACGAAGAATTTTTTTCTTTTTGTGCAAGGTATGTTGTAGCGACAGTACGCGTAAGCTGATATTTGGATCTGTTTGAACAACTTGGAATTATTGTTGATAATTAAAGTTATATTTTCGACATTCACGATGGTTATGATATTTTAAAATTGCAGAAGGAGTTCGAAACCGTTTTGGTAATACATTTTTAAATGCGATGCTCTAATTAGCGGTTATTTTGTATGGAGAACTTTGGTGGTATTTTTTGAAGGTGATTAATGGGGGTCTCTTGACTTGAAAATATTCACAAATGATTTAATGATTTTAAAATCTGTATAATTGTCGGATGTATTAAACCAATTATAAATGAGATAATTCAATCCTGTACTGTAAGATGAAGACTTTAACTTTTTAATACAGCGACTTCAAGTATACGAGACTTTTATAAAATCCCAATTAGAAAAATTACATTTTTTTTTTGAGATTAAGCAATTCGATTTTAATGCATCGGTAAACAATTGCTAATATTTTATTAATCATTATTTTAAATAATCAAAATCATTCGATCATTGCCTTTTAGAGCCAAAAAAAGAATATCGATCCACCCAAAGCTTTTAAAGTGCAGATTTCCTTTCTAGAAGCTTTAATTCCTTCGGTAACACAAACGTACCAAGAAAGTAAGGAGCCGAGAGGACAAGCTCTCAAAGCAGAGCCGCGCGACAACGGAGCAGAGCAACAGCAGCAGCAGCAGCAGCAGCGGTGGCGGAGAAAGGAGGAGGTCCGCATTCTGCGAGTCGCTTGTGTTCTAGCTCTCGCTAATTGCCGGGCTCGCGAATTAGCATCGGCAATAAACTCACTCCCGCGCGACTGCGGAGGACTCGCGCGCCCGGAGAGCGCTGTGTGTAAGCAGGGCCCCGCGACTGTAAGGATTCATTAGCCGACGATACACGACGTCCCTTTCCACGAGAGCAGCCCTTTCCGAGGGAGCGAGAGAGCCTTGCGAAAACGGCGGCGAGCCACTTCGTTCCGGGGCGTTAAATATCGCCCGAGGGATTATGAGGGAAATCGGCGGTATGTCACTGGGGGTACAAGATCCGCGGGGGAGCCTGGCGATTTAACAGGTTTCTGGCTTGATTTTTGCGCGGTTAAAGCGGAATTTAGCGCGAGCAGCGGTGGAAATGTGTTTTCGCGCATTTACTTTGAATGTTTAATAATGATTGGAGCATAATTCAAGAAGCATTTTTCTATTATTCTTAAAGAGTGATCTTAATAAACGTAAAGCAGTAGCTGGTCTATTAATTTAAATTATAGACATTAAAATTAAACTATATATCCCACTAAAAAAAAAAAAAAAAAAAAAATCCCGAACGAAAGCAGCAGCTGCAGCTCGTCGAATATATTTCGTAAATCGATCATCAACGACAATGGGGCCTCGAGCCGCGCGCAGCCTCGCATATACGTGTAACATAATCGGTCTCGAAACGAGCGAACCGCGGAAAAGTGGCACGCGCGCGCTACATCGTTGTTCGCTAGCCGATTAATGCTCCTCGAAGGAACGGTAGATGCAACAAGAGCGAAAGTACACGTGCGCTCATTACGTAAGCGAGAGAGAGAGAGAGAGAGAGCGCCCCGGGAGTAATGCCTGTTTAAGAAGAATTATTTGTTGCAGCTGATTGGATTGAGATTTCGATTTGTTGCTCCTGCTCCTCGTTTTTGGCAATTTGCGCCGCTGATTATTGGGATAATTCTGCTCGGCTTATGCATCGGGGCAGCGGCTCGCGGAAATTAAGAGATTGTAGTTTCGATTTGGAAATTGAGAATCGTCCGGAATGGTAGTGCTTCTCAATTGCCGGGAAGGAAAGCATTTGCAATTCAAACATTGACTTTAGCGCTGATAAATTTTCATTTAAAGCGGATAAATTAAAATTGCCAACTGCGCGGAGAGATTGCAATTTGTATTCTTACTTTCTTAATAGAATTGACTTTAATTTAAAAAGATACTTTTTTTTTTTTAAATAGGTTATCGTTTCAATAATGAACAGTATGTATAGTAAAACTCACCAACTTGTTTAGCAGTGAAAAATAAACAGCGTGAATCTTACCTGAAAAAAAGAGAGTTTGTTAAATTCATATATATAACCAATAAAAAATTAAATATTTATGGATTCAATAATTTTATTGTAATAATATTGAGAGCATAAATTACTATCTCGCAGAAAAAAAACCTTATCGTACCGACTAGAAAATATTCCAAAATCATTTATCACGATCTCTTTTACGATACCGATTCGAGCTACAAAAAGCGTGTTTTCCACCAGGTTTCCATCTCGAAATTCGGAATTTCCTTTGAAAAAGCGGATAAAATGTGGAGAATGCCCCGAGGCTTCTCCGCTCTCCGCTCTAAGGGGGGGGGGGGGGGGGGCCCGGAG
>JAWWEO010000001.1:21104244-21171141 GCA_035582975.1 Ormyrus labotus | reverse complement strand
CCCCCCCCCCCCCCCCCCCCCCCCCCCCCCCCCCCCCCCCCCCCCCCCCCCGCGGAGATCGAAATCGAGACAGAAAGATAGAGCGCGCGGGCGAGCAAACAACGCCCTTAGGAATCCGAGGGAGCGCTCGGTGCGCGCGAGATGCAGATTCTTCCCATGGTCGCGCGATCTTTTCGCGCTCGCTCGCGCACCGCAGAATCTTCCTCGCCCAGGGGCGGCGCGGGCGCAGTTCGTCTTCGTCAGCTGCCCGGCCGAGCGACAAGCCACCGCCGCTGACTCGCCGCCGACGGATGTATCGGCAGCCGCGAGAGAACGTCATTAAAAGCCCGTCGCCGCCGCAGCTGCCTGGGTTTTGCTTCTTTTCGCGTTGCGAGCTTTTTTTACACCGGGAGCTTGATGGGTTCTTTATTGGGCTTTTTTTTTTTGGATACTCAATATTGTCGAGTGAATGCGTTTGTGCGTTTTGGTGGGATTTCTTAATTTGGCGGAGATACTATTTTTATTTTTTTGTTTTGCGCAACCTTACCGAGCACTTATTTACTTAATAGAGTGCTGCCAGTTCCATTGATTAGTTATATTTCCTTTACTGAAACATCGACTTGTATAAATCAGGCGTAACAAATAAAAAATTCTGGTGTCTACTTATTCCTTGCTTCCTATTCCAAAAACTGATAAAATGAATATAAAATTATATAAATTATTTTATACAATTATTGAAGGAATCATCTTTTAAAAAATTCTTATGTATAGTTACACTTTTTTATTGCAAAACTTTCACAACTAAAATGTTTGCATTTTAACATATAAATTTACTACAAAGTACTAATAACTCTGCCTAACCTGCAATGTACAAATAACATCTCAATCATCCAACTCGCTATAGCAACCAGCTCCTTTCCGCAATATTGATAACTAACATCAGCGCAACCCCCGCTTATGCCCAACAAAATCCAGGATAATTAACGGCTCGCTCCGCGGTATATTCTCGGAAATAAAGTATATATGTATATATGTATCCTAAATTTCCGCGAAAACAATTTCCCAACTCCTGCAGACGCAGGCTTAATCACCCGGCTAGAAAAAGCGTCGGTCTAAAAATCGCCGAAAACGTCGGAGTTTCAATTAGGCGAGCCGCGCGCGCATAAGGCCGGCGCTCGCAATAAATCGGAGCGCTCGATAATTTCGGGCGCGCGAGCCGCTCCGAGAAGAAATAATTAGCTGGAGGCACTTTCACCCGCGGCGAGGGGAGAGGGGGAGAGTTAAATAACGAGGAGCTCGCGCGGCGGCCTTATCTGCGAGCGAGAATTCACGTGCGCAGCTTCGTTTTCAGGTCCCGTTCTGGTATAGGGCCCCGGCTAAATCGAGTGATATAATGCGCGGGGAGGACGGAGTGAGGCCTTAGGAAGCGGAGAGCCCAATCGTTGAGTTTTCCCGGCTGCTTTTTTTGCTCGCGCGTGGCCGGGTTTTAAGTTGGCTGATTTCGAAGGCTCGCTTTTGAAACCAGTTTTGCGGAGCGATGGATTTTGTTAAAAAACATGTTTTGAGAAAGGCTTTTGAATTGTAAAATTTTGCTTAAAGTATCAGGTTTATTAATGGTTGCTTGGAAAACTTAAAAGCCTGGTAGATTACAAGACATTCTCATTTGTTGAATGAGTTATATAGTAAATTTATTGCTGTTTACAACATCAATAATTTGAAACGAATCGTACAGTTTTCTAGAAACGGCTTGCTTTTACAACAAAAATCAGCCCGAGTCTATTTTCCAAACGACAGTAGATAAACCCGACTACCCTGAGGGTCGGACAGTACATAAAAAAGGGCGCAAAGGGAAGTGGAATCTCTCGGTGAAGAAAGCGATACAATATAATAGAAAGGCCGAGAGCGATGAAAAACGAAGTAAACGCAGAGAGAGAGAGAGAGAGAGAGAGAGAGCGAATCCTTTGCGCTCGAGCAAAGTGTGCAGCGAGCGGATAAAAAGAAGAGCGCGCGCGAGATAAAACGAGATAGAGGAGCGAATTGCTACCCGTGTTGAGTCTTTTCCCTCTCTCTCTCTCGCCGCGTATAGATGATGCAGCGGCGCGATATTGCGTCCTATATCTATTCGTGTAAATTGCGCGGCACGATCGACTAACTCGCTTTCCACATGCTCCTCGACGCGATGCCAAGGAGATTTTCGCGCCCCCCGGCGAGGCGGCCCAACAATCGCCGCGGTCTGTGTGTGTGTGTGTATGTCTGCTTTTCCTTTTGGAATTTATGAATTTCTGATGCTTTTTTACCGGAATTTATCATTTCGGAGTCTTGTTGCGCGGAGCTGCGCGCATGCATTATTCATGCCCGAGATATGTGTCGGAGATGCTCCGCTTAATGATAATCGATGTTTTTGTGCAACTGTTACCGTTTAAGTGGGTAGGGGTCGGAGGAAAGGTTTTCGAGCTCCTTAAAATGCTAATAGGCGTGTTCTGCGTTTGTCACTGTTTTAAATAAATTATTTTTTATTCTTTATATTTTGCGTCGATAACCATGAATCCATAATTATCAGCTTTGAAATCGTTTACGGTCTATATAATCAGATCTTCAAAAAGCGTATTAGACATGCTTTCCTTTTCGATTTTCGTACAAAAAAAATATAAATTTTCGTTAAAACGCAATAAAAGGCCACCTATTATCACTCGCAAATCCTTTAAAACCCACCGAGCCCGCGGACGTTTCCCAGTTCGGCCTCGGCTGCGCTGCGCGCGCACCATCCATCATTTTCGTCTCCGAAAAATATCGCCATAAATAACTCCGGGCGAGCCGGCCAAAATAAATACGCGCGGATCTTTGTCTCCCCTATCCCCGAAATATGTAATTCGCGGTGCGGCGTAACAGCCGGGTGGATCCTCTCGGTTATAATCGCCGGACGCAGCGTTATTACGCAACGGGCGCGCGCCACGATTTATATCGCCGCAGCCACGAGGGAGAAATCGGCGGAGGGACCACCTTGCGGAGGGCGTCGGACGGAGTCGATTAAGTTTTCAGACTCGCCGGAGACTTTGAGAGAGCGGTTGCGCTTTTTGTGGGTTCGGGGAATTTTTCGTGGAAGGGAATTTAGAATTTAGTGCGCCGCGAGAAACACCGAATTTTATTACGGTACAATTTATGCTTTATTTTGATTTAAGAAAAGTTGGAAAAAAATTGTCATTTTGCACACGTATTTTTTAGCACGAGTTTTATATTAAAAAAGGAAATCTTCAATTTTAATAAAATTTTCTTTCATCATCTTATATTGCATAAAATTAAAATATATCAAAAAAACGCAGCGTAAAAATAAGGCTTCTCAGAAGCTGAATTTTTCGTCCACTCTCGGTACGCTCGGCGCACCAAAGCCAGATATCCCGATACAGG
The DNA here is from genome assembly GCA_035582975.1 of Ormyrus labotus. NCBI lineage: Eukaryota > Metazoa > Arthropoda > Insecta > Hymenoptera > Ormyridae > Ormyrus > Ormyrus labotus. The sequence goes on along the minus strand of JAWWEO010000001.1, from coordinate 21,167,757 downwards.
TTTATTTTTCGTAAAAAAATTTTGAAATTAAAAGGGCTTATTAAAAAGAAATTACAAGTTGTAAACTGCTCTTTACGGCGATCTTATCATTTTCGGGTTTGCACAATACGTAATATTTCGGGAATTTTTACACTTTTTTTCAGTTACTTCGCACCGCAAGACGCCGTATCAGCAAGGTGAGATCGCGAATTTTTATTATCGAGGAAGACTGAATTATGGGGCTCAAAAACGCTACTACGTATATACGTTATTTTTTTTTTTTTTTATATAGAAAAACAATTATTTTATGTATTAATATAATCAAGAGCATAATATGTTAAACCCATAATTAATTATTTAATTCTATTGTTGCATGCTTCAATAGGTTACTTCTCCTAAACGTTACTTATAATTTGCATTAAAATCACTTCGTTTTTCGTTAAAATAAATTTCTACGAAAAATCCCGAACAATCCTTGCAAGACCAGTCTATTTTACATTCACATTCTAAAAAAAATGACTCAATCTCCAAACGAAACGCACCTGTCCGCTTACAACCTCTAGTCGCAAAACTCACTCCGACCTTCCGCCCGTTCCATCCTCGCCGAAAGCGCGGCCGAGTTATTAAAACATTATCCTGATGAATTGCAAGTAATTGTATTATAATATCGGGTTTCTGGCCTGCGGGCGTTGCGCACTTTTTCCCGTCCGCCGCGAGCTGCCGATTAATGTTTTCATTCCCTTACCCCCCCCCCCCCTCCGGAGCCGCGATTACGATCGTGCGTTACACATATTGTCCGCTCTCGGTGAGCTCCTCGGTATAATGGCGGATGAAAATTTATAATGATACCGAGGAGAGCGGCCTCGGTGCCTCTCTCTCTCTCTCTGCTCTATTGAGGATCTTTTAATTGAAATCGTATCGGGAGGTAGGATCGCGGAGTGTTGTATACGAGAGCCTCGGAGCGCACGCAATTTCACGTCGGATTTCGCGATTGACTGTTATTGTGATTTCGGTAAATAAGGGAATTTAATCGCGAGCTTAAGGAACCGTTATTGGTTTATTATGTTCGCCAATTGCAGTGTCGCACTTTGATTAGCTTATTAAAATGTAGATTTGACATTTTTTATCAATTTGTTTCATCTTTAATAAATAAATATCCTTTTATCACGTAGTGTTTTACGAATCGTAGCCTTTTTACTGATGAAATCTGTGACGGAAATTTTTTCTCTGGAAATTTTCTCATTGAAAACCCAACGAAAATCTCAACAACAGCCGACCGACGACCAAAAATGTTTAAAAATACTATAAACAATTTCGGGTATCGGCCGTTAATCCAGCGAAGTAATACATTTCGAATTTCAACCGTTCAAGCACGTGGTATTTTGGCGAAAGGATTTACGTTACGGGTATATCGGCGATTATGTATGTTTGGGTGGCTCGAATGTTACCTGCTTGAGATCAGTTTACGAAGCTTTTCGAATTATGAGACCCACAAATCGTCGGGTAATTCAGGGAAACGATTGGTCAAATTATTACTTCGGATGCACCGTTATCGGAGAATCATTACTTCATATATTGCTTAGAAACGCTGAAAGCATAAGATTATCCGAGCTGGACGAGACCGTTTACGAAGACCGTCTGAAGTATACGAACTCTCGGGGTTTTTCGTGAAAAATGACAATTGCTCGTCAAGAATTTTTTCGGGCCCTATCTCAAAAAGGACATAAACTCCGGTGAAAAACGCGCGGGAACACTTTTCATCTAAGCTTGGTATATATCCATTCGAACGTCGGCAATTACGAAAACGTAAATAAAATGTATCCGATCCAAATGTTGCGCCGATCTAAATCAAGCCCCTCCGCGCGCGGTGTAACGAACGTTCCGAATAATTCGGGTACGTGCGCAATAATATATCGGTGAAAAATTGCCCAACGCGTCGATAAATCGCTCCGAGAAGAAGGGGCAGGCCCGCGCGCGCGGCCGCATTAATCATAACGCTGCGCGATTCATCAAAATAAAATGCGCGATCGCGAGAGAGCGCAAAAAGTAATCGATCGTAAATCCTCGGCTCCCTAATACACGCGCCGCTTCGGCCATATCGGACGACACGAGAGCTTAATTGTCTCTCGGGCTACGGGCTTTTTTTTCCCCGGGAGGAGGAGGAGCTGCCCTGCGCGCGCGCGCGCAAAAAGATCGCCGCGCGCCGATGAAGAGGCTTTTCTCTGTGTGGTCTTTGAGGAGAGGCCGTCGCTTGGGACCCCTAGTTAGCCGTGATTCAGTCGCGAGCCACACGCTTTCTTTCCCGCTCTCCGCCGCTTTTATCTCTATCGTCGGAGGGGGCTTTATTTTTCCTTTCTTAGGGCTCTCGCGCGCGCTCGTTTCTTTTAAGTGCTGGCCTGCGCGCTTTATGGTACTGCGAGGCGCTTCGGCCGGGGATTAGACGCTTTAATTAAGCGCTTATTAAGCTTTCGGCTTAGCTTTTTTCTACCGAGTTATTGTGTTTAGGTTTTATTGCGAGGATTAGCGTTGCTTATAGTTTCCACAGTTCTGGTTATTCTTTAGAAGGTAATGAACGTTGATGAAGATACTTGAGCAGTAGAGACGTCAGTAGAAAAATGAATCAAGGTTATTGGATACTGAAAGAATGGGATGAGTCCATAAAAGATGACGAAATCATTATGAATATTGAGATCGTGAAAGTATAATTCGACTATTAATCACTAAAACAATGAAATCAGGTGTTGACTCTAATAGAGCACATCAGTTTATACTACATTAAACTTTCAAGAAGTACAAAAAGTAGTATTATGAAAAAATATTTTAAATGTATTAAAAAGTGTTTGTAATAACAAATTTTTTTTAGAGAAAGTTTAAAAATATCTTCAAATCAAATAGAAAATGATGTTGTAGCAAGCATATTCTTAAAGAATTAAACTAAAAAAAAACAGCTTATCTACTTAATTGGCTCCCTGAATTTACCGCTGCTTCAAGACGTTGCGCCAAAATCAATCTTTATTTCGTTAAACGCTTTTAAATCCACACTGCTCGAATGCTCGATAAAAGTATAAATCACGAAATTCGATTAACTCCGTGTAAATAACTCGAAAAATTAATCCACCTCTCGGACGTTTTGACGCGCGTTCGCGCGAGGAAAACAAATAAAATCGCGAACGTTTGCATTTCTGCGGGGACCACACGTGCACATAAACACAGAAGTGCACTGTACGATCGAGGAGCAAAGCAACCGGTCGGACGAAACTGGTTTTTTTTCTCGCCGTCAGCTTGCGATAAATCACCTTTATTCAAATCGACGATTTCGTATGAGTTTCGCGCGATATCGACTCGCGGCTCCGCTCGTTCGTGTAGCACGACGACGTTTACGTGTACGTACATCGGCTGTGCGTTCTCTGTCCAGTTCTTTTCTTGGACTGTTTAGGTTGCCCAAGGATGCGAATGGAGTATTATTAAAAATTTTCTCGCTTTGTTGAACGTTGGCGAGTTTTCAATTGAATATAGAAGTCCCAGAAGAATGATAGACGAGCGTGGATATGTTTTGTTGAACGTTTGCAATTTAAGTAAATAAATTTCAGAATATTCAGTTGTACATTTAAATGAAATTAATGATTAGTACGAATATTATCGTAGAATAATGTATAATTAATTAACCCTATCGTATCGATAAATTTGGCACGAATTAAATTATTTAAATTATTCAAAGTCATTAACCGAACTTTCCACTGATCATTTACGAAAATGACATACAATCCACAATAACCGAGTCGCAGAGAGAAGCAAGCCTGCAGCCTCTTCTCTCGGCTTACTTTCAAAATTCATCGCTCGTAAAAAGCGTGTTTTCGTCCCTACCAATTACCCATCGCCGTTCGCCTCTCGTAACGAACTCGCACGCACCGCAGCGAGCGCGATCCCGTTAGAGTTCACGAAAAGCCCGCGTGTCTCGAGATCTAATCTCGGCGGCTCATTTGATCGCGAGAGAGAAAGAGAGAGAGAGAGAGAGAGCTTATGCATTACCTACGCGGGCCGCTTGTACTCGTTAAAGAAAACAGTCGGCGCGACACCTTCCGTAGGCGGCCGGACAGATTCTAAGGGGCACTATCGATTTGTCGACGCAGGCGGCGAGGCTTTTTGTTCTCTCTTGCCGAGAGAGAGAGAGAGAGAGAGAGAGAGAGCGGCGAGCTCTTTATGCGCCGAGAGGCGGCGTGTGACGGCGTATACGCCAATTATCGGCGAGAGGACGCGCCACGGCCGGAACTGTCGCCGAGCGGAGGAGACTAATGACACTCTGACAAACGACGAGCGACGGAGAAATGATTTTTCGCGCCGCCTGATGGCTCCTCGGAGGTGTAAGGGTATTTGGGTCGTTGATTTTTATTGGCGAAGGGGATCGGAAATCGACGCGGGAAGTCTCGCGCTGCTACGTTTTTGTGCGGATGCCTGTTAGCGGGAGTTAGTGGTAATAATTAGTTAAAAGTTTCATTTTTTTTAAATCTAAATTTTGTCTTTTCACAGCTGTAATCAACATTATTAATAGAAAAAAAAAACACGAAGAAATCAAGTTTCCCAGCTTAAAAATTCCAACTTTTTCCAAAATTTTCCATCGCATCCATTTCAATCACACATAGATTCCTGAGCCAATAAATGACATCAAACCAACCGAGGCGTAGTCCTCAATAATCCTGCGACGTCTAGGCGAGCGCCTCTCGGCGCGACAACGCACACCGCGGTTGAAAAGAACGCAAGCGGAGCGCGCCCAGCACGCGCCAGACAACGCTCGTTCATGCAAAATTTATTTATGAAAATTCGCGGCGCCGACAATCGAGGGCTCGGCGAACACTCCTCGGAGGCGCTGCGCATTGCGAGCTGCTCCACTTGTCGGCGCCCGCGCGAGGGAGGCGCGTTTTTCCACCGAATCGGGAGTGCCGACGGGGAATTAATGAGCCCGCGGACGCTGCGAGTTATTAGACGATTCTGCGAAGCTTCGAGGGCGACGGATTTCGTTGGATTTTGGGGAGTGGACGGTTCGAGTGGACTGTTGCGACGTCGAAATATTTTGAATTTTTCTCGATTAGCTGATGATTTCGAGCGTTTTAGTGTTGCGCGATTATTTAATTATCCTTTCATTGATATTATCTATATTTTTTAGTTTAATCTTAACAGCAGAATTTATTTTTTGAAAGGATATAATAAGCATTACTTGCTATGCAAATATAGTAAACTATATATTTGTGTCTTCAAAGCATCATCATTTTCTTTTATTTCGCTTTCGTGTGCATAATGCTAATTATTTTAATTATTATTACTCGCGATTAAAGTCGAATTTTTTCATTATAGGTACACAAATAGTTACATGTTCGAATCTAATCGACAGCAATAATTTCAAAACTTTGCGTCGATACAAATAACAAAGAAACGCTGCCTCCTTAAATTCCTAAAAGCCTCGCGCTGAAATCATATTCCGCAACAACGAAATTAGAGCAACGAGCAATATTCTCTCGGTAAAGGACTGCAGGAAAATCAAGAGCCATTCTCCGAACGGATGAAACGTCAAGCAGGCTGCCGCGCGTCAAAAGGACTCTCTCGCCTCGCAGCCGATCCCTCATCGCCCGGAGCTCCCTTTTTCGCACTTGCCTTAATATCCGTCGCTCTCGGCGTTCGAGCGGCGGCGCGGCGATATATATATATATAATGCGACAGATCTGGAGCAGTCACGCGTGTGACACGTAATTCGCGGCCGTTCCCGTTCGCACGACGCGGAGATAGAGTCTCCCCCCCCCCCTCCCCCACACGTATTATATGCATCTCGGCCCACGCGCGCGAGAGAGCTTCGATCGCGGCGCATAATCGTTCGGAGTTTATAACGAACGAGATTCGTTTGGATATCGCGCGTGACAAACTGCGATTAATGTAGTGGGAGAGTCGAGGTGCATTGTGGCCGCAGCCTCTCGATCCTATTGTGAGCTCTTTCTAATTGGACGGGGAAATGTTACTTTTGGTTCCGACTCATTGCGGCCGCGGGTTTTGCGACGAGGAGGCAATAAATCCTCGGCGCTTTGGTCTCGCGACTTTTTTGTCGAGATTTTAGATAATTTTGATGGAAGTGTTTGAGTTTAACGTTGAGTAATGATTGATGAAAGTAAATCTTTAGATGATTTAGTATTCAATTTATTTAAATACGTTATAATTACGATGTATTTTTATTAATTAACCTGTGTTTTTGAACCTTATTCCGACTTTTTTTTAAAAATTTTTGAGCTTCCAGTAATGACGCAGAAGCATCACCTGCATATTTCAACTGTCCCGGGTCTGCCTGCCGGACTCGTCATTAAAACGCTCCCTTACACGGTAGAAAAAAAATGTTTTCCCTCATCTAATATTTATTTGTGCCACGCTACTTATTTATTTCGAGCTCGACGCGATGCCTTTTCGCGCCGTCGATATTTCCGCCGCGCGCATCGAACGCGGCTCACCGACGACGTGGACTCCTCCGAAGGGCGAGCGTAAACTAACCCAGCAGGTACGCCAAGCCCTCTCCTCGCCGCTCGGGCGCGCTCCTTTGTTCGCGGCGGCGGCGATTTTCTTTTCGCGAATTTTCCCGACTCTGCTTCTGCGCGCAATTTTTGCTTGGCCAACGTATCGTGTTTTTGTTTTGTCGTATTCGATTGTTTTCTATATACTTTGTTTTAATATTTGGATTTTAAACTTATGCGTAAATATATATTTTTTTGTATCAATTTTCTACCCATCTTCCACATTTTGCAAACGGATATCAAAAAGCGTTAAAAACTCCCAAAATTGCTAAACAAACGTCTCAACCAGGCACGGGGAGTTTCCGGATCTGGAGCGGCGGCGGCGGCGGCGGCGGCGGCGGCGTCGGGCACTTTGCCTGCGATTACACTCGCGCCGCGCCGCAAGAGCTATTGCGCGTTTACGGCTCGGCGGCGGCGGCGGCGACTCGGCAGTGTGAGATAACGCCGCGGGGCCCGGCTGGTAATCCGGATGCTAAATGCCGGCGACCGCAGAAATTATAGACGAAAGGTGTTAAGACGGCCGGGATCTCGAGCTTTAGGCGATGCCTGACTTGAGCTTTAGTTACTGCTCTGTTGTTGCCGCCGCCGCCACCGCCGCGGCTGCTTTCCTCTATATCTCTGCGGTGGGAGGCAGAAATTGAGGGGTTCGGCCGGTCGTTTGTGTTACTTTCTTTGATCGTAAGATGCCTCTGTTTGGTTCGCTGGTTATTCTCAAACGGTCTTCTTGCAAGGCAATGGGAAGTGTTTCTGCTTTCGAATTATTAAAAATTAATGTCGAACGAAAAAAAAAATGAGCGATCCGTTTATCAGCTGATCAGCCTATCTACAAGAAGCGCTCGACACACTCCGCCGCACGACTCTATATGCAAATATTCAACTCCGTCCCGAACGGATTCTCTCCCTCCTAAAAGAATAATCGTCACCAGCTCTTGCTCTCCTTTCCCCGGCCGTCTCGTTGCAGCGCGCGCGCGATTGTGACATCTTTCGCCTGGGCGCTTGATCGGAGAGCGTGACGAGAGCTTATACGGCCGCTCCCCGCCTGCAATTTCGTTCCTAAACCGTTGTCGTAATTAATTGCGGAAAAAGCGGCCGATCGTAAAGCACCTCTCACTCTGTCTCTCTTCCCTCTCGGCGCGGAATCACTCGGGGATCTCTCGTCGCCGGCTCGTTAATTGCTCGGCGACGCGACGTCCGTCAGCGCGATCTCTCATTGCGGGGCCCGAAAAGAAAAAAAGAGGCCCTCGGCACCCGCGAGAGAGCACAGCGGGGCCCCCTTATCTTCGTCTAATTAAACCGTACGTGAGGGAGCATCGGCCGATGGTGCCAGATATCTCGCGCTCTCACTCTCTCTCTCTCTCTCTCTCTCTCCGGCTCCCTGAGAAAGATTGGACGCCGCCGCTCGATAAGGCGGCCGACTTTAAACGATTCTTATTTCGAGGCTTCGCGCCTTTGCCCTTTTTTCCGCCGCTGCTGCTGCCTTTTTCGCTGTCCCGAGAATGGGACAAATGTCGCCTTGAGTGAGGAATGTGGTTGCACCGCGAGCGGGATTTATTTTTAGAGCTTCGCTCGCCGCGGGTCTTCTGGGATAATTAAAGCGAAATGTATTATCTAATGCGAATGAAAGCCTGATTTTATTCTGTCGTAAGTGTTTTCAAAATTAACTGCTTTTTTTATTTAAAGATAAAGGCTTTCTCTTAGTTGGAAGCCAATGCTCCGTTTGTTTTAAATTTGGTTGACAAGAAAGAATCTATTATTTTAAACAATTTTTCCGTAACTTTTTTTCGGTATTTAAGACCATTATTTTTTATTAAAACTTTTATTAAAACATCCGTACTCTTTCAATTTCGTGGCTACTAATTGATCGATCAATTAAACACTTAAGCACAAAAGTTCCCACATGATGCAATTCTCGGAAACGGGGATAGTTACCCCCGCGATCTCGCCTCTCATAAAAGACGCCATTAGACTGGTTAAATAATAGAAATCCTACGTGCTATCGTTCGGTTCCCTCGTAACAAACGAGCGCCGATATAAATTTCTCCTCATAACCCGCTCGCTGTGCCCGCTCCGGTAAGTATACTCGCCTGTGCACAGCCTCTCTCTCCCTCCGCTAGCAACGATAGACTTAATTTATGGGCCTCGGGGCAGTGCATAATTCATTACGTTATCTCCTCCATTGTCAGCTCGCGCGTATTTCGCAGTTTCCTTCGATGCGGCGGCGGTAATCCTTGTCCGAACGCTGCTCGCTCGCAAGAGAGTGCTGCAAGATCGATCGCGGCGATCGGCCGCCGCCGCCGCAGCCGCAGCCGCCGCTGAAAACAGGGGAAACAAAACGGAGCTATCGCTACCGCACAATCGAAACGCCTTCTCTCTCTCTCTCTCTCTCTCTCTCGGTGCACTTGTGTTTGCTGCGCCGGCTAGCTCGGATTTGCGTGTGCGTGTTTGCTCTTGTGGACAGTACCGAGCCGATACGCATCTCGAGCGGCACTTGCCTGGAAATAAAGTATTTTTCCGGGCTGCTGACTTTGCCGAGGGATTTTCGAAAGGCGACTCTTTATTTTGAGGAATTTTAAGGAGACAATCTGGACTTTGTAATTGACTGAAAAGTATCAAGTTTGATTAACAACATTTTAATTAGCAGCAGACTTATATTTCCTTTAAAAATTCATATTACTTAGGGTAAATTAAATTTTTTCATTAAAAATTTTTAAATTTTAGAAGCTTAAAAATGATGAACAAAAACCAAGTTTTCGTTTTACAACGGAAATTAGATCTAGGTTTATTCCCTACTGTGGGTCGAAGAGGGCCCAATTTTAAAATAAAAATTCTTTTTTTCCAGTTTTAATGTTATTCTACAAAAATAGAAGGTTGATTATGACACCCAAAAATGCAGTATAATGCATGTGAACATGCGGTCCAAGTCCCTTCTTTCTTTGAATCTTGTATAAGGAACCACTGCATCAGTACTTCGGGTCCAAAACTCGATGGGTCTTTCGGAACCTTGAATAGATTTTACAAATCTTGTTGCCAATTTATCAAAAAATAAATACTTCCGTACATGTATTTATAATATTAAATAACTAAGTAATTGTTAATTGTACGATAAAAATTAGAAAATCTCCCCACTTAAACGGTTCTCGAATTAAGCAAGACGTGTCATTCATCGACGGCCTATGCACTTTAATTCAATACACTTCCCCATCATTACATCACCCGGCTGATAGGAGCAGCGCGCACTTGTGCTCGGCTCGAAGAAAAACAAAGAGAATCCACCGACACTCGTGGGCGGAACAAAGTCCGCCAGACTCGCGGAAGAGCCGCTCTCTCGGAAAGATCAAACGGCCCACTCTCTCGGCTCTCTCTCTCTCCCTCTCTCGGTGGCTGCGACAATTAATCAATGATACACACCCATTATGCGCACTTTTCCTCGGCGACGCGCGCGATTTCCAGATAAGATACACGTCGCGTTTATTCACCGCGAGCTCGCCGAGGGCCGGACGTGTTATTGAGGCGGATTAATGGAGAGATTTTTACCGCGCGCCGCGGCGCCGTGGGCTCCCTCGCGCGCGCGAGGTGAAAAATCGAAGGTGATATATACGCGTCGAATTGCCGGTGATTTATTTTCAATTATTATATATGGATTTTCAGCGCGAACGCCGCGCCGATTTCCGAGGAAAATATAGAATTATGTGCGGAGAGAGAGCGATCGTGAGAAATAGGGTTTAGATGGTGAATTGATCGAAATTATCGACGGACGAAGGGCAGTATTTTAAAATTACAGCATTCTTTTGTCGATTGGTGTTGCCCGTTCGGAAAAGGTAACATTTCTTTCATAGAAATCCGTTTACTATTTTCAATTGGAAGGCCAATAATTGAATTATAAATAAAAATAATTGCACTTTAAGTCAGTTATAGATCTATTAGTTAATAGAACTTGACATCCATTCCAAGCCGCTCGTTGTCGACACAATAACTTACTTACCAACAAGATTGCCCAACAAAAAATTAACCTCACCATCCGGCAATTAGCAAAGCGCAAAAACGAGATCGCGGAAAAAGCCAGAAGTTGCGGCTCGCTCGTCGAAAAAGGCCCGTCGTCGTTTTCGTGTGAATTTCGCGCGCTCTCCCACAAGAATATACACTCCTATACGGCCGAGTGGCGCAATAACCCAACGAGGTAACCGCACGCCCTGCAATGGGCATAATTAGCATTGTGCGTTTTATCGGTGGCTCCCGTCGGGGGATCGATTAGGCGAGCAGCGCTGCCTTTTTCGGCCGAGCGATATCCGAGACTATATTCGGCTGACTTTGAGGCGCGCGCGCGCGCCGGGTTGCATCGTCCGCGCGCGGACAATGACGGGTAATAAATAAACCGTGCCGCTTTGAGCAATTGGCAATGCCCTGCCGATCGGAGATTAAGGGTAGAGAGCTGCGCTACAATTCGCGAGTGTTTCTCGATCGTCCCAAACGTACGAAAACCCTGTTTTTAGAAGTGACACGGACGCGGAGCGTCGGATGCGCGACTTGGTCCTTGCATCCGTCGGCTCGGATGAACTGCCGTCGGCGTCTGCAGAAAACCGTGGGATAGTTTCTTCCCCCGTCGCGGATTCTCGTCGGATCCGCGACGGCGACGGCGGCCGGACGCCAGACAGCGGCTGGACCCCGAGGTGACCAAAGACGCGCGCGCGCACATCTCTCTCTGCCTTTTTTCGAACAATAAACGGTATTATAAAGTTAACAGTGTCCCCCTTATTGGCCCCCACCTCCCCGTTACAGAAGTTAATTGTTTGATTTTTCGTCTAAGGAATAGAAATTATAACTGCGGAGGCAGTGGTTTAAAGAAAAGATTTTTTCATTGTTGCTCTGTAAATAAAGTGAAGTTGGCTTTTTGAGAATATAAATTTTCCGAAGCGTCAATAACGTTAAGATAAAAATCTACCAGCAAGAAATCCTTCTTATAATAGCCACATAAACGTACATGAAAAAGCCTTAAACATGAATCTCTTAAATACGAGCGGCCTACATAAAAAATTGGTCTAACAAGCTACCTTACACGACATTCATAAATCCCATCATAACGAACTACAAAGCAGCTCCACCGATAAAGCCATTACATCGTGACCTAACCGCACTCTTAGCAAAAAGAGCCAAAAACGCAAGAGACCACATCCCGCCTCGACGCCCCGTCTTCCCGGGCAAAAACCGCGTTTGGCCCCTTCGGCCTGGCTAAATTAATAAAGGCGCCGATGCCGGCCGGGGAGGGCGAGTTATCAGCTATCGGCAGCCGCGGCGCTCCACGTCTCTATAAGCAACGGCTTCTCGCCGGAGCGTCAGATGCTATCGGGTCGCCGCTGCCGCCGCCGCCGCCGCCGACCATTAGCTCGTAAGCGTGTCTGTGGGCGCGTATAACGAAATGCAGGGGTATCTTTTCGCATGGGTATGTACGAAACGATCGGTTGTAGATTGAAGCGCGGAAAAATTCCTGGATTCAGACCGAAGCTGCGCAGCTGTCGTGCGGGCTTTCGGGCGACGCGCGCTGTTGCGGTCTTTCGAGAGTGAGGCAATGTTTTGGGAATGTTGTTTCTTTGAAGTTAACGTTTTAGAAGTCCGTTACGTAAGCAGGAATCCGTTTGAAGCTCGCAATCCATCCGAATAAATTCGTACATTCGAACTATAAGACATTTTCCCAACTAGTCAAAGCTAATTTCACATTAAATTCTTTACGATAATCAAACGATCTTCCCCAACTCTCATTACACAGTTCGGCACCTCGCAGCGTCAGAGCACCAGCGACTCCACCCAGTGGAATATCGGCCGCGCCGGCAGCCGCTGCGGAAAAGGGCACCCCGGCAGCCCTTGGCCTCGGCCTCCACCATTCATCCTCGGGCTGCCTCCGGCGAGAAAGATCGCCGCTACCTCGGTAGCCGCTCGGCGCGCTGTCGATTACGGCCGGGGCTTGTAGACTGCCCCGTGCGAGAGAGAGAGAGAGAGAGCGGTTTTGTATCGGAAGGAACCGGCAGAGATGGATGAGGCCTGCTAGAGCCGATATCGGCCTCCGGACTTACGCGCCGAGAGCGCTTCTGTGCCGAGGATGCCGCTGTGGGTTATAAAGAGAAGACCTTTTCTTTGGGGTTGGGGAGGAAGAAGCTGTTTTTTCAGTCTCGATTGGCGGAAAGTTTATTCGCTATTTTCTATGGTTTTCTGGTACCTTTTTACTCTTAAATATTAATTTGCCATTGATTATTATCAATGTATTCACTTATTTATGATAAAAGTTTTATTCATCCTTCTCAATCCAACGTAATTTATACTGGACGTTGAAATTTGCTTAAGGATACAATGTAGCGACAATCCGTTCCTTCTAAAGACGTGCGCCACCGCTCCCGACACCCGATATAGCTCTCCTCTCAAACGCAGCATTTCGAAAAAACCGAAGTCCCAAAAAAACTATTCCCCGACAGTTCTCCGCTCATCATCGCCCGCATAAACGCTCGCCTCCTCCCCTCTCCCTCGGAAAGACCGCGCGTCCGTCGTCGCGCTCGTTATCGCGTCCGATCGGCGGCGTCGCTTATCGCGCAATAAAACTACCGTTTTGTAAGCCATTCGATGCACACACACACACTCACACATGCAGAACGTGTGCGCGTGCGCACGCGCGCGGATTCTGACGTCGCGCGTCACCGCGGGCCCGCTGATGCGCGAGGCGCGATAGCCGCCGGTACCCGCGGGGCTCAGATCGCTCGCCGCCGATATGACGTGGACCGAGCGGACGGACACGGCTCGGTGTCGATTGCTCGCTCGCTCTGCGCGTCTTTGGGGGGAGGCTGAAAATTTTAGTTTCCTTTCGGGGCAGCTTCGTTTGTAAGAGTGTTTATATTATTGTTAACAAATCGGATCTGTAGCCGATTTAGAGAATAAATGGAAGAATAATAAGCAATAGGGGCGGAGGGAAGGAAGAAGAAGTGGAAAGGATTGGTTTCTGATCGAACGGACGTAAAGCACGTAATGTCCAGGAATTGAATTATACGACTGACGATGGTTAATGCACAGCTGCGCAGAGAGCAGAATAAATAAAACACAATAGAACATATTCCTCTACTCCGGATTCGAAATTCCCGTCGAAGATACAACAGGCCAATAAAGCAATTTCCTCCATTAAGTTATGCTATCTATCCCGAGCACTCGGCTTCACCTCTTCATCGCCCATAAAGCAGGTAGATTTTTGCTGCGCTCCCTCTCTCTTTCTCTCTCTCCCGCAGACTCCGCGTTCCTCCCTCGTTTCCATACGCGCACGCAGATCGTCGGCTAAACGCGTGAATCAGCCGTATTTATTGCCGCGGCTCTTCTTCTCTATCCATTAGCTCGTTCTTTCTCTCTCTCTCTCTCCTCTCTCTCCCCCCCTTCATTACACGCTCGCACGCGCTTTAGTGCTGAAGTTCCCATAAGGCGGCGATCTCCTCTCCCACGCGCCGAGAAGAGGTGCCATGGTAGCCAAGCGCATGTTCGACCCGCAGCAATTACCGTAATACAGCCGCGGCCGATCTTCTTCTTTTGCTTATGGCCGCGCGCGGCGGAGAGCGAGAGCTTTTTGCCGGGGCGCGGGAGGCTCTCTCGGGGGGTCGTTCCGGGGGCATTTTTCCTTCGCGCGTTTAGGTGTTTACCTGATTAGCGGTTGGGATATGTGCGGAAAAGTCTCTCGACCTCTCGTGCGGGGGCAGGCGAGGAAGAGGATCGCTGCGATCGATTCGAGTTATTGATTTGGTTTGAAAATTTAGCTTTGGCGAACGTTCGGTTTTATTAGGAGAAATTTAGTTGTAGATGCTAATACGTTTCTGTAAAAGTTAGATGTATTAAAAAAGGCAAATAATGTGTTTTTCTACTTTATTTTAGGATTTGTTGTTAGGAACGTCATTGCAAATTAATTTTTTAACCTAGGAAGTTAAATAAGTTTTCTCAAGAATTTATATGGCTGCTGGAATAATTGGCAAAAGCCTTAGAAGTTTGAAGTAAGGAAAGTTTTCATGAGTTATTGCAAACTGTACTAATTTGTTTGAACACTGAGAGAAGAAATATAGTAAAAATTATAAATAATCTTGTCTAATAAAACCACCACTGACTGTCAAAACCAAAAAAATGACTATACTTTGTAAGAAATTTTACTATACTGTTTGGTAAATTTTCCTATAAAGTATGGTAATTTTTTTGGTTTTGACAGTCTGTGCTGGCCTTACTATATAGGCAGTATGGTAATTTTTACAAAACTTTTCTCTCGGTGAAAAATCAATTAAAATTATAAATTTTCAGCTCGCATTTTCAAAATATCCCCATTGAAAAATATTAAACGTAAAATGCACACTTCCGCGTCCCGAGTCCCCTTCCCCAATATTCTATAAATTAACCACTTTTTGCGCACGTAAACCGACGGCGAAAGAAAGCGAGAGTAAGAGCGCTTATTGCTTAAGCAGCGTGCAGAGCTCGAGGCATTCTAGGCTTCACGACGTTAGCGGTGGACGGGAGACAACCGAGACAGTGAGTACATCGTCGACGGCGCCAGAATTACGGGGGACTCGCAATTTCCCCGTTTTCCTCCCGACCTTTCCTTGAAATGCAAGAATGCCGACGTGAAATGTAGTCTTGTCGGACGACGAGGGTTATTTCGTATGCAAACTGCGGCGAATTTTTCAAATTTTCGAAGCTGCGCCTTTTCATTTTTCTTTACGCGGCTACGTATGCTGCTTTTGAAGATCCAACATCCCGAGTGTTTCTTCGTGGAATATCAAGATGAGGGTTGAAAAATAAGACGAGGGTTTTAATGAAATGTTGAAAGCCTCTATTTATTCACGGAATTTCCAACTATCGCGAATGCTATTTAATGAAAATTTATTTTCGCTTTGTGAGATTGAATTTGATAAAATGACAAACAGAGCTAGTTGATTCACTTTTGAGTTTGCTTTAAATTTTATCCTTCTGATTACCAATTTACAAGTTTTTTGGGCTTTACAAACTACTGATAGGTACAAAGTTGACACGTTAATTATAAAAATTATCAAACATTGATTACTAATGAAGAAAGATTCGCAAAATCATTCAGCGATAAAAACTCAATACCAACACATCAACAGAACAAATTGCAGCCCTCGACAGTCAAAATCGTAAACGCACGGCCTTCGGTATAACTGGCAAGAACAGAGCCGTCTCTCGACTTAGCCGCCAGGCAGAGAGACTCGCAGCTCGAGATAGAGCGGGCACGATAGTCGTCCCCCGATACAGCGCTGATAGGCGGCCGCAACAGCACACGGCGCACTGAATTCGGAGTGGTATATGGCGCGTGTTCCGCAAACGCGGAATCCCCCAGATAGCGATAATTCATTAGTTCGCGCGCGCAGGAGAGAGAGAGAGAGCGAAGTGGTCCTGCTGTTTTATAGCCCCCTTCGCGGCGATCTTGTCGGTGCTTTAAGGGGCTCTCACACGCGAAATACTCGCGCGATCGCCGAGTGCATAAATAGCAAGCTCGCACCCAGGCCTGGACTGAATTATCCCCGCGCCGAGACAAGTCCGTCAAGAGTGTCCCGGAGTGGAAAAGTCGGAGATTTGCTTGGGTTGAGAAATTTAACTTTTCAGGAGGGTATAACGGAGCCGAGAATTTTGCTTTATTTAAGAGGGTTTATGAACGACTCTGATTTTTCATTCTTTGTATTATTGCTGTTTGATATTTATTCCATTTATTACTATTTTTAATAGTAGCAGAAGTAAAATATAATTGTAGACAAATATTGTACGGTATTCTTTAGTAATAATCCAATCTTCAAGAATTCGAAAATTTCGCAGTAGAAACAGACAAGATCGGTAAGACGTGAATCTTCGTATTAATTCATATTTTTATTAAGAAAGACGGCATCGCAATGTCTCGTTTACTATTGTAATTTTGCAGCTGTAAAAAATACAATGCGTCATGGCCCTTTTCATGAATTTAGTAATTCTCTTCTCAGTTTAAACTTCTTTATTCAAGCCCGCAATAAACTCGACTACTTCAAAAAACACGTAATCTACGAAACATCGCGACGTCAACAATTTCGAAATTCCCCGTCCCGAGTAGGCGCAAGAATGTGAGCAAAGCCTAAAGCTCGACGAGAGCTTACTTCCCAGCGCTCGTCCTTGGCGGACCTACCGCAGCTCGCAAAGTCCTCTCCTCGGGCTCTCTCTCTCTCTCTCGCATTGTGCACCGAGGACGTTTCTCTCGTTTTTCCGCGCGCGGGGCCCTTCTTCGTGCGCCCGGCTCGCCTCGAAGAAAGAAGACTAATACGTATACGTATGCGCCCGAGAGAGAGAGACGAAGAGCCGCGGGAAGGAGTGGGGGGGGGGGGGGGAGTCGCGCGCGGCCATTGAGAAAAATCCTGTCGCGCCGAAAGAGAAACGTGACGGCGAACGGACGAAATGATCCTACTTCGAGAGCCTAATTCTAGCCGCCTCGTACATCATTGTGACGCAACGCTGCCGAGCGGAGCCGAATGTCGCGCTGCTTATAGTCGCCGGACTTAAATTATTACGCGCGAACGGCTCGTTAATGAGAGAGTGTCCTCTCTGTGCTTTTCTCGCGGTTCTGCAAGAGGACGGTGGACTTTTTCGAGGGGTCGCCTGGTGTTCGAGGTGCGTCTTTACGGCCGAGTAAAGTCTTTTATCGGCCGTTGTAAAGATTTCAGACGTTTTTAGCGCAAGGTGCGTCTTCTTTTTTAGTGCTGTCGAATTGGCGAAACTAGCAGTGACAGTCACTGAATCTTCAACGCGACATTCAAACTATTTCCTATTATGACATTACCGCATGAAATTGGCACCGACGAACGGCTCCCTTCCCTACAATAATCTTCGCCGCGATCGCTTGCCAAAGTTCCTCGCGATACCGATCTCGTTTTGCGAAAGAGGCCGATGTCGAAAAATCTAAATACGCTCTCGCACGATAAAAAAGGAAGGGTCAGAACTACGGCAAAGCGGTCGTCTACTCTCGATATGGGGGCGACCCGCAACGTTACCTTTTAAAGCCGGCGCGGCCTTTTTTATTCGCGCCCTGAAAATTTCGCGCTTTAGTGGGATGCATCGACGAAAAGAGGATTTATGGAGCCATTCATAGCGCACCGCGAAGTATAATGGCGAGAGAGGTGGGGGGTAGAAAAAAAATCAAAGGCTTTGAGGAGATTCGATGGCTCTGTGGCGCGGATACGTCTAAGAAAAGGAGAGGAGATTATAATCGAGAGCCGAGAGCCGTTTATAGAATTTGTATCGGTACAAGGATATCGGCGAGATCGAGAGGTTTTGTTACTTCATTTTTACTCGATAGGTATGTAGTTATGTGGTTCTAAGCGCTGGAAATTTGCACTTCCGGGAAAAAAAACAGGCTTTTCAGGGATTTTGACAGATTAACGAAAACGAAATAAATGCAGTTTGCTTTTTATTTTATTATACCGATCTCTTTCGCTCTTTGTCGGGCATTACGAAAGTCCCGAAAGTTTTTAATATTTAAACGACGGTGATTCGTCAAAAAGGTGAAAAGTTCATCCGAATCATTACGCGAATCTTAAAATTCACTCTGAATACCGCGATTACAGCGCGAAACAATGCGATCTCTCGGAGTTTAAATCTGCAACCCAGCATCACCCAGACATTATTATTAAAGCCTCACACCGGCATTGTCAGTCGCGGGGCCTCCTCCCCTCCCCTTTTCTAATCATTTAACCGGCTAGGAAAATTGCAAGCTGCCCGGCCGTTCTCTCTCTCTCTATCTCTCTCTCTCTCTCGGGACCTTACAAAGAGACTCGAATTACCGGCGAATAAAATGCCGCGCCTGACAATAAACCCCCTCCCTCCCGCCTCCCCCCCTCCCCCTCGAGCGCCTAAATCAATAGTAGTAGAGGCGGCGGGAAATTGTCCGGCCTGCTTATAAACCGATAAATCAGTGGATTATCGCGCGCGAGTCAACCGATCGCCGGGTAATCACCGGGTTCGCGCGCCGCGACGATATTACCCGGTAATCGCGCCGCCGCCGCCGCCGCCGCCTCGCCCAGGTAACGTATAGACGCGAGAGGGGGGCAGAATCGCTGATTTATGAGAGTTTCCCACGTCTTTTATGCGCGCCGTTTACCGCCGCTTCGGGTATTACCAGTCAGGCGCGGATCACGATTTTTATGCTTGACGGGCGAGCGACTGCAGAATGGAGCGACACCGCGAGGGTGACGAAAATTCTCCGTTTTCTGATGCTTTTTATGATGGGAACTCAAGATTGGGATGCGAACAAATTTTTTCAGGTTTATCGTGTGCCGAGTTTAATAACAGTTTAGGAAATAACGAACGAGAACAATTTTTCAATGAGCTGATAAAATACTCGTACTGCAGAATTTTTCAACAACCGTAAATACTTCGTTACATTAAGTTTTTATATTTTTGAAAAATATTCGGTTAAAAAAAAATCAGATTAATATTGAATTTTTTGTACGGGAAACTACAATAACACAATTGAATTAAGAACAATAATATTTGAAGAGTTGCGTATAATTAGATCAAAGACGGACAAACCTCAACGCAAGAAAAACATACATTGACACAAGCAATACATTTATCAACCTAACGTTTTACACCAATCGCAATTACATCTCGCCTTTTGCTCACTGCGCCTCTCGAGATTAAAAAAAAAACCGCCTCAAAAAACGCGCGCCTTTTTAAGTCGAAAAGCGAATCGCGAACGCGAAAGGAGGAACCTGCGGCGCCGCGGCTCAGACTCTCGGCCTCGGTATAATTAATCATCCTCAAAAGTGATTAGAAAGCTGTGCGGGCCTCTCGCGGCGTTTCTTCCGCTTTTGCGAGAACCGCCGCGTAATAGAAAAGCGCGCGAGGCGCTACTTCGAAGTAATGGGGGCTTACCTTTCGGTTCAGTATACGCATGTTTTCCGAGAAACCCCGTGTGCACACGCGGCGAGACTCACCTGTAACAAAAACGGTTAATTCCACGTTAGGGGATTGTAATTTAGCGGCTGGGGAGAGCAGACGCGAGCTGAATTAACTTATAATCTAATTTACATTTGCGCGTAATAAAGCAGGCGAATATCATTTCCTCGGGATGCTTTATTTGTTATTTATATATCTCGGATAACTGGATGAAAGAGTTTCTCGCGGTTTTGCCTTTGCCCCGGCTTAATGTTACGGTAATTGCCCGGTGAAATGATTAGGATAATTAGGCAAACGAGCTGCAGTAAGACAATGCAAGAGGGAACAATTTTCTAAATAATTACAGCGATCAATAGAACGGGAGAGTTCTATCTCCGAGATTCGATAAGTACGTGATTAAAATAACATTTCTCAAAATCACCGAAAGACCTTTCGAAAGTCTCTGCATTAAAAAAACACAATTAATTCGCAACTCGACCAACCCGCAAACGACCGCCACCACCGGGGAGCACAAAAAAAAAAGCTGCAATCCCTAAAAAGCGAACCTCTCTCTCTCTCTCTCGTAATGATCCCCCAGGCAATTAGCAGAGGATATCCGCCGGTGGCGCGGAGAGATCTCCAGCCTACAAATGGTCGCATTTCAGAAAATCGGCGAAAGAGAGCCGCCGGCGGCTTTAATCCAACCCCTCTAATAGCTCCGCGCTCGCCACCGCACCGCCTGCAAATTGCACTCACGCCCATGGCCGCGGCGCGCGGCGTGACTCGCCGCTCGCTCATAATGGTCCGGCCGCACTCCCACAGTCGGACACACCGCGAGAGAGAGAGAGAGCGGAGAGAGCCTGCGTTTGCCCACGACGGTCAATTTTATTTAAATTAATTAGATCCGCGAATGAGCTCGGGGGTTAGACCGAGCCGAGCGGTCGGATTTTGCGGAGGATTTCGCTGGACACTGCTGATTCGACGGGAAATTTAGGGTTACTCTTGGGTGAGGGTCAAATTTTTTAAATATCACTTAATATTGAATAATAAATAGCCGCGTGCTGCACTTGACCCGAAAACCAGCTAACCCAAAACCTTGATCAGGTTTCCGCTTTTATTTTTAAAAAATCTTCTCTGTTGAAAAACCGCGCATTGTGTCAGAATCCGAAAGAAGTCCTTTAATTGCCACTAAACTCGGCTCCAAGATAAAAGAAGGTTACTGTGCAAAACACAATTTCCATCCCGCCGGTACCGCGTCCATAATAGCTCCATCTTTTCCGAAGCAGAAGCAGCATCAGCAGCCCCGGCGACGGTAGCATAATTAGCAGCACAATCTCGGCTTTTTCTTTCTGCCCCGTCGGCCGGTGTGTTCTATTATAGCGCCGCGCGGCGGCGGCGGCGGCACAGAAGGGGAGAGTGACTTCGGTGGGTGCACATTTTCTACCGTTATGCGGTTAACGAGCTGAGGCAGGCAGGCGTAGAGCTCTGCCCGGCCGACGTCCCATCGCGCATGCACGAAATGTAAACGTGGGAACCGGAATCGGCCGGACGATCCTCCTCCTCCTCCTCCTTCTCCTCGTCCTCCCTCTCCGCTCCGCGGCTACACGTCTAGACTCTACAGCTGTTCTAGCGACTCGTGCAGGAGGCTAAGCCGAGGCTCGTTTCGGCTGCTCTCTGGGTGTAGCTGAGGATTGCTTTGATAATGGCTAGGGGGGTCGAGGTGGAGATTCAATTTTAAAGATTTTTTTCTTACTCGGTTTTAATGGGTTGAACGTGGGCACTTCAATTATCAGTCTGTATTCGTAGAATAGATCAAATGTGCATTCTGAGTAAGGTTTAAATTTTGTTAAACATCTTTATCGCTCTTTCCACTGATGTAAGATGCAGCTTCAACTGTCATTAATATTCATTTTTCTCAAAAAAATCTTTTTTGATCGAACGTGCCTCGCGGATACCCGCTACACTTACCAAGAACAGACCACCTTCCACAAAATTAAGGCAGCATCCTGAAAATCTGCATCTCCGGCATCCTTATCGCGCTAAAGAACACTTAATCCCCGCGTGACAAACCTCCAGCCGCGTACTCGCAGGCATACACGTCCCTGCGAGAGAGAGAGAGAGAGAGGCAGAAAATCGCTTGAGATCGACGCGCCAACTGGCCCTTTCGAAAAGAAAAAAAAAGTACGCGCAGCTTTGCGCGTATACGTGCTTATGCATTATTCAGAAGCAGCCCGGGACGTTCGCCGCGGATTTAGATGAGATCGGCGCGCGATCCGCGCGAGATTCGCCGACGAGGAACAAGTGCGCGCGCGCGCCGGGAGAATGCGCAGCGGCGGACGCGCGCACTTCGACGCCGCTTTCGAGAGGGAGAGAACCGTGAATTTGTCAGCGCGATATGAGGCGAGTCTGCGCCGAGGATTAATGCTTATCGGAGAGCGAAGCCGTTTTGAAAGTTTGAAAAGAGCGAGGGAAGCTTGTTTCGGCGTGTGATTTCATTTTTTGTTGTTGTTGTTGCGCTTTCAGTTGATTGAAGGTCAATAAAGACTGTTGGTAAAGAGAATCAAAGGTCTAATATTAACCAAATATAGCTTTATGAAATTTCAAAAATTTTTCAGTTACAGAGTCACAATTTTATAGAACATTGAATAATTTTTGTTGACACATTAATATGTGTCAACTTAATCGCCAAAATAGTATAACTTAAGAAAAGGTACAACAGTTCAAAGACGAAAATTATCGTTTTAGCAAAATTAGATTTTTGAAACAAATAATGAAGTAAAACAATTAAAATGCAAGATAGACGAAATTACGAAAATTGCTGAGATCTTGAAACAAACTCCAGCGTAATAACAGACCATACGTCGTAATTTCCAAGATGAAAAGTAACTATTTTAATTTGACTTCGCGTAGTCTGCACTTAAATTACGTACACTCTTAACATAAGGCAAACTCCACTTATCATTAAGGTTACGCCGATTTTTTGACAGTTTTTCTCAACTTTTAATTTACGTTCATTTTTAAATTATTCATTGTTTTTATTCACAAAGAATGCAATAAGCAGAAAAAGAACTGTATTTATAATATTCGCTAAAAATATTTAAGATTAAAACAATAACATGCAGACATTTTCACTATCCTCAAACGTCTGCAAGTTTCATAGAACCACAAAAAAGGCCCACAGTCAAAAAATTAAATTCATACTCGATGCTTAGAAATAAACTACACTTGCACGTAATTTCCACTTTGCACTTAATGTCCGGCCTCGGCCTCGTGGGAAACTTTGGATTTGTCCAAAAAGAAAAACGCGAGAAGCAAGAGTACCAGCAGCCCTGCGCAATTAAGTAGCTCATAAAGTCATTTGCTCGACAGCCAGGCGCATAAACAATTTGAGCGCAGTCTGAGAAGGGATGCTCGGTCCCTTGTAGGTCTTTAATCGTTTCCAGCCTGGCTTTTTCCCGGTAAACCTACAAATTGATTCGATATTCTTTTTCGATGCGAAGCCGAAGATTTGATTTATCTCTTACGCGGCGAGTTTTGCGAATTCAATTAAATCGATTTGCTTATGTTTATTTGATGATTTTAGTTCTTCGTTATTATATTAAGGCGCTATTTCAAACATTTAATCGTCACTGTATAATTATACATATTAATGCATATTTATACGTATACGTATCAATAGACAAATTTATGACCGAAATTCACTTCATCACGAACCAGCATTAAATATCCCGAAGCTTTCGCAAAATTTCGCGGTAAAAATCGGGTACCTTAAATAAGTAATTTCGCGTCCGCACCAAGATCCTCCAAAAATCCCTGTAATTAAACGCCCCCCCGACAATTACCCCGCAACAACGCGGCAATTACGTCCTTTTCCGCTCGCGCGCACGCATTCGCGAAAAGCTGCGCGCGCGCACGCGAGCCGCATATATATGTATATACGGACAGCTCGAGCCTCGAAAAGAGCAAATATCACAGCGCATCGTCACGCTCTCCCACAAATCATCTCTCTCTCTCTCTCTCTCGGGGCCCCGCGCGCGATCCGCGTGATTAATAATCGAATCAACGACTCAATTACGGGGCCGGATACCGACGGGGGAGGGATTCACACTTTGCGTAATGCATTCGTTGCGTGCTTCAAGCGGCGCGCGCGCCTCCTCTTTCTCTCTTTGATCGGGGCAAGGATGAGGTTGTTAGGTGGAGCTAATTATTAACGATTCTGCAAACGGTACGTCGGGCTTGGATTGGGGCTCGGTTTGCGGTAAGCAAATGGGCTCGTTTGGGGAGAGCATTAGTCTCAGGGCACGGACGGATGCGCGGATGTTTCGGAAGAAATGCGTGATGCTGATTGTGGAGATTACGTTTTTTGTGAGAGGTTGAAATTGAGGTCCTCTTTACTTGATACTTTGCTTGATGTTGGTAAGATCAATTCTTCGTTTACGAGTGCAAATGCTTTTAAGTTTTTTAAAAATTATTAAGAAACGTAAAAGACAATCAGCACCTCAGCTCGTATTTAGCAAAGATAGCCAGCAATAAAATGAACTATCTACAATAAATATGAATGTTTTATCTTCTACGAAGCATCGCGATAGGTACGTAAAGCCTACAACTGAATCCCATAATTCGCGTATTTCTCTAAATCAACCGGCGTACGTCTCCCCTTACATAAATTACCAAAGAATACCCTCCTCATTATACATCATTAGCGTGTAACGGTAATCGATGCGTGAATACCTCGGGACTAAAGAGCTATTTACGGGCGGCGATCGGCTCGACGGCGGGAAAACAAAAAAAAGGAGCCCGCGCAAATATATATAAAAGCGAAGTAAGGACGGCGTTCGGCTCTGCGGAGAGGCACCTGCTATCGACTCGGATCGACAGCTTTATAAAGGCTTTCCAGATTCGATTTGCAACTTTCTCGCTATCCGCCGGCGAGATCTCGTTCGCATACACGCGCGCGGCTTAGCCGGCCGCGGCGGGGGAAAAAAAAGGGGGATTTATGTCGCAGTCGACAAGTTTGCGGTCTGCGACTTCTACGAGGCAATTTAATTTCTTCCCTCTCCTGCTCTCGCTCCCTCCGCGTCTTCGGCGATGCGCGTCTCTCTCTCTCTCTCTCTCTCTCTCTCTCTCTCTCTCTCTGCCCGCGAGGTCCGGCCTTCGTGGCTAGTTTTATCGCTACCAAGCTTCTCTTCTTAGAGCTCTCGGGAAGCAGCGCAAATTAAAGTTGTCACGAGGAGCTTTTTGCAATTTAGCCTGCGAATTGGTATGCACACGTGAGGGGGGAAACGAGTTTCGAGGGGGTTTCATTTAAATTTTGACAATTTTCATAATCGGTTTCAGAGTGTCCGATTTAATTAATTGACTTTCAAGATGGTCAAACTTTGGAAAGTCTGCAGTCAGGAAGGAAACGTAGAAAGTAATCAAATACATTGACTATATATTTAATATTGATTCGATCATTTTTTTAATTATGATAAATTGATTATGCTAATAAGAAAGTTTGATGAATCAAATTATTAACATTAATCGTTTGAACATTAATCTATTCATTCTTAAATTAGAACCCTTAAAATCCGAAATAATCCAAAGGAGTTAAAAGTAATTAATTCGACCGCTGCCGCGATTCTCATAAAGCTCAAGCAGCCATAAAAGCCCCTCGACCGTAACGCGACGCGGACGACAGTCCGCTCGACATTGATTAAGTGGTCACACGTCAACGCGGAGCATCAGCTTATTTAACGGATGGCTTCGATTAAGCGCCGATCGCTAATTTAATGCTCCGAGCGACGGAATGGCGATGAGAGTGAAAGAGATGCAATGTGCCAAGTCGAGAGGGAAAATATGGTAAAGCTCGCGTGTAAGGAATTTTTAATTGGGGACTGAAGATCGGTAAGAGTATTCTTTTTCTTAATTTATTAATTTAGATAAATTGTGGAATAACACATTTTCGTTAAAAAAATAGTTCTAGCACTTCCGCGCCAATTTTCCATTGAAAACGAGCAAATCAACTTTTTAATAAAGCAGTCGGAATTTCTCAAAACTTACTTTTAATTAAACCCCCGAAGGAGCTTAACGAATAAAAGGAAAACGGGGAAACCAGCATTCGTCGGTCAGATTCGGAAGAAAACAAGGGGGGAACAAATTTTCTCAGATGCAGCCTCGTTACCATCGTGAGCTCGTAAATTTCATTGTCCTGCCCGCCTGGCATTTCACGATTCGCGAGCTGCCGCAAGCGGTACGCGAAAAATGTCGCATGAGGAAAAAAAAAGGGGCAGAGAGAGAGAAGGGGGGGGGGGACCATTGTTTCACCAAATGGAAGATGATTGAATGAGTTTAGTGGTAGTCCTTTCTAATGTAGTTAGCGAAGGAAACCGTCGTCGTCGTCGCGCTGCGACTTGATCACGAAGCACACGCTTTCGGTATCTACGTACGAATCTGTGTGAGCTTTATTTGTTTATTGCCCGAACGAGAGGTGTTTTTAAAATGCTTTCGGTTTAAGGGTAGTTATGAATAAACCGTGATAACGAAAGAAATTATGATTGCCAGTGTATACCTTTCGAAAACGTACGTTTGATTATCCTCTATTAAAAAAGTGATCGCGGAAAAGTGAAGCCGAAAATGGATTGGTTTTAATTCTGATGAATCAACAAATGTAATTGGCGTTACTATATTTGACTTAAAGAATTAGTTTGATTGGTTAGAGAGTAACTTAAGGTTAGATCAACGTATAAGAGATAAAATTGAAAATGAACAAATTTTGTAATCAAATTACACTGATATTTTAGTTTTGCTATATATTATATGCTTTAATTTCTAACCTCAAATTTAAATGTTAGCATAAATTAAAGATAAAAAAATATAACTTATTGGATACATGTATTATATCGTATTGTATCAAATATAAAGATGAATGTGAACTAAAAGGAAGAAGAATTCGTATTTATATAATGGGATAAATATAGAGCGCGCGAAGCGCGCATGAATGCACCTAGTACTAATAATCTCTGAATTTCTGAAATTTAACACTCTTCCTTTATACAGAGTAATTTTATGTATAAAGAAAATATTACCATAAGGCTCAGCTCCATTGACTTTCGGGCTTTCTTTGAAAGAATACTACAATTTTACCTCCAAACAGCTCAAACTCATTCCAAACGAATCTTCGCGCGATTTATCCTCCCTAAGTAGCCCACATCGGCTCGCAAACCCTGCATGCGCTTCCACGAACGACGCGACCGCGAACCGAGTCTCGAGCAGCTCGCAATTATAATTCCCGGCGAGAAGACCGCTGGCGCGCGTCGATGATAAGGCACACGATAACTCGCCCGGCGAGTTATATCACATCGTGAACTCGCCGACAATCGGGATGTGCCATTAGCGCTTTTGCCCCGAGAGCCCGAGCCGACGCGTTCCCACGACGATGCCGATCATCGAAGCCGCGCGCTGCGTATATATCAATCGATTTTGGAACAGTGAGCCTATAAGTGCCGCCGCGTGTGAGCCCGCTTAGCGGGCTGAGGGCCGGCGGTTTTCGCTTTATTCAAATTTTCAACGGTTTTCGAATGATTTGAGGTAAAGTGTCGAGATTAATTGGGCATTAGTAGACGTTGTTGCTCGTTTTGTGGAGGGTAATTAAGCTTGCTTGTATTGATTCTTTTTGAAAAATCAACGTTGGAGTTTACGCGCGAAATGCAAATAAATTACGTGTTCCTTTTTGTGTTAAAATTCTTTTTTTTAACCGCGTGTGATAATCGATCATTTAGAAAGCGTAATGGTGAAAGTAAAAATCTAGAGTACACGATGTTAACTTGTTATACAGCTTGAGGGCAAATGTCATCGCTTGACTGATTACTCAACTATCGTTAAACGGACCTGTCACCCCGAGGCAACGACTAGTATATTCCGATATTATTTACTTATCTTCTAGATGTATTGAATAATCTTGATGCACATAATATTTAAAGTTAATAAATGAATAAAAAAAAATTGAATAAAAGTTTCGAGGACAAAAATAAATGCGCATTACTAAAGAATTTAGGGAATTTTAAGGAATTATAATTCTGACGTGTCTTGAAAAAACGTTGGGACTGATTTGTAGATGTCATATTTGGTCGTGACTTGAAAATAAATTGTATCGTTCAAGTCACGAAGAAGGTATAGGCTATTTGTTTTAAATGACATATACGATTACCGTTTTAATATTTTGGTAGCCGTGTAGCAATATTTTAGGTAAAAATGTACGTATCAAAATAGTAAAATATGCTACAAAATGATTCGGTTTAAAAATGCATTATTTCATGCTGTCAGCATTTATTATTTTTCACGTGAAACTTTCTCAACATAAATTTTTCGTGATCTGATTTCAAAAACACCATGAGAAATAATGTTCTCGAGAAGAATACAAATAAACTAAATAAAAATAGCTATGAATGTTAATCTTACACAATATTTGATTTATAGCGTAAAAAAATTTCATTCAACTTTCGTCAAAGTTTCACAAATTTTTCTTCATGTAGAATGATTTCAAAAGTAGTTTAAAAATGCTAATGCTGGTAAAGAGAAAATAAAACAAATTTTACGTCCCAAATTATTTCATAAATTCTTATTCGCATGAAATTTCAAATACGCTATTAAGGCGCTGTTAAGCAATCCAATCGAAACCCACACCGAGTCAAATAAACGATCAATTACTACATAAAAAATACGAGAAAATAAACGTCGAAGACACAGATAAGTCAGTTGTTGGGTCCCCGAGATCGGTATCGACCGTTTACAAGACAGCCAAACCCCATCACCCAAACAGATCGAACGATCGTCACCGTCGCGAAGCCTATCGGCACGCACCTCTGTGTCCGACGGAACAAATTCAGCCTCCGGTAAGCAAATATCGAGGAGGGAGGGGAAGGGGGACAAAGGCCCCTTTCTTCTGGTAACACAATCCTGCCGGTTCGGCGCTCGGACCCGCTCGGAGTCGTGAGCCTCGGAGGAATTGCTTATAGCTCTCGTCTGTGCGCGAGTGAGCCACAGCAGGACAATAGCTCTCATATCGGCGACGACGTCGCCCGACGACGCCGACGGGACCGCGAGAGAGAGACTCTTGTGGGAGGAACAACACTTACTCATTCCCAGCCCGAAGGGACCCGAGGTGTCTTTCCCCAGACTCTCCGAGAGCCGCTTTTTATTCGAGAGCGCGGCTTAGAAATTTCGTCGTCTCTCCTTCGCGGCGGACGTTTCTGGGTTATGATTCTCGGACTTCGCTTTCGGGTTTTTGAAGCTCGCGATGACAACCGCCTTGAAGCCCGGGGTCCCGCGGGCTGTTTACTTATGTATGATGCAGCTTTCTCAACTGGCAGTGTTTGTATAATGAGATAAAACATTTGTTTGCCAATGGAATGGAGAAACTTCGGACAATCCCGCTGATTGTTGATGTGCGAATTTATCGAGTTTTTTTTTCTATTTTTTTACAACATTCTACAAGCCCTAAAAATTCAGCCTCTGCTTTTATTATAATTCAATATTCAAGCTTTTACATTACCGTTCCCCGTCACTCCATATCGATTAGATCCGACAGTTTCGCCAAACTCATCCCGCCGGATTGCGGCGTCGACTTTTGGCGAAGGGAACGGGGTCCGCATACAAACATCAGCGGCGCTTTGCAGTCCGCAATTTTGCAGGCGGATTCGGCGGTTCGAGTTGCGACACGAGGATCGTGGCACGTCGCTTTTGCATCTGCGATTGCTAAATATCCCCCGAGATATTGATTTCGGACGAAACGTCCCGGTGGATTATTGATTTGGGAGCGTTCGCGGGGAGGGGGGGGGGGATAGGCGATGAGTCTGTTGCCGAGCCAATTTTCGAGGTAATGATTGGGTTCGTCAGATAAGGGGATATTTATTGAAATCCGTACCGAGCCTGAATTAGGAAATGCTCCGATGTCCCGCGAAATTGAAAAGGAAATTTCGCGCTCGAGGACTCGAATCGAAATTTTGCGAACGGCAGATCTGGCGCGCGAAAATCTGCGCCGCCTGCAGAAAGCTCGTCGCGGATCGGTACGGACGAAAGCTGAGCAGCGCGCGCACGGCGAGCTCTCTTTTAATCAAGGGCCCGGCCGGAGGGGGAGAGCGTGTGCGCGTGCGCGATCGACTGGTACACGGGGCTAGTTTCGCGCTCGCTCTCTTGCGCTTAACCTTAATGACGCGTCTTTAACGACGAGCAGAGCGCGCGCGAGGATGCGCCGGCTGGCCCATCCTTTCCCACGACGCTCTCAGCCAAGTGTGCCTAGTTCCCAGACCGGCCCTCTCTCCTCTTCTTCTGCTGCTTCTTCGCTGGAAGGTCTAGGTGCCTGTGTTGGAGCGGCGGGTACACAATCTGAGCCGGATTGAAAAACAGAGAGGGGGGAGGCATTTCAAGTGGTCTACGAATACCGCGCGGAATCACCGCGGGCAGTTTTTAATTACTCGGGCGCGAGAGAGCGGTAAGGATGATGCTGGAAAAGTTCTGACGGATGCGAACGCGCGGTGAACTGGGCCGAGGGGACGTCAATGTATTGACGGCTGACCTTTTAGTGGAAGATTTTTTATCGAACAGTAGCTATGGGAGGATCGCTGCAGAAACTTGGTACAAAGTTTACTGTTTTTTTGGGAATAGTTTGGCGAGCAAAATATAGAATATATTAAAAATTGGTAAAAATAATAATTATAATTAAAGAAAGGTTTATTATGATGAAAGTAATTTTTTCAGATTAACGAATGACTTTATAATTTTTAGTAGAATGCTTAACCCTTAGAGGGCCGGGATGACACCTTGAGACGTCATAGTTTTTCTGAGTAGTTAAGTAAGACCAAAGAGGTTCCTTAGGGTTATTGGGGTCACTGAACGCGATGTCAAGCCTTTGTATGTTTTTACAGATTATTTCAACCATACTCGGTGAAAAATATCAAATTTAGTTCAAAAAGGCAGCCATATTGGATCCACCATTTTGTATTTTACAATTCTGACTGCAGAATTGTGTTCAGCGACCTCGAAAACCTATATCTACACATTTTCAAGCCTTGATAAGGTCTTTCAAACGTTTTTATGAACTTTTTAAAAAAATTTCATAGTTTAACATGGGCTTTTACCGTCCCAGACCGGGATGACACCTTGAGGTGTCATGGTTTGACCGCCAACATCCGGCCTTGGTTTATTTTTAACTTGAGGATCACTTTTCAATACATATTATGAGCTTTTACAAAGTTTTAAAGTTAAGATACCAAAAAGCAGTATATTCTTTTTTTGGAAAAAATAAAAGAATTTATCGAAATCGAGCCGGATGAAAAAGATTCATAAAAATATCTTAGCTTCTGTCAATTTACTATTTATTTGAATTTACTTAATAATTGTTCTGATAAATTATAAAAATTCGATTGTTACTATAAAGACTTTTCCACATTAATTTATTTAAATATTTTTAATGGAAATTATTTAATAAGAATGATTGCAATATTTGTAAATATTACGTACCGATATTATTTTAAAGTTTCTCCATTACTTTGCAGAACTCATTGCTATAGGTGGTATGTAAAATAATAAACGTACATCGTATTTAAAAAAAAAGTATACAAATCTTTGTGATATAAAAATGTATTTCTTATAAAAAAATTATAAATGAAAGAAAACACATTAACAGAGCAATAACTAGGAAAAGTAATTCGATCAAGAACTTTAATTATTAGCAAAAAATCCCTGTTCTTTTAACAATCTGAAAACGTCAAAAGTCAAATCGCTCGAAACCTCGAAAAAACCGTCGAAAAGCGTAATCGAAATCGCCCATCCCTCTCAAAATGGCGTCTTGCAACTCAAAGTCCCCGGCGCTCTCGAAAACAAATCCTCTCCTCGCGGCGTTGCGCAAAAAAACGAGCCCGTCCCAGCTCTCGGTCCCCTCCCCGGGGAGAGGGATTTCGCGGCCTTTGGGCTAATAGGCGCTTCCTCGCACCCGTCGAGGTGGGGGGGAGGCCGCCGGGTTCGACGTCGATTGGTCGAGGAGGCAGCGACTTTTCCGATCGAGAAAATCGGATGCCGCGGCGAGCTTCTCCTACTACTCTCGCCTAGGAGGAGCCTAACTCTTTAACTGGGTCATCCCGGCTTGCCTTGGACTAGCGGTACAACGCGTCGCCGAGCGCCGAGGCTCTTCCCTCTCTCCTCGCCGGCGAGGAGCTCGCTTGGCTTCTTCTGCGCTTTTTTGCACTGCTCCGGCCGCTCTTTGATGGATTGCGTTTCGGAAAGGCTTTATTAGAATGTATCGGTTTGCTCATTTGTTTCCGCTGGTTTTCGTGTTGATCGCTTTATGCGTAAATTGGGAGTTGAAATTACAAATAATTACAATTAAATTAAAGTTGCTTTAGATCATCGTTGCACGAATAATTTATTTGATTCCAAGATCACGGTATTCTTTCAATAAACATTTATTATTTTTAACTTTTAAAAAGAAAATCTCTTAAAGTACATATCAACCAAAAATTATACAATCTCGAAAATGTTTGAAAGTATAAAATGAACTATCAAGGCGCGTAACGAATATAATCATTATAAAACCTCGCAGGCGTGGCACGAATGGCACATTGCCGCAACTCGCGAACAAAATTTCGAAAAAATATCCGTAAAAAGTAAGGAGGCAATTTCATTCGGTACAGTTTAAAAGTCCGCTTCGAAAAAAAAAAAAAAAAAACTGCAGCCCGCAACACGCGAAACGATTACCACACGAAGAGACACGAGGCCCCGGTGCTTTCATAAAACATGATGTTCTCGTCTCGAATCCATCACCATCACCGACGGCTGAACGAGCGACTTCGGGTCAAGGAGGCATAGGCACCTCGAAGATCGGCGGGTGCGCCCCGAGAGTTCATCGATGTGCTTTATGCGCTCGCTTAAATGAAATTCGAGCCGCCGAGGGGGGGAATGAGATATGCGGCGAAGACTGATCGCGCTTCTCTCTCTCTCTCTCTCTCTCACTCTCTTGTCTTTTCTAGCGTTATTTCGCGTTTTCTGATTTATGGGCAGCGCGCGCCGTCGAGGATCATATCGTTTTCGCGCGCGAATCGAACGCGTACGTTGACTTCTGCCTGCGGTTATTGACAGAGTTTCATTTTTGCTCCAACTTCTGGAATTTCGTTATATTTTCAAGGGTCTTTTAAAATATTATTTTCAAGTCCGTTATCTTTAGGCAAAAATTTTATATTTCTATAATACAATCATATCGAATTCACATGAAAAACTGCACTTTATTTTTTACACGTACAAAAAGAATGCAGTAACCCAAGGAAGCCTATAGCCACATCTAATTATCTCCCCCGTTCTCACAGGTCCAGAAATCGGGCCCTCGGAGCCTTCTCTCCGCCGACAGCGAGATGGCGTATCTTTTTCGTCCTGAAAGCGGCGTCCGATGATGTACGATGACAAGCGGCGCATAAGTCGCGTCGCGGCCTCGCGTAAACCACAGCCTCCCTCCGCGGTCGTTTTGCGCTTTACGCAGTCGCGTAATTCCAACCGATCAGATATATACTATGCTCGGGCGCGCATTTGTGCGGCGCGCGCGACTCTCGGCGAGAAAGAGGGAAGTGCCGCGTGCCTTTGCCAAGTGCCTACGACGACGTCGCCGTGGCCTTTTTCGCCGAGAGAGGCTCCGTCTCTCTGCTCTCCTCGCGCCGTTTCTATTTCTTTGGGTTGGATTATTTATTGAATTTGAGCCTTGAGTATTTCTGTAGGTTTTGTTGTGCGCTTGTCGAGGAGCCAAAAAGTCCTTCGTAAGAGAGCCTTTATTTAATTATGTTAGATTGAGTATTCTCGTTATGGCTAAACATAATATAATACTCTGGTGGCTGATAAAAAATATGTTTGACCAACGCCAAACGAGAAAGTCAAATCCATCTGCATACGAATTCATTAAAACGTACAATGACATAAATTACTAATGCCATAAACCCCCGCGAAAGAACGCGCCAATTACCCTTCATTAACCAAACGCAAAGAGACACTAACAAGCAATTTATCTCGGCGCTCAAACAAATTTCCTCCCGGGGCAGCCCGTAATAAAGTCATCATTTCGAGATACAGCGCCGATAAATCGCCGCCTGAAAAAGAAAAAAAAAAAGGCGGGAGGAGAAAGAAAGCAAAAAAAAAGGCATCAGCGCGCGGAGCAGAAAAGCCAATCTCCCTTATCTCCGCCTCCCTTCCCCGGCGATCTCATCCCGCTCGAAAAGCAAGCAGCGCAACAGCGGCAGCACACCCCGGTCCGTGACCGCCGCCGAGATAATTATCCGGGACGCCGCTCCGAGGCGTCTGCGTGAAAATGCCCGCGTGTCCTTGTTCGTCGCGGAAGAGGCATTCCGTTAGAGGAGAGAGAGAGAGAGAGAGAGAGGTAGAGAGAGATGCCATATTGGAAATCGCAGATGGCGATCGGCGCGTGAGCGAAAAACGCGTTTAGAATGGCCTCTCTCGGCACGCGTCGGGTCATCGCTGCGGGCCATCGTCGCGCGCGCACACCGAGCGAACGGCAGGCTGGATAGGTTATGGGCCCAAGCGCGGGGAGGCTTTATTTATTTATGTGCGTAAGAGCTCGGAGTCGATGAGTCTTTGGCCCGGGGATTTCTATGTGTGTCGGCGCTTGTTTATCTGTTTCGACGGCTGTATTTATATCTTTCGAGGCTGGAAGGACTTTTGTGCATAATGCGCGGCCTAAAAATAGTGGGTAGAAAGTGGGCGAAATGAAGACTTTATCCGAGGATCGGTTCGGTACTTGATCATTAGTTGTAGTGTTAACAATAAAATTTTAAATGTTTGAATATTTTCAGAAAATTATAATATGTTAAATGTACAATAATAAGGATAAGGGAATATCAGGTACTTAAAAGCAAAATATGTTCGGTACTGAATTTAAGATAATATAATAATAGTTGTGCAGAACTGTTTCGTTAATAATTAATTAGAAAAATTCAACCGCAAGATCGTTCAATCTTTTTCTCCCGTGCCGTAAAAACACACTTTCATAAAAAAAAAAAAAAAAAAAAACGCAGTCTGGAAACGTGACGGAAATTCGGTGCGCCTAGAGTATATAAACAAGAACCAGTTCGTTAAATAGGCCACGTTCGGCGCAATTTCGCGTATATGCAAATTTGGGGAACGCGCTCAAGTTAGCCGGAACAAGGAGATGCTCGGGGGAGATTGACGAATTTTTCTCTGCATTTCCTCGGCCGAGCTTGGATCGTGGCGACGTGAAAGCGAGCCGAGACGGTTGTTAGAAGCCTCTGCTGGTACCTTTGAACAGTCATCCTGTTGCTGCGACGAGAGATTTGGTTGATGAGCGTCGACAGATACGTTTTCTTAGACCGCATGCAGATCTTGATTTCAAGCCAGAAATGCGGGGAATATACTTTTTCCTAAGGCCGTCTTTCCTTTTCGTGGCGGTAAATGAAATGGCGCAAAGAGTCGTTGGATTGTTTGCAAAGAAGTTGTTTGAAAGTCTTTAAAATAATATTTATCTTTGTAACATTTTTTAATATTTCTTTTCTCCAAAAAATAAGAAGTAAAATAATTAATGGTAGAAGCATATACTTGAGGTAATTTATAGAAATTTCCAAGTAGAAAATAGATCAAACAGAAACCATTTTTCCTATGATACCGTTAAATTTATTATAACCTAAATACTTGTAGCAATAAAATCTCACCACCTTCTCACTTCGAGTGCCGAAATCGATCCTCGGGCGGAGCAAACTGCAAAACCATCCTCTAACAATCAATCATCCCATCCAAAAATCCGACGTTCCCGCAAGGCGATAACCCACCGCTGTAATTTCAACACGTGCTTAAACGGCCGAAAAAAAGGGGGGGGGGGCGAGGTGCGATAATCCTCGCCCATTCCGAAAACAATCAAGTTTTTCCCCGCGGGAGCGCATTTTTCGTCCATCCGCAGCCTCGGAATTATCGACTGTCAAAAGCTGAAGGATCTCGGGGAGGCGGCCATTAGAGGAAGAGAGGGAGAGAGAGAGAGAGAGAAAAAGCCTCCTCGGGAGGCGCGCGTTCGCGCACAAAGTCATCGTCCCCGCGGGCGGCGTGTAAAACAAGGAGCCGTGGGGGTCATTACCGGCGAACACCTAGCATGACTTACGACCGGGGATGGAGGGGGAAATTGCACCGGCCCAGCCACACGCGATCCCGTACCTGTTAGCGCGCGTGTGGATGCGCCGAGTTATGTCGAACCTCTATACGGGACATTCTGCGACGGGGACTTTTGCGCGTCGACCGACGGATGTTTTTAGGGATTTTCGGGAGTACGGTACTTCGGTCGGCTCGATGGTAAATGAGTGGGGTAAAAGGGTGTGTTTTAATGAAAAGGATCACTTTTGTGTTAAACGAAATTGAAGAGGAAGAAGGATTGGAAAAAAGTGACGCATTGGCTTTGCTCGTAAATTTTTGTCAAAATTTCTAAATTTACGCTTAATTCTAAAATAAAGCGCAAGCGTCGTCTTTATCGTATAAACTACACAGTTTTTTAAAGCTGCACGTAAAATAAAAAACGCGAAATCGCGACGTAAATCCCCGTATACTCCGGCACTCTTGCGAAGAACTCCGTTCGGTGGAAACGACGCCGAGACGCCAGGCGGAGCTCGGCGGCTGCGCGCAGCGTCGCGCCTTTTAATAACGAGCGCGCGGCGCGCGAAAACGTTTTTCGTAATTGCGCCGTAACTACAATCCGCAGCGCCGTCGGGGCCAGAGGCGCTGTATATATATATACGTTTGACGCGCGGAATCCGCCGCAGCGGCACCTTTCAGGCTCTCGGGCCCCAATTGAAAAATTACAGATTCACGGAAGCCGCGCCAAGTCCTCATTGTGTCGGTCCCTTGCTTCTTCTCCGTCGGAGTAATGATTTTCTCGAAATTCCCGCCTTAACGAATCGCATTGATACTTCAAGCGGTGATTTGCTGATTTGGCTGTTTGCAGGGTTTCGGGACGATTCTCGGAAGATTATTATTGGATGATAATTTGGAGGTGGGAATCGTGCTAATGAGGGCGGCGGTGGTAATTTTTTTGGGTAACTAGACTGACGTGTTTTGTAATAAGATTAACTGAATTATTTTCGAGGAAAACGTTTATTTTGGAATATTTACAAAAAAAATCTGCATGTTCACATAGCTTGTTGTTTCTTTCTACTTAAGATGATTGTTTTAAAAAGTAACCGAGTTTTATACATCCATTATAAAAAAAAAAACAGAGTAAATTGATTTCTATAAGTGCCGTACTGAAAAGAAAATCGGATTAAAAATAAGTCAAGTTTCCACTCGAACTATTTCGCCGAATATCTGAATTATTCATCATTCACGTCTTTTCGAAATATTTATGCAGATGAGTACTAAATTTTATTGCTACTAAATACAAACGTAGATTTTTAAATACAAGTTGACTTTAAAAATCCGCCTGCAAACCGCCCATTCCCTCTTTCACTCTGTTCCAATCACCTCAAAGAAGAAGTTTGCATAAACCAATATTACGCAACCAGCCACTCGGCCAACAAAACCCTCGTCCCTCATCCGCGATCAGTTCTCTCGTCTTTCCGCGCTAATCCTCTCGCGACTTCCACTTCAGTTCCTCAAAATCCCCCGCTTAAACCCCGGCGCGTTTGTAAAATATCGGTTCTTACGCGCGCCGGCCGCCCGGGTTTACGATCACGGCCAGTAGCGCCGCTGACAAGCCGTGTCATTAGAATTTTCACGAGCGGCGTTCACGGGTACGTCTGTGTAATTGGCCTCCCGCGGCGCGAAAACTTTACGGCGTGCCTTAAACTCCGCTTTTATGGAAATCCCCTCGCGCTGGAAGGTGCCGGCGCGCGCTCATCGATATCGTGGCCCGAGAGCGAGGACGGCTTTTACAGCGGACCGGATTATTTACGGCGACTAAATTTCGCGTATTAAACGGGCGAATTTGCGCGGGGATGTATAATCGTTATGAGAGGAGGGCGGGAGGCTTCTAAGGACGGTTGGGGATCTTTTTGCGCGGAACTGCTTTGGATTGGAGAAGCGAGCTGGAGGTGCTTTTAGGGCGTTTTATAGTGGACGTTTATTGTTGATGTATTATTTACAAGCTCTCCGCCGAGTAGTAAAATGAGATAATAAAGAGGTTAATCTTATTTACTTGTATATACGAGTAGTTTTTAATTTAATTAGTATATTTTACGTATTATTCGAAGTCGTAAACAAAGTTATCTATATGTTAAGGCATTAAGCAGAAAGTGTGTCTATTTAATAGTAATTCAACTAACATCACTTTCTCATCTCGCCCACATAGAACATTCCCATTATAAAAAAAAAATACGAATTTCATTTATCCGAACTCATCGAACAATAGCCCGTTTTATCCTCCAAAAATCCCCGATAAAAGAAAAAAATGGCCCTCGACAAAAGGCAACGGTAACAAGCTGCCTCATCCCCGCAAAAACGTGTAAATAATCAGGCAGCGGCGGCGGCGGCGGCGGCCTCGCCGCTCGGGCGCATGGCAAAAAAGCGTCGGAGATAAGCGGCTCCCTCTCGAGAGCCGCTCTTTCTCTCGTAAATTCAGCACGAAAACGATTGTCCGTAGAAGGCGAAACCGGGCTCGGAAAAACTCCGCGTCATAAGTAACGCCGCCGCCGCCGCCGAGAAGAAAAGCCCCCGACGTCGGGGGCTTTTTTGCCGGGGCGGCGCGCGCGCGGGCGCCCCATGCATCACGTAATCTCTCCCACAGACTCGTCGATAATTTCGCGCGCTCCGAGAGTGTGTTTGCGGAGGGGCGGCCGGGCAAGAAATCCTGATTAATAACGGAATAATAATATGCCGCACACGCGAGAGCTTCTATATGGCCTATCCCAAGCTCGAGGCGAGGGCTCTCCCTCCGAGCTTTATTGCCTTTCCGCGTTTTTTCTTTTTGTTCTTTCTCTTTTTTAGAGGATCGCGCGGGAGAGTATCTTTTCTGCGGAGCTGTCACTGGAGAAACTGTTGGTTCGCTTATTTTAGAGGTTGGGAGAAGGGAGGGATTGGAGTTGGCCAGTTTATCGAACCGGAAAATCGATGAATTTAATAGAAGAAACGTTTTCTACTTTAAAAAACAGTAATAGCGCCCATTTTGAAAAATGAGTTTGCAAAAAAATAATAAAAAGTCATTCGTCAAAATGTCATTGAAATAGTTTCATTTAAACTTGGAATTGAAGAACGACTCAATAAATTGGATATTATTCATATGAAAGAAGGAAACTTTAAAAAACCAAAAAAATGATTACACGCAATTTTCCTCATTCGATCCTTCATTTGTCTTACGCACCACTTACACAGCAAACCGAAGCAGCCCATCGAAAAAGAAGGACCATCCGCACAATAACCCCGCTAAATTCGCCAGCTTACGATACCTCGTCCGTACCCTTGTTTACCCGACCGGCGCGTCGGTCGCCTCGTCGTCCGCACTTGCCTTTTCCCGGGGGCTTTTTTGCGCTCTCGGGCTCGCTCAGCTGATGGACTCGCTCGCCGGCCGGTTCCCAGGCGCGCCTCGCGTAAATCTGCTCGCGCCGCGTGCACGCGGCTAACGGTCCGCGGGCCGCGCCGGCATGGAAATTGATTGGGGGAACGAGGAGCAGAGCGCCGACGCCGCCGCGACGATGAGTTACGAGGACTCGGCCCTTTCGCTCGCAGCTGTCTTTACCGGTTTTTGCGCGGCCGCTCTGCGCTTTTTTGGCAGCCGAAGCCGCTGCTTTGAATTTTCATGAAACTCGGGAGGGGGAAAGCGGGCCGTGCTGACCGCGCGAACGAGGGTTGCTTCCAGAAGTAGATATAAGTTCGACTTTGCCATTCTTCGGAGGTTCGATCGGAAGAACTTTTTTGCTCGGCTAGAGTTCCTTGAAAACTCGAGTCAGCGAGGGTTTTTTTTCTTCTTGACTTTGTCGTGAGAAGCGCGCGACCGTTTCATTGATAAGTAACGGATGATGGGACGTAGGGTAAAAAGCGATTCTGATTTCTCGGTAGAATGATCGATTTCGATTGTTTTGCCGATTCCATTTGTCTGGACGAATGTTTTCACCATTTTTCGTGCGAACTGCACGATGGAAAAGGTAGGAAGGTGATCTAATTGTATTTTTAAATTATTATAGCTCTTCCCGCGTAATAGTTTTATCATTCTAGAAAGAATAATGTTTTATGGGAGATTTGTCTAGACGCAACGATGTTCAGCGCAAACTTACGATAGATGAATCAACATCGCGTCCGTTAAGTCCGGAGCTTACCTGTAACAGAAAGAAAAAATTTTAAGTGATAACTAACTGTAAATTATTGCCATTGTTAAATGCCCGTTAAACTTAGTATCTAAAATTGAAAATTATTTTGAGGCAGAATTCAAAAGGCTATAAAACAAAATCTCGGTTGATCAAAAAATTTTCCAACACTAAAGGCCGAATCAATTACAATTTTATCAATCAGTTTAACCAACCATTACGTAGCTTTTATAATCGTTAATTCATCGAACAGCAAAAAAAGAGCCGCCATGAAAACGGAGACGCTCTCAAGCGTCTCGCTCTCTCGGTCTTTTCCGCGATTCCGGCGAATAAACCGCACTTAACCCTCGCATAAACGAAGATTAACGCGGCCCATAAAGCACTTTTCTCCGTCTCCTTATCCATCTATCCGCGTCGCTCGCTGCCCTCTCATCATTTATGCAAAACGCATGCAAAACGAGTCGTGCGCGCGCGCGCGCGCCGAGGAAAATCCGTAAGTCAGCGGCGGATATCGGCGAGTCGATCGCGACTACCTACACGGGGCAATTTTCTCGCGGACCGCGACTCCTGCGGCCGACGTTGCACAGTGTGGACATGACGAAGGGTCAGCTCTGCAGTGCTCTTTTCGAGAAAACGCGCCGAGGTAGCCGTTTTTCGAGATCTCCGCGGGAGATTAAGTGCGTCGCCGAGGCTGCGTGGCAAAAATCGGGCTTAACGGGGATTCCGCGGCTGCTGTCTGCCTGCCTGCCTGCCTGCCGCTGCTTCGCCGGGGAGTTTTGGTAATTGCTTTGGAAAGCAGGAGAGCGGACGGTTTCAGCCGGAGAGAGGAGGCTTGTAATTTTGAATTTTTCGACTGACGGGATATTGATGGGTTTCGCGGGATTCTAATGACATTTATTGGCTTGTAGATGGGGTTAATAGAGATTTATCGATGCCGAGGATAATTATCTTCCAAAAATCATTTTTGAGCCTACATTTCAGAAGCAAATCTAACAGAAATTCTCGGGACAACGTGCAATTATATGTTATTCGTGATAAATAGACATCAAACTTATCCAATAAGGTTTTAAATTTTTCTAAAAATTTAACATTTTTAGAATTTATTCGAGACTAAGTAACGCGTTTAAATTAAAAAAACATTATAAATAAGTTGCAATTGTTTCTAAATCATTAAAACTTTTATTTATATAAGAAACTATATTCCTCTTTCAGTATTTCAAAAAGAAATTTTATTTACTCCTATCTTACACTCTTTTAACCGATGACGAATGGGTTTGTCACAGACTAAAAACATACCAACTGGTTTTATAAGAAAAATTTAACAAAAAAAAAAGCAGAAACAGAAAAATACGATGTCGGTGAAAGGTCAGCGCCAGGCCAATTACGCTGATAGACAACTATTCCACCGATCGCATCTATGATATCCACCATGATCTTTTGCCCGAGTCTCCGACGTCAGAATCATTCATTTTTAATTAATAACCAAGTTTTCAAAATCTAGCGCGAAACATTCACACGAGCTCCAAATCTCCAACATCAATCTACTTGTAAACGCGTATTACGCGACCATCACCTCCGCAAAAAAAAATCCCCCAGACTCTACCCGTCGTAAATCGAATAACAGGACTAATTACCTGCGCCAGCCTCCCATAAAAATTGCCCAAGCCCGGCCATTTTTCACTAAAACACTTACGCCGCGCGGCCGATCCGGCAGTTTAAATAGCTTTCATCCTCGGCGCATTAAAAGCCCTCATTACTTCATTACCCCTGGATAGTGTATACCCCTTGCGCAAGCCACCGAGCTACACCCACGCGAAAACTTTCTCGGCGGCGGCGCGCGCGAGTTGCCACTTGTAAATCACTCGCGGCGGCGATTAACTTCAATCCGTAATCACCGACGCGCGTTTCGCGCAATTTATATCATCGCGCCGTGCGCAAGCGCGAGAGAGAGAGAGCGGGTTGGCCAATCAAGCCCGGGCAGATCTGCCGCGATCCATCAGCCGTCTTCTTTTAAAGTTTTATAGAGCGCCGAGCTGGAATTTTATATGTTTACTTTCTCTGGCGGGAGGTTTTTAGTGCGCCGGCCGGTGTGTAACGTCTCCGAAGCTGTAT
This sequence comes from Ormyrus labotus, assembly GCA_035582975.1. Classification (NCBI taxonomy): domain Eukaryota; kingdom Metazoa; phylum Arthropoda; class Insecta; order Hymenoptera; family Ormyridae; genus Ormyrus; species Ormyrus labotus. The sequence continues at coordinate 21,125,948 of JAWWEO010000001.1, read as the reverse complement.
GTTGTAAAGTTATTTCGTTTGATCAACTGATTTTGTATGGAACTTTGCTTTGAGGTACGTTTTTTTAATATTTTTTTTTTTTTTTTTTTAAAGTGGGATCATTGATTCTGAACATTTGTTTTATTACTCCGCTGTAATATGACTTTTCATTCGGTAACTTTTGACAATTTTAAATTGTATCTTTATTTAATATTTTTATTTATAATCTAATGAGGTATTCTTCACGACAATGAACTGATAAGAGCTATTCTTAGGTCACAATACATTGAAACGTATACTTATACTTTTTTAGTAAATACTCAAAGGTAATATTATTCGTATGAAAATGAAAAAAATAGCAGTCTATTTTCTGTTCTATATTTTTTAGAACATATACTATAATAGGCATATAAAATTATTGTTTACTAAAACCAAATAAAACAAATACAGAATGCTATGAATACAAATAAGCCATGCTTGCACCTTTTTAATGTATGGAAGACTATTGACCGTTTAATTCGCTCTGTGCGAGCTGATTTGGATAAAAACAAAAAAATGGGTCGAGGAAATCATTGGAACAAGATTACAGTTCTGTGAGTGTTGTAGAATAATTAGTAAAAGTCCAATCAAGTATTCATGAAAATACTTTATTTGCAAAAAAATTGTTCGTAAAACAAAGTATGTTTAAATAACTACCTTTATCAGGAAAACGGCAAAATAATAGAAATCGAACAATAATAGAATATTATAATACGAGATGCGGAAGTGGTCATATTTTGCGCGGGCGTTGTAATAAGCACAAAGAGAGTTTCCAAAGGCGAGGCAAAGTGAATTTTCATGTTCCAAATTTTTATCACTTCATGATGCTTAAAATCGAAGATAAATGTAATGGATTTACTGCTAATTATGTGTTAAACGTCTAATAAATACTTTAAATACATTTTGAAAATATTGCTCTATTAATTTGAAGCATACTTTCTTACATGGCGTAAAAAAAATATTTTTGAAAACTGTGCAAGAACCGTACTGTACTGTACTGTTTTTAAATAAAAACAAGTTGTTTGTGCTGAAATTAAAGTTATCGCGATAAACGATTAAAAATTCTCAGCGTTTGCTAAAAGTAGGTACAAATAGTAAAGACGTGACTAGAAACAAGACTTCTCGTGTATGATTCGAAGGCTATTTAAGGAACTAATAGTATAAATATAAAGTCTTACATCCTAACAACATAATTGCCAATGCCTACATAAAACATTAATATTATTTTAAAGTATTCGAATTTCAATCGATGAAATCCAGTAATATTTTAAAAGCGCACAAGTTATTTACGTTCGCAAAGATGTAAACACATAAATCGTCATTGACATCGCACGATTAAGCACCGGAAAGTACTAACATTGTTAAAATTCATTAATTGTCGTTTCATCTCTGTTATACATTCATGCAATTCGTACGGAGTTCAGACGGATTTTCAAAGAGCGCACAACGCAACGCAATACACAATATCCCGAGAAATCGTCAAAAAGCTGAATCCCGAAGCGGGGCTTCAAAAGCAATTGAATTTTCAAGAAAGCCCGTCGGCCGCTCGCAATCTCCTTAAACGGCCTCCCGGAGCCGCTTCTCGTAAAGCCTCGGCAAACGACAACGAGGACTCCTCTCGGACGTCAGAGCCGCGCGCTCTCCTCTCTCGCTTCTTACAAAAGGTTCGGCGCATAGTTAGACGCAGTCCACATTTGACGCGATTGGAATACGTAAGCGGGGGGCAGGGCCCCCCCTCCTCCCCCGTTGCATTATGCCCGGCACGAGCCGCGAGAGAGAGAGAGAGAGATCGCGGCCCCGGATAGCGGGGAAAAATAGGTAACGATCGCCGATATTATGTTCCTCCGCCCAATTATGCGCTCGCGAAAAATCTCCGGCGACGGACAGAGAGAGAGGGAGAGATGCGCGACGGCTAATAGAGCCCTGATGAGCGCTGCCGCGGGGCCTTCCGTCGCTGATTGTTATCTATCTGGCGGTCCGCGGGGAAGCCGCCGCAAAAATCCACCCGGGGAATAATTGGAAATTTGCATGGACGCCGAGAGAGTTTTACAGGCGGGCCTTAACTTTATTGCGAAAGACCGGAGTTTAGTGTATAAGGAGCCCCGGCTAGTTAGAGCGAGGAGAAACGCGGGGAGAGCTAAGGCTCGATTTGGAGAAGACCAAAAGCAGTGCGGAGAGGCACATTTTTGAGATCGCGCTGATTAAGCTGTTGGAAATAATTGATGTCAGGCCTGGGTTTTACTTTCTTTAAAAGTGCCAGTTTTCTCTTTCGCTTTGGAGGAACGATTTTTGATTTATCGACGAAAACAAGCGGATCGGAAAATTAGACTCGGCTGATTGATTCTTTCGGCGTACATTCGTGGACAAGAAGTGTTTAGTAGACGTAACTTTTCAGTCAGCTGTTGTCCAATCAATCTATTATTCACAATAATATAAAGACTAATTTATCCATATTTTCCGAACAAAATTCTCCGAGTTTCCATTATTCTTTCACCAATCCCCAGAGACAATAGCCGCAGAAAATACGCAAAAGCGGGGTATCTTCGGCTCTCGCGCGCTCGGATCCCTCACTATTCGTCACTCTCGCATTAGAAAGTAGCCCGGTCGCGCTCCTCGCTTACGTAGAGCGCATACGTATACGCGGAGGCACACATAACGACAATAAAATTCCCGGGGCGCTGCGCGCTTGGAAGCGCCCTCGGAGAGCGCCTCTGCGCCTTGTTACCTCGTGATCTACAAGCGTCCTCGGTGAAATATGCCGGGGCCGACTTCAAAGGAGCAGCACACAGCCACGGAGGAGGAGGGAGCCGAGCGAACAACATGCAGAGGCAGCCCGACGAGCTTAGATAAGCGCGCGAGCGCCGCACCGCACCGATTTCGCGGAGCGCGCCGCATCGCGATGACGCGAGAGCGGCGCCGATGCGCGAGCAAGCGGCCACGCAATCTATTTATGAGCGAGTCGCTTGGCTGCTATGTGCTTTTTCGACGTGTTCGAGGGAGGACCGAGTCGGTTGTCGGTAGGATTTAGGTGCATATATTTATGGGTCATTAGCGGAGTCGAAATTCAGTTATAAATAAACGAGGAAGATGACGTAAAATTTTGTTTAATTTACCGGAGAAGACTCGAATGCTCGATATAAATTTGTATTAGTTCATTACCATTACTCTGTGGGGCTTTTAATTTTAATAAAAGCAGGGATAAAAGTAGAAAAAAATGAATTATTCGCTTCCAACCGCGAGCGTTTTCCAGCGTCACCCAATTCCAACCGATCTGCACTTCCTGCATTCGGCGTCCGGCGCTCCTCCTCGTGCATATCTCGGTCGATTTTTCCGCGGGGCGCTCATATAAGCTTGTCCTCCTCGGGCTCCGCGGTGCCCCTCTCTCGGGTTTTCTCCTCGGCATGTTAAGCCTGCGTCGAAAAGGGCCCCGCGAAGAGCGGAATTCGGATTTATGCGTCCGCGGCGGGAGCGACAATACCGGCAACCGTGTAGGAAACACATCGGATAAACCCGGGTAGCCCATTAATCAGAACGGTACAACGGCCACGATACACACAGGCGAAGCGCATATGGGCAACTCTTTTCTTTCCCCCCTCCTCCCCGGCCGCCTTTTCTATTCACATTTTCTCGGGGAATTTTTCTACGCTAGATAAGGACAATTCCGCTGCGTTTTAGATATTTAATTTTGAAGGATTTATTGTTCGGTTTTGTGCTCCGGGCATGAAATCGATTGAATTTTAATGTCGTGAAGTGGGGTTTAGAAATCTTCGGATAGATGAAAGTGCGATAAATTTTAATCCGGTCTGAGATACAATAAAGGGATTGAAGTTTATTATGGACACTTTTAGAAACTAATGTTGAAAAACTTTAACGTCGTTAGAGCATTTCATTAAGGAAACTGCTGCGTTAAACAGAAGCAGCTGCTTAAACGGACGTACTTTCTTAAAAAAAAAAAAAAAAAAAAACAATAAATACAACCCCTTTCATATACGTAGCTAGTACTGATTTCGTTAAACCGAGAGAGCCTAATAACGACGAAAGTCAGGTCCAATCCCGACAAGCTCGATCAGCGATAAAAATCTCCAATTAAGCAGCGATGATATCTCGGGAGCCCGAAACAAGTGATTTTCCGTCTGCTTTCCGTGTTTCTATCCCTCTTATCTCGGCATGCTACGTCCCGCACACAAACCCACACACACACACACACACACACACACACAGAGGACTCGTTCCTTGGCCAATCTTCTCGTCCCTTTCGTCGTCGTCGCGCATTCGTCTTCGCCGCTTCCTCCTCCCTCCCCCCCTGCCCGCCTCTCTCTCGAGCTTAGTTCTTTATTTCCGATCGAGCGCGGCTGACAGTAAGTACGAGCAGACACGAGATACATCACCGACCGCGACAAGCCGACGTTGGCACGGGTCATGACACCGGGCTGATGCGACACCTTATTGCGAGCGCGAGAGGCCCTAAGAAGATCGATCGCCGCCGAGACAGAGAGAGAGAGAGAGAGGAGAGCAACGGAAAAATTCAAGATGCACGAGTCGATGCGGTTTTAAGATCTTACTGGGGGCTTAGCAGATTTACAGATTTCTGGCCTCGGAGGTGAGGTTCTCCTGCTTCGACGGAAATCGCGGGAAAATTCAAAAGTCGATTCGTTTTTTTTTATTAGATTTGTTTATTATGACTTAATTGTTATTAGACTTGTAAGTATTGTTCAATTTGCAAGTTTTTAATAAAATAAAGATTTCTAAAATGAAAATTTTAGTCCATTTATTCTTGTAGCACTATTTACAAATATTGTAAATAAATATCTTTATAAAATAAAAACTGTTGCCTACAAACGTAGCCGATGTTTCGCCGTTTTCTTTCAGATACATTCCCATTGTTTGTTTTGTCACAGAGTAAAAAATAGCGTAACCGATAAAATTTCCTCGAAAAATCCGGCCTCCAAAAACCCTAAAATCCCCGAGAAAAAGTGCAAGTGAAAAGACACCTCGAAAGCGCGTAACATTTCCATTGGCTCAGCCGTCCGGCTTCTCTTCCTGCTTTTTCGCCCGTTCTATCCGAGCGATCAGCGCTCCTCTCGCGCGGGCTTTCAATCTCCCCGCCTGCTCTCTCCCGGCGCACTTGAGCGAAACAGCTGTTGTTGCTCGTCTAGATACTTAGGATTTTTCGCCTTCTCCCTATAAAGCTTCGGGTTGCGCAAGGACTTTTGCGCTCGAGAGAGACGCGGAGGAGCGGCCGCCTCGGCGGGAGAGAAAGAGAGCTGCCGCCGCCGCCGCGGAGAGAAAGAGAGAGGAGATAAGGGAGCGTAGTTAGGCCGGTTCGCGTGCCGTAAATTTCGAGCTCGTGCGCGCCACCGCCGCTCGCTTTTGCGAAGTCGCGTCCGAGAGTCATCGAGAGCAGCAGGCAAGCGCGGGTGTACTGTAAAGTGCACCGTTCGCTCTCTTTTCCGAGCTGCCGCTAAGCGAGAACCTCCGGCGTTCTCTCTCTCTCTCTCTCTCTTTCCCTCTCTGCGATATGCTCTTGTTTCAAGGTACATTCGTTTCAGGCTCATTCCGAACTCATTTCTGGGATTCTTTTAGCTGGAACTCTTTCCAAAAGGGCTTCAAGCGTTTATTCTGCGAGGATTAGATTAGATTAGAATATTGCACAACTGTTGCAAACAATATTGCTGCAATGTCGTTCCAACAGTTACGTTGCACGAAAATATAGCGTATTGTAATATTTTTAAATTTCGAAGAAGCCTTCAAAAAATGTAAAGCTTTTCTTCGTAACAATAACAATAAACGCGCCAAAAGCCGCGATCGAATTCCGACTAACAGATCAATTAAATTCCGGCAAAAATATTTTTGAATCCGCGCGCAAAAAGCACGACGCGGCGGCGCATCAGACGGGGCGACGCGCGGCTGTCTCCCTCGCTCACGATCCTCCAGCGAGCAAAAGAACTGCGCTCTCGGCGGCAGTCCGGTGCAGCGGCGACATTCCAGCGTCCGCGTCGAAGAATCGCTTATACGCGACGGCATTTCGTAAACCACGAAAACGTGCGCCATTTCCATCCGTCTTCCCTCCCCTCCACCGACGACAGTCGCGAAACCGAGAGGGCAGAGAGAGAGAGAGAGAAAAAGGTGTCCCCCCTTCCGTCGAATTTCAGCTTTCGCACCACACCTTTCCATTAACGGAGACGTATCTCGATGAGATGTTCGGTTTAATAAGCAAGTGCGCCGGTAAGTAGAAAAATGCCGGCTTCGGTAGGACACATCGAGGATCGCGGTTTTTCTCTCTCTCTCTTTCTCGCGGCCGTTGATTGAGCGCGGAAAGTTATTGGTAGCCGAGTGTACTTCTTATCGATTTGCCGTGCTTGTCGGGGAGCTGGATTTAGCGCCGACTCGCCGATTACATTGTTCGCTTTGGTTTTCGATTTATGCGGAGGAGAGAGCTCCGACGTAAAAAAAAATACGACTGATTAAAGGAAAATATTGCGAGGCGCTGCTCGCGGCCGCTGAAAGTAGCTAATGGCGTGGAATTAGCGTTAAGGTATTGATAAAAGGCGTCGAGGCGGCTCGGGTGTAGTAACGATTTTCATTTTACGAGTGTTCATTACAGCCGCGGGGTAATGATTAAATACCGCGAGTGGGGTTCTTCGGTAAAACGTAAAATACCGATGCTTGTAGGAGATACTGGAAAATTTGCATACGACGAACAAGATTTTTAATTAATTTACGTTTAATAAATCAATTACTATTTTTACGTGAGAGAGCAACTTTTACTGTTCCGATTCTTGCTACTTTACCCTACTTGCATTTGATACTTTACCTTAAAGTACAAAAAGCTGCGAGTCTATAAGCAGATTACAATAAAACACTGCCAAACGGCAGATAAAAACTTATTTGTATAGAAACCGATGCTCTCCGCCCGAATCCGTACATTCCACTCGAGCGCGAATATCAATTCCGCAGCCGAGCCGATATTGTCTTGTTGGCACGATCTGCCTTCGGCCGAAATATCCTTTTCACCTGCCTTATCGGCTGCACCTCCGTGCAAAAGAGCACTTAGCCGCTCGCGATGATAAAAGCAGACCTATTCGAGCTCGCCTCTTTCTCTCTCTCTCTATCTGCCGATGTGTCTGTGTGTTTTCGTGCTCGGGGCAAAAATAGGAGCCGAGAGCCGGAGAGGTAAACAAACGAGCGAAACGAGACTGCATCGGTAAATCACCGAGATTCATGTAGACATTACTCCGTCCTTTAGCCGAGAGCTCGAAGCTGTTCGACAGGCTGCCGCCGCCGCTCTGCGAGGGCCGCTTCGGAAAGCGACTGAATAGGAATACGAACTTTAAAATTAATGAAAGCTGCCGACCTTGCCTGGTGTACGTGGCTTTTATGCTGGACGGTTGCGTTAATGTGCGAGCGGAAAACTTTGTTTCGAAAAGGATCACGTTGCATTTTTTATTGATGCGTTTTAATGAAGTATGGTCAAGTTTGTCTACTTGTGGGAAACAAATTATTCGTTTTAAATCAATTTTGTTTATTAAAATTAAAGATTATTTTCTATTCTATGGTTTTGTTGAAATTATATACTTTTCGACTAACGGGGAAACATTGGACATTGATGGTAATTTGAAAAAGTTTTTTGTTTGTATTTTTTAGTTGTATTTTAACCTGATATTTTCAATAAAAGCTTTACAGTCTGATGACGAGGTTGGCGAGTACAAGTTATAACCAATATCCGTTTGAAAATTAATTCGGCATATCGACCTTCCTTGCTAGGATTGAAAACTAAGTATTATACAATTTCAATTATACGAAACTAATATTTACTTCAAAACGTTTTTCAGATTAAAAACGTTTCGAGCGAGCAATTAAATTCCGAATTTACGTTCTCCCGTACGTTTCATCATTAATTTCATTATACACACATTGTGCACAATCAACACCGAACTTTATCGGCCGCCGCTCTCACCGAAGTCAGCCGCGAAGCAGAATTTACCAATTTTCCAAGGCACTATGCAAATCTCACAATTAAGCACGAAAATCCCGCGCACAACACGTCTCGGCGCTTCGCCTCTCGCATCGGTTCCCGGTTCACCTGCGCCTCTCCCTCTCGACCTGTATATACGACTCGCGGAAAAAAAAGGGAGAGGGGCGCCACTCCCGCGGAGCACGTGCCACCTCTTTCCGCGCGACATGCGGCCTCTCTGTTATTATCGGAGGTCAGCTGGAGGTCGGGGGGAATTACCATAGCCGCCCTTTTGTGCGGCTCGATTTATGCCGTGTACCTGCCGCCGTTGATGCTTTTTTCGCCGCCTATGGAAATCGGCTTCTCGGAACGCCGCTGCCGTCGAGGTTTATATATCGAAATGGAAGCGAGGTTGGGTGGCTCTTCTTCCTACGGCCGACCGGGAGAGAGAACCGGGGATATTATGCAGTATTAGCCCGGATTGTCGTGGACGCCGGGGATAGTTTATTGAATTGCTAAGGCGATCGCTTGACGTTGGGAATCGAGCGAGACTCGTTTCGTTTTAACTGTTGAGAGAGGAAGAGGATGTACAAATTGCGCTAAAGAGGGCCGCGGAAAATTATTATTTGAGGGCTGCCGGCTGACGTGGAATATTGATATGTAGGGATTTTTTTTTGGATTTTTAGATTTCGCGGGTTGAAATTTATTCACTCGGGATGTGCATTCCTTATTATTACGTTATTTCTTCGCAGATAAGTATCTCGGCTCCTATCTTAAATGCTCCGACTACGGTAACATTAATTCAAAAGTTGATGGGTTTCTTATAAATAGAATAATGCTTTGCAGCTTTTTACGCAATAACTATTACTTTCTTTCGTTTGAATATGATAGTTATAAGAAAATCTTTTAAAGTAACCTTAATGCACGCGTAGTTTATAAATAGTAAATAATTACATTACAAATTCTTAAAAGTTTTTAATAAAATAACTTGCAAATTACTTTTAATTGGTAATACGATATTTTGTTACAAAAAATTCAAGTGTTCAAGGCCTGCTTTTATTCAAAACAACAGCTTCGTACTTTCAAGCATTCAAATATTCGTAATCAAGCCATCAATCTACCAAACCCTCCCGCTAAAAGACGTCGGATTAAAGAAAAAAATGAAGGAACGACACGGAAAAACGCGAAGGCACGCGGCAGCTCAGCATCTCACGTAGCACTGAATTAGCCGCAAGATCTGAGCCCCGCCGTGTGTGTGATGAAATTTCGCGTTACCCGCCGCGAGTCGGCGGCGCGCGCACTCTTGCAACTGGGAGGAGACGGCGGTATCTCTCTCGGGGAGAGATTCCGCGAAGTAATTGTTTTAATTACGAGCGCAGCTCGGTATAAAGTACGCTGGTTTGCGGGTGTCTCCTCGATTCCGCGCGGGGAGGAGAGAATCGATAATGCAACTGTATGCAAAGCGCGCGATCGAACGCGAGTGAAATACGGTATGTACGGAGGAGACGCGGAGAGCTACAAGGCCTTTCGAGGCCTGCTGCTTAGGCGCGGTATTTTCATATTTTAATTGAATCCCGCCGCTCGTTTCTGCGCTCAGAGAGCGCACAATGTATTAATTATTTCACTTCGGCGAACCGTTAAGAGCAAACGGAGATATATATTTTAATATTAAAACGAAGCCTCGCAAAATAGAAAGCGTTACCGGTGCACGTATATATACGCTGCGTTGCAAAAGGAGTTCCTTCTCTTTCGCAACGGCGCGAACACGTCAAAATTACAACAAATCAAAATATTCCCGCCGCGCCGCGAAAAGAAACCCGCTTGCTTAGCCTCAGCAATTCAAAACAGAAATAAATCGCATTGACACGAGAGCTGGGGAAAAAGGCCGTAGCAGCGCGGATAGGCTCTCTCTCTCTCTCTCTCGCGCGCGCGCGAGCGGCCTAATGCCTTCTTACTTAAGCGAGCAGAGCGCGCGCGAGCGGCAATAAGGAATTCGAGAAAGGGAAGCCATTAGCCGCACAATTTTCCGTAAGTTCGAGCTTAAATGTATCGATGTAACGCGGCCGGCGCACCGAGAGCGATCGAGGCGCCTGATTTATGATTCAATTTCTTCATCGGGCGAGAGGGGAGGGGAGGGAGAGAGAGAGGGAGTCAACCTCGCCTCGTCGCCTATCTTCTCTTTTGCTAGGTGGAAAGAGGCGGCAAGGTGCTTCGGGCTAAGAGAGACCAGAGATACGCTCCTTTCGCCGCTGGCTCGAGCTAAGAAGACAAGTGTCGTGTCAGATTTTTGAGGAGGTTTCCTTGGTGCAGCGATACGAGCTCGTAATTAGACATTTGGTCTCTGACGAATATCGGGTCTGTATAGTTTTGATCTGGATTTTAATGGGATGTTTTTTAGAAAAGTATAGTTTTATTAATTTCTCGAAATCTGGATTTTAAAGGAACTTTTGTATTCATCGGACAATGATAAGAAAAAACTTCTGTAACCACTTTTATTTTATATCACAATCAAACATCACCAGATGCGGGTCCGCTATTCATCAAAGTTTGAATAATGAAAGCTTCTCGGAATGACCATCGACAATGTAGTCCATGACGCTCTCAGGCATCCGTAACAATGTCACGCGTGTACACACGTTTGCCTTCAAACGTAATGAAAAATCAGTCGTTTACATCGTCGAACTATCATCAATTATTTCTGCTTTAGAAACAAATCTAAACGTTCAAATAAATGTTACAGGCGACTGAAAAAACGGAATGAAGAACTTGATGCCGAATGCCACCCGTTGAGTACAACCGTGTTACTCATAATCATTCAAAACATTGTGGAGCATCAAAGTGCGATTCATTGTTGGACAATGACGAGGCAAATTCTATAGGGACATTTTTATACGCCAACGTTTAACGTACACAAAGCATGCTCAAATACCGAACGGCATCGCGTCCGAAAAGGAATCGAATTCTCGAGCCTTCTTTCGGCTAAGAACACCGATATAATTATAGACGTCGAATTTTTCTCGAAACCGTCGTTTCCTCCTAATAAAAGCCTCGAAGCCCCGACGTTTTCACGTGGGTCACAATACCTTACGGCTCATTGTTACCCGACGCCCTTATTTCTTAACGACGAGCCAAACTACACACGGCCCTCCCTCGAAATTAATAACAGAGAAGCGGATATAAGAATTCCGCGCGGACGCCTAATTTCGCGAGATATATCTCATATCCCCGCGCGATACCATCTCCTGCCCATTAGCAAATTGAGTTCGCACTGAAAAGATACTGCGTCTAGTTAGGCCGCCCATCGCTCGGGGGAAAAAACTCCCGGGGAAGAAAGAGAGAGAGAGAGAGGGAGAGAGGAAAAAGACTCTCGGCAAGATAAAGAGAGAGGAAACGCTAATGTATTCTAATGCTATGCCGCCCCGACAATGAAGGCACAACTCATCCGACCTCCTCCTCCGCAACGGAGGGCCTCGAGGACCCCCTTGGACAATGCGCTCGCTTGACCTCAGCGTCTTTTTACGTTTTCTTGGCCCCGCGCCGTCGCCAAGTGCGCGCGCCTTAGATCTTCCGTGCTGCGGATCGAGCGAGGCTCGGAATTCAGGGTGAGACTGAATTTGAGCGGTGGAGAAAATCTTGCTTGAAGAATGTATGCTGATAAACTCTTCTGGACATCAGATTGGAAAAGGTGATTTATTATCGAAATTCTATAAAATGAACGTAATGTGAACAGTTTATAATAGACGGTTAATGCATTCACGCATGCGCCTTGAGTAAACAGTTGTAAATGAAGTTGAAAAAAAAAAAGAAATAATTTATCAGCGACAAAAAGAAATTGTTCAACACGTTATACAACATAAAAACGTCGCTCCAACAAATTTCCGTTAGAATCACACTGCGGCTTAAAGTCTTATTTTTGAACCTCCATTATCATACAATAGAAACACTTGCTGCACGCAGCAACTAAAACTAATCAAAGGCATCCATCAATCGCCGTACAATCCATCACTCGGCCGGAGAGCGAAAAAGAACCCCTCTCTCTCTCTCTCTCTCTCTCTCTTCGATTCCATTGAATTTAAATACCGTAATTATAACGAAATCATCGTAATATATTCATCGACAAGCTCGCCTCGGCGCAGATTTACGCCATCGACGAGCTTTCTCTCCCGGGCCCGTGAAAGCAAACAATAAACCAAGCCGATATATATAAAAGAAGAGAAAGTATATAGCACTCGCGCGGCGCTCCCATTCGAACCCGGGGCTTTTCCGACGGGCCGCAAAAACGCGCGCGCGAGGCACGCGGGTGTAAAGAAGCGGCCTCTCCGCGTGGGTGTAAAAGAGGGTCGCTCGATTGTTCGCGCGCGCCGATATCAAGATCATCATCGCCGCGGCGCGCATCATCGGGGTTGAACTGCCGATGCCGTTTTGTAACGGCGGCAAAAATCGGCAGACAGACTCGACTCGGGGGACTTTTGAGTCGTTAGGGATTTTTTTTTTTTTTTGAGGAGGCTCGACTGATGGGGTTATTAGAGAGATTAAAATTTATCGGGGGGCTTCATTTACATAATGCGCTTGTGAGAAATCTTTTTAATTTACGTAATTTAGAAAGCTGTGGTTAAATGGATTTCAGTCTGTTTACGCTGCTTCTAATTTCTTACGAGTATATTGATATACTCGTGTTATGTTCATTTAAAATTTATAATTTATAATACTCACTAATGCCAACTCGATCGAAAACTAGTCGGGGCCAAGCGTTATTTGTCAATCGGTCATTAGAACATTATTTATTCGCTTATAAATAATTTCTGCTTTAAAAGTGAGACTAAATCTCGAAAACGATCTGTTCAGAGTATCATAAAAGAACATTTGTCTATCATCTATAAGAGTCCTCAATCCTAAAAAAGTACCGCCCTTTAAAATTCATCCGTACACCCATTCCTCTCCGTTTGAAAAAGCTTCCGCGCGTCTTTCTTTAGACTTATGAACCTCGCGGAGAGTTCACAGTCGCGTACTTGGCGACCGAAAGAGAAAAAAAAAAGGGAAAATCGACGTTCGGACTGCGGGGAGCAGCAGCAACCACAGCTAACCGGAATGCGTCAGCTTGCACGACATTCTTTCCGTGTGCGCAGTGCGCCGTTCTGCCGCTGCGCAGCCTCCTCGCGCATTAATGCCGCGTATTCATGCATTTTACAACATGCCCCATGCGAGAGCAACGGGTCTCTCTCCGTCCGCGGGGCAAAATCACCGCGATTATTTGCGCGCATTACTCTTCCATCCGAGCATTGTCGGGAGAACAGAAGTCCGCCGGCGTTTTACGCAGAGAAAACAAACGACGCTGAAGTTGTTTAGAGGCCGCAGCCGTTCAATCACTCGGGGCCCCGGCACGACGCCGGATTCTGTCCCTATGTACCCTCTTGCGGGAACGAGATTTTGCGTTCGGACGCTTTGCGAATTGAGATTTCTTGCGTATCGATTCTGGTTTGTGCGTCGCTTAGAATCGTTGGATAAGTGCCGAATTGCGGGTTAAGAAATTGCTTGTTGAATTTTTTCTGCCGTTTTCAAGCCTTTTCCAATTAATTAACTTTTATTTGAAATCAATAAAGAAATTCTTACTCGTGCATATCAATTTTGTGCAAGAAATTTACACCGATATTACCAAATACGTTGAAGTATACAAGACTGTAAAATAACTCAGGTTGTGCAAATAAATGTAATTTGCTCCTAGTTTATGAAAGTTAAAGTCATGTAAATTGTCTATCTGCATTTGATTAAAAACATTTATTTATGGCATATTCATAATACTTTAATTACGGTGGAAAGGCTCATGATTAGTTAAAGTCAATAGAGAAAAATATGGCGGAAAGGTTTAGCAGAAAGGTATTTGCTGATACTTCTAACGATTTTTCTACGAAGTTACGAACACTTTAATTACTTATCTAATAAATGGATTGTATTACTTTATCTTACAACTCATAAAGTTATTCTGCATGAGTATAATGATTTAACTGGTTTATATATCCCAGAATATTTTCTTGGACGAATAATAAATCATTAATCTACTTGTTTTCATTTACAATAAATTCATTATTTCCTTTCAATAATAATAAAGATGTGAGCGTACTTAAGCATAGTGTCTCACTGTTTATGTTAAGTATACTTAAGAAATTATTTATTACGCAATAAAAATCTTAAAACTTACTTTTAAGAATCAAACGTACGATCGTATATAGCTTTAATTAAAATAAAATTTATTATGCATATCTAATTATTTCGAAGCCTTTTCAAACGAACCTATCGCCGCTCTTCTCCGAGCCTTGCCTTCGCGCGTCGGCATTTTCAAAATCTGTCCGCAGCCTCTCAATTCTCAAACACCGATTACAGAAACCATCAGTGTTACGTCGCGAGAGCAGGGCGCAAAAAGCCTCCGAAAAAGCTCGGGGAGAAGAAAGAGCGTGAGAGCGAAGTCGCGTCGATAAATTAAACCAGCGAGAGCGATGCTTAATTAGCCCGACTAATTGCTCGCGCACGCGCGGAAAGTGCGTGCGCGCGCTGATTTATTAACTAGGAGGTCTAGGAGTCCTCGCGGTCTAATTAAATGCCGGCGGGCGGGCAATTTTCCCTTCTTTCAGCGTTCGAGAGATTGCGAGCGCTAAGTGATAAAGAACGACGCCCGCCGCTGAGATAAATCTCCGCCGCGGCTACCGCGCGAAAAACGATATCTCTCTCTCGCGGCGAAAATTTTTCGCGAACGGAATTGCGCGCGGTTCGCCGAGTTCGGAAAAACACAGGCTCCGACTCGCCGAATATAGCGGCTGGGACTCGACTTACGCGGAACGTAAAAGAGATTGATTGGTTAATTTAATTGAAAATTTAACGTGTTCTGATTATGTAAAGTGTTTTTGAGGATGAAGAAAGTGTATTAGATTGCTATCTGCCGTGGGATTAAGACAGTTTTCTTAAGATTTGAACAGTAACCTACTTGTTTTTCATATTTCTTTTTATAAATACTAGGGGGGCTCCGCCCCCCTGCGCGCTACACGCGCCAACCCCCCATAAGTTTTACTCAAAATAGGACTGTACGGTAATTGGCACTATTCGGTAATTGGAGCTCTTCGGTAATTGGGACTGTTCGGTAACTGGGACAGTGGGATAATTGGGACTGTTCGATAATTGGGACTCTTCGGGAGAGGGGTGATTGAGGTGACGTGCAGGGGGAGTGAAGGGGTGGTGAAGGAGGTGAAGAGGGGTGACGGGGGAGGGGAAGGGCTGGCTGAATTCACGGCGGCGGGGCCAGGGGCGTAGTATGACAATTGGCTTGTTGCCATGGCAATCAGTCGCAATTCGTTGCTATGGCAACCGGAGCTGGCTGAATCCACGGCGGCGGCGATATATTTTTATAATGTAGAGAGAAAAGAATTGTATATTATTTGTTTCGTGCAAAGATAATAAGTGGAAAAAATTTAAGAAATAATTTAAAAATATATATATGTAATTAAATTTGTTTTTGCATGCAGAGAGAATTATTAATATCATAATTTGATTAACTTTTACGTGTCTTCAAAGATATTTCAAATTTAAACGTCTTTGATGGTTTTGGTGGGTTTGAGTATATAATACAAATTCAAAAGTAATTGATATTAATAGATTGTCGCATATATATCACACACATACTTATTTTCCAAAAGATTCATTTTTTTATTGAAAAATTGCTCTTGAAACAGCAATATTTAGTAGAACAATTTTCTTTTAATTACTTAATTCGTCCGTTTTAAACAAAATTTTAATATTCCAAAGTTTTAAGATATATTTATATTTTTCGTAAATACAGATAACACCGTTTTTCCTCAACGGAAAATACAAAACTCCCCCATAAATACAATAATAATTGTAATTAAAAGCTGCTCCTATAACGAGAGAAGGATAAAATTGCCGCGGCAGAATAGAATACATTCGACGCAATATCCTTTCCCCTGCTCTCTTTTTGCCATCGAGCCATTAATGGACATTTAATAAAGCATGCTACCGCCAAACCGTGGAACACCGCGCGGCAACATTTTTCCGAGCGCGCCGCTCGATGGGAATTATAACTCGATTAGCAATATGATTCTTTTTTACGGCATCGGCCAAGATACGATTAATTATCCCGGCGCGCGGCGCGCGGCAACCTTCGTCCCTCTCTATATTGCGAACCTCGGTGTACGTATATACGCCTGAAAGCCGAGGCACTCGCGCCGGCCTCTCGTTACGTAAAGCTGCCAGTTTTCAACCGCGAAACAATATATATATATCGATTTCTTTAGCCCGTTCGCAATAATTAAAAATTTAAACTGTATCCTCCGTCGTGGTCCGCTTCCTTATTCGCGCGCTCCCCCCCCCCCCATTTCCCTGACGGCGCGAGCTTCGAACGCCTCCGTATCGGCGCTGATTTAATTGTGGCGCTTTTTCTGCGGCCGCGGCCCGGGCTTCCGGCTCGCCGCGGACGTATCGGCTTTCCGTATTACGTATAGGTCCGACGGGGCATCGCGTGGGCAATTGCGAGGCGCCTCGCCAGCGCGTAAATCTTGGGGAAGGGCAGGCTGAGAACGGAAATCGGCTTTGCGGAAACTGGAGGTGCTTGCGGAGCTGTTGTGCTTTTCTTTACTACTGACGATGAGTCTGGAATTTGTTGGATTTTTCTGTTATTTAGAGCAGCCAGCTGATTAATTAAGCATTTGGACATCGTATTCCCTTTAATTGCAAAAAGTATTTAAATTTTCAAATCGCTAACCTTTAGTATTGACTGGTCAATATTTTTATTAATAGTAGATTTTCTTACAAGGGGGGAAAATGGGACTTTCGCACGAACGTGATATGACGCCCGAGGCGAAGCCGATTGAAATTTTAGGTAATATTGAGTAAATCAACACATTTCACTGATTAAGCAAGTAAATATTTATTTATTTATTTACCAGAAAAATTTACAAAAGTACAAAAGTAATTTACATATTAGATGTAACACAATGTTACCTGTATATAGACTGACAAACTTACAAACTAACTTAAAACTAAAAGCTAAAAATAATATAAATCATATAACATTATATAATTGATATTATAATTCAAACATTTTTTTTTATTAATATTAATACTTATATACTTATCAACGTTTGTTTAATTATGTTTCTTTTTTGTTGCAGATGAGTTTCGAAGATTATCATTATTCGAGGCGGTGAGTAAGCGAATGTAAATCTATTAAAATGTATTCGGTGTTTTCTTCTGCAAAAATTGTATAAATACAATTTTTTTTAATATTGAAATTAAAATAAATTTCAACTACAAGTATAATAAATTTAGCCGTATAATAAATCCTCTTTCATTAGAATCTTATCCAAATCGGTGAGGCTCCTCGATTTGGCAGAAAATGGCGTGAAATTTGCTAAGTCTGGAACCGCTCTCTCCAAGCGGTGTTTGTGCCAAAACAACATGCCCAGGGCTTGTTCTTCATTGAAATTATATTGTTTTTTAGCTAAGTCAATATACTCGTCCACTATAAAAAATCCATGATTTAAATTATTGTATTACAAAACTATTAAAAAATTTATGTTATATATTGCAATTTTGCGAAAGTACTTACACTTGTCATGAGACATATCGTTAGTTGGAGACCATACAGGGACTGCCTTTTCAGGTTCGAGGTCTAATTTACGCTCTGAAAAAAAAAATTAAAATTATTAATCTCTAAGTCATCAATGTACCTATTATTGAATTTAAATATTGTAAATGAACTGACCATTCAAGGGAATCATGTCAGGTAAAATAGCTTGGAAATCTTTGCCAACGCTGATCTTCTCTTCAGAAACTGAAAAAAAAAAATAAATAATTGAAACGGTTTAAAACAAGCATTACCTTGCACAAAATGTAAGTTCTAGAAAAACTTCACCCCCGCGGAGAAAGCCAAACGTCTGTACTAGCGCTCAATTCGTATAACTGCAGGCATGAAAAAGTGGACCGCGTTCCTCAGAAAAGGAAATTTGAGCTTGGCTTCGTTTTCGTCTTTCTCCGATCAATTAATTGCAACCCGAACCGACGATTCACTAGGAAATGAACCCTCTTTAAAAAAAAGAAAAAATTATAAAAACTTACCTTTACTCGGTACTTCCTCCTTCTTACTCGAGGTAT
Source organism: Ormyrus labotus (assembly GCA_035582975.1). Classification (NCBI taxonomy): domain Eukaryota; kingdom Metazoa; phylum Arthropoda; class Insecta; order Hymenoptera; family Ormyridae; genus Ormyrus; species Ormyrus labotus. The sequence goes on along the minus strand of JAWWEO010000001.1, from coordinate 21,107,821 downwards.
CAGATTGGGTTTCACTGGTACTTGGATCCCGGGATCTGCGCTCTTTCCTCGCTCTCTTTGAGTTACTTTTTGGGAGTACCATCCTGCCGTTCATCTCAGGCCACGTATCCTCGCTTCAACCGCCCAAAATTTTCTGAGGCGCTAATTCTGCTATTGTTCTACTGCAACTCGAAGAAGTAAAAGGTCGGGGCCCCACTGGAGCTAGGCGATCACCTTCGTATAGCGAGTCGAAACTGGCAGCCAAAAACTGTTCACGCTCGCTCTTCGGTTTTCCGTGCGGCTGATTCACACAGTAATGTTGTACTTTAAAAGGACTCAAACTTCTAAGTTAATTTGTTTCCGAGATATTAGCACTTCAAAAAAACACACTTTTAGCGCTTTTGCGGCTTATTGCAAATTAACTATTGATCCTAGCGACTTCTAGTTGGTCTTATTTTGTAGATAATTTATTTATCTACAACTCGGCCGTTGACGACTTTCGTCCATCTCCCTTCAGAGAGACGCCGTAAAAATATACCAAAAAAAGTGTCTTATTTTTGCACTTTAACAATACTTGCTACCAGAGTTGAGACTTCGCCTTATTGGTCCCATATTGGGGGCACTCTAAGGAAACGATTCAAAAAAAAAAAAAAAAAATGCCTATATGTCAATATGTAGCAAGAAATGCTATTTCGACTGGACTATATTGCAAGTGATGGTTAGCTTCGGTAAAAGCACACTTTCAATGATAAAATGTTGTATCAGGTAGAAGCGCGTGAAGAATGTTTTTTAAACAGGTTGACGTAGGAGCGAGGAAAACACCACGAAGCAGGAAAATGTTGAGTTCGCAGGGCTGTCAATTTTTCGTGCGCACGAGGGCAGCGCTTGGATTCCGTCGTGGCAGCGCTAGTGTTATTCCGCGTGCCTAGTTAGAGCTCGGCTTTCCTGCGAGCCAAGCGGACGATAGGGATACCCCGCCTGTCTGGCCCAGCGCTCGGCTCGCCGGCGACGCTAGCGAGCCAAGCGGACGATAGGGGTACCCCGCCTGCCTGGCTCGACGCTCGGCTCGCCGGCGACGCTAGCGAGCCAAGCGGACGATAGGGATACCCCGCCTGCCTGGCTCGGCGCTCGGCTCGCCGGCGACGCTAGCGAGCCTAGCGGACGATAGGGGTACCCCGCCTGCCTGGCTCAGCGCTCGGCTCGCCGGCGACGCCAGCGAGCCAAGCGTACGCTGGGCTATTCCACGAGCTGGCGCAACTTCTCACGAGCCGGAATAGAGGGGAGAGCTTCCCGCGCGCTGAAATAGAGCGGAGAGCTTCCCGCGCGCTAGAATAGAGCATCGAGTCGGGCTTACTCGGGCTCGCTCGGTAGTCGCAACTTATCGCGAGCCGGAATAGAGCGGAGAGCTTCCCGCGCGTTGGAATATAGCGGAGAGCTTCCCGCGCGCCCGAATAGAGCATCGGGTTGGGCTTACTCGGGCTCGTTCGGTAGTTCTCGGTCTCGCTGTCTCTATCGCATGTAAGCCTTTTGCACCTAGCAAAAGCCGAGTGCACAGCTGCCTTGCTTTTGTGTGCGTGCTGAAATTTAGCGCTTACCCGTGAACAAAAACACCACTGAGCTTCTTAGCTCAACGTGCAGCAACAACATTGTCGGAACTCGAAAATTCTGACAACAGCGCTTTAATCGCATAAAATAAGGCGAATGTATGTCAGAGAGCATCTCGCATTTACAGGTCCATGTGACTAACATGATGCACGATGTGACGGGGATGCGGAGGAAGAGAGCACAGGTAGATGTATTGCAGTAAACAAAACTGCGAGCGACCGGCGCCTTTTTGTCCCTCTATGCGTGCTCTTGCCCTCCTTTTATTCTTCCTTGGCCCAAAGAAGAAAGTTGGACGCAAAGACGCTTCTGTGCTTACTTGCGTCGTAAGTGTGAGGTGTATTTTCTAAGCTCGAGAGCAGAACTAAATTGGTGGAAGTACTTCATAACATTTTGTATGCATACGAGATTGCAATTCGCTCTACTTCACCTAGCTAACTGTGCCGCAGACGTTTTATACATCGACAATTATTGCTTTTGCTCAAGTCGTGGGTAGCTAGACAAATTTGGTGAATGATCTCGCTACTGTGAAAGCACTATAACTGTTGTGGCTCAGATTCCCGACGTCTAGGTCCTGGTCGGCTTATTAAGGACCGGTCGACGAATGGTGCTTATTATTTGTCTGTGACGGCGCCTGGGGAACGATGAGCCCTGTTGCTGCTGCTGCGGCGCTGGCCTTGGTAAGGCCAGGGAGTCTGCGGGGCTGGAGTCCACGGCGAAGAGGCGTCCACGATGTCGCTCGTGCGAAGAGAGAGCGAGCACCGAACTTTGCGCGGCTTTTATAGCCCTCTCGCGCCCCTACTCTTTGATTACATATTCGGTCATCTACCCGAATCTATTTATTTTATAGCGTATCTCACATGACCGTTACATATTATTTATTTATAACCACTTACTTAAATAATTGAACCATACACGACCCCACAAACACATAAACCGGAGGAAAACAATTATAAACAACTAATATGTATGGCCAATAAATACATAACCTGTTATATGGTCCAAAAATTAAAATTAAGAGGGCATAACAATTACACTTCAATACAATAAAGTACAATAGTATAAATACACGGAGAAAAATGATTAAGTTAAAATTGCTATATTTTTTATGAATCGGGAGCTAAACTTGATTTATGCAGCAAATTTAATATACTTGTATGAATATTTAATACACAATTCATTAAAAAATGCTATATAATATAGTAAAAATTACACAAAGAAACAATGAAATACATTCGAATAAATTTTGGTATACGGTATAGTAAAATTTAAATAAATTCTGTATCAAAAAATGCTATATAATGTAGTAAAAATTTACAATCAAATACGTCCGGAAATTTTGATATACTGTCTAGTAAAATTTAAGTAAGTTTCTGCCAATTATATGCAAATAAGTTACCAAATATTATGAATACAACGTAAAGACCACCGGAACCACTAATTAACGTGTCTAAGGCATGAAAGTTCATACAGATTACATTAAAATTATTCAAGTTACTATTCAGGTAGGCATACATTAAATTTTAATGACATACATTAATATTGCATTACTATATTTATACATAAATTTTTACGTAGAGTTATATTAATTTCAATGAACATTCGCGACAATTTCAATGCTTATTTTAATGTAACTACATTAATTTTAAAGTACAAGTTATAGGCTGACTTATAACTGAAATCAAAAATTTTCGTTTGTAAGCGTTATAGCGCTATTTAAAAAGTGAAATATAAGCCTAAATAATCATTGAAAAATACACTGCATTCAAAATTTTTATGAAAATGGATATGTATAAAATTTAATATGTGTCGTAGTAATATTTGACATATCGTATAGTAAAATTAGATATATCCTATAGTTAAATTTGATATACAGTCTAGCAAAATTTGATAATCTGAAATTTTGCTATACTGTATAATAAAATTTAATATAGTTCGAGTTTGTCTCCTCGTTGGTATACGATATAGCAATTTTTAATAAAAATTATAGCAATTT
>JAWWEO010000001.1:21088790-21102426 GCA_035582975.1 Ormyrus labotus | reverse complement strand
TATAGGAGAAAGAGGGACGAGGATGAGCGAAGTTCGAGGAAGGATTTATTCACGGAACCGGCGGATTGCTGCGTCATTCCGCAACGTTTGCAAGCGACGTCAGAGGTTAACTGAATTTTTTTTCTTCCCGGGGAATTTTATTGATAAGCCACGGGATCGTCGATGGTTAGTCACGTTAGAGATTTTCGATAGCGTTTTTGCGTTTCAACGGAGCTCGCTCGTATATACATATATATCTACCGAGAATTCAACCGGCGGTGTCCTATTTATTTCCGAAGACGTTTAGCAGAACTGCAAATGAATTCAGCGACAAATTAGCTTTACAAATTCGATGTACACGCGGCCGATGCTACAATAAAGGGCTAATAAATTCTCGGGATCTAATTATAACGAAGAACAAATTTGACTTTCAGCATTGAATGCAGATGCCATTCTCATTTACACAAGCCACTCGCCAATACAACCGTCCACACCAACTGCAAAACAAACAGCCCAACGATCTCCCTCCCTTCCTCCCTCCCACCGCGACAAAAAAAGGAAGGAGCCGCGAACAAAGACAAACGAAAGGAAAGCTCATCGTACAGGGCTCGCGCGGTGTTCAATTACGTATTCTCTTAGCATGTAAATTCCATTGTGGACCAGAAGGGGGGGGGGGGGGATACCTCGTAAAGGTGGTAGGAAATAAGGCGCCTTCTTTTTTTTTCGCCGGTTAATAAATAAAAGGCCCCGCAGAAGCCGCGAAACTGCCGAGCGGCTCCGGGGGGACGCACAAAGCAGCCGCGCCCCGCGCGCGCAAAGCGCGAGAGACCCTTAAAATGCAAATGGCGCCGCACGCAGGCGCGTAACGAGCGGCCGCGTCCCACCCAATTTGCAAGCACTCGTTGTGTCCCCGGCACTGCCGCGGAACCGGTCGCCGAGTCTCCTTATAAGCGGCTCCTGCGTTCCTTCTCCTTTCCGCGAGCGCGCGGCTCTTATCTTGGGCAAAGAGCGCTGCTCTCTCCTGCTCTATCAGGGGAGTCCCAAAACGGATCGCGACTCTTTGACGCGGGATTAGCATATACGCGTCTGGTTTTCCTAACGCGCGTTCGTTTCGCTCGTTCCTTTGGGATTTCGCGGGGGGGGGGGGGGAAGAGAGGCTTTTTTTCTTGCTTCGAAATTTCTCGCGGAGATGGGTCGATGGGTGATTATAATTGATTCGTATTTTGTCATTTTTAGTAAATCATTTTTATGGGAAAATTAAATGAAAATAGAATTTACAAATTTGACATCTAAATAATTTCCTTTCGAGGAATTTATATTATAGCAGAATTGATATATACAATATCACAACAATATCCTTGATATCGTTAAAAATTTTTAGACTAAATAAAGTAAATAAATAGCTTAAAAAGATGCATCAAAGTTTCGCATTTTCCATCCTTAAATCTTAATTAATTACCCCCAACATTTCAATCTTTTGCATCCGCTTAATCCAAAAGCACTCTCAGATCTCAATCTTCGTGCGCAATTAAAAGCTCGAATGAATCGGTTCGCTCCCTCCTTTCGAATCGAGGCGGGAACAAAGGGCTCGGTGAATTCCTTTTCCGCGATCGATCATCAAAGTTTCCGGGCGGATAGCGGCTATTTCAGCCGGGGCTTCGGGATTAACCCCGGCGCCGGCCGCACGGAAAGACAGAGCGAGGAGGCGAGCGAGGTAATCCGCGCGCGAATGCAAATCGCCGGGCGCGCGCAATTGTCCCGAGACACGCAAGCGCTCCCGCGCGCAACCTCAAGAGAGCAGCGACGAGACGAGAACGGGGAAAAGAGAGATGGGCTGACCGACGTGCAATGCCTGATACGCAGATTGGGGAATTAAGCAAGGAAAGAGCCTTTTAATTGTGGGCTTTGATTCATTGTTTTTCGCTGTTGGTTCGCTGCTTTGGAGGCTAACTGCCAATGACTTGGCAGCGGTTCTTTTTTTTTTTGTTTACTAAATGTTTGATAATTTAAAATATAATATAAATAAATTTAAATTATAATATAAAATATTTGATACTAAATATTTTATATTATATTTTTTTTAACACGAAATAAGGCTTTATCGGCGAGTTAATATTAAAGTGCTAAATTCTTTTATTTAAAAAAAACCTAATCCCAAATAATCTTGCTCTTTCCAAGCTCACTACACAGTCCGTCTGTACGCTTTAGTCGATGCTTAAGTAAAAAGTCAGGCTGGATTTATGGACTTGTGTTTTTTTAAATCACGAACCTGCAACTCTGCCCATGAGTACTATGAAAAAGAATAAAATTTACCATAAATTTTTAAAATTTTGTGAAATTATTCTCAGTACATAACTTGGTATAGCAAATTTTAATAGTTTACCCATAATTTGTTGCGCTTTCTCTTTTAAGAAATAACCAAAGTTGTAAAATTGACCTGAGAAAGGGAATACGAGAGATCCTTTTATACCTGCAGTGCTACAAAGCTCGGCCTTAATCTATTTTGTAGAAATAAACCAACTCCTTGAGTAATTACTATTTTGAAAAGTACAATAGGTCTATAGTGGGTCGTAAATTTAGAAAATATAAACACTAATCCAAAATAAATGCATAATTTTAAGTCCCTGTTCAAACTAATATTTCCAGGTATATATATCTCGTATTGTCTAGGGATAATATCTAAATTTTAATGTTTAGATTCTTTTCGACCATATAACCCATTAAATAGCCATTAGGCTATAAAACTCCTAGGGTGCACCTATAAGGCCCGCGTACGCACACGTAGGCCACGAAAATCACAAGAGGACTTGTGGAGACGTTCGGGCAGACGCGTGAAGCGGCGTACGCGGCCTGCGGGCTCGTGGAAGGGGATGGACAGCGCGTATCTCGTAGCTGTCCGGTCGCTCGTCCTTCCTCGCTTCACCCGCGTTCGCCGGCAGGTCGTCAGGAGAGGGTCGCAGCTCTGCTCCCTCGTACGCACATTCTGCATGCACTCGCATCGCACTTCTCGCTCGCTTGTCCGGTTATAAACACGTGTGCGCGGTCCTCCGATCAAGATCGAAATTCCGAGCTGCTGCGCGCATCGATCCACCCGGCGTTGATCGCGCCTCTCCCTTATCGCTCGGTCTTCCACGTCGCCGTACGCGCAACACCATGGCGCGCACGATAATTACTCAAAAGAGTCGCTCGCGTGCGACTCTGGCTCGCGGAGACGAGTGAGAATCCGAAGTGGAAGCTCCACCAAAAAAAATCCCAAAATATGCGTATTTTTTTCGCGCTCTACAGTGGTGTAACGCCTTAATAGGAAATTTATTTGGACATGTCGGGTGTCAGCTTAAATGCAATCGAAAGCTTTTTTATTTTTCTTATTTAACGTTGCTCTATTTGTGCTCCCATACGTGCGATTTAATTTATTACTGCTCTTTCGTAAATATATAAAGGAATTAGAAACATTGTTTTTTACAAACTGAATGTATTTAGTTACAAAAATTGTTTTCTTCTATTTTTTGTGATGTATTTAAACAATAGAGCACAGAAATAAAAACAAATACCCTAATTCTGACTAATATTTTTATTACTAACAAAACTTTTAAACTAGTATAAAAATAATTTCAGAAAACTTAATTTACCTATTACATTAATTTGTTAATATTTTCCATTAAAGTCTAATCACGTAAACTTTAGTGCAAAATATCTCAATAAAATCATCAACTTGCTCGATAAGACAGATAAGATCCTTTGAAACACAAATTGATATGGAAATTGCCGTAGTCTCCAGTTCCACCGGCGCGCAGCCTCGTTTATCGACGGTTTTATAATAAAAGCCCTGGAAATTAGCTGGATTCCACGGCACAATAAAATTCGCGCGGGGCAATGAAAATATTTCAAAGCGTCGGACTCGAGGAGAGACAGAATGATAGATAGACGGACGGTAGCCTGGCAGAGGCAAAACTCAATCGCGGCCTCGTCAAGGGCCATTCGTGCGAAAGTGCCGCGCGCATAAAATAGCCTCGAGATGCCTGCGTAATTAACTCGGCAAGATTTAGATTTAGTCGCCGCTTAGATCTCTCTCCGCGCCGAGTGTATAAGCTCCCAGCTCACGCACGTTTATTGATGCCCGGCGAAACTCATTATTTTGCGAAAGAATTATAAAGACGACTTATCTGTCTTGCTAAATTTGCCGGCGAGTATGACTTGAGTTATCGGCCGCTCCTACTCACCGAGCTGGAGGTAATTAAGTCATGTTTGATCTTTACGCTTAGGATGCTTAATAACTAATGCGATTATCCGAATGTGATTTATTGCAGGAACGATCGGGCTTTTTTTATGGGAGAAGGCACTCGTATTCAAGATAAATATTGGCACAAGGCCGAAATTTATGGGTCTGAAAATTCCGCGACAAAATCGAGAATGCAATGTTAGCTGCCGATGGCGCTGATTAGCTTTCTAATGCCCGACGAACGCGAGGTGATGCATTGACGGCGTTAATGAAACGCGCGTGGAAGCGTTGAAAAATTTTCTCATTAAAATCTTTAATTCCAGGAATGTGGAAAATGATTGAAGGTTTTATGTTTTTGAGTATTGTAAAAAAGGTGTTAAGTATACAGGAAATGCAGAAAACGCACGGGCATTAGCACATTCGCACCTCGGTAATGAATTATTAATTTCGAGATCTTGAGTAAACTCGGATACTTCTTTTTTTCTGCGCAAGATTGAATAAACTTTCATCAACTTTCTCGATCAGAGAAAAATAAAAGCTCGCTTTAATACCCTTTTTTTGTCTCGTTAACTTAATCTATCACACGCCGTCCTAACAGTACGTTGTTATAACGACCGCTTAAAATTTATTTCTTAATTCACATTTCCTTCCTCCCGGAAGAAAGTGTTTTAAAAATAACCAGTCAAAAAATATTTAACTTCCCAACTTGAAAAACGTTCCCCAGCTTTCTCGAAAAAAAGCCCCATTACGGACTCGCGCGTCTGACGTCTCGATTAGTTTTGACGGGCCGCTCGCTTACCGCGTCGGGGGTCCGCGGTCCCCAACGTTTGCGTTTCCGATCGCGAGAAACGGGGGGTAATCAGCGAGGCTTCGCCGGAGTACGTTAATGGACGCTGGGGGCCAGGCTGCGCTTTTGACGCTTGGACTTTTGCGATCGGGTAATTTCATCGCCGCGCCAATCGAACGGAAAATAGATTCGCGGATGATTGGTGCGCTTGGAAAATCTGAGAATTAAGCGAACTTTCAATTTTCTCGTATTGACTGCGGCGGTATCGTGAATTAGAGTTTACATTGGAAAAAGTGAAATGCTGAATTATAATTGATGCGTACGATTAATACGTACGTTTGTTAAAAATAAAGCTTTAACGCGATCAGTTATTATCGAATAACTTATTGAAAAATCTTCCTCGCAATAATGATAAAAAATATTTCGCATACTTTCTAAGCCATTGATCAATTTTGGATTTAAGTGAAAGTTAATTATCGTAACGAATTATTTCATTAAAATGGTTTTTATTACCAAGTTAATACCAACATTATATCATATTATTAATTACGCTCTTTCGAGACTACCACCGATTCTATCGGTTTTTAGAACGCCGGCGACATAAATTAATTTACTAATAGAAAATCCAGCGGCACTAAAGCATCAAGCGCTAAAACCTCTCCTTTACGGCCTGAAAATAATTGATTGTTACAGAAAAATGAATTAATCTCGAAGCCGAGTGCGCGCGTCTCGAGCTTCTGGCCGGCTCATCCGGCCGAGCTTTCCTTCCACCCTGCCTTTTTGAAAGCCAGTTTCTCCGCCGCTTTCCCACAGGCGGAAACGTGAAAACTCGTTAATCCGTTCCCACACGGATCCCAAAGCAACGTCCCGAGCCAGGCGCTTTCCTTCCTCTCTCGGCCTTGAATCCGCGCGCGATATGATGGCGAGTGTCAGTCAGTCGCGAGGAAGCGATTAATGCGCCTTCGACTCTTGTAATCGAGCGCGAGCTCTTTATTACGGCCGTACTGGTCGCAGTTTTTTTTTTTTTCTTTCTGTCGTTAAGGAGGAATTTCTCGCCGGCGAGGATCCGATCGACCGAGTGAGTAAGTGTCACGCGAGTCGGATGCCGATTTGCATTGGCTGATGAGTTACGGGGGATATATAATCGAGGCGCCGGGAATTTCAGGACGATCGAACGGTTCGGGCTGTCGGTGAAATTGGCGATGAATTTTGCGAGAATCTCACGCCGCTTTTCCCGGGATCTATCGGCTTGAGAATTCATTTTCCGTGGACCGCCGTTTAATTAAGTGACGTAAGCGAATGAATTTTGCTTCGCGTCTCAAAAATTTAAGCAATTATTTTGGTAATGTTTAGCCAGTCTTCTACCAGCAGACTAGTACACGATAGTTAATTATTTAAAATCTTGTAAATTTAATAGAGAACTCACTTGTTATAGAATGTGGGACCGAAATGACTGCGGGCTTTACGTACCTGAAACAAACAGAGAACACCAAATGAATTACGAGATCAAATGAATACGTGCACGTCGATCTTTTTATTCGCAAAAAAACCAAGCCGAGATCCTTTTACCAGTTTCGCTCGAGCGCAAAAAGCTTTTGACGTATCTATTTCTTAAGCTGCGCGATGCCCAGAGAGAGAGAGAGAGAGAGAGACACGAAAGCAAGTAAATTGGTCTGGAGGCCATTTATAGGACGGATTTTTTTCGGTTTTTCGATGAACCGACGCCGTGTATAAGGGAAGAGATGAGCGACGGACATCAACGCGCGCCTCTCGCAAACTCTGCTCCTCCGCCGCGGAGCAGCGCTGAGAACTTGTTCGTCGCTCCGCTGCGTCCCCTGAGATTTTCACTCGCGGCGCGCAAGTGACGAGCCCGAAATGGGTTTTGCTGGTACGCGGGACGCGACGAGGAGATTATCTGCCCGCGACTTGGTGTAATCGTTAAGGGTAACCGATTGAGATGTGCTTTAAGACCGCCGTTGTTTGCAGTGCAATTTTTTTTCTTCAAATTTAAGCAGTTCGGGCTCGTAAACTTGTTGAGATCGAAATAAAATGAACGCAGCTGCATCTACTTGTAAATGTTAATTCTGCGTATTGCAGAAGCTTATAGTGAAATCGTCGAAAAGCGACGAATAAAGAAAGAAGATTGAGTTCTCATTAAATACAGATTAGATTTTAATGTATTCTTAGAAAGTTATATTCTTAAAAGAATAAATAATTAGCGAAAAACTGGCAAACTTGCATGAATAATTAAATTGGCCCGAGAGCTTTCTTATTTTACATAAGAAACCAAAATAATCCCGATGAAATATGTAACTCTCGATGAGAGAAAATAAGATAGAGTCGTTGAACCATGGCGGAACGAGAGCGACGCGTGGATTATGCCGATTCATGATTTTCTCATTGTACCGCGCGGCTATGACTGGCCAGGTTATGCGTGACGTTTATACTCGCGCCGATTTTTCCAGGCCGCGCGCATTTTACGAGCATCTCTAAAATTGTCGTTACCGGCGCGTTTCCAAGCCTCGCGTTACGTAAAAAGCTCCTCGAGGCAGGTCCGAATATTCGACGGCTGATTTTACAATTAATAAGCCGTCCGGAGTGTATATAAATAAACGTGGATTTTTCGAAGCCTTTCACGGAATATAAGCATATAAATCGAGACAATCGCGCCATCGGCCTAACCTCGACTCTCTTCTCGGCGTCGATAAAAACTGCAAAACAAGAGTCGTCGACTGGCTGCATGTGGAAATAAACAAGCCGGCGTCCGATGTCGGAGAAACTTACATAAAAGCTGCATGGCGCGGATACGTAATCGAGCGTAATTAGCCTCTCTGACGTCTCTGCGGCGCGCGAAAGGAGGATCGGAAAAAAGAAGAATCCAACGCAAAAATCGTTGTATACGCTCGCGCGCATTAAGCCCGACGTTAAATAGAAATAACGAGGTTTATTGCCAATCCGAGGTATTATTTATGGCCGGCGGGAATTATTTGCAAAAGTAAAAATGCTTTACAAGGCGGTTTAGCAGTTGAATAGTAGAAACTACCCGAACTATTATATATTTTTATATTTTCCGTTTGACTCTTTACCAAACGCCTTTTACAGATGCAGGAGAAAATAAAATTTTATTTTGAAATTTACTCACAACGCCGCTGATTCCAAAACACCAAAATCTCAAAATACCATTCGCCCGGAGCGGAATATCCCGCAAACAAGCCCTCCTCCAATTCCGCCATAAACCCCGCTTAATACTATCAACGCGGCAATAACTTCCCCGCGCGCGAATAGTCGCTACGGCCTCTCCTCTCGGCGGTGGGGGAGAGCCGATGTCGCTTGGGGAGGCCTGGCGGAAAAATCGGGAGGGGACCGGCTCGCTCGCGCGCGGCACACCGCGAGAGCGGGAACAGGTGAGCGACCTTCGACCCGGGCGGGGTCCGCGAGGCGGCGGCGGCGGGATAGATCCGTACGCGCGCGAGGAGGTTCATCGAAGGCCAACGGCCTCCCCCTCCCCCCCGAGAGGAGCCTGCTGCGCGCACCTCACCTGCGAAATAATGCGACTTCTTTTCGGATTTCGTTCCCGAGCTCCGTGAGCTTTTATTTGCGTTATTTGCGGTATAAATAGTATTGTGCGAATGAGGTGCTCGCGTTTAAGTATCGCGAAATGTTGATTTTTTTTGCAGAACCGCGTCTTTCACGTTTTTACGTCAAGTGTGACTGTTGAATATTTTCTGAAACAATTTAATAAATAATCTGCGTGCCTACCGGCGAAACTCTTCGTGCTGCACTGCAAACAGTAATTACTAAAACTCGTTGCAATTATTACCGTAAGCCTGTCAAAGCACTCGTCGATCTATATTCCTCCACTCGTATAATTTCCCTCGACAGGCGCGCGACAGAGGAACAATTTTTCCCACCCCCGACTTCGCTTAGCCTCTCATTAAAGAACTTTTTTCCAGGCCCCGCGGAATCGATCGCGCCAACTTTTTTTCCCCGCCGCGACTATATGCTTTTGCCGCCCGGCATCGCGGACGTGCATTATGCATTCGCCGGGGCAAGTTTTTAATTGGCGAATCGAACGCTCGGCGCTTTTCTTCCCTCCTCTCTCCCTCGACCTTCCGCCTGTGCAATTTTGCGGTCGGAATGCGAGTTTCGTGCGCGGGATGGGCCGCCCGATTACACCGAGAGAGCCGCGCGGCCGAGGTGTGCGTGCGCGCTTCGCCGAGAGCGGAGTCTATATTTTCTTCGAGCTTTCTCTCTCTCTCTCTCTCTTCGCTCGCTTCATTGTTGATGCGTTTTCGCGTTGATGCCCGGCACGTATGCGGTTGTGCTATTATTTAGCGGGAAAAGCAGGGTGGTGGTGAATGTTTTATTTAATTGAGAGATTTACGTGCGTTGCTTCAATCTTTGCTTCTTCGAATAATAAAAGTTTCTGCATACATAAGCGCGTAATAAAAAAAATGAGTTATTAAAATGTTAAAAGAATAAAAACTCGTCAAAGTTTATAAGGCTTTAAATATTTATTTCTTTTGAATAACAAAGTTTAATCCAGTCTTGCTATTTAATCTAACAAATCAAAATGCCCCATTTCAGTTTTAATTTTCCGCTCGGCGCATAAAATTTGAGAATCCTAAAAAAGGCGCAAGCTCGCCAGAACGCCTAACAGTACCTCGGCAACGCACTTGGCCTCGAAACTGGCCCGGCGAGAGGCTGTTCCAGCTTATCGTCGATTGTCCGCGACTGTTTCTCCGCTTTTCATCGTCGTCCTTTGCCATTCTTTGTTTCCCTCCCACCAAACCTCTCTCTCCGCGGCTCCGTCGCTCGCCGCGCATAAACATCTGTCCGTCCTCCCATCTGTTACTCCATCTTCCTGTCTAGGCTTGGCTTTTTTTTTTGCGAGCGACCCGCTTCGCTCTATCTCGCCTCATCTCTCCGTCCGTCGTCGTCGTCGTCGTTCGTCCCCGTGGCAATCGCGAAAATGGCCAGAAAAATGTGCCTGGTCACCGGGCATTGTAATCTCGATAAAACCCCGGCGCGTATTGTCACCGCTGAACAAATGGCAAAAACCGAGGTACCCCGTAGTCATTTGCGTAATAACGAGCGTCGTTTATCGCCCGGCTGTGCTTCTCCGTCCTGGAGGAGGGATCGGGCTGCCGAGCAAATGTCGCCGGCCGTTTCTTCTCAATCATACAAATAGTCCGATGACTTTTTTCCGCGTAACGGTAAAGGCTCGCTGATTTTATTCGAGTCTTTTTGCGAATCATATAGAATGACTGCTATTCGCTTCTTGTACTTGATTGAAACAGTGGATTTCGTTTTGTGACGATCGCGGCGAAATATCTTTTTATCTATTTTTGTATTTTATTCCTTTACAGTAATATAGATAATTTAAAAAAAAAATGTAATTTTACAATTATATTTATCAGCTTTTGATTATTTTACCAGAAATAATTGTATTTTTTTGAAGATATAATGATGCTTTGCGAAGCTAATAGTATTTTAATTCAAAGGAAATCACGATTATTTTAACGTTCATAAATTCAGTGAATATTCCCATTCAAGATTCAACCAGAAAAAAATAAAGCAGCTTATTTCGATTCAATGTAAGAAAAGATGCCAAACTGTTATAATAGAATGATAGAATAGCTCGAGATTCAAATTGGACGCCGGAGGGTTCGCCGATCCAGAAAGGAAGGCAAGTGCCGTAATCACGAGAGAGCCCCCGGTAATCACAACTATCCGTCGTAATTGTAAATTCGTTACGCCGTCTGATAAAGGTTATTCGCAAGTCATTACTCGGAAACAAATTCGGAGCGGGACATAAATCTGCAAATCAAATGAGGAAAAAAGCTCTCGACCGACGGTAAAAGTAACAAAGAGCATTCGAGAGCCAGAGGATGAAGTAAGTAGAAAGTAAAGTAGCTCCGACCTCGGATTGTTTACATTGTTCAAAACGAGCTTTAATGCATCCTCGAACGATATTGCACGTAACGAAATTAGCTTATATCCCGCCTCTGGAAAATAACTCATTGCGCGAACGAGCGCCGAGATATACGTCTTAATCATATAGCCAGAATTTAATTTGGCCAAAAGAACCATATAATAAATCGAGCGTATACTTTTTCCGCCGCTCCGCGGCCAATTAGCCGCCTAATTTAATTAGACAACTCTATACACATTTTCGCAAGCTCCGCTCTCCGCGCATAAACAATAAAGCCTTCCTGATTAATCGGCCCGGCGCGCGTAAAATTAAATTTTGCAAGCCGCGACTATTTATTTACCAGCCGGCGAATCGGGAATCTCGTCAAGGATGATCGATGGCCTGCCTGCCTGCCGCCGCGCCGCGGTTGCAAAACAGTCCCTGCGCGCTCGCGCGCGGTATCGGGTTATGCGCGTTACGCGAAATTGCGCGCGCGGATTACGAAACGCGTCCGCGGAATCCATTTAGCCGGGAGTTCGGGCCGATCGAAAAAAAAAAAGATGCCGATTCCGGACGGGGGGGGAGGGGGGGGGGGGTATTCGATTATTTTTCTCGCGGAAGTAGATCGATGATCTAATTTTTGATCGATGTCGGTCTAATGCGAGAGAGCCGTTTTGTTGCGCGAGCGCCGGCGGCCGATTTTTCGGGGCTCTCTCGCCGTGGAATTAATTCGATTTCGCCATGCATCATTGTCGGTTTTCGAAAAATCCGAAGCCGCGCTGAGAAATGGTTATTAGCTTCTGGAATGAAATTGAAACCTGATAGGTAATTATGCCCTGAGTCTAATTAAGCTCGCCGGTAAAATCATTTAAATTTCGTTGGCGCATAATGCTTTATTACCCGCGCCGATACGTAACGCCAATAAGTTTGCAGAATAAATTAAAATCTTGCGTATGTATTTAAATTCGTTCCGCGTTAAATAAAAGTAAGTAAAAAATCGTTTATTCGTATAGCTTCCGAACTAACTTTTTCGAACGCTTCCCGAAACGAACAAAACTAAACCAGCACACACCGCTCGATCTGCCCGCTATTTTTCGAGACAAAGAGCCACGTGCCCAAAGGACAAGCTGTCACGAGAAAAAAGGAAGGAGCGAACGGGGCAGGCAGAATTAGAATACGGAACCCGCCGCGGTGTGGGTTTCTTTAAAACGAAACGCTTGTATTCCACGATTTCGACTTCCCGTATTGTTCGATGCGCTCTCGCGCTTTATCGCGCGCGGCTATCTCCGATACAGGCGCACTCTCGCAGACTCGCGAGCTAATAGTTCGCCTTGATCCCCCCCCCCCCTCCTCCAGAGGCCTACTCGTGCTGCTCCTCGAGTAATGTCGGGGACACTTTAGCGCCTCTTTTCTAAGGATTATTCAGATGGGACACGATTCTTTCGGCCTTTTTCTCTTCTGGGTTTTCTTCGGTCCCGCGGACCGTTCGCTGATAAAGAAGTGTCTAATTTTATTTAATTATTAGGGATATTTGCCTTCTGGTTAGAACGATTGAGTAGCGGATAAAGAGTTTACCTCGAGAAAGTTCGAAAATTTAAAATGCTTTAGAAATGCTGTTTCAGCACTTCTTCGCCTGAATCCCGCTCGGAGGAAAAACGGTTTCATTTACCGTAAATAATACCGAGGAAAAACGACTGGAGCCTCTCTAAATACTGTAAATTCCTTTCCCTCCTCGGGTGAAAACGGAAAAACCGCGCCGCGCCGACAAAAGTAAATACTCCCGGCCCGGGATGGCAGTACATTATATCTCTATAAACGCGACTCCTTTTTCAGAGCCTCCTCCTTCCTTTCCTTTCCGTCCACGTACGGCGCCCGGAGTCGTCGTCGGCTGCGCAATTCGTCCTCGCGCTGCTGCGCACTCCGGCTCTTTTTCCGAGAGCGAGTTAATTCCGCCTACGCGACGAAGAAAGAAGTATAAAGGAGCTGGCTGCTGCCGCTTCTTCTCGCCGTTCGGGGCAAACACGTTCCCTTCGCGCCTGCGCCGAACGCGGCGTTCCTCGCGCATCGCCACACCGTGAGAGATCATCGATGACGATAAGATAGGCCCCCGCCGCCGCCGCCGCGACACGAGCGCGAAACGATAATGCGCTGCATATGGGGCAGTCGCCGCGGCCCGAAGGAGAGGCTCTTTCAGCTTTTCTCCGGGGAAGGAGCTCTCTCGGGCACCGAGAGGCGCATCCGGTTCTTCGGCTAAGGGAGACGCGGCAGGAATTCCTGACGACGTGTGGGAGGATCGGGAAATTAAAGTTGAGGACAGTGCGATGACGGCAGTGAGAGGAAACTGGCTGATTATTAATTCTTTGGTAGATTTTGCGTTACGAAGATTTTTGAGAAACCGTATTGGACTTTGCTGGATAATCGATACTTATTTTACTCGATTACAAAATAATTTTTAGCTCGAGTCCGCGGAAAAGTAAAAAAAAATCATTTCTATACGTTTATGTATTTATAATTAATCGATCGCGAAAAATTCTCGAAATACACCGATCACAAATCATCGATTTATCAAAGTACGATCGGCCAAGAACAACTTATTAATTAAATCAACAGAGGCGTGCCGCTTAAGTGTACATCGCCTCTCGGTGTGTATCACTCCGCTACCACTCGATCTCTTCTGGGGGGGGGGGGGGGGGGGGGGGGGGGGGGGGGGGGGGGGGGGGGGGGGGGGGGGGGGGGG
>JAWWEO010000001.1:21012263-21088780 GCA_035582975.1 Ormyrus labotus | reverse complement strand
CCCCCCCCGAGAAAAACGATACAATAACACAAAACGAAAACGCCGGGGCAGGATCGCGATTGGTATTAAAGATATAGGGAATATGAGAGAGAGGGAGAGAAAGAGAGATGGAAGAAGGAGAGGCCGAGCCGAGTTCCGGTTTGTCTTGTTTTTCCGCGGGCCGCGGGCACACCGCTTGCTACCGTAGTTGGACGCGATGATACCGGCGGCCGCGCCGTAATCGCCGCTATTTATTGAATTACTTTCGCATAATGGACGATTTAATTATCGTCGATGTCATCGTTATCGGCCGGTTTCTAATTGTCGACACGCGCGACGAACGCGTCGGCGCGTCTCCGCGCGGCGCGCGATTTTATGAATATCGCCGCCGCAATTAGCTCTTTCGCTAATTGGGGAAATTACGGAGTCGAGAGTCAATGTGTCGTGTAATTTTTAAAGCGCGGTCGATTGGTTTACTGTAACACGCGACGTTTAATTACTTGTTCAAAGGCACTCATTATATTATCGGATAAGTAAAGATTAGTCGCAAGAGATTTTGATTAATCAGGTATCGAATTTCACGAACAAAAAGAAATTTCTCAATAATGATTTTCATGCAAAAAATCGTCCTTTCCATCGATCCAAGTGGAACGAAGCAGCAGCCGAAAAAAAGGCGAAAGCCAGGACGAAAAAAGCTCGCTCGAGTCGTCGTCGTCCCCTCTCTGGGAGCAGAATCGGATCAAGATAAAGGCACGTTTTTCGCCGATAATACCCCGGCGGAGTCGTGTCGTATTAACGAATGCGGCTCGCGCTCCCTCTCCGCGTATATCCAGGAAACGTCAACGTGGCGTGCGCATAGAAAGAGAGGGAGGGAGAGAGGGACACCGAGAGAGTTTGCATAGCATCATAGGAGGAGGCTGCAGCAGCAGCTACCGGTTGACCATCTCCGGCACTTGCGCCAGGACCTGCGCGGCCGGGAGAGAAAATTCCACGGATGCAAATTCGCCGCGGCGTATCGTCCAGGATCGTGAGCCTCTCTCTCTCTCTCTCTTTTTCTTTCCCTCTCGAGCCGGTATGGCCAAGGGATCTGCCGATCTTTTTCTAGCCGGTTCCTGTCTCCCGTTCCCCGCCTTTTTTTTCCAGGGGCTTTTTTTTGCTTTCGACCGAGCCGAGGGATGTCCTGTTCGTGATGTGTTTACTCGACGCGGCCGAGGGGACGGGATGCTAAATTCAATGCTATAGGGAATATCGGTGCTTTATTAGCGTTTAAGCTAGAGGTGCTTTTTGCATGCAAGTTGATAGCGAGTGATCATAGTTCCTTCGATGTAAGAAGATTTAGCTATTGAATTAAGGGGTCTTGCGGCTTTAAAAGTGTCCCTTTTAAATTATCTGTAAAAAATATGATCAAATAAATTCATTAAAAAATTGGAATAATTTAACTAAAATTAACCAATTTGATCAAAAGAGAAAAAGCTTGCCTTTTTCGTTTAAAAATTGAATACATTATTCATTTAATTACATCTTTTATACAAAAAACCTCAAACAATAATCTGTACGTATAATTATTTCAATAATCATTGTGAAGTTTGTCGCGTGAAAAAACTTCAACGCGAACAATGCGACTCAACGGATTAATGTGTACACCCCATATCCAAAAATTTAATCGTCCCGCTTGAAATTTGAAAAGCTCTTCCCTCATTTTTATCCAAAGCCTCAATGAACCTGTCTACAAAAAAGCCCTCGCCTTTTTCGATGATCCTTTATTTTCGTTATATCAGCGCTCGAAGTCGCTGTAAATCATACTTTGTTTCTCGCTTCGCTCGCAGACCTCGCCTCCCTGCCCTTCTTTTCGTGCTCCATTCAAGAGGAATATTTAATTTCAAAATCGGCTCCCCACCCGCCTCAATTTTGCTAAGAGCGAATAATGCGCCGAAAGTGGTTTCTATAGGCGAGCTTCTTCTCTGGAATGTTGTGCCAGCGATGCGGTGAAAGTCGATATGTTTATGATTTTAATTAAAATTGCAGTTTTTCTGCTTCAATAACCCACTGTATTTGAACTTGTACTCTTAGTTACATATTTTCTGAAGGGACGTAAGTAAATATGACAGCAATATTTTGCAGTACTTTATATATACGACTATTGAAGATATTACGGTACAAATAATGATACAAAAATTGCGCGAAGTGCATTATTAAAGATCATTAACGATCGTTAAAAATTCTCAAAAAAATATAGGTGGTACTTTGATTTGGCTTATTTTGATGGTAATTTACCATAAAAATTAGGTTTATTTTTTAGAATCTTTTAAACAACATTCATTCGTCTCATTTTCAATTACAATATTACTATTCAAAAAAGATTTTCCAAACAAAAAATCTCCCTCGCGACGCGCCAATATTCCCGGGCTCTCGGCGTTCTCGAAACTCAGCCAGGCTCAATTCCTCATCTCCTCGGGCACTAAAGACTCACCGGTCGCGCTTCGACTTTTCGTCGCTCTTACAAACGCTAAGTGATTGACAGGCGTATACGTGGCGCGCGAGCATTAACCGTTCGCGCTATGAATGTCCGAGTGAGTTACGACAGCGCCTTTTTTCTCTCCCCCCTCCCCCTCCCTCTCGCCTCTCTCGCATATAGAGGCGGCAGTTAGGAGATCTTTGTTTTTGCGGGGCAGGCGGAGAGGCTCGTTAATATTCCTCCGGGCTTTGCCGCGCGGATTTTCCACGCGGATTCCTTTGAGGACTGGACGAGTTTCGTCTCGAGCGGAGCGCCTTCGAAAATTAGTCACGGGAGGTGTATATACGTGAAAGTGTGAGGCACCGTTGTTGTCCGAGCAGTTGGTTTCGAGCCTCGCGTTTCTGCGATTAATCGCAGATTTACAGAACGATTTTAGTAGAATACCAAAACTGAATAAAAACTCTCGAAATCGAAAGAAATTCTAGGTTAGTAAAGACTTGTCAGAGCTTCTGGTGTCTCTGTGCACCTGAAAAAAGTAAATGTAAGTATAAAAAGCTAACGAACATCGCGATTTTACATCGAGGCGCCCATCTTTGGAGCAGAAAAAAAAAGATGGAAACGTCGAACGCTGCCGCGGCTATCGCTCTCGGGTTCTCTTTCCACTTTTCCACGCCGTCGTCCCGGGAGACTTGATTGTCTCTTCACGGCTGGCGATTCCCTCCGCTTGTCCATATGAGGTCCCGGGATCGCGAGGAGAAGCCTCATAGACGCGACTCGGGCAAGGACACTCTCATCAAGATAGAGTTTTATGGCTACTCAAGGCTCTCTCGGGCAGCGCGACGGCGCGACGATTAAAAGCAATCACCGGCCGCTGCCCGGGAGCATGAATTTATGCCTCTCCGTGCGCGGCGGCGGCGACGACAACGCGCCGCCCGGTGATACACTCTTCCTCCTTCGTAAATCCATCGAATTCGTTTATTCGCGCGTACGCCTAAGATGTAAATCAACGGCGATGTTCCGTTACGGTTCGAGAAGTCAAGCTGCTAAGCTCGTTACTCCCGGGTGCTTTCGCCATTGTACGACGCTTTGTAATTAGAAAATGACGTTTTTCGAGAGAGAGAGAGAATTATGAGCGTCAGGTTACGATGTGTTTTTCGGTTTAATTTGCTGGGCTTTTGCTGTTTCTTTGTTACATTTAGTAACTTTTAGAACATTTAGAATACTTGTATGGATTTTGGCAGTACAAAAAGGAGAGTTTCGCATGTTTGTATCACGAATTTTATTGTAACTTTGGGATACACTATGAAAATGTACAAGAAGCCACATTTATTAATTCTGTCTCAGAATTTCGTAAAAAGCGATAAACGTTTTCAAAATTCTTCTTGTTTACCACATTGGGTATACCTATAGGAATGTTTGTGACACTCCAAGTTGATATTACAAAAATCTTTCTCTTATTAAAATTTGCGAATTTCAAGTAAGTCACATACTAAACTGTAAGTTTCAACCTCGTCGAGAATAATAGCAATCATCCAAGTTAATCTCAAGCATTCCAACAACACAGCACCGCATTAAGGATATAAAAGAAAGAGGCATCTGCCTTAATTAGGAAAGCAGAGAGTCATTATTATTATCATTGCTAAATGAGTCACAATCAGTACGAAGCGAACCGCGAGAGAGCCGCACGCTGGAATGCACACCGCAATCACGTACGTTCATCGCGACTCGAAACGCACGTGTGCGTGTACGCGTTTTCCATTGTAAAGCGCGAGCACTCGAACGAATCTAGTTCATGGACCAATCGCGCGCATGGCTCTCTGACGTGCTCACATTTGCGAATCCCAAGATCTGGAAACCTTGGAGTTTGGTCTGGGGATTGAGAGATCTCGTAGTTCTTTTTTATCTGCTTATGCCATGTGTGCTCCAGTTTGGATTACTATTATATAAAAAATGTGAGATTCATCATGTTTTCTGTGCAAGATTTGTGAAATGATGAGTGTATTTAGACGTCTTTGTTAAGGCATTATTATTTTGTCATTAAAAGACAAAAACTTTCTAGGACTATTCTTTGGGCCTAATATACTCAACTCCAAATTTTCGAACAAATTTAAGAACATTCTGTTTCTAAAAATTTTTTGAATTTTCCCAACATTCCGCGATAATTTTGACTTGCACCCGTACGGTACACCTCATCCCCGACATTGATACAATTACACCAACGAAAATAGCACCGAGCCAATCCCCCGCCTCCAATTCCCCGGGCGAGTCGTGCAGGCTATCAGGAAGAGCACATCGCCGTCCCAGATTCGCGGGGGCAGGCTCTCGATCTCGAATTCAGTTCTCACCAAATCCACCGTTTTCCGAATTCTCTCTCTCTCTCTCTCGGGCAGCGTCTCCGTATTTCCTCGTTCCCTCGGTTTTTCGCGCTCGGGCGCCGCTCGCGCGAGAGTCACGAGTTCGCGCGCGCTGCGAGCACCCGCAACAAATGTACATAATTCCGGCGACTCTCGTAGACGCGCGCACGCGCGCGAGACCGAGAGAGAGCCGAGGGGGATAACAACGCAGCGCATTCCCGGAATACCCGCGGCGCCCAATGAACTCTCCCCGCCGCCTGCATCTGAATTGATAACGCGCGCACTCCGAATTCCGCGCGGGACGGCCTGCCGCCGACCGCCGCTACGGCCTTTTGTTTAACGCGCAATTAACGGCTTTTGTCCGCTTCATTTACACCGCGGCTGCTCTCGTGCCGGGCCGAGGGACCGGCGCGAGCTTCTTGCTTAATTAAGCTCTTACTACGCTGATCGGTATATATGGCTTTATTCGCTCCTTCGGATCGGGCTTTACGGGCTTTCAGATAATGTTGAATATTAAACAATATAAGATAGGCGATTTATTAGAATTTTTTTGCTTTACCTCATTAGTCTTAAGTTTGTTAGTTCGAAATTTTAAACGAGCGAGAGTTCTTGCACTGAAATTCTTCTAATACACAGGGCGCGGTTCTTTACCGCATTTTAGGTAAGCGTTTTAAAAGCAAATTGGAGAGCAATGCGACGAGCAAAAGAAAAACTCCTTCCCCGGGAAGATGCCCAACTAACGACGCCGAAAGATAAAGGAAAGAAAGAGGCTCGCAAGCGGAGTAAGTAAGAAGTCGGAGGCGGCGGGAGTCCTCGAAAAGGGAAGCAGGAACAAAAAGGGCCACGGCACGTTCCGCGGCAGAAGGAGAGCAAAAGAAAAAAAGAGGGATCGCCAGTAGGTCAAGCGCCGCTCGGATCCGGGGGGAGGAAGCTGAAACTGGTCGAGGCCGGACCGCCGCCTGAACTTTTACGAGCGCGCGGCTCATCCCCGGGACGGAGAGAGAACCGATCGCGCTGCACCTCTACTCCTTCGCGTCCAGGCCGAGAGACGAGGCTGCCGACCTGCACTATCTGCTATGGGAAATCGATTCTGGCTCCTCCGCGCGTACTGTAAGCTTCGCCGGACGGAACGAGATGAGGTGCGGGAAATATATTGGCAAGTGGCGCCTTTTTGCGGTAAACGGAGACTATTGGCTTGGTCGAGAATTACTGGTTTTTAATAAGATTGTTGTTAAAAGAAGTGCGTCAGCTTCAAACGCTTATTGACGATAGTTTGCAATATTCAAAAAATTGCTATAGAATTCTGAGGCAACACACCTTTCTTATTTTTATCCGCCAAAAAGTTCGGCACCAACGTGAAAACGATCATAAAATCCATTTTTTTGCCTTTACAAAATTCCTCGACAACCTTCCGCGAAGGCAGAAAAAAAGAAAAAAAAAACAACGAGAAGCCTAGCGAATGTAGGACAAGCCGACCAGTCTGGCCCTGAGCCGCTGGCCCTGGCCTCCGGCTTAGCATCTCTCAGCGGCAGCTCGATCTCCTCCCGAGCTCGCCGCTGCCGCTTAGGCTCCCCCTCCCCGCGCTCGGCACTAAATCCGCGCTGAAAGAAGAGGATCCCCTCGTCGATATTATTATTGGCCTCTCTCTCTCTCTCTCGGAGCTCGAAAATTTTCCAGGCAGGTGCAGCGCTATACACCTCTCCCGCGCCGCCCGGCGAGATATCGCCCAATAATACGTTTATTGCCGACGGAGGATTTACGGGCCGCGCGTCTCTCTCTCTCTCTCTCTCTCGGGCGCGCTCCTTTTTCGCGCGGGTTATATTATCCGGGCGTTTTAACGCCTTGGCCTAGGCTTCTTCGTGCTTTATCGCCGCGGCCACGCCTTGCCCTTCGATCGCGGCGAACGACCGAGGGGATCGTGAGCGAGAGCGGATGATCGCGAGAGAGGGACTTGATTGACTGCTGACTGACTCCTATTCGGCTTAATTAAAGATTCGCCGGAGGAGCGCTGCTAAATGACGAAGGCTGTTATTCGAGAGTTTTATCGTGAGAGGGACGCTTGACGCCGCTGATGCATCGTTGCGAGAGGCCGATTTCTTTTCTGGATCGCAGTAGATCGAGGTATCTTGATGTCATTTACTCTTTGTTGATGAATCTGTACAACTATATTTATTTTCTGTACTTCAGTTCTTAGCTTATAAATATTTTGCAAATTTTACAAAGTTAATCAAGACTCCTTCCAATATTCGCCGAAATCTCGGTAAATCATTAGATACTTAATCATTATCGCCGCCGCCAAACTGTCTCCAATTATCCACCAGCCTCTTTTCACCCTCGCGTACTAAATCGCGACCGAAAAGCCCCGGATAAAAATCGCTCTTTCTCCAAGAAGCAAAAGGCGAACAGTCCAGACCCGAGTCCAGACGGCTGGCGATCCGCTCGGCGGAGATCGACGCTTCTCCGGGGCTCTCTTGGCGGTGGTGTGCGCCTTAGTGGGGGCGTGCGATAGTTCAAGTCGTGAGCGGGCAGCCCCGCCCGACACGACCGCGGCGGAGAGGAGCATCTTCTCTCTCTGCCTCTGACCCCCCCCGCTGACTCCCCCGCGCTTCTCTCCCGGGCCCACCGAAGTACGCCGCGCTTCTTCCTCCTCTTTCTCTCTCACTCTCTCCCGCGCCGTGTCTCTCTCGGCGCCGCCGCGGGAAAAAGGGAGGATAGCATCTCGCCGCGGTCAGTGTGACGATTGCGGATTCTGGAGGGATTTTCTATCTCGTGTGAAAGCTCCACCTGGGAATGAGCGTGTGTATACACGCGAGGCCTGGTTGTATATATATATATATGGCTTTATCGTCGATTTATATTTATCGATATCGAGCGCGAAAAGGCGCGCGCTCTGCAATTAGAAAAGAAATCAACGATGTCAATCATATTCCGTGCGCCTTTCATTCTTCCAGCCGGATCGCGTTTAATTTTTTTCAAAGAAACGAATTAATTCCTCGGTGCCATATCCTTGGACTAATTACCGCCTTGAAAGCACACGACCGCGCCGCCGATATATATCCTCGTTTCAAGATCGCTTCATTAGTTATCCTTGAAAATCAAATAAAATTCCCACATTCTCCCACCCGCGATGGAGAGAGAAGGAACTCGGCGAGCCGACAGGTGACTCACTCTCCGCTTCTGATCCCGCGCGTATCATAAATTTGTCAAATTCACACATTCGTTACAACGCGTTTCCCAACGGCGAGAGAGAGAGAGAGAGAGAGAGACTCTTAATTGGCCTTTTTTCCCCGAGAACGAAGCGGAATCGACGCGAAGCGAAAACAGCGACAAGTTCGAGTTCGAGTGCCTCGATCGTTTTCCCCGGTCTAAAGCCTCTCTAATCACAGGCGAGTCTCGGTATCGCGACTCGGCAGCTTTAAGGGCACCTCTTTCTCTCTCCTCTCCCTCGTTTCTCAGGTTCAGTGCAGGCGCTGCCGCGGAGGAAGGGAAGGGCGAGTGATAAGTGTGGGAAGGGCGCAGGTTGCATAAGGCCTGCTTAATATTATGCAAGCTCGCTGCCTGAATGCTGCGTCGAGATGCTCCTCTCTCTCTCTCTTTCTCTCTCTCTATCTCTCCCTTCCGACTCTCTTCTTACACGCGCTGCTTACACGCAGAACATGGACCATCTCTCTCTCTCTCTCTCTCTCTCTCTCTCTCTCTCTCTCTCTCTCTCTCTTTGATTCCGCGTGGAAAATGTGAGTGTGTCTGGATGCAGACGTACGGGGAGAGTTCCATCTAGCCAGGCAGCGAACGACTCAAGGAGAGGAGAAGAAGAGATAAAGGTGAAGGTGGTTCGTACGTGGAGAGGGATGAGCTGCCGCTGCAGCTTCCCTCTCTCTCTCTCTCTCTCTCTCTCTTTCTCCTCCTCTGCAGCTCTGGTGCTATACCTGCATAGAAATTGCAGGAGCGTTGAACCCAGGAAGTGGCCGTGAAATAGTCGTTCCTCCTCCTCCAACCGAAAGGTTAAAACCTCGGCAGCGCCTCGTCCAGAGGTCGAGGGAACGTCCGGATGGACGAATTGAAAAGGAAGATGGATGAGAAAGCCCGGAGTGAGAGCGCGCGGCGCGAGAGGCAGGCTCCGGACAGAATGGATCCAAATGAGAATCGGCCGATCGAATGAAACCGTCAATCCCGCTGCCTCGCGAGATTGTTTTAGCGACTACGTACGATAAATTTTGAACGAGCCGATAAGAGACCGGCTCCCCCCCCCTCCCCCCGATCTCATCAGCGAGCAAACACAATTGACTCGTATTGTCTAGTTGCGGCGGCTAGCCCGTGACTTTATCTAGATGCGCTCTCTCTCTCGCTTGACGATAATCAAAATGGGAATATGCTAATCAATATCGACTAATCTCGAGAAAAACGCACACACGGCACCCGGGGTAGAGGTAGATAAGTGAGGCATCGCCAGCTTCGGAGAAGTCCAATTTCGTTCCCACGATTAGGCGTATCGGCGCGGACGGTTCACTGGCCTCCTCTCTCTCTCTCTCTTCTCTCCCCATCCCTTCACTCGGCGATGAAGGCGCTAGAGAGAGAGAGGAGAGAGACGAGGCTCCTCGCGCTTCTTCTCCGCTCGCTCTCCTTCTCGTGTAGCCCCGCCGGTGTAAATCGGCCGGCGGGATCGAAAAGATCGAGGGGAACGTTGCCGAGCTTGTCAAAATTCAATCGGACAAGTCCGAGAGCGCGCCAAGCCGGCAGCAGCACACCGCGCGCGCGCGGCAGCTTCTTCTCTTTCTCTCGCGCGCCCGAGGAGAGAGATCCTCCTGGGAGTGAGTGAGAGAGAGAGAGGGGAGTGGGGGGAGGAGGAGGCCAGGAAGGTCATAGGGCTAAGGCAACTTCTCACGCCCCCGCCACGAGAGCTTCCCCCCGGCGGGAGCGCGCCGCGGCCGCGGAGGTGTGCATGTATATATACGCGGCACACACGGCTTTACCTTAACCCGAGCGATTAGCCTGTACCTGCTTAATTGCCGTTAGGCTCGCGGGGAGATCGATCATATCGCCGGGGCCCCGTCTTGACGCGAGAAGGGGGCTCGGGAAAGAGAGGAGGAAAAACCCCCGGCCGACCGGGGGGGAATGTGTGCTGGTGTGCTGCCCCGCCGGACTTTTTGACGTTTTAATGGGGCCCGTTTACATTGTTTCGCACGCCGATAGCGCCGGCTTTTACACGGTGTCAATGTAATTTAAGAGTGTCCCTTTAAGCGACGCGGAAGTATCCGCCGATCCGCGCGAGCGTTACTTAAGGTTTATATCGGGTATTATATCCGGCTGTTTATTCGGCCGGCGATGGGAAGGTCGAAACGCTCGGAAAGTATATCGTAGCGATTAAAAGTAAAACGAATTCCTGCAGCTCGAAAACGATACTCGAAAGAGAAAAAAAAAATGAATTTGCATAACGACCGCTATGGAAGCTCTCGCGGAAGGAGAGGCGCACAATGGCCGCTCGTCAATAGATATCGGGCCGCTCTCGTCGATTATGATTTCTCGTTCGCTTTCGGAGGGTCCCTCGCGGCGACTCTCCTCGCGTTTTGCATACACGGGGACCTTTAACGAGATACGTCGCGATGGATAAAGGCGCTTTAATTACTGGCGCCGCCGCCGCCGCCGCCGCCGCTGCTTCCGTCGTGATACACCAGGCCGGAGAGGCTCGCGCGTTTTGTTTTGTCTCCGAGAGGCGGCATCAAAGCGCGAGCTTCGTGCATAGCATTAATTATGCGGCCCAAGTGCGACGCCGATAATGAAACTAAGCCGCAAGGCATTTACGTACGATTATCGCGGGGAGCGTCAATTAAAATGGTATTCCGCTGGGAATTATTTTAATTTCGGCGTCGTGACTTCCCGAGTTTCTTTGCTCTTTTTTTTTGAGCTATCCTCTTTTTTTTTTCTTTTAAATTGCGATGCAGATCTGCAAGGCTACATATCTTCTTTATTTTATTGAAATTACGTTGAGTAAATTTAAAAAACTTTATAAAGGTTATAAAAAAAGAAGTGAAACACCTGAAACACAAATAAAATGCAGGAAATTAAATTCAAAGCCACGTCTACATCCACAGCTAGAAACTAAGCAAACACCCAGCCAAGGTAAAGAAAATCGTAGCCACGCGAGGGATCAAGAATACACCAAAGCTCCCTTTCCCCTCGGAAATTCCGCATGCCGTTTGCACGGAGGACCGCAAAGTTTCGCCGTCGTATCGAATGAATGTTTGACATTCGGCCGACCGCAATCGTCGATTCGACTTTCGGGGGGGTCTAAAATCCACACGTGAAATTCCGCCAGTCGCAAGAGTCCGGAAGCCTCTCTCTCTCTCTCTCTGCGGAGGATCGCGAAAACGCGGACGCACAGACGATCCCCGCGCCGGATATTTGCCGTGCCGCGCAACTCGCGAGAATTTCGGAAGGAAATATCGTCGGGGAATCCTCACCCCCCTCCGGAGAGAGAGAATACGAAACTCCGCGGGCTCATAATCCGCATTCCCTGCCCCGGATAAATGCTCGCGATTCGTGATGCTCTCTTGCACTCGTATAACAGAATCTCGGAGCGGCCCCCCTCTTGCACCGAGCGGGGGATTTTGCGGAGCTTTCTTACATTCCCCGCGGGACTGGCTGATTTGGGCGGCCGGATAGGCTCGCGCCTCACGAGTGTCATTTTTACCGGTGGTTTTAGCGGTGTTTGCGTTGCCTCTTCGGAATTTTTGGAATAGACGGTCAATTTTTTGATTTTGGCCTAATGCAAAAAGTTGAACAATTTACGGTGACCCAAAAATATTTATTTTATTATCTCAATTTATAATTTCATTACGTTTTTTATCCATATAAATTGCAAGCTAAAAGTGCGATTCACAAAACTGATTGACAATTTTGAAAGTATTATATAGAAAAAATAAAAAAATCTCTGTCAAATAAGAAATATACATCCGTGGCTATTATCTACAAGGAATCCTTGCAAAATAGAACGAACAGCACTCGCGGCGCAGCCGGCGGAATAAAAGAATTCCTCGAAGCGCCTTACCCGCTCCGCGTCCCCTCCTCGCGGGGAATATAAATCAATTAAAAAGCGATCTCACGCGCGAGCCGACGGCCCCATTAATCAGCCCCGCGCGGCGTACAAAGGCTCGCGCGGGAATTGAATCAAATCGCGCGCGCATCCGCGTTAATTTGTCGCTCGGCGGACGATTGCACCTGCGCGCCGAGAGCCGCCGCCGCGCATTACGCACCGCGAGGAGGTCTGCCTGGCTGCCTCGCCCGTGGGAGATGATTCAGCGGCTTGACTTTGCCGCCTCGCGCGCGGGACTAGGAGACGCCGAGGAGCAACGGGACTGGCAATTTAGACGCGGTGCTCGGCTGCGGGTTGGCTTCTTTTCATTCGGATCGATTAAGTATCGTTTCGGAGTGATCGCCGGTTTTTTGCGGGGATTCGATTGCTGATTGTACGTATGAGTGTCGGAATTTTTTTTTTTGAGTTTTTTCGCGTGCTTGAGATTGGTGCTGCTTAGGGGTCAGTGATGAAAAGATGCCGAATATCTTTTTGATGCAGGGTAAAGCGTGAAACTGTCTTACTAATACGTTAGAAAATATAATTATACTCGCAATTAGGCTTGAAACTTTGGTCTCTTAAGAAAACTTTGAAATTTTACGCTCTTGATGGGACATCTAACGTTTCTTAAAATTTTCTCGATTTGCAAATGCAAATTAAGTTTTGTAGGTACGTAAATTACTAGAAATGTTTATTTAATAGATGTTGAAATCAAAACTTTAAGGGATTATTGAATCATTATTAAACCAATTAGTTTCGATTAAAACTGACAAGTTTTATGCTATTCAAGAGCTTATAATTTTTATATCTGCTCTAAACTACTGGAACGGAACAAAAGAGAAAACTGGATACTCTATTTATATTGCAATAAATACATAATCAATGTCAAAAATTATCAAAGAATTATTAAAAGTTTGTTAAGAAATATTTTATATTATCATGAATTCTTAATTCCATTTATAGTAACTAATTTCCGTCCACCTTTAATAATCCCACGTTGAAAAAGAAATTTATACTTTTTCCAAAAGAAGCACCGTGAATGGTGTAAATTGCAACTTAAACAGCGGCAAAAAAATGCACCTTATCCACATTTAAATAGACCGAAATTCTAAAAAAACTAAAACTTCCTTTGGCACCGCGACAAAAGAAATCGCAGCTGCGTCAGTCGGAGCGAATGTTTTAATCGTTAACCTGCCGCTCTCTCGGCCTGCAACGCTTTCAAGATTTATTAACCAAAAAGTCGCTTCATTACGCTCTATAAGGCCGCCTGCTTCTCAGCGCGCCATCATCATTAGCCCTCGCTCACAATGCAGCTCGCACCCATACATATCAGCTTACACAATAGCGCGCGCGCGCACTGCTCTCGCCTCTCGCAATAATCATTCGCCGCTTGAAAGCAGCCCGCGCGCGCGCTCATCCCCCTGCAGCGGGAAAAAGGTCGAAAAACAGAAGCAGCAACGGCGGCGGCCGAGCAACAATGCGAGTCGCACGCGTTCGAAACGCGATACATAAAAGCTCGATATTTTTCCTCGCGCGAGGCGCATTAAGGGCTCGAGATTTTTGCTTTCCCAAGCCGCGAGCGCGCTCGCCGCGGCCGCGTATTATAAATCATCGCCGCCTCTAACAAATTACCGGCGTTCATAATATCCCACCACGCCGGGGGGAGAACGAGCTGTGTGCCCCCTGACAATAAGACCGATCTCTCATCGGGGGCAAAACGATCGTAAGACAAGTAGCCGTGGCTTATCGCCTCGGCCGAGGCAGCGAGAAGAGCAGATAACATCTTTCGACATTAGATGCGAGAGATGCTATATAGTGTTTCCGAGCCGCATCTCGCGGGATCTCTTCTTCTCCCCTTTCGGCTTGCGGCTTTTTACTCTCCGCGCGCCGAGTTCGAGCGGAGGGACTTTTTTGCCTGTCGTCGGCGATCCTTTTTACGCGGAGGCCCGACGCGAGAGCGAGAATTACGAGATTCGATGAGCGAACGAGTCGTTCGGAGAGGGATTAGCGCGAGTCTAGGACGATCGTAATTCGGAGATGGAGAAATTTAGTGCGATTGCATTCTTTCGAAGGATAATTTTCAATTTTCGTTTGGCTATTCGTGTAATTTGAAAAATTAGTTTTTGATAAAGGGGGTACTCGCCAGTTTTCTTGAATTGAGCAGTTACAACTAATTGGGTACTACGAGGAGTTTATCTCACCGTTACTTCGTTCAAACTCCTCAAATTGATCACTTTAATAAATCCGTGCAGTTGTATTACGAAATTACGTTTATTCGCTACTTTCTTTATTTGTAAACGAAAAACTGAATAAAATCTGTAATTTGATCAGCTGAAAAGCGCAACCTTTACCGCATCGCTCAGCCTTTAGCAGATTTCCTCGGCACATAACTCACCTCTCGCGTCTCAACAAATCTTTTTTCAATTCAAGCGCCGGCGGGTAATTCAATTCAATTAAATAAATGCCTCGGCTCCGCGGCGAAACGGTACCGCCGCGTATGGAGCAATATAACAATAGCGACGAATCCCCCGACTTCCCAGCGCTCGTCCGCGCCCAGCCTGCGCGCCTTCGAAACAAAAAAAAAAGCTTCCGGGGATTCCCCGGCGTCTGCCTCGGTCGGTAAAAAAGACCGCGGCGCTCGCCTGCTGCCGTTAATACGGTTATATACCATACGCATTATCTAGATTACCGCGGCCGGGGCTTCCGATGTATGCAGGCGCGCGTAATTAATCAGGGACAATCAAAGTCGCTGGGAGCAGCCAGGCCAAGCGACTCCCAACGTTTTGCCGACGTACGGCGCGCCGCCTGCACCTGGCGCTTTTCAGGTTTTGAGCGATTTGCTTTGCGAGTCGTTTATTGGTAGTGGTTGTTCCTCACCGCCTGATTCCTTGCAGGAACGAATGCAGTTGGTTTGATTAGATTTTTAAGTGGGTGTGTAATTTGAAAGGGTAAAACGACGCGATAAAATAGACCAAGCGGCGATTCACCTGGCATTCCCATCGAGAACAATTACCTCGAAAATCCAATAAAAACGCACTTCCCCCGAGCTTATTAAACGACGAATCACGCTCGTTAATTTCCGAATTACGTTTCCCTGAAACGCGGTAATTATAAAGTTCATTCGAAGGGCGCGACTTCCGCGTTCGAGAGAGGAAAGAAGAAAAAAAAAAATGAGAAGTCTGCATCATCGTCCCGTCAGAGAAAGTATTTGTATGCGCAGCAGACGCCGACTCTTTTGCGCCACTCACTTCCGCGATCAGATATACATTTTTTACGCTGCCGTATAGCATATGCGCGCGCTTCTTTGTGGAGCTGAGAACGTCGGGAAAAAGGACGAGCGCAGTGAAATACGTCAAGCTAAGGACGTATTTATAACGATAAGGGGAGATGTTTTAATTTAGAGGGGGAACTTAACTTTCTTGAATGAATAATTACTATTATTTCTTAGAAAGTATTATTATTATTTTAAGACATGTTCGTAGTTTGTAGTTTTTCATATATAACATACTGTCAATATTTATAATTATCTTTTCAAAATTAAGCTTTTAACGTACTGCGCATTTTTCTCAAATTAAAAACTGCGAATTTTATTTTCCCAGTACACACTTCCGAGTATCCAGAGTCCCCAGAGTATCGGGCTTAACCGTTAAAAAAAAAAAAGAAACTGCAAATATCCCACGTTACTCGAAAAATGATCTACCCGTATTTCAGCGGGAGTCGAAGCCCGGCTTCAACGGTGCAGCCCGATTAAGATACAAATTTAAGATAGCTACCGTTTCTGTCTTGATGCGGAGCAAGCTCGAAAAACGTGACTCGGCGAATTTCCTTACCCTCGCGTCCCGGCCGAAATTTAATTATCGGACGTACGTATCGGTTCCTCCTCGCGGGCGTCGCGACCAAAAAAAAATTAATCAAATTGTAATGGAGTCATTTAAAATTTAATCGTTTCGCAAATCGGCGAGCTCTCGCTCACAATTAAGGCCTCTCGGGGCAAAAAAGCGCGCGGCCGATCTGTATAAGGACGAGCGGGGAGCGAGAGCCGATCGGCAAAAGGGAGAGAATGAAGACTTCTCCCCTTAATTGAAACGTCAGAGAGCTCTCTCGTATCCTCATTTTTTAGGCGAGAGCGCTCTTTTTTTGCGCGGCCGAAAATCCAGAAAATGATCGATATACCGAGGGACGCGTTTAATGAGGCCCGCGTCGCTCGTTCAATCTTACCTCAGGACGCTAAACGCGCTCATTGTTCCGCCGCTCGATTGTGCGTTCTGGTACGGAGAGCTCTTCGGAGAGCGAAACTCAAAGAGCGGAAAAGGGATGAGACTTTTTCTTTTCCCGCTCCTTGCAGGCACGCGACTCGAGCCAATATTTTTGCACTTCGTCATCTGGGCGGCGTAATTAGGGCACGTGCGTTTGGCAGAAATAGATTTTTCGTTGGATTCGAAGTAATATCAAATTCGTGTTTTTAACAGTTAAAAAAAGATTGCAGAAGCTAAAAAATTATTAATGATAGTAATTTCAACATTTTACTAAATGTATTAAGTAACGCGCAACTCGGCAGTCTATAATCATTCCGTCGACTTTCTTCTTCGAAACTTTAAACACTAAAAGGAATCATGATTTAACACAATAAGCAAGCCATCGCCAAAAGTAAATTCAAAGCACAGCCTTTATACACATCGCGAGGAACGACCTTCCATCATTCCCAGATTAACGACAGACTCGCACTTTTATCCGTCGCATGCAAATCGAATAGAAAGTATATATCCCACAATCGAGTTTCTATATAATCACCATCCTTAATGGCTGCGCTGCGCTGCGCAGAGAGACGTCCGGCAAAGCCGCTCGATCATCGGCCTCGAATGCCAGACGCCATCAGAAAAAAGGCAGCTCTCAGCCCTAATTCGAGAAGCGGCCGCGCGCACAATGCGCGAGAGGATAACGGAATAATCGACGAGCGATTTTAGCGCGCGCGCGCGCGGCGAAAGACGGGAGAGGTTACATACGCTTAGGACTAATCCGGTGGCGAGTCGTGACGCAACGATTGCCGCTTCGAGCGAGGAACAGCCGATTCACTCGAGTTATCGGCGAGTCTTTTCTGCAGGACGACCTTTCATATTTTTTTTTTTTTTTTTTTTTTCGCCAGGCGGAATTCAATTCTGCCGGGATACGCTCCTGAGGAATGGGATTTTAATGGGGTTTCTTTACTGTTATAAACCAAGTTTAATGCGTCTTTAATAGTTTTTTTTTTCTTTTTAGAGAAAAAGATCGAGGCAAATCGTTTGTAGTATCTACAAACTTCTTGAATGCTAATGTACTTTTTTTTAATAGTAACTGTTTGTTATTGCAAAGTACAACTAGCTATTTACAGGTGTACCACTTTTTAGTTATGAAATTGGTTATCAGTTACATTTGACTTGTAATACCTATATACATTTACTTTGTTAAATAGTTTGAAAAGTTTCACTGAAATATACAGCAACAATTTTTTGCTGGCACTGCCTTAAAAGATTTTTTAAGTTTAATAAATCTAAACCTCTTCACGAGTTTGCTTATATCTATGACAGATCTTCCACATCACACACTGAAATGACATTCCGAGCAAAAAACCATGTCGAAGATGATACCGAAGAATTTTAAACCGCAAAGATAAGCAAAACCGTCGGCAGTCCCAGAAAATCTCACGCACTCGAGGAGCCCAAAGATTTATCCGTCGAGCGAGCAATCAGTCGGCGCTATCGATTTTTCCCAAGTCCAAATACAGAGAGAGTCCGCGCGCGCGTCCATTGAAGGCGCCGCTGTAATTACGCTCGCGCTGCGCGCCATTGAGCTGCGAGAGCGAGGAGATGCAAATGCCGCGCGCGGCGCGGGAAAAAAGGAACGGGAAGGAAATTCGAGCGTTGTCGCCCCCTGACGGCTCATAAATTAGCGCGAGAGGCGCAAATTGCCCATTCAGTCTTTGCGCGGCAATTAACGCACAATAAAGGCTCTAATCGGCCGATTAGTTTTCGTCCTCCGCCTCATTAATCGCCGCGGAGCGACTGATATTCTGCCGATGTTCTTTTTTTTTTTTAGGAGCTGATTAACGGAGTGCTAAATGGGGTGACTAGAATTTTCTGATTTCTAAATGACAGTAATTAGTTTTGTTGAACTTAGAGTTTAGCCAAGTCTATCGCCGAGTCCTCGCCGAGTCCTCGCCGAGAAAGAGAGAGAAAGAGATGAGCCTAATTTAGTTATTGTGCTTGTAACTGATTTTGATTCCGAAATTGTGCACACGAGATTATTATTTTCACTCGATTATTGCCGTGCATTTCAAATCGTGAAAAATAGTTTAAAACAGAGATAGTACAAAATAGTTTAAAACAGAAAAAAAATTAAAAAAAAATAATTTTTTTTTTAAATTTTCAAAATCAAAAAAAGAGACGTTTTCGTCTGGTAAGCCCCGCCGGAGGCCCGCTCGGACAAACATATTTGACAAACGTTTGGAATGCTCGATTTTCTACGCTACTTTCTAGCGTGAAATGAGGGCCATTTCATGCCCGAGTTGGGAAAAATATATTTTCTCATTGTTTCTAAAATCAACTACTACAAATATTACTAAACCTCTTACGGTAAAACGTACCGATTTCTTGTTTACAAACAAATACTACAATAAAAGGATGATGAAATACAAATCTATAAAAATGTTAAGCTAAACTTCGCATTTGGCGTTTTATTCACATAGATCATCCGCAACATTACAACAGTTTCTTAAATGAGAAAAAAAATAGAGCCGCATTAGTCGGTCACGTCGTCGTTACCTAACAAAATTGATTGCCAGAACGTTAATAGAGAGCCCACGAGGTGCTAATGAGCGAGATATTTTGAAATTTCGATGTCCCGAGGCGCGAAACTTCGTCCTCACCCTAATCTCAGGCACTCTTCATTCGGAGCCGCGCAAAAATAAGGCGTGACCGCGACGTTTATTGAGTAACTTTGACTAAAAAGGCTCCGGCGCATTCCAGCCTTTCACGCGCGAAAGCGCGCGCAACTTTTATTTTCAGCAAATCCGAGAAAACTCCTGCCTCTTTCTCCCCGCCGCGAGAGTCCAGTTTTTTTTTATCGCGGGGACGAAAAATATATTCCTCCGAAACGCGGCAAAAACTCTTATAAAACAAACTTCCCACGGTGAGCGCGGCCGAGGCTAATTCGCTCGTCTGGCGGACTTTTCGGCGCGCGAACCGCCCGTAAAAGGCGCCGCGGCGGCCTCTCCCGAGAGTTGTGAGCTTCGTCGCGGTTTTCCTGCCGCTCGTTCGGGGTTTCGATTTTCGGTTGCATCACGAGAGCTCGTATATGGAGGCCGGAGCAGTATTTTCCGTGCGGCGATTCGCGAGGTTTAACGCGCTGCTTTCGTGGGTTTCGTATTAAGTTAATCTGTGGTTTTTACGCGTGATGCGATGGTCATTTGACATTACAAAGTCAAGTTTTCAAATTCAGGAAGATGTCTCTATGTGTGTGCAAAAAGAGCTTTTCATTCCAAATGATGGCGTCACTAAAGTCTTACTCAATTTATACGAGTTGTTTAGTTTATTTAGCAGTGATGATTGAAAAAAATTTTGAAGAATAATTTCTTTTCTTCGTGTATGTATATGAAAGAATACCTGCATACGGTACACAATCCTTATCCAACGACGCCCTACTTCTCAGCATCAAACTAAATCCAGAATTGATATTTCCATAAAAGAGCGGCGGCTGAAATACATCGGCGCCCAGACGCGGAACGCATGAAATACCCGAAGGCGCCTCTCGGCGCCGAGAGACTCATCGAGCGCCAGCCTTCGCGCGCAATCTAAAGTGCGCTCCTTGGATTCCGAACTTGCCGGGAAAATAATTAGCGGCCGTAAAGGTTCACCGAGCCCGGCAGAAATTAATATGCGCGCCGTTCTTTAGCCTCGCGCAATAAAGATGCAAATCGACGCGGAAAGCTTGAAAGCCAAGTCTCTCGTGTGTTTACACGAGTCTGGTGTGCGATACAGTCCGATATCCCGAAAGTTTTTTTTTTTTTTTTTTTTTTTCTCGAGACGGGAAAGCGGCGGTTCTGCCGCGTGAAAGGAAAGATATGAGATATGGTCAAAATTTCTCGCGCGAGCTAATAAATAATTGCGCGTTCGAAGAAACATCGTATGTGTGGTAATTCTAAATCCCGGAGTTTCATGTAAATTTTCAGGCTTTTCATTTTATTTGAAATGGCTTTGTGTATAGAATTAATAATAAAGAATCTATCAATAGTTTAAAGATTACTCCAAACAGTAAAACATCTCAAATGACAATACCTAAAATTTCTAATTCCACCTAGCTAAAATAACGAGATCCTAAAATCAGCCGACATCAGCTGCAAGCCGCACTGACCCCGTCTCCCGAAAACATCGAATGCAGTTTCTCACGTTCCTCGAAAAAAAAAAAGAAAAAAAAACCGCCGCGTCCCCGTTAGCCAGGCACGTCTCCCGTGTAGCTCGGTGCAGGAGCTATCGATTCGAGTGCGAGAGCCCCGGCCATCAAGCGGCCGTGTACAACAACGGCGGCGCGCGCGGACTGTATATACGGCGGAGCGGGAAAAATGGCGCATAATTAACCCATAAAACAGCGGCGGCAGCGGCGGTGGCGGCGGCTAAAGAAGCCTCTTAGGGGGCAGTAAAGTGGCGATAGCGGCCGCTCTTCTTATCCTCGGCGTGTGCGAGAGAGCGCCGAGGCTTGAGAATTGTGCTGCGTCGCGCTGGGCGTGGGGAAACGAGCGCGATATCGGCGACGCATCGCGCTTAGGCCGCCCCGAGGGATATGAACTGCTGCGCGGTAGCGAGAGAGCTGCCCCGGTGTGCGCACCCAGATTTTTCGATATCCCGGGGCGCGGAATATTCCGCGGCTCGCGGGAGATGAGGCGAGGTGAGTCGTCGAAGTTTTGGGTTCGGCTAATGTTGGTGGTATCGTTTGCAGGTTGTAAAAATCATTGTAATTTTTTAAAATGTTTTACTCGATAATGAGTAAGCAATTAAGAGTGATGTAGATTATTAGAATCAGACGATTAATGACGTATTAAATATTTTAAGAATCTTAATTACAATAATCAAAGTACAAGGCGGTTTTTCATCCGGCACTTTAACCCTTTCAGAACTGAATTAAATATAGTCGTAATATATCACTCTTTTAAGTATATTTTGACTTGTTATTATGGTCTAAATATAAATTTTAAGTGGTAAAAAAAATTTTTTTTTTTTTTTTTTTATATATATTTATATATATCTACGTATATACGTGCCATAATTACAAATATAAGTGTATAAATACATCTCCAATGATCAGCACATTATTTACAAACATTATTTGAAATTGCAGATTGTTTCAATCCTTCGATTTTAATTTTTTTCAGTTTTCCCTATACGTACATTCCAATGTACATTGCATCTGAAAGGGTTGAAAGCAAATGATTCCCAAATCACCGTCATTCTCTCGAGACCGCCCGTATCATTCAAATTTCAACCAAGACAATCAGCAGGCGCTGCCCGAGCAAAATAACCGACTCCTTCAACTAAAACAATAATATTTTCCTCTCGGGCATTGTTTGCGGCGCAAAAAACGAAAACCGGAAGTCTCTCGGACTCGCGCGGGCAGAAAAAGATCCGTGTGAACCTGTAGTTACGTTACGTGTGTAGTTATACGATGGGCAAATGCTGATGCCGTTGTAGATTTTCTAGTGTTGCTTATCAAAGGTGATTCTCCAAATTGTATTCTCGCGCAAATTATATATGATACTGTTTATCGCAAATGTATATTAATGAATTAAATTTTTTATTACAGATTTTAAGCATTGTAATTTAAAAATTGATTGTAATTTGTAAAAATGTATCTAAAACTTCGATTCTTTAAAACTCGGATCTGCTCACTTAATAAAATTCACGGAGCAATTGCAGCATAGTATTGTTGCAAAAGAATTCTCCTACGATAAGATAAGCAATTACCGGCTCTTCCCTAAATCTGCCGCCATCTCGGCCGTGAGAACCCCACTGTCCGCCTATAAAAAGCGCAACCCACTCGTCTCTTACACTCGAACTCCGATTCACTCACCTGTAGAGACGCAGATGGAGGGCGGCAGCGGCTGTGCCGGCGGCGTCGTCCTCGTGCTGGTCGTGGTGGGCGTCGCCGTCGCGGGCGACGAGGGCTGCTGCTGATGGTGGTGGTGGTGGTGGTGCTGCTGCTTGCGGGCCGCGGCCGCCGTCGCCGCGGCCATCAGGGCCGCGGGACTGTAGCGCGGCACCTGCAGCACCACCGGCGTCTTCACCGACAGGTCCACGGGCTCCAGTTGCACCGGTGGCCCTGCCGCCTGGAAATCAGAGGAGGAACGTGCGAGGTAGAAGTGATGTTGATAGATAGAGTTTTCGATTTATTTTTATACAGTACAAGTTGGTAATAATAAAATTTTATTTAATATAGTATTGGCAGTTATTCTTAATGTTTTTTTTTCTTTTATTTTTAGAAATTGACCATTTCTAACCAGCAGCTGCTTTTAATTGTTCTACTTTTTTGAAAAGAGATAATTTGCAAGTACTCTTGTTGAGCCTTGCTATTAACAATGATTTTCACGCTGCTAATGTAACTTTCTACTTTTAGCTTTGTAATTTTAAACTTTTAGAATTTTGATGCTTCGAAATAAGTGAAATAACAAACAAAGGATTTCTCGCGGTATCAGCTGCTTAATAAATAAATATAAAAATAACGTCCAAAAGCCAGACATGTCTAAAAATTAAAACATTAAAACAATGGAAGATAGAATTTATTATATAGCTTCAAAAATCTTGCACACATTACAGCTATAAACTATAAATAATACCCGAAAACCCGGTTAAAATTCACTTACAGCACGACTTCTCAATGACCCAGTTGCATCGGAGTCGATCCGCTTTAACCACTACCCAAACAGCCGAAACGCAAACCGTCAACGGAGCAACAGCAAGAGCCCAGGCGGCTCGGGGGCCAGTGTATCTGTCGAAAAGCAAGCACACCGGCGGCCAGCTGGGATACACAGAGGCGCGGGTAATGCGACAAGCGCAAATCAAACATCTCCGAGCTTGTTTCCCGGGGCGGCGCGGCTGCCGTGTACGCAATTAGCATATATAACGTCGCTATTGACGTGGACTAATCACGCCGGCCGATCCCAGGGGGGTTCTGCTGCCGCCGCCGCCGCCGCCGCCGCCGCCGCCGCCGTGGCGACTCGCGTGCCGGGGTCCCCTGCAAGATGCATGCGACTGCGACATGCAGAATTCAGCAAAGCTGCTAAGGGCGAGCCCCGCTGTTGCGCCAACGGCTAAGGAGAGATTGCATGACGGGGGATTCGGAATTTCGTGCTGCGAGGGAAACGGAGCGCTTTTTCGACAAAGGGATTCGGCTAGCGGACGGCTAAATTATTCTTTCGGAACGTCGAACGCTAATTTCCAATTCGCTTTCCGAGCGGAAAATGACTAAATTTTCCTCCACATCTAAATGACACTCATTCTTTGATCGCCGATTAACGCAAACAAACGAGAACCTTTTCCCCGCTAAACCGCGCGGCTCTCCGGCTTTTCCTCCCGAGAAAATAACTTGTTCGAAGCCCCGGCCACGAGAGTCCTAATGAACTCTGTCTCCGACGACAATCGCACGATAAATAACCATTCATCTCCCGCTGATTTCGTACAAAACGCTTTTCCCCATTTAGAACGCGGGACTGATAAAGAAAAGGCCGGCCGACAGGCCTTAAAGCCTAAAAAAGGAGTTTAATAGCCCTCGTTCCTCGAGAGATCCCTGCCTATAGTATTCCCGCGCGGCGTGACGCACGGCTAATAGCTTAGCGGTCGATAGAGCTAATAGCCGCCGGCGGAGAGGCCCCGAATTCCCTATGCAAACTATCGGGGAACTCTGTGCTCGGGGAGAGAGAGAGAGAGAGAGAGAGAGGCGAAGCCGAGGAATTGCGGCGAATTCGGGCCGACGAGCAGCCCGATCGATATTTCATCAGCGCCTCCGACGTTTGTTTTATGAAAACGACCGGCCCGATTATTGATTCTCCCTCTCTCTCCTCCCGCGAACCGATTGCTGCGCCTCGGAAAGCCAGCTTTCTCGTGCTCTCTGCGGCAGTGCATTTCGAAGAGCGGTGCTTTTTACTTTTCGGAAACTCGATAGAGTAATAAACCGCAGCTGCGAAGGTCAGATAAGCGCGCACAATTTATATCCGCAGGAATGCTGCAAACACGAAAATTATAAACAGCAACCGATTCTCTCCGGGTCTGACCGGCCTCGGCATGCATCTACTGATAGCGCTGTATTTACAGCCCCGCGCGAGCGCCGGAATAAAGTAACGGCGATCGATTTTTCGAGGCCGGCGGTCCATCGAAAATTAGCGATCGGGAGTTAATTGCAACCAGCAACCGGCAAAACAATCGGCGGCCGATCGTTCGCCACTCGTAACTCAGCGTCCCCGCGCGGCTTTCCGCGCTTTCTCACCGGGCAGACACAAAGATGGCCGGCCCACGCGGCGATCCGCAGTAAAATAAATAAGCGACGTCCCGCGCGAGACGGCAGCTCGGATTAGAATTGTCGAAAGGTCGCTTCACCGTTAGGGGTTTTTTGATTCCACCTTAAGTTTCCGGTGGGCGCGAGTATGAGCGAACGAGCGATTGTTCGCGGAGGGAACACGGGAGTCGACGCTGCTCGGATGAATTGCGCTCGGCTGCTGAAAGGTCGGTCTGCTTGTCATAATACGGTTTCTTTGCCGCTCATTTTAATTAAGGGAGCTGATCTGCTTTTCATTGTTACTTTGTGTTTATTCGAGTATGCGAATAGGCTATTGGATTGTTTACGGGAATGTTTCATTACTATTTTGTTTTTCAAAAAGTACAATAAATGATGGTTTTCTAATTATTAATTATATCTCTGAGATTGCAAATTTCTGTAGATTCGTAAAATGCCGCGTTCCCTATCATTAACAAGTTTAAAGTATCTTTCAAAAACCTATAAACTTTTGACGTCCCGACAAATTTTAATAAACCAGATTCATGAATAATCAAAAAGCCCCATTGGGCCTTGAAAAAGCTTCCCACGGAAATTTATAGCGCGAACAGCCGCGCAACAATGAGAAAATCAGGCACTTGTACCTCTCTCGCCAATTCGCAAATTGCTCTATCAGGCTCTCGGGCAAAGTAAATCGTGTCAACATCAAAGGCCCCCCGGCAGCAGCCTCGGCCGTTCTCTCGCTCACGGAAAGCCGATGAAAACAGCCAGTGACAGGCTGTGTGCGACTTACCTGCGCACACGCCTCTACGGTGTATACGTAAGTCGAGAGAGAGAGAAAAAGAAGGTGGCGTATATAATGCGTAATGGGCCTATCTTCGTAATGGGCCGTAGTTGCACCGCGCTAGATAATTTCCGAGGTCAGCTGCTTTTTGGAGCAGCGCTGGAGGAAAGGAGCGAGCGAGGTGAACAAACAGTCTCGCGGGATTGTTTTGTTTGATTGATGGAAAATTTGTCGGAGCTAACGTGTAATTTTTAGTCGTTCTCGTGTTGGGTTACCGCGGGAAAAAAACGCGCGAGAGATTGTTTGTTCTGCGAGTATTTTAACGACGAACTTTGCGCGGATAAAAATATCTCATCTTTTAGGGTGGAAATATGCAGCAATTTGAAGATGGACAATTAATACTTTTATTAGGTAAATTTTTTAAAAATTTTACAAAAAAAAAAAAAAAAACCTGAGTATAAGAAAGAATTGGGTGTGTCCAGAACGACACGCGCTTTCCCAAGCCAACTATTTTAATGCAATTCGCGTCGTTATTATAGCCGCAAAAAATAAATAGCACTACTTTAAACTCCCGAGTAAACAGCTACGAAATAAGCGCGGGTTACGCCGCGAAAAATAAAAGTTAACGTTTTGTTTAAATTCTTGAACCGCAATTTCCTTTCGAAATTAACGACCGGCGGCATTGTAATTTT
The DNA here is from genome assembly GCA_035582975.1 of Ormyrus labotus. NCBI lineage: Eukaryota > Metazoa > Arthropoda > Insecta > Hymenoptera > Ormyridae > Ormyrus > Ormyrus labotus. The sequence goes on along the minus strand of JAWWEO010000001.1, from coordinate 21,062,937 downwards.
AGGGAATGTTTTTTTACCAATGAAAATTATGTTTTCTGTTGTTACACAAGTCAATACAAATTCACTCACAAAGGAAGCTTTGGCCAAGTTCATTTCATCGGCAGTAAATTCGACGATAGCCGACATTTACTTATATTTATATACCAAGTTACGGTAAAACAACAAAGGCAAATGCGTCCTTTACTTCTATGCTAAACGGTGAAAAAATTCGAGTCTTAATGCTACCATTACCGCAAGATTCACTGCAATGCCACACAATCTTACTCTCCAAAAAAAAAAAGAAACGCCTCGCGATACCTTTCAAAAACTTCAACTTTTTCCCTCTCGCTAATTAGAGCCGAATTCCGGAAGGTCCGAACAAAGCAGTCCGGAGCCACTCGAAAACAGGCACAAATCCCCAGAAAAAAAGACAGCGGCGCCATAACCGTCGGGGAGCGGCTGAAAAATGGCTTTCCTCGCCGTCGTCGTCGGCCCAAAACAAAAGTATGCGGCAGAAAGAAAGGGGGGCAGTCGAGTTTTCGGCCTACGCAGCCGCCGCCCGTAACGGTAAACGAGGCACACTGGCACTCGCGAAAAGTCCCGGAGAAATTACGACTCGGCCGCTTTTTTAACGAGTCCCGGGAGGAGAGGCGGCCAATAACGACGGCTTCGATTGGCGTCATAAACATCGGCCCGGGATTGAGCCGTCCGCTTTGTTGTAGCTCTGCTTGAATGTGTCTGTGTGTTTCCGCGTGACAGGTTTCGATATATTTTGCGGAGGGGGCGAGTCGCGCTCGCTTTTCGGGAGGAAGGTATTTTAATTAGGACCTTAAAGGTGGAGCTGCCGAGCGGAATTAATGCTCGATGGTTTTTGGATCGCTCGGGGTTCTTGTGCGGAAGTAAGTAGCACGGCAAGTGGCGCAAGAAATTCAATTATTGCGTCGTTTCTATGTCAGTTTTGCGTCATTACTTGTCCATAAATTTTTAGCTCGTATAACAGATTTCAAAAAATGCTAAAGTTAATAATTTTATTGATATTATGAATTTATAAAATTCTAAAAGTACCTTTCATTCGATACGTACACAGATAAAATAACAGAACACTTTTCAACGTACATTTACAGCTTATATAAAGTGCGCTATCGAAGATTGTCAACAACATGTAATCAGTGCATTCCAGCAGTCGAGTATTTCATCTCCAAGGCAGACGCCGAAGACGAGGCAATTTCGGAGCGAACCCCCTTAAATCACAATCCGAAAAAGCCCTCCCTCCCTCCCGGAAATTGAGTGTCTACAAATGCGCATCGTAAACATGGAAAAATTAAGCGATATATATACGCCCGTCCATTAAAGCCCCGAATATCTCGTTCGAAAAAAAAAAATCGAGCGAGTTCATTATCGAGGTGCGCGCTTCATCTCCCTCTTAATGAGGTTAAAACGGCACGCGCGACGACTCGAAGACGCGGGGCGAGGTGGCGCGGTTTATCGCCGAAACGTGATTAATAAATTAAATCGAATCGAATACTGTCCCGAGAGCTTCCTTTTAATATGCGCGCGAAAAATTTTTACGAGCGTTCCTGGCATTCTGCGGCGCCGCTTCAAAGGCGGAGATTTTTCCGTCTAATTTAGCTTTTAAAGCGAGGCTTACGCGCAAAGTGATAACTTTTTATGGGCAATTGGCATGCATAATTTCTCTGCCCGCGACTCGTATACATAATCCAGGGGAAATTTGCGCGATGCTAATTTTTAATGCTTTTTAATAACTTAAAAAAAAGACCGCTTGTTTAGTTTTCTGAATTATTTATATATCTATATATAAATTACGAATAAATGTCATAAATTTTGTTTATCGTTTTTCTCATTTTCTACAGAATACAAAAACCATTCAACAACCGTTCGTTCAAACAAATTGTCAACAGCTCGCGCTCGATACTCGCAATTCGTTCTGAAACTGCAAAAACGCCAAGCTTCTCGTCCCGACGTCAAAGTGCACAATTCAGATATAGCTTACAATAAAGCAAACTCGTTATTAGATAAAGAAGTGCTCGGCTCATTAATCCAGAGCGCTCGCGGGATATGGATTAGAGGAGCGCGAAAAGAGGATGAGAAATGCGCGAGACACGGAGATGATAAAAGCAGACGCGCCCAGGTGTGGTAACGAGCGGTCGACTCTCTCTCTCTCTCTCTCTCTCGCCGCTGATTATGAGCGGCGTAAGTTATGTCGCGCTATTAGCGCGATTGTCTTTATTGGAATACGAATGGAGCGCGCCGCCGCGCCGGAGAAAAGGAAGGCTCGCGATACGAGCCGCGAGAGATCATTAACCGGCCGAGAAAAAAGCGGCGAAGCCGCCTTTTTCATAAGAGAGCGAATTAAGCTATTAAATCGTGTCGAGGCGTGGACGAAAATCATTACGCGGCTCTAGAGTGTGCGTGCGTGGGTGTGTGTGTGTGTGTGTGTGTGTGTGCGAGTGGATTCGTTCTCACGTCTCGAAGAAAATCTTGGGACGCGAAAAAAACTTGACGCTTTTCAGCCGTGCTTTTTCTTTAATTGTCGTCTCGATAAGTTTTGCAGTAACATGATTCTTACTGTATAATAGGTCTGTACATGTTTCTTTGTTTTTTTTTTAGCTAATCGAAGATTAAGTAAATTAAGATTATTACCAGAGCAAATACAAGATATTTTACTTGCGCTTAATTAAATAAATACTCGGATAACTTCGTAAGATTAATACTCGTTTAATTCAGTTTATATTCGCAAAAATTATATACTACAACAATTCACTTTATATTTTTACTGCTCAAGTCCAATAAAATTTTCCGCGCTGCTTTCGTAATTAGTGCAAATCTGGTTTCTGAATGTTTTCAATGTTCATTAAAGAAAATTCGTCTCATCAGCGTAAATCCCTCAGCTAAATGTAGTGCTTTTGCGACACAAATGCCATTAAGCGGTAACGAAGCGCCCTGCGAAGTAAGCCTCGTGAAAAAGGATGCAGCCAATGGCTAAAACTTAAGGAGGTTCTAGCTCGCCTGTAGTATGAAGCATCGCAGTAAATGAAGACACGCCCGACGACGTCACGAGACTGAGAAAGTGCAACAACCCCAAGTGTTTTATCGACACTTTTACGCAACTCGGTGCGCCGATAAAAATGATTTTCTACATCTGATTTTTGCGAAATTCATAATTAATGCTTGGTAGAAGATGACAGAACCGTTCGGTCATGCAGCTAAAACCGTTGCATCCTTTGACACTAATAAAAAGCTACTTCTTAAGACACTTGATATTATCCAAGCTTCATAAAACACCCGATAATCATAAAAGTAAGCAGCTAATGAGAAAACTAAACAACAAGTTATTAACCAGTTCCCAATGAATCTCGACAAAATAACTCAGGCCTAAAAGCCTCTGTGGTTTTGCGAATAAATTAGCCGCATTAAAGCCAGCGCGTCGGGAAAAAGATAGCTCGGGTAAAAATTGAGCGGAGGAAAAGCCGGGACCCACCGCGAACTGACGCGACGCTACTTATCGCGGGAGACTCGTAAAGATGCCATCGATCGTCGCGCGGCGTCGGCGCATATAATCCAACCGCGAGAAATCGCTACAAGCGCCGACCGAAAGAGCCACACGTCGGTCGAGAAAAAAAAAACAGTTACCTCTCGTCCGGCATTACTCAGGGTTTAGTGCCTTTCCGTATTTCAGAGAGATTGAGCGCGAGAGGGAAATTGCAGGTAAAGGGGAATTTCACCGGCGGTTGACAAACTTCGCGTTGATCTATCGAGCGGGCGAGCTTGCGGATGAAGGAGGATGAGTAAATGACTAAATTATCGGTGTTTACATTTGATAAAATGACGAGGCTTCGATGTTATTGCATTCTGCGTGCGGATGCGGTTGAACGCGACATTGATTACGAAGCGGCTTTCTATGCATCATTAGCGATGTTTTTATTTTTGCAAAGCATCGCTTCGGGAGTTATTAATTTTACGTTGTTTTATTGTCTTAAAATATAAATCATTGTAAAACAATGGTGTATTATTTAGAAATAATAAATCGTAAGCATTAAATTAAAATGTTTATTCGATTAAAAGTATTGGAACGGTTAACCAAGCCAATAATATATATATATTTAAAAATTAAAGAATACAATTCCCTTTGATCTTCAGTCAGTTATTACATGACCGTAACGCGCACTAGAAAGGCGCGCAGATTCCCGGCCGTAAACGAAGGCCTCCGCCTTCGATACGAATCAAAACGCATTTCGAGAAAAGACGAAAACGCGGCTCAATCTCGCTTTTACTCGAAATATGCAGAGCTTTCGCGCGCGCAGAGCTTTACTCGTAAATACCCGCGTGTCTCGATTAAAATTTTTTACCCCCGCGCGTTTTTTTTTTCGCCCGAACCAAAACGGCGGATTCCTCTGCGATGCTTGTAAATTCTTTCGCGGAGCGCGCGCAGAAATAAATGCAGAGGGGAAAAAGATAAGCGCGTACGTATGTATGTACTACCGATGGGGCGGAGTCCGTGCCGGCCGAGAGAGGCAGCGAGATGCTCTTTTTTGCCGGTACCGCCGAATGAGTTTGTTCGCGGGGATTCGCGAAGGCGTGCTGAGAAAGCGAATTGAAAATTTATGAAATGCCTGCGTTATTTCTTAATCCGAGGAGCTGCGTATGATGATGGTATGTGATTTTTGCTGTATAATTCTCCCTTTTACGGCGAAGTGGGTTTTATGAAACTTTGAGGAATGTTATCGAGAATTTATTTATTAAAGCTCTGGGTTCCAGACTTCGGTGCAGACAAAGAATTTGAAATTATTGGATTCGCACAAAGACTTGCAAAAACTACAATTAGTTCGTAATCAGAATTAATCCTCTCTTTAAAAATTGATGGTCGGAAGTAATGAAGCATTTTAAAACGCAATGTGTCGATTGGTTGTTAAATTAAGATGGTAAAATGAAAAAAATCCAACTTTTTCAAACTCTGAAAATACATATTTTCTAGTATTTATTTAAAATATTAAACTAGAAACCAACCGCTAAATTATTTTAAAACATAAAATATAAAAATTATAAAACTAAAATCAATTTCTATTCAATTTCGTTATTAAGTTTAGTTACTATTGTTTTAATAATCGCACTAAATGGCCATGATTTATTTAGCTTCATAGATAAATGATGGAGTATATAATAAATGAAGTTTTGCAACTGCTAATTGACTGTAGACTTTTGTTAAAAGGCCAATTAAGGATTCTAATTTGAATGCGAAATGGTTTCTAAAATGATGTATTATCGTTTACATGCAGCTAACGTTACCACGATCCGTACAACGACCTGAAATTTCGAATATACACCGAGCACTCGGGGGAAAAAAATTGGCCGAGGAGATCATTTGCATGATTGCAGGAGTACATAATCGTCATTAAGAATGAAAATAAATTTCAATGCCGCGGCTAATATCGGGTTATATCGATGAATAATAATCCCCGCGCGATGCATCGAAAATGATAAATTGCCGCGGCGAACGATACCGAAGTGATCGAACAATCCGCGCAAGAACAGTAATGACAAGCGGAAGCTCGTTTGTATCGGCTGCGTCTACAAATTGTCAATTCCCCGTTAAAGTATAGGCACTCTCTGCTACCTTCTGCAGCTTCTTCGGGTACGCTACGGGCTGCATTTGTCACAGTAATTTTAACTGTATAAGAATTGGAGGCTTATGGTTTTCGAAGTAATAAACCAACTTGCGTTTTTCGGTATTACTATTCTCCGCATGTTGATTTACCGCGGATCAAAAAAACTTTTACAAAGATCTTTTTTTGTGAAATTAGTTCGCAATACTTCATGTAAAAAGAATTTATAATCGTAATGTAGTTTCTATAATATAATATAATGATCAACAGCATATTTTCAGTACTTAGGCTTTGAATCTCAAAAAATCATTTAAATAAAAGCTTTATAATTGAACTATTTGTTTATTTTGAATTGCAAAACTCTCTAAAAAGTTATGGATCTCCTTAGGTACCCGTTTAATTTCACCCTACGCAAAATATTCATCTTCAAGCTCAACAACTTGTAATTTACCCGACAAGAACGGACATTGCATTTGAAAGGTAATCCTAATTCGAGTTTTTAGCATCCATCTTTTGACGTATTAAAAGCGCATCAAAAAATCTAATTTCAATACCCACCGTCCCGAAACGTAAGCACAAACCTGCACTGCCGGCTTGTGCAGCATATCGGAGAAGAGAATGGAAAAACGGTATATACTTAACCTCCGCGGACTTCGGCAGCCTAGAATCTCCCCCGGCTCGCGGCTCGATATATCACGAGTCGCACTTGCCGTACGACGAAATTACAATATTCAAGCGATGATCGTCGGACGGCGATAAATCACCGGGATGCGCGCGCATGCGGGCCCCCGCCGCCGTCGCCGCATCGGAAATCTATCAGGGTCGCGCGCTTTTTGGCTCTCTTTGCAAAATTACGGCCCGTTCAGCCGGTAATTGAGTAATGCATTACACGCGATGATGTCGTGACGGGCTTCGGGGAAAAGCGGCCCGGCTAATTCGCGAGTTTGATTGAGCATTCACAATATTTTCTCCCGGTAATGAAAATAAAATGCGCGTCGGGGGCAGAGATGAAACTTGGCGCGCTCTCCTCCGACATGCTGCCGTTGAGAAATATACGTTACGGCTGCTTTGGGCGCAATTTCTTGCGGCTGGTAGAATGTGCCGCTTTTTTCGAGAGAGAGAGAGATGCTTGGAAAATTAATTGATTGCGAGTTCAAGGTTTGTGCGTTTTCGTGATAACTGTAATAAATAAACGGTCTTTCTCGCTGGATTTTGCACCTTTACTTATGAGGATATTTCTGGCAATCTTGTTTAATTCCACTATCTTCGATTAAATAATGGTTTGCTATTTAACATCAAAGCTCCTTACTTTTAGTACTTGAAAAAGCTTTCCCGACACTTTTTTTTTCCTCGCCCCCGCAAGAGACTAATGATCATTCACGCGCAACCCATTCATCTCCATTCCAAAATATTTAGACACTTCCGTCTCAATATTTCGTACGCAACGGCAGGCGAAAACGCAAAAAATATATATATATATACATATACATCCCGAGTGAAACCTGTCGTAAAACGTAGCAGTGATTGAGCGATCCCGAGATCCGAAACGAGAGAGCGGGTGTATAAAGGTAAGGGCACGGCGTTATTATTCAGCGCGCGTCGAAGAGGCATCATCGCGAAACGCGTCGGGCGCGATCAGACGGCGCGATAAAAGATCCGGGGCCTCGGCTTCGAAATTAGCCATTAGGGGGCCCGCCGCTGATCGATGGATGTTTGGACGCTCGTTAGAACTTGATTGAAAACGTCTCGCGGGCCAATAAAAGGGGCCCGGGCCGCGCGCCGAGTTTTTCGGGGAAAATTGAGGTGTGTTATTACATCGGCTCGAATTAACGCGCCCGAGAGAGAGAGAGAGAGAGAGGCCAGATTGAGATGTCGATGCGCGAAGGGTGATGCGGCCGCACCGGTCGCGTGAAAAATGCGCCGCATCAATCTTGCGTAAGAGCGGGCCGATCGAGTTGTATGCGCGTCTGCGGGACGGGGAGTTTCGCGTTGGATCTTGTAAGGAGGGATTGCTCGTTGCGAGGGAAGCCCAGGTTTTTTTTTTTGCGATACGCGAGATGATTATAAATAACGCGGTAATCGTGGTGGGGTGCTTTTTTTTCTGAAAAATGATTCTTGTTTATCGCGGCGGTGTTTAACTTTGCGCTTTTATGAGGCTGATTTTTTACGTACTTTATAAAGTACTAAAATATCTGTTGGCAAAAATTGTTCGAGTTTCATGTGGTTAATGTATAAAATTCGTGAATTTAGTGCTTTTTAGTTAAAATGATGATTAAAGTAAATAATTTATTTGTGCTTGACACCGTAGTTACGAGATTCTCCGGATGACGGATTTGGCTCAAATGTTGTGAAAAGTTTTCAGATAGCAAAATATGAACATAAAGCCTCCAAATATTCGAGTTGTGGAGGTTCTTATCGTTCTTTTGTAAAAAATTCAGAATAAATATCTCCATGTTTAAATGTGAATAATGTTTTATAGATGAAATTTTTCCCAAAGTTTGAACTAAATCCGTAATCCCGAGGATATGAGCCATTGCTTTGCATACGGAAAAGGGATAAGAAAAGTCGATTTTCATGCCTTCGTGCGCAAGGTGATTCTACTAATCTGAAGAAAAAGACGGTGAAGCTTTAAAAATCTTTATTTTTGCAAGGAAAAGTGTAAACGTAAACATGACCTAAAAGTATGCACCTGCGACATTTTTGCATTGCATAATCATCACAATGCATTAACATAATACCTTGCATCGAGATAATCACATCTCTAATTATCCTTCAATACCCTCATTCAACGCCATAAAATTACCATGCAAAAGCATACCGCACCAATATCTCATCCTTCCCTCTCCGCTCTGTCACTCTTGGCACCCTTCATTACAGTAATTACAAAAACACGTTTACAAAATCGTCCTCAATATTTTCGAAAATTACCTTAGCTATCAGCCTCCAATTATCTGAAACCTGCAAAAACCAAGTGAACGCAAGCATCAAAATGAGAAGTGCTAATGTATACAGTAGTCGGTCTAGATAGGAAGCAGACGACTTTACTTGCATTAATGGATGGTGTTTTCCCACTATCTTACTCTTGTTTCTTTTATTTCATGCGACGATCCCTTTTAGTACACAACATAACCATTCCATTAAAAGGCACGCAGATCTAATTGCGCTATCCCGAATCATTTTTTTTTCCGCGACCCGTTTTCCGTTGTGTATCGAAGCCTTTTCAGATTAGCATCTTGACGATTCGCTATCGCGTCTAAAACCGTTTACAATCGAGTTCGATTTCGTGTTTCTTTAAGCGGCGACTGTTAGCTTGTGACCGATTGGCGCACGAAAATGTTTCTCGAGAAAACGTCGCGGGTCAAGAGAAACTTTATCTAAATTAGAGATTTTAATTCCGCGGACGAATTAACGGATTGCCCAGGGAATGCAAGACGGTTCCGCATTCTGTATCGTCTTATCAGGGAATTTTTTTTAACGAAATCGTAATGGTGCGAATGCGACCTTTTTTATCTCGATCCGTGTAAGAGATAAAAGAGCCTTATGACGCTTCTGTTTCAATTTATCGCACTAATTACAAGAGTCCCATTGGTGTAGAACTCTCAATTTGGGTTTATCGATATTTCCTTTTACAAACGACGATAAAGCGTAGAAGGTGTTAATTAAACGACGACGATACTCCGACTAATTAACGGAACGGACAGCACTTAAAAAATGTATATTCCTTCGAGAAGCCTGTGGAAAAACTCCTCCGCCGTCCTCCTGAAAAATAAATCGAGCGCAGTTCTTCTTCCCGAGAGACAAACCTCTCCTGCCGAAGGCATCATTAAGAAAGGCCATTCAATCGGCGGCAATAACGCGCACAATCCCTTAGAGCGTCCGTCAAAGCGTCAGCAGCTTCTTGAACCGTCTCGGGGCTTGGCGTTCAGTCGCCGCTTACAAATGACCGTTGCATCAGCAGCGGCTGCGGCGGCAGCGGCAGCAGCAGGTACACCGGCGATCGAGCAAAACAAATAGCGAACAATGACCAGAAGCCCGGAGGCAAGGCAACATTCAAACGTCACGCACATAAGAGAGGGGCCGGCAAGAAATCCTCTCTCTCTCTCTCTCTCTCTCTCTCTCCGCGAGCCGCTATTATATACGTGTCGAACGCTAAGCGCGGATCCGAGAAAAGGCAGGCCTTTAACGAGTGAGGCTGCTCGCGAGTCTTATTGGACAAGCGGAAAAAACGAAGCTACCCGCGCGCGTGTAACAAACGCACGAACAAACGAGCTTTTCGCGCGAGCTCCGCGAATAATATGTAATATGCGCCGCCGCCGCCGATCAAAAGTGTCGCTGGAGCTTTTTCAGGCGGGAGCCGCGGACGACGGCGGCTCTCTGTTCTAAGCGGAGCTGCTGTAGGTTGAGGCCGCCTCGTATAAGGAAGCTGTAAGTGGGCAAGCGTCGTATGGAGGTTGGGCTTCCAGCGCGGCTCTTATACGATCTTTGTTGAAAATCGGACGTTTCTTCGATTTTGCTTTTTTTTTAATCGATTTCGCAAATTTAAAAAGTGCGCCAAACGAATTTATTTATAACAGTCGGTGGGACTCTTCAAAATTGATTTAATCGTCCGTTGAAGTGAAAAATGATAATAAATTCAGGTAAAATATGTCGAAGTTGCTTTACTTCTAAAAACACGCATGTTTACCGCAGTGCGTACGATTCGTTGAACTTGATGCAAATACGTTTACTAATTCTATTTTTTGCTTCTATTTCCATTTCATTTTTGCAGATAAAATAAAATCAAACTCTCCGAATCTTCGCAAAATCCATTATTATCCCATCTGCTGCTGAAATTTCGGAAAATAAATAAACCGTCGAACCCTCCGGACGCCTCAAAAGCAGATGAACTTTCTCGGCAACCTGTACCAGCGGTATCCTTGAACAATGCGGCGGCTCAGTGTGATTGGCGCGCGCCGCCGCCTCGCGCCCGCAGCTCTCGCAAGAAGCCGGCCGTCTTGTCGCTCGTTATATCTCGGCCGAGTGCTAGCGGCTCTCTCTCTCTCTCTGCGCGAGGTAAATTGTCGCGCGTTCGCTTTGTATAACAACTCGGCCGGAGGAAGAAGAAGAAGAAGCGGAGGAGCGGGCTCGTTTAGTACGCCGGGCGTCGCGCCGACGTGCAGAAGCTGCTACTTACCATCGGGACATGCGTGTACAAGCGATGGAAAAAGCGCCGGGCGCACAACGCGCTCTCGGGGACGAGGGGAATTATTCGATGCTCTCGGTGATTTTTTTTTTTTTATTGCTTTTCGGAGCAGTCGCTCGGGGGGGGGGGGGGGGTGATGGGGTCTGAATATCGAATATTATACATTAGTAAATTTTAATCCTCTTCAAAATGTCGTATGCCCCTATTAATTGTCGTCGCATTTGCGACCTCGAAGAATCGATAATTCCCATCACGAGCTTCCCTTTGATCCCCGCGTCGCCAGCCACGCAAATTCTATCCTCAGCTCTCGGCGACCGGCGCATCACAGCGTTCCCTCGGCAGCGCAGCGCTTACATATACACCGCTCCCGCGCAAGACGATCCGTAATCAGCTGCCGAGAGAGCTGCGCTCGTCCGCGGCGGGCGTGATTAAAAACGGGCAATAAGAGCGGCCCCCGGCAAAACGAGATTAATAAAAGCAGGAATGACAGCGGGCTCCGCACGGAAGCGCTGCAAGTCATGTACGCGGCTGGCTCCCCGCCGGTCGGGGGCCCCGAGTAATATCATTATCATTCGCCGTGTGGCGCGGCTCTCTCTCTCTCTCGCGGGCTTAATCAATTATTAGCGGGCTAAGAGCCCGGGGAGCCGAGAGAGCCGGGCACGTTCGCGAGCGCTGCTGTGCCCTGTGTGTGCGAACCGAGAGATTTTAGAGCCACACCGCCGCAGTGCTAATTATTATCCATCCCCCTGCTGCCATGGCCTTCATTATCTGGCGGCGCCGCGGCGGAGGATGGTTTGTATCGTAAGCGCGAGTTGTAAGGGCAAACTTTGGACGAGTTCCTTCGGGGATTATTACGTTATCAAAGGACAATTGCTTTTCGGGATGCGGCATTCTCGATGTGTTACGTGTTAAACGTTGAAAATCGCGTTATTGTCGGTGCTGTGAAACACGATTTAGGAACTTAATGATTTACTTTCGGAAATTAAAAAATCTTGTCAACAACGCGAGAAAATCTTGTATTGATTGAAATGTAGAATTAAAATAAGAAGTACAATATCCACGTAACGAAATCTAATGTAAAAAATAATACCCAAATATGTAAGTGGTATTTACAAATTAAGAAGTAGATAAAAAGTCAAAATGGCACTCTGCTATAGCATTGTTTGTTCAATAGGCTCGATTCAGACTCTGAGCAAATTTGTGCACAGTCGCTTTTTCAGGGTCATCATGGAAATGTATTGGGTATAAGTATCTGTCCTCGACCGTTTTGCATTAATCGACCGAATCGCGATTCCCAATGTTGTTTCCTATTTTCGTAAAATCTAATGATGATAATTTGCTTTGCTTTTTTAATTGAATTATCGCCTCTTATTTTACCAATCATTACAAGAGGAATCATCAAACTGCCAATTACAACGATTCAAAGCCGCACGGCAAGCTAAACGACCCGACAATCCCAACAAAAACTCCCCAATAACAAACAGCAATCAGGTCTAATCCTCCGTCGAGTCTCTCCGCCTAGTAAAAAAAGCCGACCAGAGCCAGCCGCCGCCGCCGAAACACGTCCGCGCCTCGGCGTTCATTATCACGTATTCAATAATTGCGCGTCGAAACAATTTGCAACGGCTCTCGGCCGGCATTCCGAGGACGAGAGCGGGCAGCTTCTCTTCCTCGCGGGAGAGTTCCCGGACGCGGTAGCGATTACGTCGGAAGCTCCTAATCAGCGCCGAAGGCGCTCCGCCGGCGGGGCTCGCCAGCCGAGTGAACTACCGACAATTAGGCGAGGAGAGCCTCCTGTGCCTCCGTTCTGCTGTTTTTTTTTCTCCCTCTTTTTCCGCGAGTCGGCGGTGGCTTGCGCTTTGGCTTTTCACGGCTGATTGAGTTTTTCTTCTGTTCGAGGAGTAATTGCTTAATACGTGCTTAGATCACTTTTGAGTGGCGGTTTGCAGGTTCTTGAAGTCATTGTACAAATAGGTTTGAAAGCAGAGAGTTTAATTTAAAAAAATTGTCGAAAGAGTGTATTTTAGAAAAAGATTTAAAAAAAGAAACTTAAAAGTAAACGTCTGGAGTGGCTTTTATCGAAGTCGATTAAACACAAAGTAAAAGCGTACAAAACGAGATGAGAAAAAGGACCGCGGCATCACTGCGAACGGCACACCGGCCGCAAACGCGCGAAATTGCGCGCGCATCGCCGACTCGAGCACGCGGAATGGCAGCTTTTGTCGCTATATATACGCGGTGTTCTGAAATCTGGACACGCGGCTGCGCGCGCATCCTTCACCCATATAAAGCCTCGTTTAACCGCGTGCGTAAGCATTCGGCTGGAAAACATGCATTTGTGGAGGAATTAATAGTAGTTTTTTGTCGCGTACAATGTACGTCTTTAATTTGCGAGACTTCAATCTTCTTCTCGGATTTCTTACAATGTCACTTGTGAAACGAAGAAGGGATCTAGGATTCGTTTCGGAGCGGCTGTGACCTACATACGCGTCCGTAAATTTTTTTGGTCAATACTGAAAATAAAACTTTATTAAAAAAGAATTGTAATACATTAATATTGACACGGAATAATTTTTTTTTTAATTCGATTTTATTTTCAAGTCCAATGGCACGGTAGTGCCGTGGAGGCGAGTTTGAGAAGCAGACGACGCGGCACCCGTACCACTATTTACTTCTCATTTCATGTTCGCATTTTTCATTATTAAAAAAATAATACTTAGCAATATTGTTCCTAAGCTATTTTTGGCATATCAGCATATTTATAGCTAAACTATGATTTTCCACAAAAATATCGGTAAGAAAATCTATTCAATTCGTAATAAACGAGAGCGTAATTAGAAAATGCTCAAAATCATTTTTATTTTTCTCCTTCAGACCGCCTGAAGTTTGCCACATATAAGCTATATATATTGTAATATATAGATATAGTTGAGAGTTGAGAATTGCTTTCTCAGCATACCGTGAAGTCAGCTACACCTGCTGATATTTATAATATCGTACTATGCTCGTGCGCATTTCAATCAAAGACACCGGTATTTAAATATTTATTTATTAAAATATCGCGATTTATTAATTAAAAATGAATATTTCTTTGCAATTAATACGCGATCACTTTATTTAAAAGAATAATTTCGTTAAACATTGCAACATTCCAAAATAAATTTTATCTCTTAAGGTGGGTGTACACCTTTAAATTTTCAAAAAATTCATTTTTTTTATTTCATATTTTGATAGCAAATATTTTCAAGAATATTTTCCCGCAAACTGAGTATTAAAATTTGCCGCGGTTCCAAAAATATAGACAAAAATTTGGAAAAAGTTTTTTCGTATAATTCGTCGTTTTTGTATAATCTAATTATGTACAATTTAAATTATTAATAAAAATAATTACTATTGCAATAATTATGACTGGTTTCGACCACATATTTAATTTTAGTTTTAGTTTAGATTTAGTTTTAGATTTACATTTAGTTTTATTTTAATAATTTAATTTTAATTTGTAAACTGAAATTAAATTATTAAAATCTCAATTTGTAAATTGATTTAATTTTGAAAATTTATTTTTGATCAATTTACTTTAACGTTTTATATTATTTTTATATTTATTTTTTAAATTACTATCAAGCAACTGAATCCTGCTTAATTTTTTCAGTTTCAGAGAATATAAACGTTATCTATTCGATTTTTTAAAATTATTGATATGCCCAGAACATTATTTTAGATTTAAATTTAAATTTAAATTTGAAAATATTCTGCTGCCCATAAGAGTGAAAGAGATAGTCGTATTGATCCATGATCTTATTTAAGTGTATCCCACTGTTAATACAAAACAGTAATTTTTCTTACATTTATAATAAATTTTATTAGAACATTTCTCTCAGTGTACCGAAAGCTTCGGATTTACTAAAATTCACAACTTTTCGGTTATTAATGCAATGTTAAGATGAATTTTAAATGAAAAAAAATCACGGGAAAATGCTCCTGCGCTAGAAAATGATTGCGTACATTACTTTGTACTTTCGCTGAGTATCTTACGCGGAGCGACATATGTGTTGTGCTTCTTGAGACTATAGATACGAAATGAAATCCATTAATGAAACATACAAAAACGAGTCTCTTAGCACGAATCGCGTCCAAAAATGAGCGAAAAATCCTAAAAAAAATCGATTTATAGGGGGCACCCGAATGTCCGAGAGACTCTCAGCTCGCAGCTTCGGACGACCGTAATCCACAATATCACGCGCGTAGCTTCGCTGCGTTTTTTTTCCCGGAGTGGTGAGCCTGCTACTAAGTAATACGTGGGTTCAGAGAATGTACTTAGTTTTTTGCTGAAAACTATACTTAGTTAAAACTGAGAAAAGATTGAATTGAGCAAAGCAAGGCCGAATGCGACTCGCAGAATTCAGGTGAACGCGCAACAGCGTTTAATCTCAGTTTCGAAACTGGTTTGCCTCCAAACGCGGAAACCCTATTCGCAAATGTTCTAAACAAAATTTCCAGGCCTCCGCCAATCATATCGCAACTTTTCTCTAGACACGCATGACAGTTAGCTGATTTGTTGTATCAAAATGATCGTCACAAAAACAATGCAGTGACAAATTTTTGTTTGTAAATAAGTGCATATTTAAAGAAATTAACGTTTTATGTAAAAAATAAATATAAATAAATATTCTTTAGCATTTGAGATATTTATTTATTACCAATTTTCTTTTAACATGAATAATGATGGTATTAAATTTATACTTTATATCTTCAATCTGTTAACCTACATACGTTATTGAGTAAATTTGCAAATCGTGTAAAACAAATACGAGTTTGAAAAATAATCTGACAATAAAATAATTAGTCATAATTAACGATCATTTTTTGAAAGAACAGTATTTAGAATATAGTATTTAAAATAGAGTATTTAGTATGTTAAAACCAAAGTTAAATATACAAATCGTTAAAATATGAGATGCAGGGATGATTTTCTCAAATTTTAAAATCCCAAGAAATTGAATTGAAAAATAAGTAAATTAATTAATTATATTGTTATTATTTAATGATAAATTTATTAATATTATTATTTAAATTAAATGTAATTATATAAACTGTAATATATAGAAAAGTGCGTGTCAGTAAATTAGATATGTGCATGAAAACGCGTAGCGTTCAGTGTTTACAACAAAAAAAAAAAAAAAAAAAAAAAAAAAATTATTTGTTTAATACAAGTTGGTGGGGGCCCATACACTGCAGCCTACTCCGCCTAGTGCTTAAATCCAGCTTTGAGGCCACACTCTGCAAATTTTTCATTCTCAGGTTTCCGATCAACGAGTGCAGAAGGCTTTCATCAAGAAACATTTCAGTTTCAGTGTTCAATTATAGAATCGACTTTGGAGGTGAGTTTTATAATTCATATAATATAAATATTAAAATGTAATATTTAAAACTAGTTTGTTAATTATTAACTTAAGTTTTTTAATGTTAAAAAAGATTGATTTGTTTAAAATTTTTTAAATCTCCCTACAAGAAATTATTGTTAGAAACACAAACAATTTTTTATTTTATAAAAAGTAGAAAAAGTCAAAAGAAAGGTAAATTTTTTTTACTTCAAAAAATATTAATGTGTTGATTTGAAAAGAGAAAGAATATATATTAACAATTAACTATAGACTACTAAAAAAAAAAAAATTGTATGACGGTCGGAAACTTATACTTGCTTATACATACACATTTGTTAAAAGGTAATTTTTAAAGATTTCACAAGTTTTATAGAAATTTTTTATTTTTAGACAATGTTTTGAATGACAGACTTTGCTTAGTACAGAAACTTAAGTTAAACAACAAAAAATGAAAAACTAAAACGAATAAATGTCTTATAATTTATTTATACGATTAATGAAAGATTTGATAAGCAAATTTATACTTTTAATTAATTCTTTCCGCAATAATTGTATTCATGAAAACAAAAATTTTCTCAAGTTACGCTTATTATGTTTCAAATGGTGTCTCAAAAATCATATGAAAAATTGCAAAAGAAAAGAATTAGCAATTAATTTCCTAATAGAAAACTAATAAACTTTTACACATATAAATTCTATTTCGAAAAGCGCGTAGAAAATCAAATTAAGAAAAACATTTCAATATGTATTATCTCTACATATGCGTCTTACATCGGGATATAAAGATGTTACTACACTTAATGATTTCTACCTCGATTTTTACATAGTATTTAAAACTCATTAAATGTCAATTAGATGTAAATAGTACATTGTGCAACTAGGGGAGAAAATGAACTACTTCAAGCGAGGGACAGAGACGAGTGCTGAAAATACCTCACCCGAGTCTGAAATAGTTTTTCTCCGCGTGTTACACACCGTGTTTTTGTCAACGAGGGCATGGAAGGCCCACATTTGGTGTTAGAAAGTTGAGTAGATGATCATGCATTTCAAATTGTGCACAGAAATAGTAAAAAATAGTTTAAAACAGAGAAAAAAAAATTAAAAAAAAAAAAAAAAAAAAAAATTGTTTTAAAAAATTTTCAAAATCAAAAAATGTAACTTTTTTGTCCGGTGAGCCCCGCTCGGACAAACAATTTTGACAAACGTCTGGAATGCTCGATTTTCTACGCTACTTTCTAACGTGAAATGAGGGCCATTTAATGCCCGAGTTGGGAAAAATTCTTAATACACAGGACTTCCCCAATTTAGCAAAGAGTATTTTCTCTAGGGTTGGACGTCTTAAAGTTTATATGCGGAGGATTACTGTTTGCTCGGTTTAATGAGAATTTGAAGACCGCTTTTAAGGTATAAAAGTTTCAAAGTAACACCTAAAAATTAAATTTTTCCCTGCCACAGCGCCGAGTAAGAGGGGGATGGAAGGAGAAAATTCAGGTACCTAAAATGTTCATTAGAAACCAATTAGAATAGTCGGCTCTTTGTACCTAAGATCTAGAGATAAACGACTATATAATATCGAGACGCTCTGAAAATCTTTCATTCCCAGTTTTCCGAGCAACGAGTGTAGACGGCATCGAGAAACATTTTAGTTTCAGTGATCAATTATACAATCGACTTTGAAGGTGAATTATGTAATTCATATATAATATAAAGATTAAAATGTAATATTAAAATGTAAGTTTCTCCGTCATTCGATTTTTTTTCATTCCTATATAATGGTTAATAATAATTCTTTATCTTTTTAAATTAAAAAGTTACCATTTAATAAAAATGTATGTATAAGCAAGTATAAGTTTCCGACCGTCATCCAATTTTTTTTTAGTAGTCCAATATTAAGTCGAGATCAGTATTTCAAAATTGTTCTAGCCCTTTGTTGTCAAACATAATATCATAGGGATCGTGTACAAATGTATAACTAATAGGTGACATTAAACGAAATACCAAAGCAAATCAATTTGAAAACTTTTTATTTTAATTGACGACGTTTGTTACGTATGTTACAGTTTTCGACAGTTTTCTACATTGTTACGGTAGAAAACCGTTGAATTTCATCGGAAACCCATCCGCTATATAGGTAAGAATCTTGTTCTGTGTGGATCAACCGCACGGAAAACCGAAGAGTGAGCGTGGCGGAGGCGAGAGCAATTTTTGGCTGTCAGTTTCGACTCGCTATACGGAGGTGATCGCCTAGCTCCAGTGGGACCCCTACGTTTTACTCCTTCGAGTTGCAGTGGAATTCGCGTCTCAGAGAAAATTTTGGGCGGTTGGAGCGAGGATACGTAGCCTGAGATCAACGGCAGGATGGTGCTCCCAAAAAGCTCAAAGAGAGGGAGGAAAGAGCCCAGATCCCGGGATCCAAGTACCAGTGGAACCCAATCTGATTCCTCGAGTAAGAAGGATGAAGTATCGAATAAAGGTAAGTTTTTATAATTTTTTCTTTTTTTTAAAGAGGGTTCATTTCCTAGTGAATCATTGGTTTGGGTTGTAATTAATTGATCGGAGAAAGACGAAAACGAAGCCAAGCTCAAATTTCCTTTTCTGAGAAACGCGGTTCACTTTTTCATGGCTGCAGTTATACGAATTGAGCGCTAGCACAGACGTTTGACTTTCTCCGCGGGGGTGGAGTTTTGCTAGAACTTACATTTTGGGCAAGGTAACGCTTATTTTAAACCGTTTCAATTATTATTATTATTTTTTTTTTTTCAGTTCCTAAAGAGAAGATCAGAGTTGGGAAAGACTACCAAGCTATTTTACCAGAGATGATTCCCTTGAATGGTCAGTTCATTTAGAATATTTAAATTCAATAATAAGTACATTGATGGCTTGGAGATTAAACATTTTAATTTTTTTTCAGAGCGTAATTTAGACCTCTGTCATGAAAAGGCACTACGTGTATGGACTCCAACTAACGATATTCCCGATGAAAAGCGTAAGTACTTTTGCAAAATTGTAATATATAACAAATTTTTTAATAGTTTTGTAATACAATAATTTAAATCATGGATTTTTTTATAGTGGACGAGTATATTACCTTAGCTAAGGAAAAGTATAAGTACAATAAAGAACAAGCCCTGGGAATGTTGTTGTGGCACAAACACAACTTGAAGAGAGCAATTCCAGAGTTAAAAAATTTCACGCCATTTCCTGTCAAACCAAGGAACCGGACCATAGAACAAGTTCTATATGAAGAGGATTTTAAATTTCCCAAGTAAATTTATTATACTAGTAGTTGAAACAAATACAATTTTTGCAGAAGAAAGCCCCGAATACATTTTAATAGATTTGCATTCGCTTACCCATCGCCTAAAATAATGATAATCTTTGGAACTCACCTGCAACAAAAAAGAAACATAATTAAACAAACGTTGATAAGTATATAAGTAATAATATTAATAAAAAAACCGGGGTTTGAATTATAATATGAATTACGTAATGTTATATGCAGTTTGTGAGCTTGTAGCCTATGTACAGGTAACATTGTGTTACCTCTATGTAAATTACTTTTGTACTTTTTTAAATTTTTCTAGTAAATACATAAATAAATATTTACTTCATTAATCAGTCAAATACGTTTATTTACTCAATATTACCTAAGTACAGCGGTTACTACATGAAAAACGTCAAAATTAATAAGTCTTTCCTCGATCAGAAACATAACGAAGCAGCAGCTATTTACATCGAACAATAAAGTCGAACGCTTCATTTCGATTAAATTGTATTGTCACTCATGGCGGGGCCGCTATTTAAATTTGCGCGTCGAAAAAAATCTCCTGATTCGAACCGACAGAGCGACTTCCCCGTGTACATTTGTCGGCAACCAAATATGACGGATTCCCCATTTAATTGTCGCTTCGGGCAACTCGAAATCATTCGTTACTCCGATCGAGAATCAGCGGCTCCGGACTTTTTTCCCATTACAATATTTCTTTTGCGGCGTGCTAATGAATACGCCTCGCATTAACGAGTCAGCGTCCTAATTTTACTTTTTTCTTTACTTACGATTTTTGACTCGCGTTATTATTCTTATTTAATTTTTAAAGGACGAGAAGAAAGGCGTTACTTAGCATGTAGATATAAAAACGTGCTTTTAATTAAAAAGCGTTCGTTTGCGGAAAAGACCTCGCACAACGCATAATGTTTGTCCTTCATTATTTTACGCAAAACTTTATTTTAAAAAATCGTCTATAATATAGGTAAAAAAAAAATCGGTTTCGTAGGAAAAAAATGCACTGTGAAAACCTTATTTTATTTCTACGTATAATAATCTAAATACGATTTCGAGCATAATTTCGACACACGTTCATTGTAAAACGGTCAGCGTGACCACCGCATTTGCCACGGTACCTTAAATCTCGAGCAATCCCCCGGCGACGTTAATCCAGCCTCGCTCTCCGCTCCTGAACCAGCCGTATTCTTTTTCCCGTCGTTATCGTCACGCGGCCGAAGACGAGGTGTGTAACGGCGGGCATTTCGAGAGATGACAAGCCGCCGCTGCCGCGCCGCGAAGGTGTCGAAACTCAGCTTTTGTCAGTCGGCGTTTAACAAGCGACGCCGCCTCCTCTTGCGCGGTTAATTTAATTTCGTGCGCTTGATTGTAGGCCTGTCCCCCTCCTCCCCTCCCCCTGGCGCGGTTCGCCACGAGCCTTAATGAAGGGGGAGAGGCGCGCAAAGCGTAATTATAAAAATTATTTCGAGAGATGGGAAGGCGTAAGAGGCGCAATTTGGCTTTCAAAATTTTGGGCCTCTTAACGCGCCCAGAGAGAGAGGCGGCAAGACGCCTGACAAGACGAGAGAGGGACGACCCTTTGTGTTGTGGGATTGCCCACTTCTTGCTACCTTCGCGCCGCGTTTTTCACCTGAGGGATCGGGGATCTCGCTGTTATTAGAAGCTAATTCGATTGTAATTATGAATTACGCATTTTCTATGAAAAGAAGATTTTACAGCTACTACTTAATTTAAATGTTTAAACATGAATAATTAAATACTGTGAATCTTACTCAAATTTTCCACGTTAACTTTTGAAACTTGCTTAAATACCATAATTGTTCTAAAATGCTTATGTAAGCGTAGAAATCTCTTAAAGTACGGTAAAATGAGGGAAATTAGCATGTGCGATGTTCGCGAGAGATTTGCAGGGCAATAAGTGCAAAAGCTGCACGTAGTCTTGAAAATCGACGGAAGTCAAATCCCTTGAAACAACAGGCAAATCCCGGAACCTCACGTTTTTCGCGTTTCTTTTCCTTTTTTCCTCCTCTCCTTCTCTATCCCTCTCTCTCTCTCTTTCTCTCTCTCCTTCTCTGTTCTCTCCTCCTCGCCGTGCCTTTTGCGCCCGACTGCTGCGATCTGTGCAATTAGAGCGTTGCAGAACTGTTCATTACCCCGAACAAGAGGCGCATCGTCCAGAGTAATTTTCCCTCCCCCCTCCTCCTTCCCCTCCCTGAGAATCAACTTACGATCTCCTTTTTATCTTTCCTTTCTTTCTCCTGGTCTACATTTTTTCTTGTTTCCTCAATCAACTTTCGCACGAGTGAAAATCTCGAGCGATTTCAAATAGTTTTTAAGCGTCTATTACGCTCAATTTTAGAGCGAAACAAAAACGTTTGAGCTTTGGAACTAAAATTAATGGCGTTGGCAATCCAAGTTTTAAGCACGTTTAAGAAAAGCATTAAATTATCTAATAATTAAAAGAATAAAGAGAATTTAAGAAAATTAATTTTAAGATTGAAGGGAAAACACTCGATATCAATTTATTTTTGCAACTGCAAACTGACTCCGCTCCAAATGCAACCCTTCCGACGCCTCGCAAAACTAGCTCGTCTCCATCGCAATTCGAGAAGGCAATTAGCGCGGCCGGCCGATAAAAAATGCAGGCGCAGCCGGTCCGAGAGTCTTCTCCTCCTCCTTCCGTCGAAATTCCAGGTCTTTCCGCTCGGCGGACAGCTTCCGCCAGGCTCTCTCGCCCGCCGCCCCCGAAGCCGCTTTTAATTGAGCGGCTCGCTCTCGAGCGCTCTATCATTGAGAAATCTTCCTCCCTCCCCGCGCCGCGCGGTGTGTTCTCGCGTGGCAATGACCCGTTGACCCCGATGACCGGCTAACGATCGACCCACCGCGCAGCGCGGCAGCCACTTGCCCGCCGTTACGGTGGAGGAGAGCACAAGTGGCTCAAGAGAGGGGGATCGAGATGACGATCTCGGGGATCGATGCCTCCTCTGCGAGAGAGGGACGGTGTCGCCGATTTTTTTTTTCGAGAGGAGAGAGAGAAAGAAAGAGAGCTTGTCGCAGATAAGGCGCCGGTCTTGCGATGTGCGCCCTTTCGATGGATGGACGCCTGATTGTGTCTTAACTGCACCGGGGAACGCTTTATGAGGCTTCTATTTCTTAAGGCTGCCACGTGTGAGCTGCTTTTAGCGACGGGGAGAAAATTGCTTCATTCGTAAATCAATTATTTGGTAATAATAATATATGATATTATTTATATTAATTCATTAGTAAAGAAGGGGCAATTGCAGATCCATTTCAGTTGATCATTGAAAAGTGGATCTGAACCTAACATGAATTCTGCTCAACCGTCACTCGCAAAAGTCCGAAAATTCGAGCGGGACATAATGCGCGGGGCGTCGATGGCAATCGAAATTCGCACGCATTACCGTCAATCAAGTCTCCCTGTGCAGCTGCGCGTTCGAGTGCACCCCCCGACGGATAATTGCCGCTGATTAGCGCGGAATCTCTCTCATCCGCGCCGATCTCATCGCGCGGCCAGTTGATTTTAATCCGGCGATAACGTCTAATGACTGCGGTGGCAAGGTTCCCGCGTCTGATTGATCGACCGCGTTGCCTCGATATGAGTCTTCGGAAAAAAAAATGGACTGCGAATGTAGTGCTGTTTTATTTTTAGACAGCATGATGAATGGATATTTTACTTATATAATTGACTCAAAAATTGTTTTTTATCAGTTATTGTAATATTAATTTTAATTTGCATTGCAATTATTATATAGTGTTATTTAAAATTACAAATGATTCTTTTTAATATTACAGTTCATAAAATTGCAAACTTGTAAAAATCGAGCATAAATAAAATATGTATTTAGATAAAAATTTATTTCGTTACATGATTTCATAAAAATGTTAAACATTAATAATTATTGTAAGAAACTATTCTTTAATTTTACTTTGTGGTAAATAGATTTAAGATAATTTTTTTTTTTTTTTTTTTCTTGTATGGAAACCAATTTTCATTAGTATTAATCCTATTATTAAAAGTAGGTTACAGTGTAAAAAATCCTATAGAGGTGAAATATATTTACCTAGGTCTGGTGCAAACAAAAAAGAAAAAATTTACTTACTACTTAACGCTAATAATTAAATTTTTTATTTATAACGCTTTGTATACTCTGAAACGGTTCAACGCAAAACATTATATATAATTTATAAATGCAATTTAAGTAACGAATAACACTTAAAATTTACATTTGATCCATTTTTTTAGTTTATTATTTACTATCTTTTTACTAGATTCTAAGTCTTTTAATTCATTTGGCAGATCATTGAAAATTTTAATAGCTTCTATATAACTACTCTTTTTGCTAACCGTTTTAGTTTATATTTTTGGTAATTGTATACTTTTATTCCTATTAAATTATAGCTTCATAAGAAAAGGATTGCTTTATATTCGTTGGATAATTCTTTTCTACAAATTTGTTCTTGGTAATAATTTTTTTTAATAATTTTTTTTTT
Organism: Ormyrus labotus; assembly: GCA_035582975.1. Taxonomy (NCBI): domain Eukaryota; kingdom Metazoa; phylum Arthropoda; class Insecta; order Hymenoptera; family Ormyridae; genus Ormyrus; species Ormyrus labotus. The sequence goes on along the minus strand of JAWWEO010000001.1, from coordinate 21,038,976 downwards.
TTTTTTTTCGTTTGCGCCACCCCAGACTAAAATGCCATAAGTAGAACTGCTGTGGAAAAAGTCATAATGCATCATTAATAATTTAGAGAAAACTCGTATTAAATATCTAAATGTATTTGTTATGATTTTTATGTGCTTATTCCATTTCATGTTAAAGGCAAAAATTAAAGCTAAATATTTATGCTGATTTTTAATCATTAACATTAATCAATTATCATATAAATATTTAAATAAGTATCGGTATTAATTAAAACACATTATTTTTAAATTAAAATCGAAAAAATTTTAAACTATTCGAAACTAAAAAGAAATAAAACGTTCCTAACTTCCGCAAGCCTCGCGAATCGATTCGTATTTACCGCATTTCGCGCCGATACAAGCATGCGCGATTCTGTTCAGTTCGCAGTCCGGTTCCGCTAGCGGTCCGTTTCCCATCTCCGAGTCTGACTATAGTTCTTTACCGAGCGCGGTACGGTATCCGCCTACAGTGCAGTAGTGTCGTTGTCGAGAACGTTTATTCCCGTGACTCGGTGGTTTGTTGTCGAAAAGTCAATCGTTTACCGACAAAATGTTGATCAAAGTGAAGGTAATGTGTTCATCTTTATGCTTGCGAGGTATGCAACCATGAAAAATACATTACTCATCTCTCGATTCTTTCCTTTACAGACCCTGACTGGAAAGGAGGTGAGTCCTGCAAAATTCTAACCTAGCAGAACAAAAAGCCGGCTATTTATTTATTTTAATGCTTTATCATTAAACGTAAATCCGTTTTTTAGTAATATTTGTGTATAGAAGAATGTTATGCTTTTCCATTGGAGTAGGCTAAGATTCTAACCTCAATATTTCAATATTCGCATTACAAATATTGACAATTATGTGATATGTTACTTTTCTTATAACATTTTCAGATCTTGTTTTTCAATATAATATTTTGTAAAAGTACTCTACTTTTATTGCTTAAAATTTTTAATTTATTGCAATTTATTAATACGAATACTTTTTTTAAGGTTCTTAAATCAATTTAATGTACAATTTTGAGTTTTAAAATTGTGTTTATCTATAGTAATTAAATTAATAAATCTTGTTCTACTTATTTATAGTTATAATTAAATTCTTGTTCTAAATTTATTAGGAAAATATAAAGTGGCAAACAATACCAAAGATTAAGCAATGTTATGGATTGACGTTAATTTAAAATTCAATTAAGATATAAAGTTTAATTTAGAATCAACACGCTATTTTTGTTATATTAACATATTGTGGATATTTGCCAACATATGTTGATGACATCGCATTGTAATTTATTTAGATCGAAATCGACATTGAACCTACTGACAGAGTTGAAAGAATTAAAGAAAGAGTAGAGGAGAAGGAAGGCATTCCACCACAGCAACAAAGACTGATTTTCTCAGGAAAACAAATGTATGTATTTAATAATAATCAAGATATTCTTTTATTTTGCAAGGATCTAAACGTAAAATATTTTTCAGGAATGATGAGAAGACGGCACAGGACTATAAAGTTCAAGGAGGTTCTGTTTTGCATTTAGTACTTGCGTTAAGAGGAGGTCTATGAAAAATTTTTATTTAACATCTGAAAGCCTGTTCTATAAAAAAAAAATGGCAGATTATAATGAAAAGCTTAAGTGAATTAGATTTTTTTAAAGACTAGGCTTTGTAAATATAAGATGATAACGACTAAGAGTAAAAATAATTTAAAATACAACAGTCACTCCTTATACTATGTTTTTTAAAATCTTGTAACTAATAAAGGTGAATAAGTTATTAAAAAATATTGTTTACTCAGACTTTTATGTAACCTTATCCTTGATATTTTAAATATCTTTTTTTTTACAAATTCTTAGATTTTTACTTTCAGTAAAATATTTATGACTCTGATAACTCGTAGCACTTATTTTTATGCGTAATCATTTATGTTTTTAAAATAAGTAATTCTTAAAAATAAATTATAACATGATGCAATAAATCAATAAATAGCATAACTTGGTGTTCATAAATCACCAAGCAGAGCCTATTACGTGTCTGCTAAACGTTCAGATTGTTAAATTTGAAAATTTTATTAATAATTTCCTCAATAATCAATTGAAATCGAAACATTTCTCGACACTTCCAAGACTGTACGAAAAGCAACATCTCTCAACCCGAATAATTTCGGACCCGCGGCTTCTTTCGCCACATCAGGATTTCGTCTCCAGAAATCTCTTTAGCAAGAATCCGCTCGACTCCAGCCGGCGCGGCATATCCTCCTCCCCTTTCCCCCGAGCTCGCTCGCGCACCTATACAGCCCGCGCCTCGCGCCTCGCGGCCGTGTAAAACACTTGTTGCCGGCGTGCAACATAAATCAGGCTTGCGCGCGCGCGGCGCCGAGACACTCGAGAGCTGCAAAAAGCGCGGCGCATTCCTACGGCGCGGACTTTTCGAAATATCGTTAAGAGGATGCGCGCCAGGCGCGCGGGCTTTATCGCCCTGGGGGATTTCAATTTGTGCGTATTACACTCCGGTGGTGTATACACTCCGAGAGTTTACGGAGCATGTATATAAGCCCGCGGGAGTGGTTTTAGCGCGGCGAGTCGTTCGGGAAAATTGAAACGGACCCGAAAGAGGAGCTCTCTCTCTCTCTCTCTCCGCTGCCGAGAGTCGTTAGTTTTAGATGCGCTACGTTTTGATGGGCTCGGTAATAGAATTCGCGCCGCTGTTATAGATTGCCGTAAAGCCGGAGTTTTTTTCACTATAAAATTCCCGGCTTTGTTAAAGCAAAGCTCATTTTTTGTACGTCGCGGCGAGCCGTAAAGTGCAAGGAAAAATTGAACCGAGGAGCGTCTTGTTTTATGTAGACTGGCGCTGCTCTTGTTTCGGATCTACACTTTTGCCTTCTATAAGAAGATTAAAAGAATGTATTTAGAAGAAGGTAATAGATATGGTTTTTAAAACCAATTTTACGGTGGTTGAGAAGAGTATTTGTCAGCCACCCGGCTCTCACATCATACAAGGAAAATAGATTCAGCGCGCTTCTTACCCACGAACACTTTGTACTATTGCACCCCCTGCGCTTAGAGCGTCAATATTCTAAACCCGTGTCCCGAAAACAATAAATAGAACCGTTGCACACGTCGAACCTATTAGTCGCATAACTGTCGCTGATAATTTTTGGAGCTACAGCTTTATTCACTGCATAGTAAATGTTCTGCTTCCGGTTAGTTGCCGGAATACTTTCTACCTCTGCAGAGTCCTCTGATTCGGATAGAAGAGAGCAGGGCGCAAGGTACTCAAATAAAAAATATGGAAAACAAACGCACTAACATTAATTACGATACAAAAATTCATCACTTCTGTTGTAGCTGTCAGAGCCCTTCTACGTATTTACAAGTAAAAACCTTCGATTCCAAAATCCTTATGTTTTTACAATTAACAATTCCTGGCCTTTGACACATTGATTCCTTCGCGCATGAAAAAAAAAATTAACAGAAATAAAAGAAAGCTATTTTAACGCAAAAGTAAATGCGAAGAGGCAATAACCGCAATTACGTTTATGAGGAAATCAATTGCAATTTTAGGTATGTAAGGAGCGGCGTCAGTGAAAGAGCCCGGAGAGTCTTTGTGGAAGTGACCGACGGACTCGGTGCCGCGAGTGCCGACAGCTTACACCGAACGCGGAGAGAGAGACACGAGCAATTTTCTTGTCATTTTCGCGGAGATTGACTCTAAATTACGACCGAGGTGCACTTGTCTCGCCCGATCGGTCCGGAATCCGTTTGAGAATCGACCAAAGCCACATGTAATTTACAAATCAGCGGCGAAGAAGAAAAATTGAAAAACTTATCTTATCGGTCTCCGTTTTTCTTGTGCACCAATTTACGCAGTAATTGTTAAGCCATTAGCATTCGACTAATGAAAGGTTTCATTACTTTTAATAGCTATGAACGACACGATCGATTAAGGGGTTTATCTAAAAAATGAAGAACAGTCTAAATTTAATTAATTTTAACAATAAAGCCAATGCCACTAACAGCAGTGACCAGTGGTAGCATTTTTTTTTATTATTCTTACCAAAACCCCGCCGTCGGCAGAGGCAAATCCAATTTTTCCCAAAACTAAACGCGTTTCTAGAAAAAAAGTTCAGACCTAAAACCAACCAATTTACAATTTACAACACCGTAAAAGGCGCTGATAGAGGATCTTTTCGACGTATAAACCCAAACAAAATCGCAGCCTATACCCCATAAAACGGCGCCGTAAAAAAAAAAAAAAGGCCGAGGCTAAAAAACGTAAAAACGTCCGTTACTTGTCCCGGCGCCGAAATCACCCTGGCGTCGAAGCACCACGTAGCGACGTAAGCTCGGCGCGGAGAACTGACTCGACAGATTTCGACCCGCTTCCTTATGGGCTTTCGAAAGGAGCGCTAAAAGAAGGAGGGAAAAGGAGCTGCTCGCACGTGCCGGCAGTAGTTCATCGGGCTGAATTTCGCCGCCGATATTGAGGAAGTCTGCAGCGGCGACGCGCAAGAAAGTTATATGCATGCACAGCGCCGTTAAACGAGCTTTCGCGCGGTTTTACGTGTATCGCGCTTCGCCTACGTTTTTTTTTTTTTTTTGCTTGATGAAATTACGGGTCCCGAGTTACCGAGGAGGCAAATACAGGTTAATTTGCGTTCGAGGAGTTTTTTGGTTAACTGCATCAAATGGGCATTTTGTTTGTTCGATAATATAATTATTTGATAATATTAATAATTTTATCCCTAATATATCCAAATTACCAAGTTCGCTAATTTAATCAATTAAGAAAGTACGTCCACGTATATATAATTCGAATCGACGTAAAAAAATCACACCTGCATTCTAATTAACCGAGCTCGCATTCACAAATCCAGCCGAGCGAAAGCCTCTGCGCAATCCGGGCATTCTGTATCAACGGTTTGTATACGCAAAACAACGGCGCGTGCAGTCAAATCAATTAATTGCTCCAGTTGAGCGGCCATTATCAATCGGCGACCTGCGCCGCCTGACCCCGTGAGCTCGATGACGCGGAATTCGCATGTCTGCGCCGCTGATCGAGTGCCGGGCACGCGCTTTCTTCAGCCAGCGGATCCTTTCGCCGTGTTGTCTAGGGAATTTTGAAAAATCAGCCTGACTCCTCAAATTATTTTTTGCTTTAAACACCCGATATTTTTGTGTTTTGTCCAGTGCGTTGTTTCAAAAATATGCACCAATCATTAAATTCAGGCCTTGGATTGGCACTGTCAATTGACAAATTTTTAATACGACGGCGGCTTACACGAAAAAAAATCATAAATTTAAAATTGAGAAAATCAGAAATAAATGCAACAGGAGGTTTCAAAACAATTGCTGGATTTTTCTAAACGATGAAGTGGACAAAACAAGTAAATATTTAGGGTGTTTCAGGAAGCCTCTATAAATTTGGCTTTCTTCATATTTTGGTACTTTAAAACATATTCTGAAGTTTGAATCCATGGCCTCTTCTAGTGAATGAGATATTTTAAAAAAGATTATTTTAAAAATAAATTTTAATGCTCGATATTCGTTGGAAAGTATATGCACTTTATACATACTTAAAATTAAAATTAATGTCTTACCAAACGATTATTTTTTATTTATTAGAATACTTATTTACCACCAATAAATACATCTTTGTTCATTACTCAATCTTTTATGCGCCGAACAAACAAGCGGTTTGTAATTTTAATTGAATATAACCAATAAAATTAAATATTATTGGTTATTTATCAATCCCCCCAGCGCGCGAAATAAATCTAGCTTTATAATGAAAAGATTATAAAAACAATAAATTTTTCCGTCCGCCGCAACACAATACCTAAAAATAAATCCATCCATCCAGCGCATAAGTTCTGAAAAGACTCAATCGCGCGTTAAATAACTCTTCGCCGCAGCTCTCACTATACGGCGCCTTACGGGGGAGGAGTCTTGCGTACCTATTCCGCTCTTTAGCCGCAGGTGGAGCGATGAGGCAACGACGGCGTAAAGCTCTCTCTCTCTCTCTCTCTTTCTCTCCGCCGCGACGAACAATCGGCCCTTTGTTTAATCAATCCTTTTTCATTTAAGTGATTATTTAAATGAGCTCTTAGCTCTCGGGCTCTTTACGAGCGCGCCGCGGATGCTAATGTGTCAATTATGCGCCTCGGTGTATCCAATTGGTCGTGTGTGCGCCGCTCTCGACAAAAGCATGCGCCGCCGCCGCCGCCGCCGCCGCAGCCGCGGCTTATTAGGGATTCGCCAAAGCGGCCGAAGCGGCTTTGACGAAATTATTAACGATCGATGATTGATGGAGGAGCGAGCGCGCGACTTTTCTTTGCCGAAGAGCCGCCTTTGACTTGCGAAATCGGAGGACTGTATATCGCCTCGATTCGCCGCTCGGGAGTTTCGGGGCGCTTCGCGAGAATGAAATGCCGAGGGTGAAGGCATTCCTGTATATGCGCTGCGTATCTCGGACTGTTGCAAAATGGGTAATTTGTGGATAAAGTTTGATGAATGAGCGCTTTTTTGTCGGATCGGGCATTAGCGCAATTACGACATCGTCGTTATAGGGCAAATTAAAATTACGTACCGGGTATTTAATGTACTTTTTGAAGGCGTTTTAGTGCTACGTTTGCGGCTGATTAATATTGTACGGTATCGTAATTAAGAATAAAAGAATCATAATGGTCATTGAGAAGATAAAATTACAGCCATTACGAGTCGTGCATGTTCGGGGCATTAAATTTCTAAGCTCTTTATGTACAGAAATTTTATGTAGTATCAAACTTCAAAATCAAATCGTTATTAAAGTAATTCTTGCGGGGATTTTGCAAAATTTATATCCCACCATCAAATAAATTTTTAACACGTATCCCATAATGTTATAACAGCAAAAATATTCAGTCAAACCGATGAAATCCACGATGCTTCTAAAAAATTGCCAATATTTACCGCATTGAACCCATAATTAAAAAGGTGCACCAAAATCCCGTCGGTGATAAAGCCTAGAGACGCGACCAGAGCTCTTGGCACAGTTTCCCGCAGCAAGAAAGGAGCTCAGGGGCTTGGCGGCCAGGAAGGAGATGGTCTCTCTCTCTCTCTCTCTCTCCCGGTGGAGAAAGACGTCTATGACGGGACCGCCGCGGGCCGCGGCGTGTGAATCGGCGCGCGCACCGCAACCGCCCATCACTCCGGCGGAGGCGAGTGCACGTCCATGACGGACGGCTGGAAAAGCCATGATGTGCGTGCTATGATTTAATGGGACGGCGCATCGCACCTACGGATTCGACTGCCAGCGACCGACCGTCTCGCACGGGGCTTCGTCGCGGGCTCGAGGTTGATGAAGGTGTGAAGCGAGATTGATTATCCCGTTGGTGAAAGTTTGGGACTTGGCGCTGTTTTTTTTTCATGCGGCTCCGAGAGGATTTTCCGGGAAACTTTATATTTATTCAATTATTGTGGTTAGGTTTGGAAATGTGAGTTGAGGAAAATTTGATTGTATATCGACGCATTTTAGGCTGGAAAATGAAATGATAGTAACTGGTATTACGTCGATTATACGTGTCAATATAGCTGCAAAATTGTTAGAACATTTAAACGCTCAAAAGCCTTAGATTCAACTAAGTTATAGATACATCATTATTTTGCAACATTAAACTACGACTATAAGGTACCAGATTCTCATACTCTTTTTATATTTTTATTTCATTATTTCATACTTTAACTTAAAATACTATTTTAAATATAACAAATAAAGATACAATAAATTATGCAACGTAATCGAGTTTAATAACACAGAGACATTAATGATAGATGTAATGCAGCAGTAAACGATACTTTCAGTAAGTTCAGCGCTTATTACTCGGTCTGAAAAAAGTGAAGTTAATTTGAAAAGAATAAGCAATCAGAATTTATGTCAGCTGTTTGACGAGCCTGACTAACAAACACTGTTTCAAACGGACGATATATCATCTTTATATGCTCCCGATGTAATTACATTCTGCCTCGCTAAATGAACATATATGCTTTTTTAAATCTTAGAGCAAATAGTTACTTAGTCCGCGCACGAATGCGCACCAGATGGCAGACGTACGTCTGGGACACTCCTTTTTTCGCGGCTAAATTGCTCACTTACACCGTTTCTTAGGCTCTCTTTTGTTTTATCCCCCTTTAAAAGCATTCTTAATAACAAACCCGGCGAGAGGCGTATTAAACTTTTTTTTTCAAACAATCTCCCCGCTTTTGCAAAGAAAATCCTCCTGGCGCGGCCATTAAACTCGATTCCTCATCGTTCGAGAGAGAGAGAGAGAGACGCCTTTCGCCCGCGGCGAGGATAATCAAGGCACGATCGAGCATTACAAAATCCGCGTAAAATTGTCGTCGAACGTGTCTCTCTTAAGCGAATCCCCAGCCGGTCACGTCGCCCAAATCAGCGAAATTTTCATATCACGCCGCGCGTCCCATTTCACGATTTTCCTCGGGAGAGAGAGAGCAGCGATCCCCTTTGACCCTCGGCATCTCTTCGCGCTCCGCCCGGACATTACGAGCCGAGGCGTATACAAAAGGCTGCGGGACACGTTTTCCATTCCCGTTACATAGGCGTTGCTCTCTCTCTCTCTCTTTCTCTCAAAGGCCGCGCGGCGCTGCAGATGTTTAATAGAATATCCCGTAAGGTCCTGCCTTTTTCGATTTACAAACCGAAATGTCGATCAATCATATTCCTGCGAGAGGAGCTGCCGATGCTTAATGCTAGACTCGGGGCGAGGAGATGCTGCCGCTGCGCTGCTGCTTTTTTCCGCGCAGGTGTAATGGAACGAGAGCGTGCTCCGTTGGGAGCTCTTATTGGATTCCTCTTTTTTTATGCTCTCGAGAGAGCTTTCGAAGAACTGTAGCATTTCCGCTCGTATATTTAACTCGTTCTTTTTGATTATTGAGCAAAAATTGGAGAATACGATTTCTTTATAGAAAAAATAAAAAAAAACGAATTGTCAATTAAAACCCGATTTAGCAAGCTTGCGAAACGAAAGCAAAATGAAGCAATTCATCAAAACAGTCGCCACGAAACGGACCGATTACATCAACCCACATACCTCGGCTAATCACCGAATAAATCCCCAAAGAATAAGCCACTCGCGTCCTTCGCTCCGTGGAAAGCACGGCGGCGGCGGCGGCGGCGGCGGCGGCGATTGAGAAAGAGACGTCAAGCTCTCGCGCCTTCGCCGCGCGCAGCCATTACGTCGCTCCTAACGAGAGCGAAATAAAAGAAGCGCTCTCGCTCCTCTTTTCAGCCTTTGCGCTCCGAAAAGAAGCGAGCCGAGAGGCGGCTGTACGGCGCGCGAGAGAAAGGTGCGTTCTAAATCGGGGCCCATCTCTCAGGCCCTCTTTGTTTCCCCGGGCGTGGGCGGCCCAGGAATCTATTGTTGTCGAGGGCCCCCGAGGAGGAAGAGTTCGCGGTATGACGAGAGCGGAGAGCCGAGCCGCAACGCCTCCCGGTGGACTGGCGATCACCGCGATTTAGAGTGGAGAAAGTGCGGGAGGGGAGGCAGAGGATCGAGACGAATTGACGACCCTTTGCGGGGTCCGAGCTTTTTTAGGCTGCGGTGGAATATTTTGAGTTGGAAAAGTAACTCTTCGAGAGCTTGTTGATTATTTATTGCTGACCAAAAAGATTCTTGTGTTATTTGTGTCGACATTCCGTCTGCATATTTTAATAAAGTTAAATGTATAATCACAGTTTCATTTGATTTATTTAATTTCAGGTCCATTTTTTATTCATAAATGTCTCAAGCTCTCACTTGATTATAGAGAATAACTTTCAAATTTTTGAATTTCAGTTTATGTTCCATTGTACTCCGCAGACACTTTGGTTTATGTTTTTAAATTTGAATTTTACTTTATAATTTTAATTTTACGATTAAATTACTGCTTTTCTTTTCTTAATTGCGCAAATTTCATTATTTATCCACGCCGTAAACAGCTCGAAAAACGGTTGACCTTTATTCGCAAAAATTACGCTTTTAATAACAATATTTCTTTGTATCCGAACAATAAAACATTAACAATCGTTACCGCCGCGTCTAATGATTTAAAAGCTTTTAAATTTGTCTAATTTCATACAATAGAGGCAGCCCATTCAGAAAGATACACATCAAAGATGCGCTTAACGACGACATCCTCCTTTGAAGAGGCTGGAATGTCCACTTTGCGGCACTCCAGCCCACGTTTCGCGTGCTCGCGGAAAAATAAGACAAGCAATGACACGCCTTACTCTCGCTCTTTATACTCGTGCCGACTCTCGAGCAGAGCTCGAAACCTACGCGCTTTTCTACGGAGCCGCGAAAAATCCGCGCGTTAAAATGCTCGTGTTGCATAATTTTATGGTGGCCATAAGACTTTTTCAATCGTTAACTTAGTTTCTTTTTTTTCGTCTCCGGGGTAAGGCTTTCCTTTCATTTCGAATGAATGATTTATGCTAATGCGCGAGTTTTAAAAAGGGTAAGTAGAAAAAAAGATCCGTAATGGTAACGAAAGGTATGGACTTTACCAGATAAGTCGAACAAGGAAAACACATTAAACACTTTACGTAAGCCTTTTGAATCGAATAACTCTTTTCTAATCCTTTATTAGTTCATTAGTCATATTTAGAACTTCGGACGTAAATTCTGAATTCTGATTGATCGACGAACTTTTCAAGCCATTGAACGACGCCAGCTGATTAATGGAACACTAAAAATTATTCGACTTTATCCACGTCCCTATTTAAGTTTTAACAGCCCAAACACTATCAATATCAAAGTCAACCTGCGCATAGAAATTGGGCAATAAAATTAAAAAGAAAAAAAAACAAATACAAAGAAATTCTTCTATTTCGTAAATAAACATTACGTCAGAATTCAGTTTCAATTCAACCACTAATTTTATTAAACAGATCCAACACTTACATCCTTATCGCGTAAAGGACAGCTTCCTTTCATTTTTACCGCAAAACCAAAAAAGCTCCAAGAAAAACGAAGGCAAACGCGGCAGCTTCCATCATCTCCGTAAGCTCGCACGAGCGCGCGCGCCAGCGACAGCTCGCGGTCTCGGAATGCCAACTATCGGAAGCAATATCACCTCTCGCGGCGGGGCAATAATTCAGCGCGCGGCTTCTGTCCGACCCCGGAACAACTTGGCCGCGACCGAGTAACGCACTGCGGACTGGCCCTGACGACGGACTGCTGCGCCCGACGTCACGGCGCTGCGTCATTCAGTGGGTTAACAGATCGCAGTCGCTCATGGATTTCGGTGCGGAGTTGTACAGTGCAAATTGAGTTATAATGTTTTGGAGGAGATAACGTGAAATTTAGAAGAGCCTTAATAATTATTTATTAATTATCCATTCATTGTTTTGTTAATGTTTTTCTTTTTCTTTTCATCTCCATTATTCTATTATGCTGTGGCATTGCGGCCACTCCTGAAACCGTGAAAACGAGCTTTTATTAAACCGAGGCAGCCAACAGTTAATTTCCCACACCCCAACCCGCGACAATTCCCACACGGTTCAATACACTTGACCAACCCAAAGGAGGCGCAAGCACCCGGCAGTACAGCCGCGGCTCCTCGCTCATCCTTGCATTTATCAAGCTGTTTATCGAGCCGGCGGAACAGCATCCTCTAAAAGCGCACTGACCGGAGCTCGCTGCAGCCCCGATACAATCCCCGGCGCGATTCCCACGTCCTCTCTCTCTCTCTCTCCCCGCGCGCGCGGTGCGGTAGGAAAAATGAGCGAGCTAATAACCGTCGGACGGTAGCCCCCTTACGAAATATCTTAATACATCGAGAATCCGATCGGCAAGTGCGTTACAAGCCCCCGGTTTATAAACACGCCGGCAGCAGCGGCGGCAGCATCGGAGCCCTTCATCGCGCGCGCGCGTTTATGGTCTCAGGCCCGGCGGCGGCGGCGGCGAGCCGTAGATCGCGAGCGTTCTCGGAAGATGTTTCGCGAGCCGGACACGAGCCGGCTCTCGATTATCCGCTCATATACACGCGAATGGAGGCGAGGGCGCGAGGGCTAATAATCGATGGTGGGAATTGGAGGAGAGCTTGCGTGCGAGGCCCGGTGCTTTTTTTACGCGAAAGCTTTCTCAGGATGGAGATGGACGCTGGGAGGGTGGAGTTTCGGTTGACAAGGGAAGGGTCCATCTACCGGATCGTGGAACGAAAGAAGGCGATAATTTTTTTTATATAATTTTCGTAAACAGTTTCCCCTAAGTTTTTCGAGAACAGCTCGCAACTGCGTTACCAACGGATAAAACTCGTGTCTTCTATTTTTGGTTAAGGAATGGCCGCCTGCAATTTTAACTAGATCCAGCACTGTGTGGGTGGACGCTGTCCTTGTGAGTTTTACGCAGAATGGTCAAGTGGAGAGGGGCAAAATAGCAAGACATTCAGAGAGAATGACTTCATACTTTGAAAATGTAAAAGAAAAGGGTTTTCAGAAAGTTATCGTGATCGGTATAACTGCCAACTATGGAAAATGTATGTCATGAGTCATACTCCGTTATCAGCTCATGGGATTGCACTTTGCGTAGCAAATTATAATGCATGACTCACTATCTTTTAAGCCTACAGTACATTTGAAATATCTAAAATAAATGATATAATTTTTTTTTTATACAGATTACGTTCGCGGTCCCTTTAATTTTCTATACAATTTGGAAAAAAAACCGCCGTAAAAACGAGCCTTAAACGAGAGCAAAAGCAGCATCCCCCGCAGCTATATCCGAGCTAAGCATCGGGCTCTGCCCTCGAACCCGTAACTCAGCCGAGCGGACACATATCGGACTCAAGACCGAGAACAGCAGCATCAGCACGCGCCTGAAAATGAAAACGTAGCTCGTCCGTTCCCCGAGATTAGTTCCGATTGGCAGGGAACACACAGCGGCCCGGGGAGAGGGGTAGCTCTCTCTCTCTCCTCTCGGGCCCGGCGAGGAACTACCGTTTCTCCCTCCTCGGCCGTTAATGAGTCATGTTTAATTGGCGTGGGAAGCCGCTTGCGCCCTAACGGCATCTCGCGCGCGGCGTGCCTGACGCCGGGGCATTAGCGGCGAGCTTCGAGCGTGCGCGCGCGCTGCCCGCCTCCTCTCTCGGCGCTCTGTGCCGTACAGCAGGAACGCGAGCGACGCCAAGTGCGAAAGGGCGACCGCGACAGGTACATTGCCCGGCGTTATGCCGGCTGTTTTCCCAACGTGTGCTGCGGCTCGAGCGTTTCTTTTTCTTTTCTTTTTTTTGGCGGAAGTTTCGTTAAGGCGCCGGAGAAAGTGAGGTTCGCTAAGCTGGCGGGAATGAATTTTTTATTTCAAATTTTGGGACTATTGTCGTAATAAAAAATGTGTGGAAGGGATAGATCTTTTTATTAAGGTTATTTGTGGTAAACAAGAAAATGAAACGAATGTTGCATTTGTAGCTGCATTTTGATTTAATACGTTCTCGAAAGCTTTGCCTTTGTACGAATGTAAATTTTGACACATTAAAAGGCTTATCAACACATAAAACTAGAATTAAGCTTCGTCGCGACTTATTACTTTACGAGACTATAAACTTGATAAATCATCGACTAAAACCCCATAGCTTTTACTTTTAGGCGTATCCATAAAAAGCCCATAAAATGCTTAAAATCCAGGAAACGGCATTTTTCATCAGCCCGAGGCTCCGCCGGCAATTGCAGAAACCACGTCTCGGCAACATTGTCATAACACCTAATTTATTCTCTCCGTATCGCGGCGGAGTTTTCTAATCCCGCGGCACTATAGCAAACAAAATTCCGAGCGTAAAACCGGCGCCTCGCCGCTAAAAACTGTATGGACTCTCCGTCGCTCCTCTCGCGCTCGGAAACAAATTCGCGGTCGGCGTATAAAACCGCTATAAAGGCGCTAAAACCGGAGACTCCTCTCGGATGCAAAGCACGACGTTCTCCGAATCATCATATAAAAGCCATAAGGCCCCTCGACTCCTCTCTCTCTCTCTCTCGAAAAAGGAGTCGAAATATTCAGCCGTTGTCATCGAGAATTTTTAGGAGGTGGGGGGAGGAGGAGGAGGAACGGGCTTTCGGGCCCCCCTCGCATCACGAAGTGTGAAATCACGATTCGGCGAGAGGGTGAATCCTCGGATGTGGGAGTGCACGAGATGTCGTGAGCCGGAAAAACGTGCGCCAAGGAAACCGTTTCGGACGGAAAAAATATCCCCGAGCTCCCCCCGAGAAAAGTCCCCCTAACCCCCCTGCTGAATATCATTGTTAGAGTCGCCCCTTCCTTCTGTTTCTGCTGCTTCTTTTTTCCGCTGCTCCCCCGGCGTCGTACGTATATACCTTTTCTGCCGGGAGTCTTGTATTCTTGAGCTCGGGGGACCGAGGCGCGAGAAGTTACCGCGGGTTTTTGAACAAGTGTCGGGAATTCGCTGGTAATTGCGTGCGAATTATTTGATTTAACATTACTGAGACAAGTTCTTGATGCAAGAGTGCTTTTGGGAAATAACGCACGTCGTTAGTATTAAATTAATTTCAGTCAAAATTGATGACATTGAGAAAAAAAAATCAAGCAATAACTGGCTGAGTCTCTCGCGTATTGTGGTGAGAATAAAGGAAAATTGAGCGTATTGTAGACAGGCACAATACTGGGCGGAGGTCGATAGTAGCGGTAGTTTCACTTTTAATATAGCACGCATCTTTTGCGTATGAGATTAAATTTTTTTATCAAAAGTTCTTTGAGGAGTCGTCATAAAACCGAAATTTAATTTTTTTACAGACGTATTATACTAGAATAATTAATTTATCTCTTTATTTAATTTCTAACAAAAATTTCGAAAGCCATTTCATTTTCATCATTTTGAAGTCAATAAATGTAGCTGTAAATCTCAAAAAAAAAATAAATAAATAAATTTTATTCGAGGCCATGAAACTCTCAAAACACAATGCGACTCACGAAGAAAAACTCTCTAGAGGCGCAGGACCGCGAACCGTATAAATATTGCGGGGATCCGGCGCTAAATTTATATTTCTCGCGGCTCTCTCCGCTCATATACGGCGGGCGAGCGCGGGACAAAGTTTCGCATGCGAGAGGCCCGCCCACGCGGCGGCCGATTCTCGCCGCGAACCCCAGTATTTTACGCGCTTACATAAATATTCTTCTCCCGGGACTGGATATGTAAAAACGTCGATGCCTCTCGGACGACACGCTCGAGAAAGCAGGTTGCCGGCGATTTTTTAAGCGGTGATTTAAAACCTTGCGTACGGCGAGCGAGTTTCACTTTTTTAGCGGAGTTTAATACAAAAATAAGTATAGCGCTTATCGAAGGTGGAAGAATATCCATTTTCTACAAAAAGAATTGCTCCTCCTTTCCATTCTGTCATACCGGCCAGAATTCGCGGGAACAATTCCACACCCGACACTTCCATCAGAAATTGGCTGCGCGAATATTTTATTACCCGCCGCGAATAACAAGCCGGCAATCAAACTCGCCAATCCCACTTATGACACCGGCGACAAACGAAGCAATTTCGCCGGGCGCAATTACGTACGCTCGCCGCCAGAAAAAAAGCAGACGCGCAACGCGCGAGCAGAGGAGAGAGGCCGCGCGCGTCGCGTCGTCATCAGCGCGCGTCAATTAGCGCATGTACGCTCTCCGCGCGCCGTGAAAACGGAAAAATATATATATTCGAGAAGAGAGAGAGAGAGAGAGACAAAGGAGCTCCGCGAGCGGCCGCGGATCGCGATTACGGAGCGAAGGCCGCGCAAGGAAAACCGCAGATGGAAATGGGTCAAAGCGAGCGGGGCTCTAAGAACCAGCTGCTGCGTGCGAGAGACGTCGAGGCTACCGCCTGCTGACACTGACTTTTCCTGCTACTGGATTCCGAGGGCTACTGCCGTTATTGCTTTTTGCGAGGCGACGGGGGCCAGCTGAAGAGGGCATTGAGGACTTTTAATTTTGAAAACAATTTTTTTCCATGTCTAGGAAGGATTGTTGATTGTTGACGATGAAGATTCGAAACTATATATACTCGTAAATTACCGAAAGAGATTATTACTATTATTTATTTGCATATGGAAAATGCAGGATTAGCAATAAAAAGTTAAAGTTTTAGATTATTTTATTGTAATTTGTTTTTTAATAATGTTGCATTCAAAGTATACGTGTGACTTTCAAATTCTTGAAACGAATATTTTATTTTAGTTCTATTAAGGCACGAGCCTTTTTAAATAAATTTTTCACACAATTCAATACCGTGAGTAATGCCGCTATATTGTGACTTTAATAATAGATCATCAATAAATGGTAGCCTAGAAAAATGTTTAAGTACCTCTTTAACAATATCGAAAACATTATTACGTTTTCTCTTCCACCGCGAAATAAACACAGCTTTTTATCAACTGACGGAGCCTCGCTATTTATATATACGACGAAGACATAAAGTCTCGAGAGACAAAACACGAAATTACGTAGGCCTCGACTTTTTTTTCCAAGCCCGGCGCAGAGACCACTACTGGGTGGTTCCGCATGATTAAGTGCAAAATCCGAACAAAGCCGAACTGCCAGCCTCAGAAATAAATCCAATGGCCCGGCAATAAAAGAAATTCCATCCAGGCGAGAGATCGTCTTCGGAATCGCGTCGTCATCTCCTCGCGGCGCCGCGGCTAGAAATCCGCGCCCCGATCCTCGCACTTTCTCTCATTGTCAGTCTCTCGCTCTTTTTCGCGACGCGGCGCATAGAAAGCCAGAGTCGACGCGTGCGTTTCCTCTCTCCGCGAGCGATGGGAATATCGACGGCTCGCGTCGCTCCTCGCTTATCCGCCGATGAATCGTAGGAAAAAATAGTTTTTTCTCCTGCTGGCCCTCGTTCGCGCATCGTAGCGATCGAGGGGCCCCGTTATCGATTACGGGAGAGGGCAGTTCGCGGCGCTTATTATTCACGAGTGATCATATTCGAGAGTCGGAGGGTATTACGCAAGAAGGACACGCGAACGGTGGGACTTACCTCTCTAGACGTTGGAGCCCCCAGGATGCAGGGGCTGTCCGAGCGGCGGGGCGCACTGGCCCACCGCTTGCTCGAGAGCTCGCTCTCCTCCTGTAACCGAGACAAAATTCAAGTTAATAAGGCAACGCTTTTTAAGCGGTGGCTTGTTTGGGATATTGGCACGTGCTCGGGTGAGAAATTAAAAAAAAATAGCTCGGTCTTATGTCTAAGCTGATTCGGACTGTTACTGACAAGGAGAGTGTACGACATTTGGGTAATGGATTTTCTTGTGACTTTGCTATATATTTTCTATTAAAATATGAAGGAAGCCGCGTTCCTTAGGCCTAACGCTCGATTTTTCAAAAGTTATCTGCTCTTTTAGCAAAAATCTAAGAAAAATCGATTTTTGTTTAATCATGTATAACTTTTCAACTATTAATGGTACAGTATTTTAGAGAATTCGTAAGGAGAGATCAAATCCTATCGGTTAAAAAAAATTACATCAAAAAACCTTTATTTATTCAAAAGTTATTGCTAAATAAAAATTTGCAATAAAATTAGGCTAAAATTACGTTAGTAGATTTTTTATGTTATTTTAATGGTCATTCTTTGTTTGACTATAAGTTTTGAACAAAGAAAGTTTTTTTTATGTATAATTTTTTTTAATCGATAAAATTTTATCTCACATTTCGAATGGCAATAGTTAAAATACTGTACCGTTAATAGTGGGAAAATTTATATGTGATTAAACAAAAATCGATTTTTCTTAGATTTCCGCTAAAAGAGCACATCATTTTTGAAAAATCGAGCGTTAGGCCGAACGAACGAGGCTTCCTTTACATTTTAAGATTAGGAAACATATCCCAAAGTTACAGGAAAATCCATTACCCAAACATCGTACACTCTCCTTGTAAATAGTGAACATGGGTAGATTTATTAACCACTTGTACTAAAGCGAAATATGCAGCATTTGCTGATTTAGGCCTAGTTTTGAGAAATAAATAAAAAGACATAGGAATCGTTCAGTTTCGCACTGAAAGATCGAGTACGCAATTTTCTAAACTCTGCTGCTAATCCATCCCAATTACAAATAATTATGTTGTTTGAAAAAAAAAAATAATTAAAAACGAGTCTGTTCGCATCAGCCGACGATCTCAGCTCGCGGCAATCAATCAGTCCCGTGGATATCACAATTACGCCGATCTCCGACTTTCAAGAATGCCGTATCACAATCGGAAAATCGCATCTTTCCATAACTCGGCGGCGACGCAGCCCCGCGCATAAGTAAAGGAAAAACGCGCGTTATACGCGGGGCGTCGATAAATTCCCGCGACTCTTACCGTAAACTTCGCGGAATGAACGTTGAAAAAAAAAAAAAAAAAAAGAACGGCCAGGCGACGGCACAATCGATCAGCCGATAAATTCCGCGGCGACTTTGCACAATATGTGACGCGCGCCTCTTATCTCGAGCGTATAAAGGCCCGAGCCGATTTATTTCATTATCCGCGATCGCAATTAACTCCCGATAACCTCTAAAACCGCCACTGACGCCACTCGTCGGGCGAAAGACGTGCGAGATTCCTCTGGATACGTATGCTTATATTTTTATTCGCGTTCGTCGTCGTGTGTGTGTGCTTTGTGAGAGTGCTAATTATTTTGATGATGCCTGGCCGTATCTTTATGCGCCGGGAATTATGGTCGCTTCCAGAGAGGAGAGGCAGATAACGAATTTTATAACCGCTGATGAATCATATTTATTTACGCGAAGCGAATAACTGTTGCGAACAATAAAGGAGAATATTAAAAAAATTCATCGACTCTTTTGCTTTTCGTAGCTTTTACGGTTACGTTTTGGCGCAATTAAACATTTTTGTTTAAAATAATCAATTACAAAACAAGGATAATATCATTTCTATCGCTACACGCAAAAACTCAGAATTCGCCATGGAAATTCCTTCGATTTCGCAACCACTTGTATATATCATCGCGCGAGTAATATCTCGGTAAATAAGCGAACAAGTCGCTTGCCCAGGCTCGCCAGGCGAAAGTGCAACGTCCGATGCCAACTTGTCAAAACGTCGGGCCCCGAGACAACGCTCATATACGCCCGAGAGAGAGAGAGAGTATATAGAAAAAGGCGCAGTTCCAGGCTTATAGGAGAAAAGAGCCGCGACGCGGCGGCAGATGTACCCGATTGTGCAGACTAACGCAGGAGGCGCGCACAATCTCGCGGCTGCGCGGCGCTTCCATTAAAAGCGTATAGGCGAAGCTGAGTAATCCAAAGGCCGAGGCAAGAAAAGCCGGCTGGACATGCGAATGGAATGTCACGTGTCCAATTATTAACGACTTCTTGCCCTGCCACACTCGGAGGGGGGAGGGAGGGGAGGAGCCATTCAATGGACATATCCCGCGGGAAATATGCGCGAGATGGGTTTGTTGCTGCACGGCTGTATATGATAAACAGGGCGCACGCGATCCGCGCTCACCGAGGACGAGTTATACTTTGGCTGATGTGATTGGAAAGAGATTTTCGACGCGCGGTCGTGGTGCGCTTTCGTCGAAGTATTGGTTTTGAACGATTACCGATGAGGTAACTGGAGTGAGCGACGGTAATGAATCTATAAAGCCGCTGCATTTTAAAAGATCGATTATGCAAATAACGCGTGAAGTATAAATTTCAGAGGGTAATCGTAAATTTTAGCCGATCGAGTTGACGGATTTTGTCGTCGGCGAATAATTAAAAGCGCGCCTATGCAAATACAATGCAAATAGCGTCGAAATATGAATAGATATTAGAAAATAATACGTCATCAGCTACTGAAAATTCTATCAGCTGCAATCAAAATTCTGTTCGTAAAATCACCGAGGCTTGAATTACAATCCACTTGCTGCCGACAAATCGCCGCGTTTAACGGGCCCCGCGGAGAAAAGACGAGAGCTCTACTCGCTCAAAACAAAAACCACCGGCGTTCCAGCGAAAGCAATCAAAGCCGCACGAAGCACAATAGAAATAACCAGTCGGCAAAAAAAAAAAGAGTAGCTCGCAGGAATCGAGAAAAAGCGAAGCAGCCGGATAAGCGTCGCGCGTGCGCGCAAGAAGCTCTGCGCAGCTCTCGGCACACGACATTTCAATAATTAACAATTACGAAGCTCGCGTGTCCGCGAGGCCCGCTCGAATTAACGACCCCCGGCAATGCGCGCTCGCAGCGAACCTTCGAGAAAAAGGTGCGTCGCGCACGATTTCGCGAGTCGGGGCCCGCGCGCGATTACCTCATTTCGGGCCATTAGGCGCGAGAGCCGCGGGGACTTTTAATTGCGTTTATTATCTCTCTCTCGGGCCCGAGCGCGCTAAGCGCGCTTATGAATTGTGGATACTGCGGCATGGGTTGTGCGGCCCGTAATTGCCCGAGTGACATAATTGTCTCGGATTGTGCGCGCGCGCGCGCGCGATTGTTGTGTGTGTGTGCTTTTCGCGTGTGTTTCGGCGCGGAGGGCATATTTTTTTGCGCTTTCGGCGCTCTCGGCGTAATGACGGTGTTACAATTTAAATTTGCGTTAGGTGCGCTGTTGTAATTCGGCTGCTCTGGTTACATATTAGATTCGTTTGGGATAATTGTTTCGAAAACTATTCGAGGATTGTGCGGCTTAATTTCTTAATTTAACGTTTCTCGAATTTAGTAAATGTTGAACAACCCTGTAGAGTTTGAATTTTTATGATATCAGCGCTCCTTTCGGCGCATAAAAGTAAACAATCAGCTATTGGTGTAAATATATTTGATTAAAAAATTAAAAAATTATTTAACGTATCATTAAATAAATTATAGTTCTTACTTTGACCGTCACCCTGCGGTCGTCGGATGATCTTATAATTATCTATCTAAAAGGGCTCTCATTGATCTAAAATCCATATAAACCGCAAGAACGCGCAGAAAAACATCGGCCCCGACTCACAATGAACAATCTAAGATAGCATCGCATTGATTATCAAAAAAGAATCGGCAATTTGGACTTTTTCCCTCTGCTCGGCTGAAAAGGAGGGCCGACCCGATACAGGAAAAGATAACGTCCATCGTGTAATAAGCAAGATGAAATAGGAAGCGATCTCGAGACACACACATTGGTCTAATTGAATGGAGAGGTTCGCTCATTAAAAAGGAACCCAGACACACGGCGGCGGCGGCTACTGCGGCGGTGCTCTCTCCGTTACGCTCGACTTGAAGCGCGTGCGCAAGGAGAGTCGGAAAAAAGCTTAATTGTTCGATAACGCCGCCCCTGAACTGCTGGCATTTTAACGAATGCAATTACCAAAAAAAGTGCTTTCGAATTCTTTGCAATTTTTTTTTTTTTTTTTTATCTGTTTTACGCTGTTTGCAAAAGTTACTTTAAATGTCGCTCGTTTTGGGTTTTGAATGATAAAAAAAATTATGGTGTAATATTAGTATGTTATTTTTAAATACAGTCTCACCTGCATATAATGAAAAAGCTTAAGAATGCTGAAAATATTTGATTTGCTTTAGTTTTGATCATATATAGTTCAATTGATAATAGTTGAATTAGTAAAAAATTTCTATCACTACTGATTTCGATTGCAGATCCTTCCCAAGTGATAGTACATCACCGATTACGCGACGCAAATAAAAACTGAAAAAGCTATAGAAAGTCTCCTACAACTCGCGGAGGCAACCCGAACAAGAGCCATACAGAATTGAGCAGCATTCGAATTTGTCAAGGCGTTCATAAGGCTGCTGCTCAGCTCGCTCGCGATTGTCCGCCTCGAAAATCAGCCGGGGCCCCGATTATGCGGCTTAGAGCCCCGCGCAAGAATGCGGCTGCGCCTGAAAATAATGCCCCTATAAATCAGGAGGCGACCCATTGTTTCCCGTACGTGTACCTAACGTGTGTAAGAGGCTCTCCTGTGTATGTACATCGAGTGCGTCATCGCGCGCTCTCGCTGATTCTGCCCGGCTGGTTCGTTCGACGCCGCTAAATTTCAGAGCACATGTATACGGATATGTGTTCAATGGAGATAGAGGCATATTGCAATTATTTACGAAGAGTTTATTATGCACTTGGAAATTTTGCTTTTTTAAATTTAATAAATCCGACTTATCCGAGCGGCGCATCTCTTAAAGATAAAACAAAAAAGAAGCGAGAGAGCCAAAATCGAAAAGCAGCGGACGACAAAAGCGTCGAATTCTCGGCCGCGCGCCTCGAACCTAACCGGTGAATCATCGGCTGCTCCACTTCGGGCTCGCGCTACTCGCGGGCGTGACGCGCGTCTCGGCCTACAAAGTCCCTCTCTCTCTCTCTCTCTCTCTCTCGGCGCGCATTCCGCGAGAGAGCGAGAGGCGCGTAAAATGCACCGAAAACGCCGCGCGGCATTGTCTGCTAATTCCGGCCGCGGAGAAATTGACGCGCGCGCGATCGCTTATAAGGGAGGCGGCGTGCCGGAGCCACCTGAGAAACGCGCCTTTTTAGCGTCACGTGGCGGGAGCGAGCCTTATTGCTTCTGCGGATCGGCTTGCGTAACCGGAGGAGCCGATATGCTTTATGCATGAGACGGTAGCACTTGTATTATTTCGGGAGTCGGCCGCCTTTTTCGCCGCGGCGTTGGCTCCGGTGGGGAGAGGGGGATTTTTTTCGGACACTTTTAAGTTTTAGGATTCTTTTTTTTTTAGCTTCGTTGGGTTATAGTTATGGTTTTCTAATGCAATGCCTGCCTCTCATTTGCATGTTATGGTTGTTACGCGATGCCGATAAATATTTCTTTTACAAAAGATTGAAAGGAACGAAATACGTTTCGTAAAGCTTTTGATCTACTTGAGCGCGTAATCATTCTATTAGATTATTGGATTTTAATTTTACGACAACTATAACATTCAAGGATTATTGGGAATTTGACGCAATCACTCACGGCTCTCAATCCGTGCGATAATTTAATAAGCCCGATAATTGCAGTTTTAACGACCTTCTTATGTCACGTCTTTTCAATTCCCGAGTTGAATATAAATCGAACCAAATAAACGAGAGTGTCCGCTCTATATTTAGAAACCCGAATTCCCCATCTCTCTTATCTCAACTCATTTTTCGTGATCCCATAAACTTGGCCACGGATTTTTGCCGCTAACCTCCCAGCTTTCTAATCCCTCATAAACCGTTCAAACTCCCCGTAAACTCGGCGAAGCAGCAAAAGCACCGGCCCTAAGCTCGTAATTCAACCGATCGAGCGTTTTACGTAACCGGACAACCCCCTCAAAGACACACACATACACACACGCAAACACTCACGCGCAAGTGCAGCTCGACGATTATTCGCAGCGTCGGCGCGTCCGCGCTTTTTACGATTCGGCGCGCGCGAGGTGTTAAAATTTCTATTAGGTGCGAGGGGAGTAAGAAGAGCGGAGATTCATCAGCGACAGAGAGCCTCAGCCGCCGCTGCCGTGGGAAAGCGGAGCGCGCGTAACGATCGATCGGACGATCGGTGAAAGAGGGCGAGAGAGGAAAGGAAACTAGCCGCTGCTGCCGATCGCCGCCGCCGCTGTCGAGTGTCGGCCGATTGTTTTCTTGCCGCGCGCCGCTTTGTCGGTGCATTTGTTGGCGGAGGCCTTTTTTAACGCTTTTCGGAAGACTTTTATCCCGAGATGTTTATTAAGCTGATTCTATCTGGTCTGGGAATCGCCGCGGAGTAAAGTTCGTTTCGGCTTTAATCGCGGCTTTCGGAGGAATTTATTCGTTAATTTGAGCAGCGGTCTTTGATTAATATAAATAAGGTTATTAATTAAGGTTATCTTTGGTATTTATCGGCTTAATAAAGTTATACTTATTATATCGGAACGATGGTGTGAGCTTAATGCTTCTCAATTCGTTTGGAAATTAAGTGCACGCCGCTGGCTGATGTATATCGCGAATAATAAGTTTCGGAAACTTATTCTCTAAATGCTTCCCGTTTCAGCTGTAGACGCGGCAAGTATATTCTAATACTTTAGCCAATAACTGGGTGTATATTATTTAATAAGAACTTTTTATTCAATTTCGGAAGGTAAAAAAAACTTACATTTTTATTTTTAGGAACTGAAAATTCGTAACAGTCAATATTTAAATAAAAATATTAGCAAAAATGTCATTATTAAAGTAAAATCCTGCGTTTATAAATTTATCACTGGACCGTCTTATTCAGTTTGACATCACTTGTAATACAGTTAGCAGATCTGTATTAGATTGCAGGTGTTTCTGGCCCGGCGAACGATTTCCACCTTTCGCCGGCGTTCATTTTTGCAATGACTTTTCACTTTATATCTTCGTTTTTAGTACGAGGTCACGTTTAGTGCAAAGCACTTTTTCAAGAGATGAAAGCTTTCTTTTTCCATCGACAAATGCAAATGCGGGCTGTACGTATACTTTATTGCGCAGTAAATTTACCTTTCTTGAAAAATAATAACAGTAGTTTATCTCAATTGTTATATAAATAATGGCATTATTCATCGCGCGTAATATTAGCAGTATATTATATAAGGCGATATATAATTCAGAGCTGTAATTACAGTTTTATCTTTTTTTCTTTTTTTTGAATCCTTGCATACAGTGAAAAACAAACGGAAATTTAATTAAACCTATCATTGCATGAAATAAGAAATACACACTACTTAATTATAGGATAGCCGCCAATTACTAGGATTAAATTGACGCAACCAAGATATTAAATTCGTTTATCTTAGGAGTTTAGTGGTACGTTTCAATCAATCGATTTCCGATCGATTATCAGCGGAAAAAGCGAAAGTGAGCCAATAAACAAATTATACCTTGATGCACCCGCAATAATGCAACGGCAGGATCGGCGCGCGCATTGCGGCTCGCTCTAATTTGGAAAGAGGAGCATAAAGGCACGCGCACAACGGGAAGTGTCGTAAGAAAGTAAGTGCGTGAATTACGCATTTTCTATGACGTTCAAGCGCTGCTTTTACGATTATGAACAACCTATTATTAGTTAAAGTCGCAATGTAAAACGAATGCTCGATGAGTCATTATCTTAATTAGCCTCTCTCGTGCTCGAATCTACAAGCTTTGCATTGAAAGAAATTAGTTCAATTTAACTTTTTTCATTGCGATTTTTGCACTCACGTTTATTTTGAAAAAATTAATATTTACATTATAGTATACTCCTATTATATTGTATCCAAATACTGATGAACTTGTTTTATATGGTACAGATAAAAAACTGCAAAAAATACTAATCGAATTACGTTTGAAAGCAATCTCTCGAATACGTCCCAAAACGAAAGTTTCGAAAAATTCGAAAAACCCCAACTTTTCCACGAAAATCACGACTGAATTTTTGCACAAAAGCAACTATACCTATACTCCCTTGACGTGATTGCCGCTCGGGTAAATGCAGTTTTGCCGCGGCGGCGGCGGCGGCACCGCGGCGATTATATTACGCATGCGCGTTCACACGCGTCGCCCGGGACCCCGCGAAGGAAAAGATCACGTCGCGTTCGGTGTGCGTCTCATACTTTCGCCCGGTTTCTCCCATTTCCCGCAATGGCCGCTGATTGCATTTGAAATTGAAATGCGCGCGCGCCGCCCGGGATATAGACGTATCTTCGGGAGTTCGGCGCTTAGGCCGCGCTGCGGCAGCCGGGTAGTCATTAGGTTACCGAAACCGATACGAGATTGAAAGGAAGGCGGGTTCTGAGTTATTACGTCTGCAGATGCTTGGAATCTTGCTTTTATCAAGATTTGCGAACTTGTATTAGGCTGATTGCGCTGGTCGTTAGTTATAAAATTTATTTATTTTTTTTTTTTTTTTTCATTTTGGTTTGGTTGGAAAATAAATGAGTTTTACTGGCGAATGGTTAGAGTTAGATTCAAGTAGTTTATAATGATGCTTTTAGAAAGATCAAAAACTGGTTGGAACAGAAAGTAAATTTTTATTTTTAACTAAAATTTTCAAGTCAATTTTTTATAACTTAGCTAATTCCTCAGTTTGTTTCGTACTCTTATAATAATCTTTCATATTCTCTTTCTAAAAGCATTATTTTTAAATTTCTTAACTTTTCGATCAAACGAATATCGAATTACATTTCGAAACGATTTAGCGAAAATGTATTCCAGCGAGCGCCAGCTTCCATTTTAAGCCTTCTCCTCTTGAATAAGAAAATCGCGCTACCGAACGTCATTTTCTCCCCATAAAATTCAGAAGTTGATCTTCCAGTAAAGCAACGGCGCAGCAGCAGCAGCGGCAGCGGCGGTGTACCCGACATTTTTACGAGCCTGGACACAACGCGAGTTGCTCGCGTGTATGCGGATCCCGGCATGTCTCGGCCGTTAAAGCCGCTTTCGGTCAGGTCAGCTGCCTCGCCGCGAGAAGTTCGCGGTTCGTCGCCGGCACGCACTCTAATCCATCCCGGGGTATGCGGAAATCGAGCCTTTTTCAGTCAGTTTTCTGTAAGCGGGCTGCTTGGAATTTTCGGTCAGATGTTCATCGGTGAGATCGGCTCGGCGATGTAGTTTTGGTTAAGCATGCTGCGTGTATGCTAGACAGAATGAAGCTTGGCTCTTTGATGTTGATAACGTGCTTGGAGTAGCTCTTATTGTTATGCATGTAGTTATCTTATGTACACGGAGAAAAAAGTTTAAGTTAAAATTCCTATAATTTTTATTAAAAATTGCTATATTGTATACTAACCTGGAGACAAACTCGAACTATATTAAATTTT
>JAWWEO010000001.1:20986547-21009569 GCA_035582975.1 Ormyrus labotus | reverse complement strand
ACGATATACTTACTGATATGTCGAAAACTGACGCAAAATAAAAAGCATAATTCTGTCGAACAGGTTAGAGCCTGTACGACAAGAAAACAGCGTAGATTCGTTATGTAACAATAACAGACAAAGGTTAGAGCCTTTGCTGCACGCAAAGATAGAGCTTTGCGTGAATTGCAGAGTATTGTAGTTACAATTGTTTAGAATTTTTCAAAAAACGAACTAAACTTGTGCAAAGTATTGTAAGATATCTTACTTTAACTTTTTCCCGAACAACTCGAGCTCGTCGACGAGTAACGATGGCGATGTGACTTCTTCTTATGCATGCTCCTTTTCATAATTTTCTTGACGTATTTCTTCAACCGTCTGGAATCCTTATCTCGACCCATTGTTCACAATAAAAAATGAAAAAAAAAAACAATTTTCAGCACACCGGACTTGTGGCTCTTCCGACACAAAAGAAGAGAATGAGATCCGCAGCGCGGCGCGGCGTGCAGGTCTAGATTTTTACTTTAAAACTGTGGCAATTCTGACAGGAAGTGGGGGGACTACCAATTGATCTCTTCGGAGGAGGCGCGAAATACAATTGCGGTTATCTTCATATTTTGGCACCCAAAAGCTTTTTTTCTAAGTTTGAACCGAATTCGTGATCCGGAGGCCTGAATCTCTCCTTGTTCAACATTACCTACTTCATTAAGCTATCATTTCTTGCTCCATACTTTTTTCCTATTCACTGTCCTTCAATCACGTCATTAATAACAAAACTTTACTAATCAACCGTAGCGGCATAATAGCATCACACTTATGTCGCAAAAGCACCACTTATTTCATAACAATATTGCGATATTCTATTAATCTTGAGTACAGTTTTCAATACTCGTCGAATTATTTCACCAACCCCAGGCCGGATAACAAATAAGCCGGTGGTTTTCCGAAAAATTCTCCGCCGGGATCGGCTTCCAAATAGTTGAATAAACAGCCTCCGGCAAAAAAAAAAGGCTAAAAACTCGTGACAGAGAACGAGTGCGCCCCGGTGACAAAAGAGAGACACGGAGCCGCTCCGCGATGAATAGACAAAAAGCGAAGAAGAAGAGCGCGTCCGCGAGAGAGCCTCTCGCCGCCTCTAAATCCGCGCGTGCGCGTCGGGGTAATTGCATTGTACGCGGTTGTCCTTTGAGACGCCAATCACCGGCGACAAAACGCTCGTCGCCGCTCCCGCGACGGACGGGCGCCTCTCTCCATCTTCCCTTCCGCGCGCGGGAAAAGCCAGATTCGAGAGCAGATATATATATATATATATACGCGGCCGAGAGCGAGCGTATTTCAATCGCCGCCTGGAAAAGAGAAGCCTCCTCCGCCTTTTTTCCTCTCTCTCTCCCTCTCTGTGCGCGGAGCCGCACTGGTTTTAATGCAAAATAGGCGATGCACGCTCCTCCGAGGGAACGAGATTTTTCTCTCTCCGGTCTCGATGCGCGGTCGCCGAGATTTATAGGGGGAATTTTGCGAAAAGATTTTTTTTAACCCACGAGCTGATTGCCGCGGAGCTTTTACGCAAGAAGCTGTGTTGCGGCCTTTATGCTGGGAGGTGAGGCGAAATCTAAAGTGTCGAGAGATAAATTACAGTCAATTTGTACTGGTCAAATCTGTGAGGAAAATATCAATAATCAAATTGCTCAATTTTTTTATATTAATTATCCAAAAACATATACATAAGTGTCTGCTATAATAAATGTAGTGGAATAATATATTCTTTTAAATCAATACAGAATGTAACATTATGAACGTATTTAGAAGATAGTTAGAAACTTGATTCATATCACAGTACAGTATACAGTTAAAAGTAAGCTTTGTACATATCGAAATTTTTCTTAAATTACAGTGAGCAGGCGGACATTCTCAAAGCGACAAATAACCTTTAGTATCTAGGTCCAAGTACTTTCTACACCTCCCGAGTGTAAATTTCTCAAAGTTAAACGATTCGCGTGATTTATTTGAGAAACTTCAGAAACGCTCCGGTCAGTTTTCCTGAGAAAACAAAACTTCGCTCGAATCCACAAGCTCTCATTGCGTAATCCAAGAGCAAACATTTTCAAAACTTTTTCGATCCGCCGCAAAAACAAAAAAAAATGGCCAACGCCGCGCCGTCCTATCAAACGGATTCTTTCAAGACGCGCGCAGTCCGCGCGGGGACAAAAAGCGCCGTCAATCAAAGAGCGAGCTCGGCGGCAATTAAAACTAATTTAGTTCGCGCGACTTGCAAAGGCTCGAGAGAGAGAGATAGAGAGAGAGAGCCGCGTGAGAAAAGCCGCGGGTTTACGAGCGTCGCCGCGCGATTGCCCCCTTGCAAAATGCCTTTTTCCGCAGCACGAAAAAGGGAGGACCGCAATAATGGACTCGCGTCGGTGTAGGCAGAAACCGGCGGATGGAAGGGATTTGTAAGTAGGTTTCATAGGTAATAACGTTTTATAGTGCGATTTCACGAGGGATTAGGCTTATTTGCCGATGTGATGGGGCAGTAAAACGTTTAGGTGCTATTAATCTGATCTTTCGATGGAATATGTTACTTTTGAATAAGATTGTTGATTCAATTGAGCAAATAATTAAGTTAAGCTCTTATACCCGATATTCGACTTTAACGATAACACTGAAAACAGGATACTTTATTAAATTGTTCGCAATTACAAATCCTCAAACGCATAAATATTGATGACAGCATATAGTTAAACCTTCCGGAAATGAAATCCGCTGGGAAATCATTTTAAAGGCCGGGAGAATAAAAATGAAGCCGAAGCAAGAAGCGCGTATATCCACGATTTCCAATGGCGATATATGTGCCCGCAAACGCGACAGGCGCATTATCCCTAAGAGAAGCAAAACAATGCGCGAGGAGGCGCGTGACGACTGCATGATTTCGCGCGGCCCTTTGCGCACGCGCGTCACCAGGCGCGTGATCGGCATCCGTTCCCGCTCGCATGCAGGTGTTCCGGACGAGCGGCGCGTCGACAGCCGACAGAATTTTTGCCCCCTCCGAGTCGTTTGAATTTTTGAATTTTTTCGAAGGACTCGCGGATCATATGGCGAAGGCAATATAACCCGGGTATGCAACAAGTAGAACAAGGCGAGTGCCGCAAGACGCGGCGTTTGTTTGCTCGAGTGATTTACGGGGATTCCGCGGTGATTCTGCATGATATTTTTAATAAGGGTGACCGATTTATCAATCTTTTGAGATGACTTTTAGCTCGAGGAGTGAATATTATGTTTTTTTTAAGTTCGTTTTTCAATGTTTCAGTTTATTACGAAATTTAGTCGAAATCATTTTTAATTTTATAATTCATTAGCCAAATGATTATTATTCATAGATTGTTATATTTATGAAAATAGTTCATAAAATACCGAATGTCACCTATTTTCCCGTAACATTCATGGAAAAAAGAAAATAAAAAATATTCTTTATTTTCGTTTTATTTCTTCTATTAAAGTGTATACCTCGCAGTTTTTACCAAGCAGAGAACGAACGAAATTGTCGGCACCAATAGAATTTTAACCATATTCTAATTCAGTCCAAGATTTATTGTTTCTGGTCGAGGTTCGTAGAGTATGATTTATCGCAGTTTACTTTTTATAAAATCTTCATAAAAGTACAAGTTTAGCAAAAGAAAATAAAATTTCAAATAAATCATCGCGAGCTAAGCGACCAAACTCATTTGTTCTTCCCCGCAAAATTTAGAGCTCGTAACTATAATTTATAGGAAACCCATTAATATAACTAGACGTAAAATTATTCGCCTTTACATTATTGTATATAGGAATACGACTTCGCACGTATTTTTAGAAATAATCCTCACCTGTTACAAGACAATAAAAATTTCACGATAAACCTTGATCCCCAAACCAGATCTATTCAACCCGATTAAACTTTCCGAAACGCCAACATCGTATTCTAAAAGTGTCCTCCTTTAACGCTTCAAGGAACTCTGCTTACGCACGTTTCTGCGAAGCACCCTTCGCACCTCCTCCTTCGAAATCTCTCTCCTTCTATTTCATAACGAGCTTAAAGAGGTTTATGCAAATTGCAGTATTAATTTCAACCTGCAATAATATCATTAAACATAATTTACAGCTTTCGAGACTTACTCTCTCTCTCTCTCGGATGATAACACACGCAGCTGAGGACGCATTATAAAATCGCCTTGTTAAGCTGCGCGTGCTAATTCAGCGTCGAGAGTAAAAAAAAGGGAGGGGGGAAGGGGGCAAAAAAGGTGGCAGCTCGTCGTTCGTTCGCCGCGGCGATATTAACGAGCGATAAATTAATGAATGACAAAGAGGCTCGAAAAGAGGAGAGGCGAGAGAGGCGACTTTCAATGCCAATCACTCGGGCCTTCTCCCCTCCCCCCTCTGGGGAGAAAGGGATTTTTCAGCTCGGCGAGCGACAAGATTTACGCGTCGGCCCCGTAATGAAGTAGCGACTCATCAAGCCGGGCTGCTCGAGTTACGATCGCCGGGGCTCTCTCTCTCTCTCTCTCTCGCCGACGTGTCCTTTGTCCCGAGAGTTTTGTTGCGCGAACCTCCTCGCGATGATCGTCGGAAATGCCGCCGCGGAAAAATGACCGCGTGATTTGGCGGATTTGTCGGGGAGCGAGGCTGTGATAAGAGGTTGGAGGAGTCGAGGCGAGGGGAACGTTGGTTTTAATCCGCGATTGTTGGACGTCTGTTTGGGAATTATGCTCTGGAACGGCAGTTTTCAGAAAGGATATTACGCGTCAAGAGTGACATAAACGTTCAGAAAATATTAAATCATCGATGACGAAACGGCCGGCGAGACGTTACACTTGGCTTCGAATATTTGAACAATCGCAGCTAATCAACGAAGAGGGGATTGTATAAGAGGCGCCGGCGAAAAACCTGAGCGAAATTAACAATGCTCCCTCTCGGCACATTATTGATTCTCACGCGATTTTCGCTCGGAAAAAAGTCCCTGAGCAAACACTTCCCACACAAAGCGAAGCGTTTCCCGTCTGCAATCACCGGTCGAAAAATTCCCTCTCGGCTCGTTCCGAGCAATTTCTTTAAACGCGCGTGCGCTCATTGTTCGATTCATCATTCGGGCGCTTTCTTGATTTTCTCTTGTGGCGCGCCGAGTCAATCAAATCGGCCCCCCCCCCTCCCCCGATCCCTTTGTCGATTTCCATCGCGCGCGCCTACTCATTTCGCGCGCTTTTTGCAATTTCACCTTAATGCGACGTCCGACGTCACGAAGCGCCACTACGCGCGCCGCGCCGATTCTCATTCCTTATTCAATTCGACGTTTCCTCCTCGCGCCTATGGTGACTCTGTACTTGCGCGTCGATGAATTCTTCGATGGTAAAATTTGAAAGGGAATAAGCTACTACTTTACAACTTGCGTATAATTCAGAGTAAAAAAAAACAGAGGATATAAACATTTAATAATCGACCCGCTGAAACGGCGCTCGCTCGAAAAAAAATGGAAAGCCTGAATTTCCGAGCAGTGCCTCTATCAAGCCGCGTCCATCAGTCCCATCAGCTGGTCATCTGAATCCAGCTCACTCGTCCCGCCTCGGTCAGCCTGCGCGCGCACACATATACTTTCTCGGGTCCGCGTGGGAATGCATCTCGCTGCGATGATTTTCACGAGAGAGCCGCCGAGAGAGCCAGTCCCCGAAGATCGAGAGCCGTCAGTCTCGGGGCGCGATTTTCCTCGCTCCCTCTCTCTCTCTCTCTCTCTCTCTCTCCCGACGTAGTGTTGCACAAGCCCGTAAAGTCATAAGGAAAGAGCTCGCCGATTTCATCGGCCGTCGTATTTCAGTCGGCATTAAATCAGTCGTAAAACGGGCCTCGGCGCACACCTCGGCTCGGGCTCTTTAAGAGTCGCTTTCGCACAATCTCGGAGAGCGCGCGCGCGCGAGATGCGGTTTTACACATATTCGGCGCGTGTACGTGCGCGCACGCGCGCTGTTTTTTTTTTTTTTTTCTTCTTCTACCCGCCGAGGAGAGGTAATATCGCTGCTTATCCCTCGCCCGATGACTTTTCGCTTTCGGCGCACAACACCGGAGGAGTCGGAGGCCTTTATTTGCGTTGGAGGAGCCGAGCCGAGCTTTCCAATTTCTCCCGGGTTTTTTTTTTTTTTTGCGGCTAAGCCGAGAGCGATTGTTTTGCGGCCGCTGCCGTTTTCGAAAATTCTTCGGCGATGCTTTTATAATTCGATTACCTCGGACTGTTTGCAGTTTCGAAATTTCTCTTGCGGGTTAAGCGTTTATTTATTTTATACCATTTTAAACGTAACCTCGCAGTATACTGGAATAATAAAAATTTACATCTCGTAGCCCAAAGCTCTCTGAAATTAATTTTGCTAAGTTATTCGTGCTGCAAATATGAAAATTTACATATTCGAGTGCAATTATTCACCTAGTTATAAATACGAAAACTAGAAAAAAACTATACTTCCGTATTGTAACCTGGATATACTTAAAATAAAAATGAGTCCTTATACACATAAAATATATAGAACACAAATCGACGACCATGCAAAACAAAGTCCCCATCAGTTAAAAGGCTCCGAACCTCGAATTCCCATGAGCCCGGCGCCAGCGACCCCCTCAGGAAACGCGCTCGCTCTTATCGGCGATAAATCGAGCGAATCACTGAGTTCGCCCGTCGACGTTTCCGGAAAAATCCACCGATAAAACTCGGCGGCGATGATCGCGCGCCCGGCAGTGCAGCAGCAGCCGCCGCGCTCCGGGAAAGCGTGCCACGAGTGCATCCATCTCGCTCTCCGCTTATATTAATTGCCCTATCGGGTTACGCTTCTCTCGCTCTCGGGCCGCGCGGCCGGGGGGTTATTAATTATTTAACAGTCGCGAGAGCCGCGAGAGAACTGTTAAATTAACAAATTGCCGCGATTTCGATTTCGCTCGTGTAGCCGATCCTTTTTCCGCCGGCCGCCTCTCACGAGTCGCACGAGTTGCGCTCTTTTCTGCGCCGGGGAGATCGTTTTTGAGAGTTTCCAGAGAGATATGATTGTCCAATTTGTCACGTTTTCGAGTGGTTGCGCTCGGAAATATTTGCATAGGCTCGGGCTGCTTTCGAGGCTGCGATTTTATTGCGATTTCGGATCGTTGGCTTTTTGCGCCGACGGTTTAAAAGGCTTCGAGTCGTTTGTTGAATTTAGTGGATAAACAGTAATATTCATTTTTCTTGAACGAACACGTTAGTGCGATGATGATAAAAACGAATTTCCTCTTTGTTAGAAAAACCTTTAGCTATAAATTAAAGTCCCTTTACATATAGAAACTTGAAAAACGTAAATAAATTTTTCCTCTAATAACCTTCGTAATTAAACAATTGCAGTATGATCAATTTTATGATTATAATTATTAATATAAAAACAAACTTATATTCTTCAATTTAATGAAGTTCTCATAGTGTAAAGCGCGGCAATTTTCACAAACAGTCTGAGCGCCAGCAAGAAGATAAAAAGTGCGCGAAGTTCTCGAAAAGCTTGGCTTCGCTTAATTGCCCCGCGCGGCCATACCGAGATAGCACACTTCTGATTTTAGATTTATGAAGCGAAACCCTCGGAGTTTAATGCGAGAGTTTTGCGAATCACGTAAACGCGTTTAACGTTGATTTATATTTCGAGGCTCGAATATACATAAGTAACTGTAATGAGTAGATTAGACAGTTCTCTGCTTTTTTAATTAATCATTCGCCGTTTCATTTTAAGAATTTATATCTTATTCTACTAAACATCGAGAACGGATCAAAGCGGTTGCGTAATAAAAAGTATACGCTCGCCGAATAAATTAAAAGCACTTTTTTTTCATCATTTTAAACGCACCGCGCGCACGAATGAATAACATATTTCGAGTAATTTATTATTGCGGTTTATTTTTATTCCCCCTCCCCCCTCCCCCCGAAACTTAATAGAGACATAAATAAGAAATTCCGCGTAAAACGCCACACTTAAGCCCGTCCAATAAAAAGCTTAAAAGTACTCTTAGAAGCGCGCTTACATGCATAATTAGCTCCGATATACAAAACATTTCCTGCAACGTTAGCCTACATAATAATTATGCGAGAAAATGAAGAGAAGTTTATATACGCCGGTAATAAAACACACACGCGCGGTGTGCCGCAATAACTCCGGGAGTAAAGGGGGAGGGAGGAGGGGAGCCCGAAAGGGAAAGTGTGCGGAAAAGCGCGTTCGGGATTAAAGTTTAAAT
This sequence comes from Ormyrus labotus, assembly GCA_035582975.1. Lineage (NCBI taxonomy): Eukaryota > Metazoa > Arthropoda > Insecta > Hymenoptera > Ormyridae > Ormyrus > Ormyrus labotus. Next base: position 21,001,337 of record JAWWEO010000001.1, on the reverse strand, counting down.
CGAGAGATGCTCCGGTTAATCGCGCGCTCGAGCCGAGCCTAATTAAGCGCTCGCGGCCGATTAGTCGGAGAGCTCCGGTTAATTACGCAAATTAATATGCGAGCGCGTCATGCGCCGCGGAGTGCTTATCTTATAACTTTGGCTCGCGTGCCGCCGGGCGCTTTGTGCATATCGGCCGGTTTTCGAAAGTTTGCGCCGAGGATTTTAATTGGAGGCGTTTAACGTGGATGAGCTCGATATGATAAGGGGATTGCGATTGAAAAGGGCCGCGGTGTTACCGAACGATGATTATTGTGTGGATATTGAAGTAGACGTCGCTTGAAACTCACCTGGAACAAAAATAAATTAGAAAATATTAATTTTATAGCTGTAGTAATTGAAGTAATAAAATAATTTTATGAATAAACGTTTATTTTATGTTTGCAATATTTAAAAATAAATGTGTATAATAGTGTCATTGCGTATGCATTGTAAATATAATGTTTATAATAAACTTGAGAAAGTCTGCAAAAGAAAACGATTTATAATAAGAATAAATAATTTTTCAAAAAAATTTTTACAATCAAACGATAAAAGATTAACTACAGAGATTACTGTAAAACCTAATGGCCACTTAGTGAAAAATACAAAAAGTACCGCATTATATTAAAATATATTAAATTTTCTCTGTAACTTAACCTAGTACAACATCATCGCTCAAAATCCGTATTACTACGTTCCAGAAGGCCGGCCGCGGCAATTCGAGCGCAATTCAGCTGATGCCCGCGAGTCAATACGTCGTTCGCGCTAATGACTTTTCGAGCTCCACCGCTCGCGGGCTGTTTAATCCGCCGCTAAACTCAGCCGGGCTCCGCATAATTCAGCTGCGCGCGGCGACGCGTCGCTGTTTTGATGATCCGCCCGCGTGCCATTGTGCGGCCCGACGACGACGGTTATGGAAATTCGCTCGAGCTCGATATTTCGAGTTTCAATTAGAACACCTTTCAATGGCTCGGCAAATGTTGGGCGAGAGAGCGGCCCGCGAATTATCGCTCGTTAGCGCGGCTTTTCTATACGGATCGCCGCCTGTTTGGGTGCTTCGCGTCACCGATATGGCACCGAAAGGCTTGGCTTTTGTGGGTCAAAAATGTTTTATTGTTAAAAAATGTTTCTGCCTGATATCGATTCGATTTCAATTTTGGAACGATTCTTGTATATAATGTCTGGGTTCGTAGTAGGAACTAAGAATGATTTAGGATGGAAATTTACACGTTACAATGGGACTATTTACGGGATCCATTTCAAAACGTCACAATTACACAGACACTATCAAAAGCACCTTGTCATTGTTGAGTTGACCAAACTAACTCCTACAATAAAATATTTCTATGCCAATAGAACTCTACGAAACACAATGCCCAGCAGACGAGCAATAAAAAAAATCTTCTAGAATACATCAGAAACGCCAAGAATCCTATCGAATCTCCGATGCCCGCAATAAAAATTGCGTCAATACCCCTTGAGAACCTTATCACCTTGCTCTCTCTCTCTCTCGAGGCACTCTCCCGCACTCTATTTACACAACCCGGATCGTCCGAGGAGCCGGACGAAATTGAAAATCGAACAACGCCGCGTCTGTTACAATATGCGTGCGGCGAAAGAAAGCGTCGTCGTCGCGGCGTGTAACGGCCGAAAGAAAACATTCCTCTCCCACAGGCGGGGATGCTGCATCATCCTCCTGTCAGCGTTCTATCTCGAGCGCGAGAGCAAGAATAATACCATTGTGTCTCTCGGCTATTTTCGTCGCCGTGGTTTCCGAGGCTACGACCGGGGAGAGGGACAGCGGCCGAGCAAAAGTATATCCATCGCCGCGACCATTAACATTATAATGCCTCACAATGCGCCGATATCGCGCGAAGATCGGCGAGACTACCGAGAGCCCCGCCGATGTCGAAGTCGATGTTGCGTTTAAAGCTGGAGAGCCTTGCCTTTTTCCTAGTTTACTTTTCATGAGTCTCACTGTTCAGACTTTCAAGGTTTGGCTTTTTGTTAAATTGTCCGAGTTGCCGTATTTAGTTTTTCTGACACGGGGGACGATAAGTTGTTAAATTTTGAATTTGGGATGAGGAATGAACATTGTCTATAGAACGGAATTTATCGAAGCGCACTCGTCAATCCACCGGGGTCATCATACTATGCGCCTCGCAACGCCTTGCCTCAAATATATTTATCGACACGTCCAATATTGCCTTATTATCCGCTCGGTCGTACCGCGGCAGCCGTATTTTCATTAATTCTAGTTAGCGATTATGATAAATTAGCGCGATTCTTTACGGCCATTGATACACTTTCCGCGCGGAGCGCGAAGCTTTTCATCGAGCGTAATTTAGTCAGGAATCTCGTGTTTGTCCGTACGCGGCTGTAAATTCATATAGTACGTATATCGTATAGCGGCGGTACATTGTACTGTCATTGCTGAATGGCCCGATGTGGGCCATGGTACAAATAACTTATCAATCCATCAATCTTTCTTGCTAATATACGATATTATGCGTGGGCATAATGCAAGGCGTAAACGTCGATCATGCAAGTATGAATAATAATGAAAGTAAAAGCGTACATTCGAGGGCAAAAAATTTATTTCATAATTAATCAGGATTCGAAAAGTGTGTGTCCGAGTTTATTGCCCTTCTTTTTTTTTAAATTGCCTGGGCAGAATATGGAATTTTCAACGAAGAATGCAAAACTGAGGCGAATGTTTTTTTTAAAGCTACCACTTTGCGGAAGTGATTGTTCATTTGGTATATATACTTAAAAGTTGTTTTATAAAATTTCGTAACCACGAAAATAATTCTTTAGTGCTTTTTAACGAAAAAAAGCCGAGTTATTCAGTTTAAAAATATTTCGTAAATATTTTAAGCATCAAGAAATTAATCACAGATGCAAAATTTAACCAATTATACAATTATTAATTAGCGTTACATTACCGCGACAACATTGCTTTATATCCACTACCCATAGAATTATCAGCAATTATCCAACCCAACTAAAAAGGGTCAATCCCTCGTCGGCGACGTAACACACAGCGCTTTGTATTCATCATCTTTGCCGATTCATTTATTCCCCGGCGGTTCTTTTTGCCGCGGCGCTCGTTTGTTTTCGGGCTGACCGACTCGGCCTATTTCTACTTACACGCCGCGGCGACACCTCGACACGACCTGACACATACATTATGCATCTGATGTTAGTTACATGAGCGAGCATGCGGAGGAAGGCACTGCGCCATCCTTCCCTCTCCCCCGCTCCCTCTCGGCTGTCGGCGAGCTTCTACCTGTCGGACTTCCGACGCAGCCGCTCGACTTGTTGCTCCTCGCGGCTCTCTGGCTTCTTACCCGCTTTTCCTTAGATCTTCTCCGATCTGCTGTGGTCCCTTTTAATCTGCATAATATTATTTTAACTCTAATTGAATGAAACGCAGTTTCGAGCTTAATTAAATTTGAGTTTTTTTGGACACGTTTGAAATTCAAAACGTTTTACTGAATTAAAAAGAAAAGTATTTATTGTTCTTTCGTTACATTTCGAAAATCGATGTATGTTAAAGTATGTATGTTAAAGTATTATTAATATACTGAAAATTAATAGGTTTTTTAAGTTTAATCTTGTTCCATACAGTAACTATAATAGTTTCTATAATTTTCCATCGAATTCTCCATGCACTGTACAACTAACTAAACCTTTTATACACTTTCACTTTTCTATAAGCTTAGATTGTATAAATTTTCGAAATTATTATTCCCTCGTAACGCCTATTTTTACTTGACAAATATAATTAAAACCTGACGATAAGAAGAGAACAGCAGCCGCGTGAGTTTTTCGCATCAAATCAGCGCGGCGAGCTTGCAAAACTCGGTCGATTTACAAGGCGGAGCGGCGCGTTTCAATTTGCCTAAACTAACGTCAAAAGAAAAACGGCTACCAGCCGCCGGCAGCCTCCAATAAACGCGTCCATACACATGCAATTTTACGTACTTCATTATTCCGATATTGCATATATATTTCTCACATTTAAGCGGCGCGGCGCGGTAATCTCTATGCGGAGCCGCGCGCGCGCGCCTAGTTGCAGGTCTTTGAAATTACAAATTGCAGGCGAACGCGCCTCTGGCCGTCGTCGGTAGCACGGCTGCGGGCTCCTTTTTCTCGCCGTTGCACTTGACGCCGGTACTTTCGTTTTGCGCAGAAGCGCAACTTGTGTACGCCTCCTGGATGCAGTGGACTGTGCGTTTTAACGTTTTATATTGAATGTCTTTTTTATTATTACACGGGTTAATTAATGGAAATTATTTTTTACTATCTGGATACATTCATTTCGTATTGAGTTGTAAATGGAAATTTCTTTTTTTGCCTAGCGGGCCGAAAGTACTACTTTCCCTTCCGGCGCCGAATCGGGAACGTTGTATTTTCGTCCTCGCTAGGCAAAAAAATAGTATACGCTCCACGGGAGGTAAAATGGCAAGCCCATAGCACGTGTTTGACACCCTCGCCTTCGGCTCGGGTATCAATTTACACGCGCTATGAGCTTGCCAATACTTTACCTCCCTAGGTGCTTAATATACTATTTTTACCACATGCCTGAAAATGCTACATTCTCGTGCTTATTTTCTGTGAGGGAAACTCATAATCCCTCACGTGTGCGAGAAAGCAGTCCCATTCCCGCATGGTTCATTCCGGCACTAGTGCGGGAAATGCTTTCTCGCACACGTGAGGAATTATGAGTTTCCCTCACAGAAAATAAGCACAAGAATGTAGCATTTTCAGGCATGTGTTAAAAAAAGATTATTATGACTATTTTAAAAATTACTATGTCACATAGTAATTTTTTCTATTATTATTGCAAAAATGGGCCATAATTTGAGTCTGTCCCTCGGTTACCACAAAACATAGTAATTTTTCCTTTGATGTTTTTTTCAGTATAACAAAAATAAAGAAAAAGCGTCAATTTGAGTACAGACGTATATAAATCGCAGTAAAATAACAAATACAAAAATATATATATATAACTCGTGAAAGCATACCGACTTGATATCAAGAAGCATGTACGCGAAGACAAATGGAAATTATAAGATCGAGAGGCTCAAGAAAAAAAGTTCAGCTCGCCGTTAAAGGCACACCCGTGCGCATGAAAATTATGGCCGCGTCGCCTTTCTTTCCTCCTCTCTCGCTGCTCCTTTTTTTAGCCTCTCCTTCGGCGCAAGTTCCTGCACCCTCGCGGCGCGCGTTATAATAGTAGCCGTGATCTTTCTCGGCGCGCCATTCAAAAGTAAAGGGATCAAGGCCGCGGAGCTCGAGCTCCTGTTACCGGCGCAGCGCGGCTAAAGAGAAAGAGAGAGAGAGAGAGATGAAGAAATTTCCGAGCGCGGCGCACGACGCCCATTGAAAATTGAGCGATTTTCCGAGGTATCGACCTGGGTGTGCCCCGGCATTTTTTTCCATCTGTCCACTTAAAGAGCCTCTTAACGTCGAGCCGAGCGCTATTTTATTACACGGCCGGTCGCTGCAATTTTCAGCTGTGTTACGCACGGATCGGAGATCTCTCTCGCTGCCTCTCTGTGTCGAAATTGCTCCGACGCGGTTAATGCTTTTAGACGGAGCGGGGAGGGAGGCTTTAAAACCCCGAGATTATGAAGCCGCCGCGATTATTTCGATTATTTTATGGAAAATAACCGCGGCGCGGAGGGTGTCGAGATTGCGGAGTAAAAGGAGGCGGAGTTGGTTTATTAAGAGTAGTTTAATGTGAAGCGAAAAATTGAGAAAATTTATCGCGATTTTTTAAATTGTCGAGTAAGTATACGTGTAAAGCTTTAATTCGCTAATTGAATAAGAAACTTACTATCGCAGAATTCATTTTCTCAGAAGAACTATTAAACTTCGGCATAAAAGAATAACTAACGAGGGCATACTATAATTCTGAATTCAAAAAGTACCAATCTTAACAAACTTTTATTTATTAATGAATAGCAAAATAGTAAAAAATAGTAGAAACAAAATTTCCGTTCACCTAACGAAAATCCTCCAAAAAAAAAAAAAACGAACCACCCGACAATAAAAGCCAGGACTTCGTGGACTCTTAAACAGGAGCAGCTCTCTAAAATATTTCGCGTTATTGCGCGGCGGAGCGGCATCGACGTCGAACAATGGCCGAATATATATCATCGCTCGATTTCTCGGCGGGCTCCGGCATGCATCTCGGGCTTCAATCTCTCGACGTCCGCTTCTTTATCCCCGCTGCTGAGCGCACGTCTGTCGGCGACAGTTTTCTCCGAGAGTCTAATTATCATACGTATTAATTACGCTGCCGTGACCTGACGTTCGGAAAATGCTAAGCGGGGGGCAGCTCTCCTTTGTAGTTTTCTTTCCGAGAAGCCCGGGCTATTAATTCATTCCTGCTGCGCCGCGACGTTCTATTTATGCGCGGTGCGCCCGAATTTTTTTGTTTAGGTTGCGTAAAATGAAATTCGAAACGTAGCGGAATTAATGTTTTGTCATTTAGTTTGGAAATATTTTACTTTTTTCGGCTTATATTTCTGTTCATAATAATAAGAAATTTTTAAATTTAGTATAATCGTATATTTTTTGTTAATTTTTAGCATTTTTAATCTCGGCGTTTTATAAAAGAGAGTAATGTATAAAACTACGAAAAGAGTATGTTACATATTATTATGCATTTAATGTTGCACAAAGGAACAACTGTTCCTTTCTCTACTAATCCGACAGTTCTACGTTTAATTTTTTTTTTTACTTTTTAATGAGGAGTAATTATTCCAATTATCCTCCCGAGATCTGTTCTCGAGAAAAATGTCTTTCAAGTTAATAATATATTATTTTAAAAAATATTGTTATATTATAAAATTAAATCACGACTCAAATGATGCATTAATAAACGAACTGCTTCTTAATCCGCTAATAAAGCAACCTTAATCAAGCAACGTAACGGCAAAGCAATCAGACGCGATAAGCAACAACCTAAATATTAGCACAGCGCGCTTAATCACGTCGTCCGCAATCGATAAACATCCCCCGGCTCCGTTCAATTACATCCCGGCAAAAAAAAGGAACTCGGCAGAATTCCCTTATTAATAACTTTGGTAAAAAAATAAAAAAGCCTCGGAATCCCGCGCATCTTTCTCTCCACCTCCCTCTTTAATCTCCGTCCTTGGTGCTTAAACGTAACGCACAGAGGGTCCGAGCACGGACGAATATAATATGGACATTAATAAATCCCCAAGTCGGGTATTAATGCGGCTAATGTATGCGCCGCGGGCATTTGTTGCGCGCGCGCCACTTTGTAAAAGTCGCCGCGAGCTTCGCCTGCGGAGCTGCTGCTGCCGCTGCTGCCTCGAGGCCACAATGCCTGGCTACCGGAAGAACCGTCCCGAGATTTTACTACTCGAACGAGCGGAACGGATTGTGCATGACCGCCGTGGCGAGCTGCTTTTTCTTACCGCTGGTATTCAATATTTCTATTGGCCTTTCTTTCCGGAGGGTATGTGTATAATGTACGGAAATCGAATGGCAATAGATTGAAATACAAGTAATAGACGTTGTATAGCTTGTTATTGGGTAGTTTAAATGATTAATTGATGTAGCATTTTAGAATGATACTTTTTTCATTTTTTCTTTTTTCTTTTTTCTTTTTTGTTTCAAATTTAAACAGTTCAACTAAAACGAAGAGCTCAATCTTTTATGAACTAAAATTCTCCTTAAAAATTATTTTTATCGCTCGAATCGTAGAATCATAAAATTCCAAATCTAAAATTCTATTTTCGATATACGAAAAAAACTTACTCCGGCGCCAAAGCTAAATTGTTTCTTTTTTGCATATAACTAAAATCACAGTTACGTTGCTAACAGGATTATTGAAACTGCAAATTACCACCCCCGTCTCGACGCTCCGTCAAAACCAGAACGCGCGTCATCGATTTCGAAAATCGCAACTCGAAAGTTGAAATCCTCCTTGCACTTTGCTCAGATCCGGACGCATCGGGTTCACCCGCGTAAAACGTTATTACCCCGGAGAATTACGCGCGACTTCGAATTATGCGGATCGTCCGTGAAATTAGCCTGAAGGGAGACTCTGCGCGCAAGAAATTTCTCGTTCTTAAACGCTTAATTCCTCCTTTCGTTTTGTCATCGGCGCTTTATTCCTCCGTTTCTATTGAATTCCTTTTTTCGCGGCGCAAGTTGGTCTCTCTGCCGGTATGAAATAGCTGCACGCAAAGGTCGTTTGGACGTCCTTTTTTATTATTAAATTGCGGCTACGTGCGAACTTCGAGTGACGGTATTTTCTACTTTGCAGGTTGAATGCGGATAAATTGCCGAGAAATGATGGATAAGCTAATTTGAAACGCAGTTACGAGGATGCATATATATAAATTTTTAATGCGTATATGTAAATTTTTCTGATGATATTTATGAAGCTTTTCGTTGCTTTTGTCATGATTTTCCATTGTATTAACGATTTTAATGATCCCAAGTGCTTTGATGCATCAAGGTTCTAGAATAAGTATAATATTATCCCTTTACAAAACCACAATCGTGAATAGAAACTTGTTTATAGCTATTGAGTCTGTACTAATTCTATTATTTATATTGTTATTCTCATTAAAGAGTTCATTTGTTAACAAATATCTCCTCTTAGATTAGTTCTAGGTTCGATTTTTCAAACGTTGAATTATTACTTTAAGTTTGAATATAAACCGACTTTCCCGGAATTGAAATCCGGACCACCGAATCGCAAGTTAATCGTTCTACCAAGAAGCCAAGACCACCTCTGATCATTTTAGCTTCGAATTTTGTGCTTCCACTGACTCATATTATATATAGATACGGTAAATCCGTCGTCAGCATTGAGCTCTTCTTTATCGACACTGTTAAGCTATTTGGATTTCGTGGAACTTCCGAAATCAAAAAGTACAACCTAATAATTAATTTTCTTACAGAAACAGAAATCTTCTGTACTTCAAAGGATTCGTAAGTTCTGAGCAGTACTTATATTGAATTCCCCCTTCGCTTTTTTAGTTGGGCGCCGTCTAGCAATCAGCTTTGCCAACAAAATCGGCACCGGTCATTTTAGCTTTTATTTGCCTAAACATTGTAATTGAACTCATTTGCCCACGCGCCGATTCATATAAAAATATATGTATATAATCTGTATTCGTTACACTAAATTCTACTAAAAAAAAACCGTGAACATTACGAGGCTCGTAGCGTCGACGTATAAAAATATGATAAACAAGCGATTCGATCAAATTCCAACATCTCCCGCCGCTAATGCGCCGACAGAGAGAGAGAGAGAGAGCCAGTCTCCCGACCTGTCGCCTCCGCGCCGTTTTATTCGCGGCGCGACTCGCGACGTCTCGTTAGCACGAGCCTGTAGGTCTGCCCGAGGTGTCCCTTTATCCGACGAACGCGCCTCTTCCTCTTCTTTTTCGTTTCGGCCTCGGCCACGCGGCGGCCCCGCTTCTTTGCTCCGGCGCTCGTTTAGTTTTTGCTTTCCCGCTGCCTGCAATGGTAGCCAGGAACCGCAGGCTACGTTTTCTTCTTGCTGGATAGAGAGAGAGAGAGAGAGAGAGAGAGAGAGAGAGAGAGAGAGCGCTCCTGCCGATGGAATATTTATATGCCGCTAATCAAGCGGAGTCGTCTATGATTTACTTTTTGTAAGCGAGGGCCTTTCTCCCCTTTTGTTTCCGTCGAGTCTCTCTTTGGGCTGAATTTATTTTGTCGAGAATTTCGGGCAAAACAGCCTTTCGCCCGCGCGATATAAAGAGTGATCCCAAGGTCGAAGCCAACGATCATTACACAGTGAGCAAATGTAAATTTCTCCAATTATATAATTGCCGAGTTTGAGCCTTTCCCACCAAGTCGAGAGCATCGAAATCCTGCTGAGGCGACCTTGCCTCGCTATTTCCCAGAGCCCTCCGTCCCCCCCGGGTCTTGTCGGAGCGGCCAAAGAACATCTCTTAGCTCCCCCCCTGCTCCGGTTGTGCGTGCCACCGCCTGAAGAATCGGCGCAGGATCTCCGCTGCCGCGGTGCTTAGCGACAGCCCGGCCGGCCCGTCGATACTCGTTAACCATAACACTACGCAGGAGCTTATCTCTCTCTCTCTCTCTCCCTTTCTCTCTCCTTCGCATTTTTCGCCCCGAGTATTTAAGCGATAGGCGCGGACGTCTCGATACCCCGCGCGCACGAGCGCTCCTCCTCTTTTTTTTTGCGCCGAGCGTTAGCCCTTGTCAAGGACGCCGTATCACTTCGATTTCGAGCGATGCACGCGATACTAATTGCGTACACCGGCGAGGAATGCGAGAGACCGGCCGGGGCATTTCATGCGCGCGTCGCCGATGCCTTGCGATTGGCCGGGGCCGCGCTTGTACCGAGCCGGTAAAACGCCTGTTGGTACTTTATCTTGCGAAATTAACGTGAATAATGTCAGGATTTTTTCGCCCCGCCGAAGCGGGGCTTTTGCGCGGCAGCGGATTCCCTTGGATTTCGGGATTTCTCGAATTGTCTTTGTCCGGTTAAAGCTGTTTTCGGCCGATTTCGTTTCAAATAAATGGCTGTTTTGTTGTAAAAATTTTGTTACTCATAGCAATGAAGATCTCTCAATTACTACATAAAGTTCTTGAACAAAATATATTGGAAATTTCAACAATTTTTGTTGGTATCAATCACGGAAATTTTCTCCGCAATATGTTTACTAATTCTGATCAATCAGTGTACCATAAAATTCAGTAATTTCATTGACCTATTTGTTATAAATGAAATAATAAAGAAAACTGTCATTCTGTTAACGTCTACTAAGATAAATTGTACGATTTATAGTAATATTTCTATTTCAAAGTGGACTCGAATGGTTCCAAATTCATCAGTAATTGTCCGCATCCGGCATAACTAATATACGCATGGAAGCTTATATTTAGTTAAACTTAGTATGTCAGACAACAAAAATTAATCTTCATCAACTCTTTAAATCACACTGTGGGTTAGACTGTATATCTTCTAGATTTATTAATTTGCATACGATTATAAAGGGACAATCCTATAATTGTTGTCACATTATACTCGTTTATAAATATTTTCACTAATTAGAATAAAAAGAGATAATTTTTCTTTAACATATTTTATTACTCATCATCTCAAAACGAGACATTACTTTAGTTATTTTTTTAAACTGACTTTCCACCTGAAAAAATGTTGTCCAGCTTGAATACGAAAAATCTTACTTAAGGGTTTTTGGGGTTGCTGAATACAAATCTGCAATTAGAATTTTCATTTTTCAAAATCCAAGATGGTGAATTCAAAATGGCGGATCAAAAAATTTTTAGATTTTGAAAAATGAAAATTCCAATAGCAGATTCTTATTCAACGACCCCGAAAACCCTTAGATATGAATTTTCATGAAAATCGAATTATAAATAAGCTGGGAAATGATTTTTTTCTAAAAAAAACTGTGGTTTTTTGTCGTTGCTTGTTTATTTATAATAATTTAACAGCAAATAAAATAAAAATTTTCAGTAGTATTGTAGAGAAACATACCAAAAAAGCCTGCAACCACCTATAAATAACAATAATTAAAAGTTTTATGTACAAAAATAGCTGCTAAAAAAGGTGGTACAACGTATGTACCACCGTGCTTCAAAGAGTTAATATTGACAAAATACATAAGTTCCATTAAGATTATAACCTTCAAAATTTAATTTTAAAAGTAACTATCACAGAAAAATCCGAGCACGAACAAAAACTCCGACCTGCTTATCAATAAAGTCCAGTAGCAACGGCCATCCCCAGCAACCTGCACTACACAATCAGCCACCTCCGGCTGATCCATTGTGTCTTCAGCACCAATAAACTCCGTCCGTTTTTTGCTCCACACTCGCACAAGCGGTAATTAAGCCTCTCGTGTAAGTACCCCCGGGAGAGGACGACTTTTTCAGCCCGCGACGTCTATCCTTCCCCGCTTATCTGGCCGGCGGAGTATCAGGTTGTACAGTCGCGCCGAGAGAAAGAGATATGTGAGCACGTGAGCGTCTTAGAAGAGCCATAACCTTCGAATATTTATTGCCCCAATGTTCGAGGCTTGCTATCGCGGCTGGATTAATCGTCGCGCGAATGCTCCCTTCCACCCAGGACAGATTGTTAACTGCGCCGTCCCCGGAGATCATACTCCGTTTCCACAAGTGAATTTAGCCTCTAGTTATAACGCATTCGCTCGCCTCGCCATAAGTTTTTTACACTTGTCTACCAGCATATTCTCCCCCCTCGAGTCCGTGCATTAGATCGGAGGATCAGAGATAACAATATTTACGGGGACAAGCTGACCGGACAAGACGGATCTGTGCCAAGGAATAAAGCGCCAGGAAGAAGGAAGGGTTGCCGCGCGCGCTTATATCTCCTCGGGATTTTTCTCCCCCCCCCCCCTCCGCGTAGTTGCCTCGCGCGTGCGTGATTGCGTCTCTCCATCTCTCACGTGACTGCGCGGAGAAGGACACACGGAAACGTTAATTAAGTGCTCTCTCGCTCTCTCTGCGCGAGAGAGCGATACCTAGCTTTGTGAAATCCAATCCTTCGCTCCGAGCGCGAGTTTCTAATTACCATAAATTTTAATTAATTTATCACGCAATGACGTATATCCCCGTCGCGTTCGCGTCGCGCGGGGAGATATATATTTCGACTTCTTTCCGCCGGTTTCGGTTTCAAGTAGCGGCGAGCGAGGCGAGTCGTGCGAAAAACTGAAAATACCGGGAGGCTGGAAAATATAGGGAAACGTCTGCTTTTATCATCGCCGCAACTCGGGAGGTATAAGCTTTTAAATATTTGATCAAAGGAGCGGACTGGCGGATGGAAGCGAATCGACTCTCGCCCGTTTGATATTACGACATTTTGCGGGGCTGAAATAATTGTAACCGCAAGTACTGCACGAAGTTGCCGTCGTAATATAAGCTGCATGCATATGAGAAATTAGCGTAGTCGGGTTGCGACATTTCGTTCTACGGGATGAATGATTTATGCTGCGTCATTGATATCAAATATTCCGCCGCGTTGATCAAAAACAATTTGCTTATAATCGCGGACGGATCGCTCCTTCGTTCCGCCGACGAATAAATTTCTGTTTTTGCGGAAGGAAATAAAAAATTCAAACGCGCGCTTGAGATATTCCGGCATTGCAATTGAATGATGAATAATTGAGTGGACACTATGTATATATCATTGATCCGGAGAGACAAATGCAACCTGCAATTTGAGACTACACGTTGTTTTAATAATCGTTAATTGCTATGCTGCGCGTTGAAGGGATCGTTTTAGTTTATGTCAGTAATTTCCAGCAGATTGTCAACCGAAGGTACTGAAAATTTTATGAACCAATTATTCTTTTATTTATTACGTTCCAGATTCATAACTGGACGCATTAAAAATGCGTTATTAAAACATTATAAACTGTGTTACGTCCAATGAAATATTATACGTCTTTCAAACGTAACATTTTTTTTAACAAATGTATAAATTTTAAGCTCATGCATTGCGAAATCGTTTTGCAAGTACTTCGATCACTGACTTAAGACTCTCAAAACGTCTAAATTGAGATAATAGCAAGACGCATCGATGATTAAATGAACGTCGTTTATAATCGACGTATCAGCGGCGCGATTACAGCCGCTAATCCGACCGCTGACAAGTGCAGCGCGAGGAATCACAGCAGCGGACAATCAAGAGCAAAACACACAATTACTCTCGCGATATCGCTCTCCAGAAATTACAGGGTGTGGTTCGTCGGGCTAAATAACCTCGTAAGCGGCCCTCAAGCGCGTGCAATTTCGCGCGTCCCTTTGAGTCATTGATCCGCGCGCCGGGCCTGAAAAATGCTACCTGTCAGCGCGGCGGACGCGAGTCTCGCGGGTTCCGTGCGAGACACACACACACACCTCGTTATTGTAATTTGACATAAGAGTAATTGCGTGAGCGAAAATTTCGGCCGGCAGCCGGATTTCAAACGATGCCGTCGAGTTGTTACGCCTTGTTGTATCAGCCGTTTACACACTAAGTGCTCGAGAGGTGGCTTTTGATACCTTTGTAACTTTTTTGATGGAAAGGCGAGAGTGAGTGGCTGGGTTACTTTAAATTCATTATAAATTTTTCAGTGTTGTTAGAAACTGCATTCTCTTCTGTATTCAATTCTAATATCAAGTGAAAATAGACTTCATAGATTCTAGATTCGTATAATTTTGAAATGAAACCGTGATTACATGTGTAATTATGAAAGGAAGAAAACCTGAGTTCATCCGTAGGAACAAAATCGCGTATCCAAAAACCGCAAACCAGATAACTTAATATCCGCAACGCAAGCTGTATAACAGACTTGACCGCGAACAACTCCGACGGATTGAATTCCCTAAGCGCGAACGACAAATCTCCTAGCAAAAGAGCTACCCGAGCACCCAAGCCGAATAACATTTCGAAACTAAAAGCAACGACTCTCTCTCTCTCTCTCTCTCGCCTCATTAATCGAGGTTGCTCACCTCCGAACCTCTGTTTATTTAAACTCCCCGCCTCCGCGGACGTCATCGCGGCGAATCTCCCCCCCCCTCCCTCCGCCCATAAAGCCCGCTGCAGCCTTGCATTTCATAAGCCCGCGCGAATTTAACGATTGCACCGGCAGCGGCAGCAGCGGCAGCCCGTAAAGCCCAACCCAAGTGGAAATAATTTATATAATTTTTATAATAATTTTATATAAATTTTGTAAAGATTTGGTTCTATACAAT